>CAJNDT010000580.1:133510-733510 GCA_905221615.1 Symbiodinium sp. CCMP2592
CAGATTCAACTCCGCACTGATTCCAGGTGTAGCTACGGAACGCATCCGGCAATTTGAAGCCGTTCCTGTCCTGATCTGCACATACAGCATCCACATGGTGCTTGAGGAAAGAATACGTGGTGTAGTCGGAATCAGGGAGCACTTCGTTGGACCATCTGTCATGCGGGTGTCCAGTTTCTGGATCAACCCATGATACGTAGGAATGAAGCACGTGGAGACAGACACTGAACGCCTGGAGCGAATTCATCGCAAAGGCGAGCGGATGTCCCATGCCTTGAGGCATTGTGCGCATCATTAAAGCCAGCTGGTGAACGTTGAGTGGCGTAGCGCCATCGTTGCTCGCTGCACATTCCTGGTTGTAGGTCCGTAGTCCATACCCAGTGTGTTTTGCGAACATGTACATCAGCTTGCCCACCCTACATAACGTAGGCTCCGCCAACAGGTCTGATTGGTCAGGTGCTCTACCCGACATAGGCAACTTGTGGTAGTAGTCCTGATTCACCGTATACCATTGTTTAATTCTCGTGTCTGTCACGGCCTGGTAGGGCGTCTCCACGGAGTTGATGAGAACGGCGAGGTTGTAGTACACGTCCGCACTGACGATGTTCCTTGTTGCAGTGTTCAAGTCGAACCGAACTTGTTTTCGTTCTTGTTCCAGTTCAACCACAGCCAATTTTGCATCATCGCGGATCACTTCCTCATCCACCATGAACCTGGTGATGGCATTGAACTTCCCCTAGTAGTCAGCAACAATGTGTTTGAGACCTCCACCAAACTTGATGACCATGGCGAGTATCTCCCCATAGGGTTTGTCCATGTACTCCTCAGGGGCAGCAAATAAGCAAGCTTTGAGGATTTCTCGGACTCGAATGGAAAGATCCCCTCCTGGCGACAGATTTTCACACGTGAACAGCAAGACCAACGGAGGTGCTTTGAACGCTGCCCATGTGCGAATGAGATCATTGTCGACCACTTTGTCTTTCGTAATCTTCGGCGGGAGAGAAACGCTCTGCGACGAATCCCCAGAATACATCTCCAGGAACTTGTGGAACTTCAGAAACGTTCGCATCATCCCACCAGACGGGAAAACTTCTTCGTGGTCCACTCCTTCGAAGGCCAGCTCGTAGGCATTGTAGCTTTCAGCCATGGCTCGGGTTTCGGTCCTTCCTCCGTAGTAGGGAAGTCCCTACACCCTACTCGACTTCACGGTTCCGGGTTCTCCGTAAGAGGCACCCTTCCCCGATCCGTCTGGTCAGACCTTAGTTGTTCCTTAGTTGGGGCTGTCTAATAGCCCCTTCATCAGCGTCAACACACTGATGTTGCTGCCATGCAATGTCCTCAGATTCATGTGCAACATGACTGACACTGACATGAGCTCGAACAAGGCTGCGAACATTCCTCGCAATTGACCGCCATGAGACATCAATGCGCTGCGATAAACTGCTCTTCGAATCATGGTCCAAGCAATCATCCGGTCTCATCATCAAACGATCCGCTTCAGGCATGTTAGAGAACATGATCCTGCGTCCACCACCATCGCCATCAGCACCAACATGATCATCAACCTTAACCTTCGTCACCTTGCCACTTGAAACAAGAGCATGCAACTCTGGCCAAGACCACCATGAGCATGAAGAAGGCATGTCAAGCGAAAAATAGACGTCGGAAAATTCCGCACACTTCTTCAGCAGGCGTTTGAGAGATTTCAAGACACTTCTGAAAACCTTGTACTTCCCACCAGAACGTTTTTCACCCCCCACACAAGCCCCTTCAATACTTCCAGGACCAGCACCTGATCGCAAAAGCGATGCCACGAATAGCACAGGTGTGTGCAGGTCGTTCCGGCACGCATCCTTCATCGTACCGATAAGGCTGTCCTCATCGGCTTTGGAGCTGATCAGCTCCTTGCAAGTTATGCGAGAGCAACCCTTAGTGGACTTAGGTACGGCGTAGCCGTTACCCAAGCCACAGAGGTCAACAATCATGCGGTCTGGCTTTCGTCCACCAGCCTTCGACGGCATGGCTACCAATCTCCCATCGCCAGTTGCCTGAAATTTCAAGGCTTTAAGCAATCTTCTGGAGATTTGGCTAGTCAACTCGCAGTTATCAGATCGATCCTTAGCGTCCGAATCAGTCATGTGCAAATGTTTGGACGAGCACACATCAGACGACTTAGGATGCAGCGCGACGTTTGCGGCAATGTACTCCCATTCATCCTTGCAGTAGCCGAGCTCAACGGCGGTTTCGGGAGACACAGGATCCCGAAAGGTATAACGTTGCCCGTGGGTGCATCCTTGGATCTTGACGCTCTTCCACATGGCATCTTCCTGAAGTCCCTTGTACTGCTTGGTTTCCTGGACTGTTACTCGAGGAGGTACTTCGATGATGATTTGGAACCCCCATGATGCCGCTCTGCGCGCAATTCTTTGGACGACCTCCCCCCATGGGTAGTCTGTCCGCAATTTGGCCCTTTCAGAGTTGTCAGCGATTTTCCGACTCAGCCACGAATTCTTGCCCAACACCCCTGCACCAATGAAGATTACGGAGTTAGGGTTGTCTTTCCTTGCTTCCACCACATCAAAGATGTAGGCGCACATGGCGTCGTCAACTTCTCGCCCCATACTCCGAACATTTACTTGCAGCCCAGGGTCGTAGTGAGAATCGGGAGCATGCTGGGCGATGCAATCCTTGCCTGGAGCATACTCATTCCACCAGTTCTCCTCATCGACTCCTATCAATGTCCATACCGTCACTGCCTTTGGAGCATCTTTGATAGTGATACGGTACTTCCACCGGCTGTAATGATTCTTGTAAGCATGGACCAACCTTCCATCGTGGTCGAGGAATTGGATCACCAGACCCTCCTTGGGCTTGTTTTCGGCGAAATTGACCACGTGAGGCACAATTGCTCCATCATATCCTTGATATTCCCTTTTCTGTTCCGCCGCATCATGCCATACATCTTCGTACACCGACGACCATTGGTCATAACCAAATTGAGAGGCTTGACTTTTGGACTGGCCGTTGAAACAAAATCCCTGGTGCAATGTAAAGCCCTGGTACCCCCCATGGATGGCACGCGCCAGTGTGACAACCACCGCTCGCCATTTGGCGGGCAGGGCGCGCACATAAGACTGGCCTAGAGGCGGTTCAGGAGGAGGCAAAAACGGCGGCGCAAGGACGTCCGCAATGGCGGCGGGGCGCAAATGCCCCCGTACCGGATGGTACTGAAACACAGCACGCTCCACGTAGCGGTCGAACTTGCCCGGTGTGTCAAGGATAGCAGCACGTCCTCCATCTGGTGCCACTGCCCTTCACGAAGAATCCAAGTCGACCGAAGGTAACGACCAGGCGGCAACGCAGAAGGCGGCCCCCGCAACATGCGCGGGAACTTGACAACCAGGATGGGGTCCACACTGTCATGTTCTTGCAAGCCTTCCTTACTCGACAATCCAGCGCGATACAACACCTGAGGGAGGATCGGCGTCTGCGTGTAAGGAAAACAAGGCACCTCGCTCTTGAACGAGTAGTGCTGCTGACCCTTCTCATCCGTGCTTTGGGTATGAGTAGGCCGCATCAGATCCATAATCTCTTGGGAGCCGATGAGATCCGGCGGAAAGATGTTGATGAGCTGACACGCATGTGTCCAGGACACGGAATCCTTGAACGACTTGGTGTGTATGTCCGCTGACATCTTGGCAGTGACCTCATAGGCAAGAGAAACGTAACCTTCCTGAAAGATAGAATGCATCCATCCAATGCAGATACCGTGGGTACGTTCCAAGTGACGCATAGTCGGATTCTTGCCCGTGCGAATCACCCCGATCATGGTCTGGTTGTCGTCGTAGAAGACGAAGTTGGGGTCTTGCCCCCCAAGCTGCTGCCACAACGTGATAGCAGGCAATCCAAGACGTGACATGGCAAAGTCGGCCGCGACTATCTCGGCCTCAGGTGTGGAATGACTCAAGCATCCCTGCCTTTTGCTAAGTCCCGCCAAGGGAAATCTTGTATGAGAACCTTGAATGTGCAAGTGAGCACCGGAGGTAGATTTCAAACTTTCTCCACAACCTGCATAGTCCGCATCTGCAAACAGCCCGATGGACGAGTCCTCCAAGGAGTTCCCGACCCATCCAATCATCATGTGATGTTTGGACTGGTGCACATAGGCCATGAGATGATGAAGAAGAGCATCCTCCTTCTTGGTCCATTTCGTGATCTTGCGTGCGAGAGTGTTGATACTGCGCAGAAGATCAAAGCGGCAAATGCGCGCGGCATAAAGCAATTTCATGAGAATGCTGGCTGCCTGCGGAGCAAGTGCACCGCGATTAGCCTCGTTGATTTCCTCTTCCTCGGGCGCCTTGGGAATAGGTGGAGGCGGAACGAGCCGACCATCCTTATCAACAGGCATGGTGTGTCCACACCACGTGCATCGATGGCTTTTACCTGACTGTGCCGGAGCGCGAGCTGGGTGATTCTTAGTCTCCTCAGCCGGACTCGGCGATGGTACCGTCTTGAATTTTGTCGGATCGAACCCAGTCACGTCGCAGTACTTCTTGACTGTCATGTCCAGGTACGTCTCCATGTCGTAGGTAACGGTCTGCACCTTCGTTTTGTCATGCAACGTTGCCTCGCCCTTGGAGATGCGACAACCCAGATACAAGCCCAGCGGCGTTTCTTCTTCCAATCGAAGTTCTTGGCGCAGCATGTCCCAACCCTTGGGTAGATTCTCTTTGGGTCCTGCCATCTTGAGATCATCCACGTAGATGACAAGTAAGAGCTTCATTTGCGGGTGAAAATACAATGATGGCCATTCATCGCCAATCGGCTTGAACCCTACTTTCTGTACCGCGGTGTGGCAATGTTGTTCCCACATGGTTCCTGCGTCAGGATGTCCATATAGAGCTTTGATCAGAGCTTTGATCAGGCATACCGGCCTACGGAATTTGTGCCGTTTCGCAGATGGATGCCAGGCTTCATCAGGCAGTTCAACCCAACATGGAGTGCCCGATAGTCTCGCCTGAATGTATGCTTGGATAGCATCCGCCATCTGGACATCGTTGCCAGGAAGGCATCCGTAATAATCTGCCCACCGTGAGGCGTCAAACGTAGCCGGGGAATTCCCCAAATCCTGAAACAATGCGGCTTCCATATTCTGGTCTTTGACCTGATCACCGAGTAGTACACCTCGCCCCTTGAACTTCCTGGCAGGATCGTCCTCTTTGAGCTGATAGTTCTTCTCGTATATCAGTCCATGTACTCGCGCCATGTGTACTTTCTCACCTTTCTTCTTTGCCTCAGCGACGACGTCGTCATATTCACGCGTAGTTGAGAAGTCAAACACCTCTTGGTCCCACAATCCCTTCCATTCTTTCATGAAAGCTTCCATGGCCTTGGGATTGTTGATCATCTCCTTGCGTGTGACGGGTCGAGTGACCATGGCATTGAAGCACGATCCTCCTGCATGATTCTTTTCCCGATGTACGTTTCTGTGAGAAGTCGTACACGGCATAGAAGGAATCCAGTTATCATCCATGACCATATGCGCCGGAACGGCCGGCACGACATCTGCCAAGAATTGTTCCTGTGTATATTGATCCACATAGGACTGTGCCCATGACCAACCATCGTCGTCATCAATGGACACGTTGAGTTGCAGATCAATTTCTTCACATGGGACAATCTTGGGAACTATCTTCTTTCCTATCGCAGCCTTCTTCCGGTCTTTCTTGGCAACTCGAGCTTTGTCTCGCTTTTCTTTCTTGTATGCTGCCTTCTTCTCCGTTTCGCTCATCTTCTTCCATGCTTCCGGAGAGTAAGAATGGATAGGTCGCCGTGTAGGAAGAGTTCGTCGACCGTCACTTCGGATCTTATACGGAACTCCCCTTTTGTCGATCTTGCAGGCTTCACCGTCATCGGTGAGATATACAATGCCGTCCCCTTTCTTCCCCGTACTCCAATGTTCAATCTCCTCGGGAGCCAACTTCTTTTCTTTCAAGATCTTGATAATCTCTCCAGGTTCTTCGATGTCTCCTTCGGGGATGAGTCTACCGGTTGGACCGACTTCGCGGGGCGATCGTCGATCTTTCCCAGTGACCTTTGGTTCAGAAGGAGGCGGTGCTGCACGTAGACCCAGCTCTTCGTCTAGTTCTTCGAGTCTTTTGTCTCCTATGGCATCAATAGCTTCATGTTCTGCTGACTTGAAGACTTCGCCGGGCGGCTCCGTCTCTATGTCAGATGGATCTATGTCCTGTAAGTCAGGATCTTCTCCGGGATCCGGTGGAGGAAGAAGTCCATTTGGATCATCTCATCCCCGTCGCCACCATTTCCTCCGGGCGGACCGTCATCACCGTCATCGACGTCTTTTATCTCCTTGCCAGCGAGGTCAACGTTGTCCCTGAGTCCCTCAATGGTTGAATTCATCCTTTCGTACTCGGCTTTCAGGGGAAACGTTATCTCCTCTGGGAAGTAGATAACTTCTGTCTCGTACGGTCTCATCAACTTCCTGGGAACAGATGCGTCCATCGACAAGTTCGCGTTGGCAAATTCCTTCATATCCCAAACGCGATACTTCTTGGACCATCCTTGACCAGCAGTGATGATGTATCCGGCAAAAATGCCTGGAATCCCCTTTGGATCGAATTTGTTGCCATATGTCTTCGGCCTTGTGTCCGTCGGCTTGAAGAAGACTTTGGCCCAAAGGGTATGGCTTTTCCCTCGAAGTCCTTTCCAGTCATTCGCTTCCATGCTGAATCACCATCGCCCTCCACGTCTTCAACGTTGAGGTTCTGCATCACGCAATTAAGCGCAAAGGACCAGTATTGAGCGGGCAATCCGGCGTGTAGCATGGATGCTGCGACTGTGTTGATCACTTCTTGATTTGATCGTTCAGCGAGTGAATTGTTACTGGGTTTCCCTGGAAGGGAATGATCTATCACGATCTTCAACTGCGCCATAGCTGAATCGAACTCTGGTGCTTCATCACTATACGCCATATGAATCTTGCGTCTTCCCATAAGGCGTCTGATGGCCATGACGACTTCGTCAGTGCTCCTTGAAGCCGTGGGAATCGCTGCGATCATTTTGGTGGCGATGTCTCTGATGACTAGAACTTCACGTGCTCCGTCATCGAGTCCGATGCCTGCTTCGGCGGCCTTGCGCATATCAAGGAAGTCGAACGTCACAAGATCTCCCCAGTGTTTGATCACACGTTGAAACGCACCTCGTTGTGTTCGCAAGTGCTTCATCTTCGCGCGTATGCACGATTCGCAATATGGGTTGCGGTAGCGATGAGTACACAGATGTGCCAACGTCTTAGCTTCGGCTTTCAGTGTTCCGACTCTGGCCTTGCGGCTCGGCGCACCGTCGCCTTCCACATCAATGATCACCTCATCGTCACCATCCAATGGAATTTCACCCACTCCTTTTCCTTCGTCGTCGTCCGGAGGTCGTCCGGCCTCGGACTCTGGTACTTCTTCTATAGGAGGTTCTTGGGGTTCAGGATCAGGAGGTCGTTCGTGATCGTCACCTTCTTCTTCTGCTTCAATCTCGCTCGGTGCAGCTTCAGCGGCAGCTGCGACGCTGACGTCAACATTGCCCGCTGTTAGCGCACCCTTGAAGATTTCGGTGATCGCTTTGGCCTCCGGATCATCATGAACCAATGACTTGGAACTCCCGGCACGAACGTACGGGATGTCACCGTTCACGAACAGAGATATTCTCTTGCCCTGCGGGTTGATCATGAATGGTTCCCTTCCGGGTGGCCACACAAACCCGTAGTTGAAGTTCATACATCTCTTGCCTATGGAAAGCACCGACGGTGTGTCATCCAACACATAAGCGTTGATCGGTTCCTCGAACGACTCAGTCTGGAAATTCGACACGAGATCGGTATCGGTGATTCCATTGGCTGTCTGAAATGATATGGGCTCTGGAGTCACGAGTGTTTCGAGACTGTGCTTCTCGATCTTCTTCTGAGATATGAGGTCATGACCACACCCAGTGTCCATGAGAAACTTGATCTTCTTCTTGAGGATGACTGGTTGAACCATGCATTTGAATAAGCCCTGATTGATGATCCGTTTGCTGTGTGCAGCATCGAGTTCGCGCTCAACGATGGAATCTTCACCGTCGTAGAACGAAACTTCTTCCACTCGAGACGTTCCTGGGATTCGTACGAATGAAACTCGATCTCCGCATTGATCATCATCGTCGTCAACCATGTCTCTCATGATCTGTGCCCTCAATCTCGCTTTGTGCTTGGCGAATTCCAAGCTCACGGCGCGGTCCTCATCATTGATAAACGCTTCCATGTCGACGTACTTCACCTTCCGCTCTTTGTCTTTCTTCGATCGTCTAGGACACGAAGAAATGAACTTCACGTCGTTGGCAAATGTCACATTGCGCTTTATCACTTTTCGGGTCGACGTAGTCGTTCCCGAGGATTCGTCATCTGTTGAACAATCCGAATCAGCGTCGCTGTCAACGGATGGACAATCTGACTCCTCCTCATCTTGTCTTGAAGATCGCTTCCATATAGCCGGAGCTGATGGATTCCACCTTCGACACAATCTGATGGCGGGTGCCGCAGGGAGTGCCTTGGCCTTGGCATTCGGCTTCGCTGGAGCTGCCTTCGCTTCGGATTTAGCTTTAGCTTTTGCCTTTGGTTCCGGAGCCGGGGTAGCTGCTGCCTCATGCTTGAAAGGACAATTCTCTCTTGAGCACGAGCCTGTGTTCTTGAACGAGTAGCATATCCTGTTTCCTCCTCCTCCAGATGGACTTGGAGTTCTCGTCCTCGGCGTGAAGGGTCGCTCTGGAGTCTTCTTCGAGTGACTGAATGGACACTTATCGCCATTTCGACACCCTGCATCTGTGAAATGGAACTTGCAGCGGATTTGCTTCTTGCTTTTGTCACCTCTGTTGTCCGCTGACTCACTCCTCGTCTTCTTCTTGGGCTTTGGCTTGGTCTTCGCATGACTCTTCGCTTTGCTTTGAGGTAGTACAGGTGTTGCTTTATCCGGCTTGGTCGGCGAAGCCTTGACCTTTGCGGATGGAGCTGCGTTAGGCGTTGGTTTCTCGGGTACCTTGGCCGGTGCAGCAAGCAAATCCTTGCCCTCAAGCATCTGGCGCAAGCCAATTTGGGTCTGAGTGAGATTTGACTGTTCTCGTCTCCGCATGATAGTACGATCAATGATCTTCATCAGGTTGTCGTACGATCGGTCTTCATGATTGTAGGGCAAGTGTTCGTAATGCATGCCCAACTCCATTTTCATTGCGGGCGAGTCCTTGATCTTGCTGTACAAGCAATCACGGAGAGCTGTTTTGGATGTCCTCTGGTCTCATCCGTCCCAGAACTTCCAACCACGTCTGCTTGAACGTATGAAGCTTGTTGTCGCCTTGGTACTGGAGCTTCACCAAATACTCAAGAGTGATGATCATGTCAAGACGATCATGCGTTCGAAAACTTTCATACATCATCGCAATGACTTGTCGTCCTTTGATGATCTTCACGTCAGGCCTGCTGATGTAATCGTTAGCCTTCCGGTTCACCTCAAGGTACAGGTCAGCTGATTTGTCACCACCGGCACGTAGCATTGCGACCATGGCGATCCCCAATTTGACGTCTATGCTCTTGAACTTCTTGTGTCCTGAATCATTCAATGCTTCGACATCAGGGAATGGGTTGAACGCTGGTGCCAGCCATAACATCCAGTCCTCATGATGTGGGTCGGCTGATGCCCCTAAGACATTGGCCGTGCACACGGATCGCCAGTTGTTGAGATGAGTGAGAGTAGGCCATGGAGGAACGGTCACTTTGTCGGCTTCCCTCCTGGAAATTCTCACCTCTGTGACTTCAGGATCCGCGTCTCCATCAGGATCACGCGCATGCGAGCCAGGATCCGATTCAGGTTTGCCTCCACCGCTTTTCTTCTTATCATCATCATCGTCAGGCGGGTCAGGAGGGTCATACCCCGTGCCGGTTCCTTCATCGTGCTCTCCATCTTCGTTCTCGTCGCCACCCTCGTCACCGTCACCGTCTCCATTATCCTCCTGAATCGTTTCAGCGAATAACTTCCATTCATCACGATCAGCTCTGAGACGTTGCTCGGCTTTCTGGGCCTTGAGTACTTCGCTTCGCAGATCGGCAATCTTCTCCTCGTACCGTTCCGCGACCTCTTTCTCGATCTGACGTCTTCTTGCTTCATGAATGGAATCGTCATAGGCAATAGGGGGACCGATGAGGTCGTTACCCTTCGTAGATGCGGTAACACCGTCGATACCAACAGGTCTTGAGGAGCTGGCCGATGCTGTGGACTTCGATCCCAACATCCCGCGATCCCCCAAGAGTTCGCGTAGCTGTCGATCACGCACGGCTGCCGCATCACTTTTCCCATGAAATCCGCTTGGTATGCCGAACAAAGTGGCTGCACTAGGCGTGGAACGCGCAAGTGCTGGGCTGCTAATACCTGGCACGTAGTGCTCGGGCATTGCATCCGCCACGATTGGCATTGAACTGCGGCCAGTGAAGAAGTTTCCACCGGTGAATGGAATTCCATCCATCACAAGGTTCTTGTCCTTGTCCGATTCCGAGAATGCGAACTTCTCTTTGGCGACTGGACTAACTTGACTTGGGGACCGTATTTCAGGGGATCGTACCTCATCTCCTACGGAAAATGCAGGCATTACTTCCTTTCCTACGTGCTCCCAGCCAGACTCAGTAGTCCTCGAAGACATGGGCATGCTCGAAGGTCGCGTCGCTCCTCCGTGATTGGAGTTTCGCGCTGCCTCCAATTCGCTGCGTGTCCTCGCTTGAAGATCTTCTTGTGCTTTGAGCGTTTTCCTGAGTTCACTCAGCTCGTCGTGCAAGGTAGGCAATGATCGCCTTGCATGATCTTCATTCTGATGAAGTCGGTCCTCTGCTTCTTGCATCCTCTTCACAGCCATTTTGCGGTACTCTTCCTCTTCACCAAGACGTTCGCGAAGCCGAAATCGTTCTTGATCAATGGCTGCGCTGTTTCCAGCTAGCCCTTGGATCTCGTTCACAGCCCGCAACTCCTGGTTCTTGACCAAGTGGAATCGTTCCTGCATTGCTTGTAAGGCTTGTTCCGAACTTGCTGTGTTTGACCGGAGGACCAAGTTCTCTCTGGCGTGTTCATGAAGTTCATGAGTCAGACGCTCATACTCACGTGCCATAAGCTCACCATCGCCTTGCGCTCTTGCCTCCAACTGCACAAAGTTGGTGGCTGCCTCCGTGCGGAACACGTGTAGCTGTTGAGCTAACTCCTCGGCAACGGCATGTGCTTGACGTTGTTGAGCAGAGTTCTGTTCATCCATGCGAAACAAAGCTGTTTCATAGTCTCGCTTCATCTCCTGATTGACATTGTTGATGTGCCTCATGGCTAAGCATGCATGGTCACGTTGTCGTTCCAATTCTTCAATGCGAATTCCAGATCCTTCATCTTCTTGTTGCATCTCCTTGATCTTGTCCATCAGGGTCTGGACGATTCCTTCGTATTCTTGCACCTGACTGCGATAGTACATCTGCTGTGCAAGGTTCGATGCTTCGAACTGTTGCGAAATCGTCAGTTCCTGGTAGGCATTCGGACCATCAGCTATGGCAGGCGTAGCTACGGACGACGCATCACCACGTGCAGGAATCGTATCCAGAGTCATGTCCAGATCGTCAGTATCGCGTGGTTGATTGGTAACCATCCGATTCCAAGTCATGGACTTGTCACGCCCACGAGTAGCCGAAGTCCTCGATCGTGCTGAAGAGCTTCTCGAAGATGATGGTCTTGACTTCTTTTCCAAGGTCTTGACTCCTTTGTCCTTGGCCCTGGACGTAGTCCGAGGTGCCTGAAAACCAGACGCTTCGGCCCGTCGTTCTGAAGCCTTGCCCGTCCTCGAACCTGTGGATGTCGGACGCGAAGGCGTAGATGCTCTTGGTAGACTCTTTGCTTTCCCCTTGGGAACTGCCTTTGCAATGGCAAGCGCAGAAGATTGACCTTTGTCATCTTCCGTGGAGCTATCAACGGATTGCACCACTGTGTCGTCAGCTGTTGACTCACCAACGGCTGGCGCTGCCACATCGGCACCGAAAGTCATTGTCGTATCTTGGCTTGATCCTGAGTTCATTGTGGTCGTAGTAGATCAAGTAGTCGTTGCTGTAGAAAGGCAGAGCCGCGTACGGCTGATAACCTGCGTGGGGGATTGATCTCGACTTGGTTGCTGCTCTCCCCACCAGAGCTGTAATGAATGTAGGTGTGGCTGGCTAGCACTCTCCACAGACTGGACCCTGTCTCTCCCTCTTACTTCCACACGTGCGATCCTATGCAGGCAGAACCGGCGGCCGTTCCTTTTGCACTCACTGCCGGCGGCGGTTCGTCTGTGCAACGGGATAGCTCTGATTGCTCAGGATAGAAGACACATATAGCACTTAGCTATGGGCATTGACTTGAGCCAAACGTTGCGTTGGCGGTCACATAGAAAGGTAAAGATGAGGGATGCGTAGCATGCCCCCTAGAGTCGAGGGACGCGTAGCGTGCCCCCTTCTCTTGCACTTTACACGGTCTTGCTCACAGCTCTTATAGTGACACCTTAGAACTTGACAAGGCATCGCAGTCCGTTCGCATGAAGCCTAAACCCCAACTAAACCCTATAACGAGGGTACATCAGGACTCTGCAGACAAGACGTGCTATAACTCATAAGGGAGTTTCCGAAATTAGGGACCCCTAATGGAGCAACCTGAATAGTAGGATCCTGATTACAAGGACCCCAAAATAACGTACCCCTTATTCTTGGAAACTCCCATATATGTACACAACACTAACACTAAGAACGAAAAAACAATAATGATAGTACTAATAGAAATTGAGTAGCAGTAATAGCAATATGAGATTGGCATTTGCAATACTCCTAGCCATAGTAGAGAATAGTAGTAGAAGTGCATGCAGGCATCAGGATTTCGGATTGTGGTGCGCGTGTGTGGGATTTCGCGTGCGACGGTGCGCCAGATTTTCGAAAAAAGCCTTCATGGCATCGTGTCGTCACAATGCACAGGGCAGCACCACGACCCACCCAAGCTTTAACATCCAACTTCGACCTTCGACATGTCCAGTAAGCGCATGATGCTTACCATCCCAGATGGATCTGCGACTTGGCTCGCCGGCGGCTGTTGTCCAAGATCATGCTTCTTCTGGCCATCCGCGTGATCCTCCACGACTTTGGCGACGCCGCGCCACGTTGGACCTTTCATCTGTAATTAGAAGGACATGGGCGTTTCCGAAGATATGGGACCCTAATATAGTACCCTAAATAGTAGGATCGTTATTACTAGGACCTCAAAATAAGGTACCCCTAATTTTCGGAAACTCCACCATTTCCGCAACTGCACTTCGGAATCGCTGCGAAGAGCGGACAGGAGCGCTTCACAGCTCGACCGTGGAAAGGATGATACCGTATCCATAAAGGCCCCCAAAACGACATCAGGTCCTCTGACTTCAGGGAACAGAAATGTGCAGGGATTGAGATGCTGTCGCAACTTCCCACAAGAATCTGCATTTACGGTCCAAGGACGCAAAGAGCCTTACCTCGACCTCGCTCATCTTTGCCTGAAACGTCGCGGGACTTGGCCCTAAAAGTCCATGTCCCTCTGTGGTCTTTGCGTTTCGGCCCTGCAGGGATTCCCATACAGGTACTTCGAGTTAATCTATCGGACACAGATGCACACAAACCAACATGCGCGCACGGAGATTCTCAAAGCCACAACTTTGGCGCACAAACTCAGAACCTTTCAACCCTGAAACCCAGTAAATCTCACCAACCCAATAATTCCTGAACCCGAATTCCCACATCCGATACCTTGTCGGACCACCCCAGACCTTAAACCCTCAAACCCCAAATCCTAAACCCCTAAACCCAGAACCCTATAAACCTCTGAACCCCCTAAACCGCTTAACCCTGAACTCTGAACCCCAAACCCGAACACCTATATATAATCCTTAACCCTGGAACCCTACAATCCGAGACCTCAGGACCCTGAACACCTAAAGCCCTACTATACGGGCGTCAGTGATTGCCTGAGCTATTTTTTTTTTGGGGGGGTCCTTATTTTCCTAATCCTTGAGTCCCCCATACCATCGAATCCCCCTATAGATCCCTTTAAGGAACCCTTTAGAGGGAGCCTTGTTCTAATCATTAAGGCCCCTCCATTATCATCCTAAACCCCTACTAAACCCTACTAATAATCCTAAACCTCAGGACCCTGAACTCGTAAAGCCCTGTGATCCTAAACCCTAAACCCCTACTAAACCCGATAATCCTAAACTCTGAACCCTAAACTCCAACTAAACCCGAAAACCAGGGTACATCAGGACACTGCAGACAAAACGTGCTATAACTCATAAGGGAGGTTCCGAAAATCGGGGACCCGAATATAGTACCCCAACTAGTATCCTAACACCAAAATAAGGTACCCGTAATTTTCGGAAACTCTAAACCCTAACCCCTTTGCAGAACCCTTATAGTACCCTTATCGTAACCCTTTTAAAGGGAACCCTACGGTACCCCGAATTTTCGGAAATTCCCATAACGACCCACGGTTTCTCGGCTCCTGAAGCGCCATGGAGCGCTGGCGGCGCGATTCGAAACCCTCCTGAAGGAGTTTTTTTGTTTGAGGGGGGGGAAAGGGTTTTAGGGCTCATAGGGTTTTAGGGGTCTGGGATTTGGGGTCGTGGGTTTCTGGGATTTTTTGTTGTGTTTTAGGGTTTAAGGTTCATAAGGTTTTAGGGATCTAGGGATTTGGGGCTGTGGGCTTCTAGGGATTTAGGGTTTTAGGGATTTGGGGTTGTGGGGTTTTAGGGTTTAGGGATTTAGGGTTTTGGGGTTTTTGGCTCATAGGGTTTAGGGTTTAGGGTTTTAGGGGTTTAGGATTCATAGGGTTTAGGGTTTGTGGGTTTAGGGATATAGGGCTTGGGGGTTTAGGGCTTGGGTTTAGGGTTTACCGTTCAGGGCTTGGATTCAGGGTTTGGGGTTTAGGGCTTAGTCTTTGTTTTGCTTCAAGGTCCTAGGGTTTATGTTTATGGTTTGGTTAGGATTTAGGACTTGGTCTTTGCTTTGCTGCAAGGCCTTAGGTTTGGGGTTTAGTCTTCCAGTTTTCTGTTTCGGGGAAGTGGTCAATCAAGGGCAACCTTGGAGGTAGGATCAGGGGCTTTGGTTTGAGGGACTTTGGTGATACGAGGCTTGGGGCTTGGGGTATACGTCCTGAAGTGGAGTCTTGTCTTCAGGCCGCTGACTTACATCTCTACTGTTCTGGACCCGAGGCCTTGTAACTCGGGGTTTAGGAGCTTCATGTAGACCCCTGATTCGTCAACTCCCCTACCTTGAACGGGATTACAGTATATAACTATCTCGATGTTATATTGAAGAAAATGCGTTGATTTAGCAGAGGCCTACATATCTTAACTTCTACAATTGATCCCACACCCCTAAACAAAAACCCAACTCCCGAAACCCCTAAACAAAAACCCAACTCCCGAAACCTCCTGACTTAATCCTTTAAAGCCCGCAACCAAAAGCTCCCTTCGTCGAACCCGACTTGGCTTTCAGCTTCGAGGGCGTTCGGGTCTGTCCACCATTTTGAACTCCAAACTTCCCTGGAACAATAAGCCACAAATCCTTACCTTAAGGGTTCGTGTACCCATATGTAGATATACATAGATACACCATGATACACCTACATACCTGTGTGTATATGTGTGTGTGTATATATATATATATATATATATATATATATCGACATATGCACACACACACACACACGCAACGTGTAAAACCAAGAACACGTATACACGCAGACATTGGACCTACATACATTTGATGCCAGCGTGCAACATGCCCAGAAGCCCGTTTGGGCCGTAGCTTAAGCATATACGGTATCGGAACATGAAGCCTTTGCATGCACATCTTTTGTATTCCCAACCCTTGGTTGAAGCCTCCTCTGAAACCCTGAACCGTAAAACCTGCACCCGAAGCCCGATAATCTAAACCTTGAGACCCCAACTCATCTGAAACCATACGCCCCTGACCCTAGACCCCAACTCCTCTCCTTAACTGAAACACTCTCAACCCTAAACCCTAAACCCCAAAACCCCCAAACCCTAAAACCCAAAGCCCTAAACCCCAAAACCCCAAACCCTAAACCCCAAACCCTCAACCCAAAGCCCTCTCCTCATCTGAAACAGCCAAGCTTGAAGCTGTCAGACGGGGGCCACGAACACGAGAAAAATCGTCCTCTGCCCCGACGCGGGGTCGAGGGACTTGGTTTTAGGGCTTAGGGCTTAGGGATGGTATAGGGTTTTGGGCTTGGAGTTTATGGCTTACGGTTTTAAGCGTCAGCTTGGTCATCATGATTTGGATTTGGAACATGTGGGATACATACGTACGAAGATAGCGTACGTACGTATGTACGATTGAGTCTTTAACTATTGACTTTTACGTCTTTGTTTATCTATTTACTTATCTCTTGTACAGGCTTATTATTATGAGCTTTAGGAGACACGGACAGGGCTTCTGGTAGGGTTCCTCCGCGTTGGGTTTCCTCTAGCTTTCCGATGACGGTCCCGATTAATGTAGGAGCCTTAATAGTTACCGCAACACTATTTCAGTGGTTCTTATTATAACTGCTTTTTGCGTCCTCAATACCCTATTTTAATTATTAAGGTCCCTACATTATCCGGGTTCCTTCGAGGGTTCCGGTTAGCCTTCGTTCCTTCCGGGCGTCCCATTCGGGTTCCGTTTCGATCACGTTTCCATACAGGATTACAATGAGAGTCCCTTCAAGGTTGAGCGTGGTGGCTTGGTTAGGGCTTAAGCCTTACTGGGGATTGGAATCTACACGGTTCGGGATCCAGTCCACGAGCTCTGTTAAAGTAAAGATGAAGGAACTAAATGCTATCCTGACATGTAATGTCGTTCCTTAAGTTTGGTTGGCAAGTTTTACTTACTGCCGCCTATATACTGTATATAGGCCTTTCTAATTACCATAGGGATTTGAGATATACTTCCACGGAAGTAGAAACAGGAACGTTGAAGTTATGGGATCCCGGGAAGAGGGCGGTAGACATTCGATACCCGAGCGAGCTTCACGTGAGGATGCTCCAACTTTAGGTGCTGAGCCCTAGTACGGTTTAAGGTTTGGGGCGTAGGATTTAGGGGGTTTGGGGCGTAGGATTTAGGGGCCTTAAGGTTTGGGTTTTAGGGCTTTAGGGTTTTGGGGTGTAGGGGTAAACCTTAAACCCAAACCCACCGTCCTGAGTGCTCACACTTCCCATGCCGATCACGGTCTCTGCGCAAAGGAAGGACGAGCAATTACAAATCTTGGAAGAAAGACGTGTAACGTGACGGAGCCAACTGCTGCGGTTTACCGTGCAGGGCTGAGGGATTGGATCCCAAAACCTCACAACCCTACCCGACAGTCACTCCACCTTCATCGTAGAAGGTCTATAGGTCTATCGCAGGATCACTTCTGACGGCGCTCGCGCGCAATTAGGGCAAGCTGCTTTGTCTTCTGGTCTTGGATTCGTGCCTCGCGGATGACTCTGGGTTCAGGTTTACGATTGGCGGACAGAACGGCCGACATACAATAATCGACAACATCGTTGTTCTTTGCTGCCGAGAATATACTTCCTCGGACCCAAGGTTCGTATGATAGGTGACTTCACCCTGATATGTTCTCGCCCGATACTGTAAATTTGGAATTTGTAGCCTTGCGAGCAAGAAGTCTTCTTGTTGCTAGCTGTTGCTAGCCTTATCTCCGACGGTCCTGCTCCCAACCATTTCCCTAAAAATGACAAGCTATGGGTTTTTTACTTTGAAACCGACCTGCACATACTGGGGTACGATGTAACCTAGTAGAACAGGGACGAAAACCTACTCTCAACTCTCAATCTTAGGCCCGAAACTCCATTTCATGTCCTCTAAACCGCGGGGAACACCAAAACACAGGTGGTCTCCCCTCCGGCACCTCCCTCGTCACTCAACGCGGGATTTGGGGGCGTGGACAATTCGCACGGATAGCCAAGGAATCCGCATAATTACAGAACTGTGAAGAACACATCCAGCAAAGCCCGCTTCTGCCTCTATTTCTCCTCCCTTGTAACTTATACTACAATCAGACTATGTTGAACACCCCGAAACCTCGTCCTAAGCAATACCCTCAAGCTTAAGGCGTCAAGTTCAATAGGTTTGGGGGGCATATTACACTATACGGAGCCTCGAAAATCCTACATTAGACCCGCAAATTATGGCCGGATGATTGGGTTTGGCAGTGGCAGAGCGCTGCTTGCATCGATGGAGATGCCGCAAGAATCGACGTTTAAGCTTTAGGGTAAGGCCTTTGGGCCTGCTACAGGCCAAGCATTAAATAATGAATGCCGACCCGGTCCCATAGATAACTTAACATTGTCCCTTCAAGCCTGAAGCTCTCATGGAACCGGTTCCTTAAACCCTCACAGAGCCTGCGTATCTCCCTTACGGAATCCGAAACCCAGTCATTGGGGCTTGATGAAAAACCATGGTTTTTGTTATGGGAAAAGGCTATTCTAGCTGACTCGAGTTGCTGCTACCAAAAACCCTTCCACGACTGAACCCTAAACCCTAAACCACTAAACCCCTAAACCCTAAACCCCTAAACCCTAAACCCCTAAAGCCCTAATATACAAAATCTGAGCTCGCCGCAGCCACCATGGACTCCGGCTGAAGCAGCCGCGAGGCGAAATGCTTCGTCAGACTTAGGCCCGAGATCCTCGGAGTAGGGGATCTTTTTTGGGGATACTAGAAGGACGTTAAGAATTAGAATAGGGTTTTGAGGCCCAGTATACTAGGCTATGATAAGGAACCCCAAGGATAGTGAGTATGGAATTTTTTTGGGATACTATGGGGGCCTAGGGTTTAGGGTTTAGGGGTTAAGGGTTTTAGGGTGTGTCGATGCTCCGCGCACACCACCACGCGAGACGTGTGTTGTGGTGTGCGCCCAGGTTCAACGCTCTCGCCCTACCCGCCCACCCAGTCTATGACCTTTGTCGGGTTTAGGGTTTTTTTCAAGGTTTGTGGCTTGGTCTGGCGGTGGCCCAAAACAGGGCAGTGGGCGGGGCAGGACAGGGCAGCAGGGCAGAGCAGGGCAGGGCAGGGCAGGGCAGGGGAGCAGGGAGAGCAGGAGCAGGGGGCAGGGCAGGCAGGGCAGGGAAGGACGGGCCCCTGGGACAACTGTTCCGGGGGGGCCCTGGGGGGGCCCGGGACAAGCGGAGGGTGGGGCGCAACAGTCCCTGGTCCAAGACCTGCCACAGCCAGGCCAGGGAGGAGGGCCCAGGCCGGCCCACCCAGGCAGGCGCATAGGCTAAATCCTAAATCCTAAACCCTAAATCCTACATCCTAAATCCTAAATCCTAAACCCTAAATCCTAAATCTTAAATCCTAAAAACTAAACCATAGATCCTAAATCCTGAATCCTAAATCCTAAATCCTAAATCCTAAACCCTAAATCCTAAATCCTAAGGGATGGGGCCCTCCGAGCTTGGAGGTTTAGGGTCATATTGTTCTGATTGGCTAGCATGCCTGTCGCATGCGCCAGCACCTGAGCCGGTGCTGGGGCTCCTTCGCTGCGCCTGTCGCGCCAGCTACGGAGCCAGCCTCACTGACGCTTCGGCACGCTCGCTGCTGCTATTCGCAGCGCCCGCAGCTCGCTTCAGTTTAGGGGTTTAGGGTTTAGGGGTTTAGGGTGAATAGGGTTTTGGGGGAAGAGGATGTTTTGGGATACTATAGGGGCCTCAATAATTAGAATAGGGTCCTTTAAAGGGTTCTATAAGGGATCTATAGTTGGGGTTCTAGATTCGGGGCCGTAATAATTAGAATGGGGTTTTGGGGCCCGTGCTACTATATCTATGATAAGGGACCCCCAGTATTGGTAATTATGTAAGCCCCTAAAGTAGGGGACTCCAGGGCTTTAGGGTCTGAAGGTCTAGGTTTAGGGCTGAAGACTTTACGGTACAGGAGTGGAGGGTTCAAGGATTTCGTTGTCGGGTCTACTGTAGTGGTTCGGGTGTAGGTTTCATGGTCAGGGCGGATAGGGTTTGGAAACGGAGGTCTCGGGCAAACTGTAGGGGCACTGCTGATTAGAAAAAGAGCTGGGGTAGACTATCCTAGCAACTATCTACCTAAACCCCCTAAAATCGCTCAACATAATGGTCCAAAACCTATAAAGGGCCGTTATTCTGCATACTTTTGGGGTCCAGGTAAGGACATCAGGGGGGTGCTAGTTCTTAGCTTTAAGGTTTAAGGCCTTGGGGTGTCGGAGACGGTTGGGCTGGGCCTTAATTTCAGGGTCGTGGTTTCTGGCAATCGAAATGTGGGAGTTTCCGAAGATTGGGGATTATGACAAGGATCCTACTATTTAGGCTACTATATTAGGGTTTGGGATTTGCGAGTTTCCGAAAATTCGGGGTACCTTATTTTGGGGCCCTGAACATAAGGATCCTACTAATTTCATGGGTACTATATTACCCATAGGCCCCAAAGTAGTTCCTTTTTGGATTCTATATATGAACCCCAACAAGGAACTACTTTGGGGCCTTAGGGTAGGGCCCCCTATCTTGGGAAACTCCCATGTTATGGTTGAGGGATGGCCTAGGTTTCGGGTTAAGGGTTTAGACTTTCGAATCCTAGGATCGGGCAGAGTCAGACATTACCTAGAGGGTCATAGCCTACCCCTTTTGTTTTAGGGTACCTAGCTTTATGGTTAGGCTCTCTTATATAGAAAAGTAGGTACCTTAGGTATGACCCTCTTCATACAGTAGAAGCCAGAAAATTGGAACAACGTTATCCTCATACTCATGCCCAAAAGGTAGAGTATAGGGAATCCTAGCGCGCATCATCCTGAATGCGGCTTCCAGCTTTCTGGGGTTCCCTATATGCTCTTTGCAGATTGGGGCCCAGGATGAATTCGGGACTCGATTTCGGGACGAAAGTCCTTGGTTTGATGGTGATCGTGCTTCTTGTGGTATAATTAAGGGTTTAGGGTTTAGGATACCATGCCCTACTTTCTCGTAGGTTTGGCAGCTTAATGTAAGAATTCGGGCTCGGACGCTGTGAACCAGGCAACATTACATTGGTCAGAGAAGTGCGTTTTGGGGGGATACGTGGGAAGTGAAAACCACATGCCATGTGCACTTCCGGAGTTTCGACCATGACTACCCAGAGCTGGAAGCATAAGTCGCCCTAGGCGGCTTTTGGTAGGCAATAGTCCTAAACCCTAAACCCTGAACACTAAACCCTGAACACAAGACCCTAAATCCTAAACCCTATGCCCTGAACCCTGAAAATCTGAACTCACCCTAAATTAACAGTATGGTACGCCCTGCCGGCGTGCATTTTCGTATAAGCAGTTTCAGCTACTTGTAGGTACTTTTAAGTAGTTCGAAAAAATTAAGCCCTAAGCCCTGAACCCTGAAAACCTGAACTCTTGACTCTAAATCCTAAAACCTAAATTAAACTCTAAACCCTGAATACTAAACCCTGAACTCTTGACTGAGAGGCCGGCAAACAAAAGAACAAACCATTCTCCGTCACTTCTTTCACAGCCTGTAGACCTCGACAGGTGACGGGAAAAAAGGGGGAATTTAGGAGCCCTAAGAATTAGAATAAGGCTCCCTTGAAAGGGTTCCTTAAAGGGATCTATAGTAGGGTCTGAACTATGTTTTCTCTGCCTTATTGATTAGAATAGGGTTTTGGAATTGCAATAAGGAGGAATCCCTTCGCGCAGCTTAGGGTTTAGGGCTTCCGGGAATCAGTGCCGTTAAAGTAGACCTTGGAGCTTGTGCAAGCATTCTCCTGCAGAGGTGTTGGGCGGGCTGACCCAGTGGGGATTCTGTGCTACGAGTCTTCGTTCCTTTCTGGGACTGGCGGCCCCTGACCTGCTGTTAAGGCCCCACTTCCAGGCTCGACACGGTATCATGTTCGGCTCAGCCCCGGTGCACGAATCTCAAAGTTCGCATCTATGTCTCACAAAGAAAACCATTTGTAGAATGGATTAGGACTTTTTGACACATCATTGAACAGAACCTTAATCACCCTATACCTCAGGCCTAACATTCATCGCAATGAGAAGAATTTCTGGGAGCTTGGCAACTGAGTCCCGCCCATCGGGACATGAGCCGCACGACAGCCACGGCCGTGTGAACCTCGGGGGTCTACAGTTGCACGGCCTAGGGTCCAGGGTTTAAGGGTTTAGAATTCAGGTGAGATAGGAGCCTTCTTAATCAAATTGAGCTTGCTTTTTTTGGAGGGGGGCGTATACTTTAGCATAATTCAGCATAGTGAGGAACCCTCAAGAACAGCATCATTGACTATTCAGGCTTCTACACGACCGGGTTCAGGAACCCAATGTGCTCCTACAAAGTGTCGGGACTTCGGTTTAGAGAGCTCCACCCATAGGCCCCATAGTAGTTCCCTTTTGGGATTATTTTATAGGATTCTAATCATGAACCCCCAAAAGGAACTACTTTGGGGCCTATGGGTAAGGGTTGTGAGGGTTTGGGGTTTGAGGATTCAGTTCTGGGATATGAGGGTGCAGACTTTGGGCTTTTGAAGGTTACGGTGCCAACCAAAGAGGCAGGCAAGCAAAACCTTCGCCAGCCCTACAGCCAAACTTTATGAACATCGGCATGAAATCCTGCAGAACTCGGATTCACGTTCGACGAAGTTGACCTGAACAACGTCTTTGAACTCAGAATTCAAAAACCGACTACTGAGCATCACACGTTGGCGCTTCGTGTATCGAACCTGGTCTTTGCGGATTGGGGCTGGCGGTTTGTGTAGGGCTAAGTGCTTGAGGTCGTCGCCCCAAGACCCAAACACAAACGGACCATCACTTCTTCTGAGGCTTCTTAAGATGGATCCTGTCATAGTTTCGGTATTTAGGGCGTAGAGCTCTCGATCTGGATCCTATCGTTTTCGGCAGGGCTTTCCTGCTGAAAGGCGGAACATGGGGGAAGGACTGTGTGTGTTGGGATTCCATATACATACCCAGGCATGGGTGGCCTGAGGGAAAAATGATTTTTCAACTTTCTGAGGTAGAAACCAAACATGAAAACCCCCAACACTAAATGTTCACCCTAAACCTTAAACTGCCATAAACCATGTACACCCCACACTTCTACCAGAACACTGTCAGTATCGAGGCTCGGGCAGGACGCGACTCCGGCGGTTAGATTCCTCAACTTCCGAGACCTCCCCCAGGTTTCAGCTGTATGGCTTTGAAGCTTAGGGTTTGAGGGTTTAGGGCTTACAGGGCTTTAGGTCTTTATGGCTCTGATGCTTAGGATTTAACACTTTCCAACACCGCCAAGCTACCCTGCGTTAGTGCCTAAGTACCCAGTATCGAGAACGCTGCATCACAGTCTATATAGCCGGACTGCGCAGCCCAGATCTTGAAGGGAATCGGATCAAGGACCATCTTAATTGAGACTAGATCGTGCAACTCATGATCGGGTTCTTGAACCAGCTGCTTGCATGAAGAGGAAGGACAATGTCACCACTGCGAAGTTGAGGATTAAAGAGCTTGTGGCTCATGGTTTATGGTCGAATATGGGGTTGGAGTCAGTGTTCCTGCACGCACACACACACACACACAGACAGACACACCCTCAATCGATGACCCTAAACCCAGCCTTACAACATCGCATAAAGATGACCCTAAACCCCAAACCAATAAACCGACATCCCGAAACCTTAAATCACAAAGCCGAACCCATGCCATCCCCCCATGCTCCACCTGCTTGATCGGATCGAAGGACTCAAGGCACTTCGGCACCTGCCATGATGGGCATTGAGGCCCCTGCCTTGACCTTCTGAACCTACTGTTGCTTTGTCGGTTCAGGGTTTAGGGTTTAGGGTTTGTCGGGTCTTCGAAATCAAGCCGAACACAGTGACTCAGAAACAACTGGGGGCTAGAAGGGATTTCGATTTTTCTAAACTCTCATCAGCGCCAAACCACCTCCCAAGCCCAGACCCTAAACCTATAACCGTCGTGATTAATGAAGCCCTCAATCGGAAACTTAAAGCTGCCAGCCAGACATCAACCTGTCAGACGTCCCTACCTGGACCCGAAAAGTGTGTAGAATAATACCCCGTTCAAGGTGTTGGGGCATTGTTTTACCTACTTTGGGTATTTTTGTAGAACCCTTCCTGGAACTCTGAATTCAAGCAGCCTCATATATACCTAAACCCTAAACCCTTCCTGGAACCCTGAATCCAAACGGCCTGAGCCAGGGCAAACTTCAGAACCAACGGTCTCTTATGGCCGGAGATACCGGGCCGCCCCAGCTTTCCAACCGAGAAGGCTAGGTCTTAACCCAAAGGATCCAAGTATCATTATGGTACTATGAAGGTTTATAAGGGCTTCGGGCCTTCGGGGATTAGACTTTTGGGGCTTCTTGGGATGCGAGTTTAAGGTTTACAGTATACTTATAGGGTATTTTGGGGGGTCTAAGTATATACCATAATAATACTTGGACCCTTTGGGAAATTACTTCGGGGGTCCTTTTTGTAGTTATACAAAAATATACCCGGGTCCTTATTATGGTTACAGTGATAGTATAATATACCCCAAAACCCTATTCTAGGTTCCCAAGGCCCCGATGTTACGCAAACTTGGATGTTGACCAGTACCCTTCCTGGAGGCCCTATGGCTCTTAGTTAGTATGCCAGCGGAGATCCACGAAAGACCAGACCAGAAGCATGCCATGAGGACCCGCAAGTCACGACCTCTGTCACCGAAGCTGTTGTTTTCAATTCAAAACTGGCCCTGTTTGAGGTTCACAACAGGGTAAGAACCATAAGCCCTGCCCTTCTAGGGTTTATCTGGTCCGTCAGGGAGGGGTACTTCCGTACGCGGTGCTCTGCGCCTTCCACTTTGTCTGCTCTTCGGGCAGCCTTATCCGGATGATGTAGGCCAGAAGGGAGGTTCAGGGTTTATAGGGGCTTGTTCACGGGCGATTCAGGGCTGCGGTTCGGCTCCACATTGCGCGTCGATCGATTTTTTGTAGGAGAACCGGCGGGGGGAAGGGGGGGGGGGATCTTTCTGTGAAATTTCGGAGGCCTGAGTGACAGACTTATAGTTGTTGTAAACCACTGCACACACGCACTGATGATACCCGTCCAAGTGTTAAGGACTAGCGCAGCTGTACCATTGGGTATCTACGCCTTTTTACCCTCAGAGCACTTGTGCCACAATGTTGCACACACACAACATGCTACTTCACACGTGCACAAATTACACCCCCCTCGCCGAAGCGTCAGTCTGAGGCGCAAACATGCACGGAAGCTTGGTGCTGTGTGGCCTGCCGTAAAGGCGGCTGAATTGTGGCTCGGGGCTCATAGGCTTTCTACTACCGTAAAGTGGAAGATACGGAAGCAGATTAATTCTTTTAGCGCGCGGTTTAAAGTCGCGACATGCATTATAAAATGGCGACGATCCAGCAAGCCTTGATTGATGGCGTGGATACAAGTCGCAAGAACGTGTGCAGCGTGGGACGAATACATCATCCTCTGGAGCTGCTGACTGTTCGGATTTGTCACAAAGTGACTGCCAGGAAATACAGAATGAAATTTTTCTGGTCTTAAGGAAATTCGGCCACCTCTAGGAGGGGCTGTATTTCGGAGTACCGGTTAACGTGACGGAACCACGAAATGACGATCAGGTACTTAGTACCATCCTCGGGAACCGGAGGAGCGGCCATAGGGGTGGGACCCGCGTTGATAGCCTTGGTCCCACTCCTGCTGATAGCGCTGCTGCTCAGCTCGGCGTGCATCGGCCTTTGCTTGTGCGATGCGAGAACGCTCCGCATTGCGTTGGCGTTCTTCATATGCACGGCGTGCAATTCCGACCTGTACCGCGAATTTCCCACGGAGCCACTCAGTCCAGTCCTCAGCAGAATAGCCGAGTCGTGGATCAACGTAGAGTGCCTCTTCTGAGAAAGTAACAATCATTTTCACGATTTTGTGCTGGAGGAAAACATCTACGAATTTACGCAAACTGTATGCCCCTCCCAGCCACATGATGCAAAACGGATCGTCACTCACTGCGGAGATCAGGCCTGCCCTAAGGGCGGCTGGATTGCACTCGTGCAAATAGAGCAACCGAGCAATCTCCTGGTTCCTCGGCCCTTCGGAGCTTCCACCGTAGGTGCCGACAGCTAACTGTCGTTGCTCCTTCGAACGGCCATGGTTCGGCAGTGCAGCATGCGTAAGCACGTCTTCGATGGCCAGAAACTCACGATCGTACCCATTGCCGATGGAACTCATAGTGTAGTCCACATCATTGTCGAAGCGGTGTACGATGCTTGTGTAGCCTCCTTTTGTCGCCATCTTTAACTGCTGCCTGGCCTTGTCCAACGCCTCTGCGTCAAGCGACGTAGTTCCACGCTGCGTTGAGGAGTCTCTGGTCATTTCATGGATGACCTCCTCCGGCGTCAGCTGGGAACGTGGCTTGCCCGCGGTGGCTGCGGCGGCCTCTTCAGCGAACCATCGGGCCGTACGCACTTTCTTGCGTGCGTTTTGCTGGGAAGGCTTCACTACTAAGATTGTGCGTGTGGCCTAAGTTAAGATATAGATGTTAGTAACCCCCTTATAACCCCCCTGTAACCCCCTTACATCTTTGCCATCCATGTAGTAAGTCCCTACTAACTTGGGGGAAGTTAGTAGAAGGTTGGTTGGAAGAAATAGAAGTTACTAACTTAAGTTAACTTTTTAGCTAACTTATGTTAACTTATGTTAACTTATTCTAACTTATTTTGTGTGTTTGTGCTGTTTGTGTGTTGGTGCTTCTTGTTTGTCATTGATGCCGTTATTTTGCCTCTTGCGCTGTCGAAGCCAGTGTGTCCGCCGATCGCGTCTGGAAAGACGCTTCAGCAAGTCTATAGGAAAGATGCTAGAGTAAGCCGCAGAGCAACATGCATGCTTCCGCCGCAAGCTCTTGCTCCATCGAAGGTGAGGTTGGGAAACCTGCAGCTCGTAGAAAAACCTGCAATGGCCAATGTCATGGAGGAAATCCAGGGCGCGGTGCAGTACTTGGTGCAAGCGAAGGAGTGCCTCTCGGAGCGGAAGTTCTGGGAAGCCCGCAGCACCCAAGTCGACCGCTTGGCCGTTCTTTGCTGCGGCTTGCCGTCCAACCAGCACTCCGGCATGGCCATGAAGACACTTCGCGAAGCGGGAGTGTTCTTACCCGAGCAGCTGGAGCGCTTGGCGGAAGCCCTGGGCAGCAACGCTGCGACTGGAAAGTCGACAGCGGCTGTCCTGTGGCAGCAGGGAAAGTGTCAGGACTACGAGCACTTCTTCAGGGTCGTGCCAGCCACTTTGTGGCAGCAAATCGGCAAAGGCCGGGAGGCTGAGGAGTGGGAGGTTTTCTCGCTGCTGGCGGACTTCCTCGGAAGAGCCGGGTGCATCTCGCCGTCAGAGTTCACCTGCCGCAGCCTGACCGCCTTCATGCTGCTCCGCTTCCGGAAGGATGCCTTGTCGATGAGCGCCCAGGAGAAGCACGACAAGTACGTGACGTACAAGGACGCTTTGAGGGCGCGGCTGCAAGGGCTGTACGACAGCAACCCCGGGCGGAAGCTCTGGCCTGTGGTCTGGAAGCTGACCACGCCGAGCTGCCTGCCGGCAGAGTGGCTGCAGTGCTCTGGTGTGAGCTTGGAGGCAGCACCAACCGCTGTTCAGAGCCCCAAGGAGTCGGAGATCCGGTGCTTTGGCTTGACCATCGCGTGCAGGGACACGCACAAGGATCTCCAGTCAAGTCGGAAGGGAGACGCCTGCGGCTCCGGAAGCAGCGGAAGCAGCGGCGGGGACGTCGCGGCGGTCGTGGGGTTGCTTGAAAGGCTGCTTACTGGCTGCCTTCCACTGCAGAAGCCTGTGTCCAACCTGGCAGGGCTGCAGCAGCAGCTGACTCAAGCGCCAAGCCTCCCCGCACTGACGCAAGCGCAAAGCCTCCCCGCACTGACGCAAGCGCAAAGCCTCCCCGCACTGACGCTGCCGCAAGTGCAGACACCTGCGGCGGAAGTCCCTCTGCTGGCGCTGCCGGCGCCTGAAGCAGGGCACACAGCTAGCAGCACAGCCTCACCTCCAGCAGAAAAGACAGCTAGCAGACCGCCAGCCTCACCGCAGGTCGGCAAGCCTTCCGAGGTGCAGCCCCTCGACAGTTCTCAGTCTCAGACTTGCGACTTCAAGGGCAACCCCGCGCTGGCCTCCCTCGACGCTTTCACCCAGAAGTTCGAGACGCAAAAGAACGAGGTGGACACCGAGGAGGGAGCTGCGGAAGCAGAGCCAAAGAAGTCAAAGGCCAAAGCAAAGGCCAAGGCTCTGACTGCCGTTGCGAAGCCCAAAGCCACTGCGAAGGCCAAGGCTGCAGCGAAGGCGAAAGCCAAAGCGAAGGCCAAAGCCGGGAAGG
This sequence comes from Symbiodinium sp. CCMP2592, assembly GCA_905221615.1. Lineage (NCBI taxonomy): Eukaryota > Dinophyceae > Suessiales > Symbiodiniaceae > Symbiodinium > Symbiodinium sp. CCMP2592. The sequence continues at coordinate 162,001 of CAJNDT010000580.1, forward strand.
CTGAGACAGCGAAGGAGGGCTTGCGGAAGCAGCAGGGCAAGAAGCAGCAGGACAAGAAGAAGGACAACCTGCTGGCCCTGCGGAAGCAGCTGCTCGCCAAGGCCGGGGTCTGCTCGGAGCTCGTGAAGAAGTTCGCCGAGGGCTGCCCGAAGTGCCGCAAGCGGCCCTTGTGCACGCTGTCTTGCTGGCAGTCGAGAGGGTTCAACCCTTCCAAGAAAGCTTGGAAGGACCTCCGTGCTGCTGGAAAGCAGTGAAAGATGGCGAAGCTATCGTCCATCCACTGCGGTCTGCAGGAGCTTGACCATGTACCATATACGGAAGTATGTAGGCCTTTTGTTCCCTTGTGTTCGTTTTCGAACATCGCCTTCATATCCGTAGAGTTTTACGTGCATGTACAGCTTTGGAAAAGCACGACCCCACAGCTCCGAAACGCTCAGGGCTGGAAAGGAATAAAAAAATGATTGCAGCAAGGCCGTCGTGGAGCCGCTTGATGTGGAGGTTGTTTTGCAAAAGCTGCGCATTCGCACAAGAAGCACATGCAAGCTTGCATCCATGCTTTGACTGCCGCAGCTTTGCTCCCTGCTGGCCCCCCGCTCTCCCAGCCATGTCGGCGGACACGGAAAGCTCCAGCTCGGCTTCGTCCGTCTTCGACCTCTTGGAGGAGGCATATCAGGAGGCGGAAGCCTCCGAGCCTACTCACGAGCAGCGGAAGGCGGCGACTGTCAACGCTGCTCGGGTCGCTGCGAGCTTCGCGCCCCTCATCAACGACTTGCTGCAAGTCCAAGCCTCGTTTTTGGTTGGTGACACCCAGCTTGAAGAGGCGGAGGCACAGAAGCTGCGGGACTACCTTGCAGAAGGTCGGGAGGTCCTTGCGCAAGCAGAAGAGGAAGTCGCAAACTTCTCCCCGAACCTGTGCTGGGGCACGGGGCTGGAAGGCCGAAGGGGGGCAAGAGTCGCCGAGGACTTGCACGAGAAGGTGAGGCTTTCGGAAAACATCCGAGCCTGGTTGACTAACGTGCAGCGGGAGCGTTTGCGCCGCATGCGCTACGAGAATCTTCAAGCCAAAGCCCGGGCTAAGAGAGCAAGGGTGGATGCCTGAGACTCCTGCTTAAGGTAGGTGTGGATCCTTATATAATTAAGACTCCTGTAAAAGCGAAGGGAGCCAGAAGACCTGCGGAAGCGGACTGCGCCAGAAGAGCCACCGCTCAGTTTTGGAAACATGAGAGACCACAGCTTTGTTCTGTGTGCCTGCAGGATATGTGAGCGCATGCATGAAAACATTCCACCACCATTGCAATGACAGACCTTTGGCTTCAAGATTCTTTGCGTAAGATCCTTCTTCTTGGAAAAGAACCGCCATGGCCAGCGCTAGCCCGTCGGAGTTGCTGGAACGTTTGCGTGCCAGCGCCAGCGCTGTGAGCAAAGTGGCGGACAGCATATCGCCGGAGAAGGTCGCAGAGAAAGCCGCAGAGCTCCCAGACTTCGTCGACGAAAGTCTCGCTGCGAAAGCGCCGCCCGCTCCTACACTTGAACAAGGGCCGCAGCTTGAGACCGCGGAAGCAGATGCGACAGCTCTGCAGTCAGAGGCGGAAGCCATGGACGAGGCGGAAGCCGATGAGAACGAGGCCATAAGAGCCCGGTTTCCGCCAGAGTCTTTCGAGACGCCGGACCGGCCAACCAAGCGTCGGCGCCGTGTTTTGAAGGAGGCCCCAAAGAAGAAGCCTGCCGGAGCCTTTGCGTGAACAAGAATTTCACAGTCCTGTGTTGCAGGCTTTTGCACATGAAGGGCTCATGGTTTGCAAGGTTTATGATTCAACTTCATTTTTTTAGGTCGAAAAAGCTTGTATAAGGTTCAAGGGTTTCGGGTTAAGGGTTTAGGGTTCGGGGTTGACCAAGAGTGTGTATATGCATGTGTATAGATATATGTGAATGGTATAGTATAATGCATGTTTTGCCATGATTTTCTTTATAGTGACGGCCGGAAGGCCCATGCAGGCTCGCATCCTAATTTCCGCAACAAAGCGAAACAGGCCGGGAGGCCCCAGATCAGGCATTGCCATTGAAGGCCGGAAGGCCAGGCCCGGAGGCCGCAGCTCAGGCCGGAAGGCCGTTGTTTCATGTGTTTCAAGTGCATGTTTTGCAAGGGCGTTGCAGCTTTCTGCCAACACGAGCATGTCATGGTGGAAACTCTGAATGTCCGCGCCGCTCCACATCTCAAGGTAGGGAGAAAGAAGAAACAACAGCAACACGAACACGTTCTAAGTTCCAGACACTTTCGCTTCTTATGTTGCACGCTGTGGGGTTTACCTAGGTATCTGATGATAAACTTTAGGATGGAAGCCTGACTCTTTTCAACTTTAGGTGGAAACCTGACCCTTTTAAACTTTAGGTGGAAACCTGACAACTCCCGACACACTCAAACCTGAACTCCCGACACACTCCTCCCTGCGCAGCTTCTCTAAGGCTAGGTCGCGTGTAGCCTGTAGCTGCCAGCCGGCCCAAAAAGGGCCGCCCTCGAGCTTCCGCTAAAGCGATAGCTGCTGCTACTACTACTACTACCACTACTCCTACTACGACTACTGCTACTACTGCTGCTCCTACTACTGCTGCCGGGAGGCATCGCCGGAAGGCGAGCTCGAGGCGCCATGACCCACCGGCACAGACCGCAAGACGCTACGGATCGCTGCTTGCTCCGCTACCTGTGGAGCCGGGAGGGCGCCGCCGAACCGTACGCAGACTGGCGCTTTCAGCTAGCCCAGGAATGGGCCGCCCACCAATCCAACGTCCAGGACTGATTTGCCCAAAACCCTTTCCCTAAACCCCTTAACTGTATTCGCGTGCAGGACGACAGAGATTGGTGGAAGGATCCGGAAGGCCGCTGGTGGAAGAAGTTCGACCAGGCTGACGCCATCCCGGACGGGCACGACAAGAAGATCTACAACGGTCAGAAGTGGTGGTGCTACTACAGACGCCTGGCTGCAGACCGGAAGGTCACGAACCGAAAGCTCTTTGAATGACTGTGTTTTTGAAATTTTTGGTTTAGCACTTCCTGTTTTTGTTGTGGAGTTCTTTGGTTTAGTTTATCCCTGCAAGGCCCGGTTGCTGGGGAAAATCAGCCGCCGGAAGGCGGTGCTTCTGCAAGCCGGAAGGCTGTAGTTCTGCATGGTGTGAGCCCTGCAGGCAAAAAGGTTCCTGGGGTGGTGGTCGTCGACCCCGAGCCAGCTACGCCTTCCACAGCTGCAGGTCATCGTGTCAATGGGGCTTCTCGGGTTTAAGGTTTATATGTTTGTTAAATGTCGCAGGCCCAAAGGCGAAGGCGGCGGAAGCCACACACGACCAGCCCAAGCAGCCAGGCAGGGCCAAAGAAGTTTGACCGGAAGGTCTGTTGTGTTTTCATCCGACAAGGTCCTCCGGCTCCGGCCAAAGCGCCGCCACCGCCGCCGCCGCCAGGCCCGCCTCCCACTTACACCGACCCGGGAGGCGCCAAACCCAGGACCTCATGCACTGCATGTGCCCCATACAATCATTGGTCAGGGAGCACTGGCAAGTCGACGCCTTCAGCGGCCCCACCTCCGACGCACACCGTGCCACCGGGAGGTGGCAAACTTACGACTATATTCAGGTATAGGTACACACACCTCAAACATTGATCAGGCAAGGCGACTCCTGCTGCGTGGCTGGGCACCTCTCCACCCAAAGGCGTGAATTTCTAAAAACGCCGGAAGGCGCGAAACAGCAGAAGCATTGCATGCAGGCCCGCCACCGAAAGCTTCTACGGATGATGCAGGCAGGGAGTTGGTTGCAATGGCATGAATTATATACACTTGGCATTGGTCAGGTCAGGCAGCCAAGAAAGCAAGACCCAGTGTAGGCTGGAAAGCCTGGTGTGCATTATATATAGTGTCAACAATCGACACAGAAAAAACCTGTTCAGGCGGAGGCCCGCTGCCGCTGACTGCGCCCACCGTGAAGAAGCCGCCAGCTAACCTAGTCGAGCAGCAAGGTGGCTCGGATGCAAATCAGACCGGAAGGTCAACCTCAGACCGGAAGGTCTCATAGATTCGATAACTTCATTGCCTGTGCCAGAAGCCGAAGAACTGGAGCGATACCAAGAAGCTCAAGGCACGACCATGTCCCGTGCCGATGGCTGCGTTGCTTCAAGATATGTCTAGGGAGTTTAGGGTTTAGGGTTTAGGGCTTGCAGGGTTTAGGGTTTAGGGGTTTAGTATATATATATTTATATATATACACATACACATGCAGGTGAGACTGGCTGGGAAGCCGCCGCCCGCATCGCAGAGCAGCTCAAAGGCCTGATCCGATTTGTTTCACCACCTGCGTCCGTAGACCGGAAACCTTCCACACATGATGTCGCAGGTGAAGAGGAACTCGCAATGGAGAGGGCTGCGCTGGAGAGGGATGCGGCGGCGGAAGCTGCTCGGCGAGCGGAGGCGGAAGCGCGCGCTCCGCAAGACGAGCAGATGCACAAGAGGGAGATGCAGCTGAATGAGATGCGGGACATGGCATCCAAGCGGCGACGCAGACTGCTGCTGCAGGCTGACGCGGCGGAAGCTGCTCCTGCAGAGGCGGCCGTTTCTGTCGAGGGCCGGAAGGCCAATGCATGCATGCTTGTGTCGCCAGGAGGCCAAACCCTCATCGGCCGAAGTCGGGGACTCAAGAACCCCAGCCCGAAAACCCCCAAACACAAAGCCTGCACAGGATCCTGCGGGAGCAGCCGCCATGGAGACGTCCGATCCCAGCCAGAACGAGGCAGGGAGGAGCATGCTGTGGAAAGACCGGAAGGCCCACCCAATCAACGCAGGATCCTTCTGCTGCACTTCGCGCCGAGCAGCAGGCTTCCTGCACACAGACCGGAAGGTCCAACCACGAACCACTTGCTTGCCTGCAGGAGAACCAGCGGCGGCATTTCAGGTTGGCGAAGGAGGCGTTGATGATTCGCCAGGCAAGAGCCACTTAAATTCCCAAGACCCTTAAACCCGAAACCCTCCTCATGGATCCTCATCCTGGCCAGGCCGAGCTCGAGGAGGAAATGGCGGAAGCTCGCATCATGGAGCTTACCATCGAGCAGGAGGACCCTTGCTTTTTTTAAGGACCGGAAGGTCGGCAGTGCTGGGAAGCACAAAACACAACAGACCGGAAGGTCGAAACAGGCCGGAAGGTCACAAACTAACCCAAACTCCGTGCCACAGGAAGCCAGCGCCTGGGGGCGAACTCTCGCGGAGGAGCGGCGGGAGATGGAGCGCCGCAGCTTCCAGTGAAGCCAGCAGCAGACAGCGGCAACAGCAACAGCAACAGGCAGCAACAACAGCAACAGGCAGCAACAACAACAACCGTGCAATTCGCCGGAAGGCTGAGCTGGATATGGATCCGGGAGGTTGTTTTGGCTAAGCCCCGTAGCCTCTTCCTGAACCCCACAACCCTAAGCCCTAAATCCTAAACCCTTAATAGCATGATCCAGGTCCAGCTCGACTATAGCCTCCGTATTTTTGAAAAGGCACAGGCAGCGGAAGCACTTGGACAGTGTCACAAAAGTTTGGGTGTTGCGGGCTTTGGCGCTTGGGGTGTTTAGGGTTTCTAGGGTTTGGGGTTATAGGGTTTGGGGTTTCCAGGGTTTAGGTATAGGAACATCAAGAGCGGTTATAGGTTTCGGGGTTTAGGATTCAAGTTGGGTTCAAGATAGATTGCTGGGTTCGGGAAACCCAGGCCACCACCACCACCACCACCACCACCACCACCACCACCACCACCACCACCACAACCACGACGACCACAAACCACCGCCACCACCACCACCACCACCACCCCCACCACCACCACCACCCCCACCACCATCACCACCACCACAACCACGACGACCACACCAACACCAAAACCAACAAAAGCAGCAACGACAACAACAATACCAACACTAGGCTGCAGCAGTCCATGCAGTGCTTCGCATGAGCCTATAGCTATGCCTCTTCCGACTTTGCAAGTGTGGCGCTCTTCCGATCCGGCCAAAAGAATGAGGAGTCGCAGGGTTCGATTGTGGCTACATACAAATACACACACAGGTGAATGCATGCATCCAGGATTACTACAATTTGGGAAACATGAGAATATGAATTTTTGTCAAATTTACAAAACTGAAAATATGAATTTTTTATGAACTTTTCCGGCCTCGAAATATGAACTTTTTATGAACTTTTCGGACCTCGAAATATGAACTTTTTATGAACTTTCGGACCTCGAAATATGAACTTTTTATGAACTTTTCGGGCCTCGAAATATGAACTTTTTATGAACTTTTCGGCCTGGAAATATGAACTTTTTGGCCTCGGATTCCTTGTAAGGGCCAATAAAAGCTGAAAATATGAACTTTTTGGGGCCTTCGAAATATGAACTTTTTATGAACTTTTTCGGCTTCGAAATATGAACTTTTTATGAACTTTTCAAGCCTCCAAATATGAACTTTTTATGAACTTTTTCAGCTTCGAAATATGAACTTTTTATGAACTTTTTCGGCCTCGAAATATGAACTTTTTATGAACTTTTTCAAGGTCCCTTTCAGAAGGTTGGACTGGATCACCAGCCGCAAACCTGTCCACCACATGCCATCCCCCCACCGTGCTGCCACCAATCCCATTCAAGCCCGCCACCCACCCTGCGCGCAGCACACGACCCACCCCAGCCACCCCTTCACCCCTCCCCACCACCACCCACACCACCACCCACACACCCACCCACCCGCACCCACCCACCCACCCCCACCCACCCACCACCCACCCACCCACCCACCCACCCGCCACCCGCCACCCACCACCCACCACCCACCACCCACCGCCACCACCACCCCACCACCCACCACCACCCACCAACCACCCACCACCACCCACCACCCACCACCCACCACCCGCCACCACCCACCACCATGACCACACGACGCACCCACCACCACCACCACCACCACCCCACCCCGCCACCCACCACCCACCACCCACCACCCACCACCCACCACCAACACCCACCACCCACCACCCACCACCCACCACCCACCCACCACCACCACCCACCACCCACCACCCACCACCCACCACCACCACCACCCCACCACCCACCACCCACCACCACCACCCACCACCCACCACTCATCACCCACCACCCACCACCAAGCCCCACCACCCCCCCCAACATGCACCCCCACCCCCCACCGTCCTCCACCTCCACCCACACCCACCACACACACCCAAGCCACCAGCCACCACACCACCTAACGCCCACCAACCCCACACCACCTCACCCAACCCCACCCTGTCCACCCCATATTCCTCCCACGGGTCTATGGAGCCGACCACACCCACCCGCCCTGCAACCCACCACCCACCACCCATCACAGCACGGCACCCACCACACGTTGCCCCACCCCAACAAGCCACACCAGCCACACCACCCACCAGCCAACACCCAACCCCACCCACCACACCCGCCACTCCTGGCACCCACCATGTGCCACCCCAGCACCTACACCCAACACCTGTGCACTCACCAACACCCACCCACCACCTGCCACCCACCAGCACCTGGACCTACCACCCTTTGCACTGCCACACCCACCACTTAAACACCCAGCACGTGCACCCACGTCCACACCGCCAACACCCACCACCCATGCACCACCACCCACCCCACCCACCACCCACCCACCCACCCACCCACCCACCCCCACCCACCCACCCACCCACCCACCCACAGCCTCACAGCACCACCGTTTCGAGATACCGACATATTTATGGGTGTATATATATATATATATATACATATATATATATATATGTATATGTATTGATTTTTTGATACATATATGTGTGTATACGTATAACACAGATGCCATTGTATTACATATTACAAAGCTCTTGGTGTCACATATGACACTACTTCAATCACACAGACACACGCACACGATATCAAGATTGTCACATCATATGAACACACACACACACACACACACACACACACACAGACACAGTTGCCAGCACAATCGATCATGTCCTTCCGGACCAGCTCGCAAAAAGCCAGTTCGCTTATCACAATCGGGCCGGAAGGCCACTTCGCTTATCACAATCGGGCCAGAAGGCCACTTCGCTTCCTCCTTCCCTGACCCTGCTGTTTACCTAATTTTAGGTGGCGAGCAATTTACTAAACAAAGCTTGGTTTACACTTCAAATTTACGAAAAAAATTACGTAAAAAAAAAGTGTAAATTAATTTACTTTGTATAGTAAAAAATTTACACTGCAATGTAAATTTTTTTACACTGCAAAATACATGTTTTTAGGTTACACATTCCCGAATTTGAAGAAGTGAAATGCAAGCTAATTTTGGTTGGTTTTGTTTCTTTTATCATGGTTCTGCTTGTTGATTGCATGAGATTTTCCTGCGACTGTACAGTGCGGCATGGTCAGGTGTGAAGATAAAATTATGAGAATTGTGTTGCAAGCATACTTGTTAAGCCATGGTTTTCCATGTTGAAATCGCAGCTCGGTTTGATTCTGTGCTGGGTCGAGCCGGCGGATTGCTTGCGATGTGTGCTTTTTACATGCGAGAAATCGGTACATGTACATTTGCGAGAGTCATCACAATATAGTTTATACCTGCGAGGAGTCCACCTTTACCTGTGCGAGACTCTTGTAGGTTACATGCGAGAGATCTACTTATATATATATATATATATATACTTTTCTGAGATCCGAGAGTGAGAAAAATTTTCGGACGTTGCAGCTGTGTGTTTGGTCCAGACGAGACCCAGAGGTAAGTGCGAGGCTGGATGGAGACAGAGACAAATGCATTCCATTTTTTTGAGAAATCATAAATCCTATACATACACAGTATATACAGTCTTGCGAGCATGGCTTCCTTAGCAGCTGCAGCTTCGGTCAAGCTGGCGGAGGGCGCTTCCGCTGCAACGGGCAAAAATGCCAAGGACCGAGTGGTTGCCGATCCGCTTATTACAGCAACGGAGCTGGCGAAGGTGGTGTTGGGCTTTCTCGAGTTCAAGAAGACGAAGGACCTGTGGCCTTTACTGTGCCCCCCTCCGGGCGGGCCAATAAGCTACACTTGGCACACTGCCGTCCACGGTCCGTGGTTGGCAAAGACAGCTGGGCTGCTGTTTGACCTTCTTCGCCTCGCCCCGAACACGAAGTTGTTGTCGCAGCGGGTTACCCGAAGCTTTTGGATCCTTCACGAGCAAAAGAACCTGCAGCTCGAAGGCCACAAAGACTACAAGGCAGAGGACCTTGTGGACAAGATGGACACCGCCATCCGTCTTCTTCTTAGCCACCTCCGTGCGATGAAGCAGAAGGAGAGCTTCAAGCGGAAAGTCTACAGGTCCCTGTCGCACGAGGATCAAGTGTGCCGTGGCTGCACATATGTCTTTCGTGTTTTTTCGCTGTATATATATAATTCGTGTGACGGAAGAAAGAAAAGTGTTGCAAACTTTTTTATCTAAGTCTGTGCAAACATACAATCAGGAAGCTTGACCTTTGCCTGGAAAGGGTGCAGGTGCAGGAGTTTGCCCCGAAGCCTCTTGATTCCCCCAGCACGGCCCTTGTTCCCGTGAAGGAGGATGAGAAGCCTGTTCCCTTTCGGTGTGACGAGAAGCCTACTCCTTTGCAGGATGCTGAGTTCCCGGAGTTGCCGGAAATCTTTAAGAACAGCAGCCCGACCAAGTTTCCGGACACCTTGAAGAGCAGCGAGCCGAAGAAGTTTGCGGAGAAGTTTGTGCACATCCATAAGAGCAGCAAGCCGAAGAAGATCGTTATGAAGAAGGGCACCCTGAAGAAGAAGGCCACAAAGGCAAAGAACAAAAAGGCAGGAAAGGCAAAGATCAAGACTGGTGCCGGGGCTGAGCCGGCCAAGGATGTGGAAGTGATCTCTTCCACGGATGAGTGCGACTTGGACATCCTCAAAAATGCCATGGCTTTCATGCCGCCGGTGTCTGTGGCTGTGGCCAAAAAGAAGGGTGCTTCGAAGCCCAAAGCCACCGGCAAGCCGAAAGAGAAGAGCCCCAAGCCCAAAGCCACAGCGAAGGCGAAGTCGGCGGCGAAGACGAAGGTGGCGAAGCTGGCGGCGAAGCCGAAGCCGGCGGCGGCGACTTCGCCGTCTAACAAATGGCTGTCCGCCGAAAAGTACGGATCTTGCAAGGTAGAGTTCTACTCTGAGAAATCCTACATCCGCAACTACGATAACGGCGGCAAGCTGAGGAGCATCATTTCCAGTTGCTGTCCGAAGCATCATGAGGTGATCGAGAAGATGATTCCCTACGTCGAGCAGGGCATCCCGCTCTTGGAGCTCTACAAGCTGCGAAAGGACGTCATGAAGTCGCTGGGGGTTTGAAAACCAAAATGTGTTCAGTGCGGGATGTGATGTGCACCCTGGGTTTTCTGAACTTTGTAGACTATATAACAATCTGAGTTTCAAGCATATATATGTTGTATATAAACGTGGTTTGTTTTCCCACAAATCTGAGAAAACCCATGGGTGCTAGTCACGGTGTGTTTCTATATGTCTTTCGTTTACATGTAGAGCACTACATCTGCCACAATGCCATTTAGCATAATGCATCTTTGGCCCTTTTAGTGAGAAGCACAAAAAGGGTGAACCTTCCGGCAGCAGAGGGGCAATGACTGCGAGAAAAAATGTTTCTTGCATTTGTGTGTGTGTGTGAGGTTGAGTGCTTCCTGTTCTGTGTGATATATGTATTTGATCCCTATCATATACTGTATATATAAGCCTTTGTAACCCCGAAACCACCAATAGCCTAAAGCCTCAAAGCAGGTTTACTTGCGACGGTGATTTTTGTATATGTACTTGCGATGAGTTCTGCTTTTTACCTGTGCGAGTGTTTCCTTTTACATGCGATGTGAGGAGCTTTGTATATTACTTGCGAGATTTTCCTTGTGTGCACCTTTACATGCGATGGGGAGCTTTGTATATTACTTGCGAGATTTTCCTTGTGTGCACCTTTACATGCGATGGGGAGCTTTGTGTTACTTGCGAGATTTTCCTTGTGCAGCTTTACATGCGATGGGGAGCTTTGTGTTACTTGCGAGATCTACCTGCGAGTGTGTCTTGCCTTTAAAGCAGTATTTCACAAAAACCCTCAACCCTCACTAAGCCCTAAAACCCAAAACTAATTTTAAACCCATAAACCCTATATAAACCCCAAAACCCGAAACCCCAAACCCGACTCCCCAAACTTAAACCGCAAACCGACAGCCCGGATTCCTTGTGAGCCCCCAAAAAAACATTCTCCAATGTCTAACACTTTCGAGTTGGAATTGCTTGAGTGCAGAGAATGCCGGCTGAAGAGGTTTATCGAGGCTTTTTTGCGAGATGATGTTGGAGCCGAAACTTGTGGCCGTGGTCGCTGTTTCCTTTACAGCAGGAGAGACTCTAGTTTTGCGACGTAGTATCTCCTACACACGATGTGTTCGACACGATGTCACCACCATGTGCCGATGCGGCTTATCCTCACAGTATTTGTAGAAGGTTTGGATTGTAGATAGCTTCGCATAGATGCTCTGGACTTTTAAAGCATACAACCCAAAGCCATTACCGAGTTTCGGGTGTCAGGCTTTCGGCGCCGGGGCTAGGCTCTAGGCACATTTTTATCCACAAAGAATAAAGGCTGTTCACTTTGGGTGTTCTAACACATATATAGCAAGTTTTGCTTCGCGGCCATGGCTACTGTCGACTGCTACCGTGTCTACGTGAAGAATGTCACGTACAGTGCGACGAAGTGGGCCACTCGAAAGAAAAGTAGCTTTGGGTTTAGGGTTTAGGGTTTAACATATATACTTTATATGTACACAATATGTAGATATAGATAAACTCAATACACGTCTATTGGCCACAATCTGACACTCATTACTTTTCTTTTGTGTCTAATTATATATGCTTATATCTACACATATATACAAAGGGTGAGGTTGGTACACATATAGACAGGCATACATATATGTAGTTACATGAGAGAGAGCCGAGGCGATCAGGGCGGCGATCGAGGAGCTTGGGGTGCTGGATTGCCTGAACATACAAGTGGTGCGGGAGCGTTACTGGGAGAAGAAGCAGAGCAAGCCTGATCACTGCTCGATCTTCTTAGAGTTCGCAACTTGGTTTTGAGAAAAATTACTTGCGACCCCTACATAAACCCTAAACCCTAAACCCTATAAACCCCAAACCCCTAACCCCCAAACCCTAAACCAAAGGACTCGCCAGATGCCGCTCAGCTTGCCCGGGCTTCGCTCGACGGGCAATGGCATGGGAAAATGGCGACGAACAAGTACCTGGTGGCAGAGCTGGCGAAGCCGCCCCCTTCGAAAGCTTCGAAGGAAGACGAGTCGTGGGGCAAGTGGGCACCACCACCAGAACAGCCGCCTTGGAAAGGCCCTCCGCCCACCCCCCCTCCACTGGGCCAGGCACCACCGCCATCCCAAAGCCCACCAGAGCCCAATGTCCCAGAACCAGCACTCCCACCAAAAGCCAAAGCGATGCCGACCCAGCCCCCGTACCCACCGCCGCAACACCTTGCACCACCACACCCAAAGGTTCCACCTGAGCAACTTTACGGTTTGGAGACGGTGAAGCCGCAAGCCTGGGAGCTCTGGGTACATGGTGGTCCACGACCCAAAGAATCTTGCATTGCATAGTTCAACAACATGTTTTGTTACACATATCTGCATGTGTTTTTATATATATGTATATATAATCAACATGTGTACAAAGAGCTATAGGGCAGCTAGGGGGGCCAAATCTAAGAATGCTATATGGCATCATGTGAGAACCCCAAACGACCCGCCCTAAAAGATTCATAGTTTCATATTCCGACGACAACACCAGCCCCAGGAGGATGCTGCTGCCCCGCTTGCAGAAGGAGCCTTCGATTCGAACACCAAGACCGAGGCCTGTGGGTGTGTGTACCCTTACTTGTGAGAAGAAGAACAAACTCCAGAGCCACACAATGAAGTAGAGCTCCCACAAAAAAGGACAACAAGCAGCTGCCGCTGGAGCCGGCTGGACCAAACTCGGTGGTGGATGACGGTGCAGTACCCGGGCCGAATCATTTAAGCCATCACCCTGCAAGTAAAAGAAGGCCCTAAATCGGAACTCCACAAACCTATACACAGCAAACGGTTGCTTCGGTTGCTTATATATACTATATATATAGTGAAAGGAAGCTGTGGCCGAGAAAGCCCCCGTCGTCGACGTTAAGCCCTGGAATGAGATGACGGCTGCTCGGTTGGCTGTGGCCCTATAAAAACCTTACTTTTCCAGAACCTTCAACCCTAAACCTTGAACCCTAAACCCCTAAAACCTAAACCCTAACCCTAAACCCAGACAACGATTCCCACCCAAACTTTGTGGTTTTTGAAACCAAAAGCTATATCCAGTGAATCCTCCCAACTCCAAGCTCTATCCCCACAGGCCCAAGAGCAATATGACTGGGCTCTTCTTCACTCTGGCGACGCTTACACGGGACCAATTCCAGAGCCTTTTTCTGCGATAGCAGCAACCTCAAAAAAGCCGCTTTATAAACCGGCACCAAACCAATAGAGCCGGTTTAGGGTTTAGGGTTTTTAGGGTTTCTCTCAAAAATAAAGTGTTCTATGAGCCCACAGCCTTATGTTTAGGAGTGTAGACTTTTTTGTCAACCCTAATTTCTGCCCGAGTCTGTGTGTATTTTTACTTGCGAAGAAGAAGAGTGTGTGTTTCTTCGATATATAGACAACACAAAACCGAGGAAGAGTTTGGCACTGGCTTCCCACCGGAGCCGCCGATCGCCAAGCCGAAGCCGTCTGCGAGGAAAGTGGCCCCGGCCGCCGTGGAGCCGCCCGTGGACCCGCGGCTGAAGCGGCAGATCGCCGAAGCTGAGCAAGCCAATGAGCCGCCCAGCAGTGTAGATGAAGATGAAGAAGAGAAAGAGAAGAAGAAGAAGAAGAAAAAGAAAAAAGAGCCCAAAGCCAAGAAGGCAAAAAAGGAGCCGACCCCACCCCCAAAGGAGCCCAGCCCGACTTCCGAGGGTGAAGGTGAAGATGTTGAAGAGAACAGGGCTCGGAGCTCGGGGCGGGCTCGTAGCTCGGGGCGGGCTCGTAGCTCGGGGCGGGCTCGTAGCTACTCTAGGCGGGCTCGTAGCTACTCTAGGCGGGCCAGTAGGAGTCGTGCTCGTAGCTACCGGAGCCAAAGGCGAAGGAGCTACCATGGTCGCAGCCGTAGCTACGGTCGTCGGCACAGGAGTGACAGCCGTAGCTACCGCAGGTACAGAGGCGACAGTCGCGGCCGATACCATCGTCGTTACTACCGCCGTTGAATATAATGCAGTGCCCTATAAACCCTTAAAACCCTAAACCCTTAAACCCCTGTGCTGTTTGTGTGTCTATAGCATATAGTCTAGAGGGATAAAGCTTTACACAACAGTAACGGCGATGGCAACAGCACAGTGCTGCACGAGAGACGATGAGACAGGCCGAGCCACTCATTTTTCTCACAATTAAGCACAATGTGCAGCGACCCCATGGATGTAGTATAAAATTGTAGATGCATAGTCTACAAATAAGCACGTATGTGTGCATATGTATATGTATATGTTTCTTTATACATATATCTATATATACATATATGTATATACATAGTCGAACTTACACCACACTACATTATATGTGCCCAGGCAACAAAACCTCGAGGATCCTCAGAAGGTCGTCTGCACATCCGGATAATTGCGAAGCTGTGCGAGACTCCGACAAGCAAGTGAAGCGGGCGATTGGAAAGAGTTGTAGTCGCAGAGATTGTGGTGGTGGCTACATACACACGTGCACATGTCTATAGAGTGTATAGAGAACACATGTGAACATGCCTGGGTTGCTTGAAGGGCCTATCAAGTCACACGATAGGACAAAAAACAGCCCGGCCCGAACCCTAAACCATTTATGAAGATACTGCATACACCACACATGAAGCCCTGAATCCCCAAACCGAACATGTAGATTGCAGAACCTGTATTCATGCATCTATATATAGAGAGAGGGCTTAGGGGCTCAGGGGTCTCGGGGTTTAGGGGTTTAGGGTTTCGGGTTTAGACACACAGTGTGCCGGTCCCCACACACGAAGCGTAGCGCTTGAAGCTGGGAAACCACTTGTGGGGATCCGATGAGATGCGGCTTAGACCTTACATGCGAGACTCGAACAACACACCGGAAAGGCACCGGTGGGCAGGTTTTGCAACAATCTCCCCCAAATTTTCCATAGATTTTACAAAAATTTCAGCAGATTTTACAAAAAAATCAAGAGGTTTTCCAAAAAATCTCGATGCAGTTTCGATGCAGTTTATATGCAGTTTCGATGCTGTTTCGATGCGGTTTTAAAACTACATACAAACTGCATAGCTTTTACAGCATTTCGCGATGCAGTTTGTATGTAGTTTTAAAACCGCATCGAAACAGCATCGAAACTGCATACAAACTGCATCGAAACTGCATCGAGATTTTTTGGAAAACCTGTTGATTTTTTTGTAAAATCTGCTTAAAATCCATTGACAAACTCCCCAGCCCACCCCACCAGCCCCCACCTCCCCCCCACCCACCCACCACCCCACCCCCCACCCCCATCCCCCACCCCCCACCCCCCAACCACCCACCCACCCCCCACCCCCCACCCAACCACCCACCCACCCCCCACCCCCCACCACACTCCCCACACCCCCCACCCCCCACACTCACACCCCCCACCCCCCATCTCCCACCCCCCACCCCCACACCCCCCACCCCCCACCCCCACCCCCACCCCCCACCCCCCACCCCCACACCCCCCACCCCCACCCCCCCCAACCCACCGCCCCACATCCAACACTATATACGGTGCTCTGCGAGGATCAATCGTATATTGTATAGCTTTTCGGCTCCAAAAAAGTCTGTCCTTCTCCCTCCCTGACTAGACAGAACAAAGCCTCTCTTCGAAGATGCCACGACAGGAGACCTGTGTTGTTCTTTTGTTTTTCCGACGAACCACATAGTCACTTTTCTGAATGCAGAAAAGGAATAGCTATATTCTCGTGTTCCAGGAAGACAGGAGCCGAAGCCGAAGCCGGAGCCGGTCGCCCAGACGAGTGTGGAAATGGGCTTGGCGGACCTGTGTCCATCATGGACGACAGCAACTTGGTTGCATTAGATCTATTGTATAGGTTTTGTTTAGGAGAGTAATTTGGCTTTTGAATATTATACATAATCCCCAAGGGTCTGGTACTGGGTCTGGTGGAGCGAAGCAGCAGCTGAGCAGCAAGACCAGTGAGCTACGACTTGCCAGCACGTTGTACAGAAGTGCATGTACATAATTAAATTGTCTCGTTGCTTTTGCAGACGGAGCTAGATATAAGAGCAGCTGTTTTTCTGCACAGCAGTAACTTCTATACTTTATCGTGCCTGCAAGTGTGAAGCAAAACAATGAGCCGGGCCGACTCCAGGAGACTGCCTATAAAAGCCCGAGAACCCAACAACTGATGTCATATAAACCCTGAACCCTAAACTATATACCTTATATACAGAACCCCGAAACCCTTCAACCTCAAACCTGTGTGCCAGACCCCACACAGAAGCTTGCATGTGTCTTTACACCAGAGCTGGCGAGAAAATTATATATACTTGTGTGATTCAAGCTATACTATGACTGTGACGAAACACATTCGGTGTTGTCTGCATGTCAGAGAGAACTTACACTGCGATGACAATTATGTTTACTTCTATCTGCAGCTGTGAGCACTTCAGCGAGGGGTGCCTTTTTTGTGAGGACAGTATATCATCTTTACTGTTCGTGTTTTCCCTGCGATGGCTGAAGACAGCCAAGCTCCGGAGGCGCTTTTTGGTTTTTGTGTTTTGTAAAACCAGAGTGTTATATATATATGTATACGAAGGCCGAGGAAGAGCCCCAGGACGAGCAGGCAGAAGAAGAAGAGCAGGAGGTGCCCATGAAGAAGCCGGCGGCGAAGATCACGATAAAGAAAGAGCCCGGGACCGGGATTTTGAAAAAGCCTGCAGCAGAAGGAACAACGAAAGCAACAGCAGCAAAGAGCAAGCCCAATCAAAAGCCCACTCCGAAGGCCAACCCAAAGAGCACCCCAAAGGCCAAAGCAAAGGGCAAAGCAAAGGCCGAAGCAAAGGCCCCAGCCAAGGAGAAGAAGAACAAGAACGAGAACAAGAAGGAGAACAAGGGCAAGGAGCAAGAGAAAGGAAGCAAGCCCAGTAGCAGCAGCAGCAGCAAAAACACTCCCAAGCAGAATGACAACAACAAGAAGCGGAAGCTGGAGGACAACTGGGCTGATGGATTCGAGGAGGTGGAGGATGCCGCCGAAGAGCAGCCAGAGGAGGAGACACCCACAGACGACGAGGTGCTGGCCATGGAAGACCCGGCGAAGGACTCGGGGAAGATGGACCGCAGCAAGCAGCACAAGTTCATGAGCCTGCTAAAGGACGGGTCATTGCCAGAATGGCTCGAAGATGCATGGGAGAAGTCCCAGAAGATGAAAACGGGCAAGCGGCAGAGACAGCGGGAGCTTATCAACAATGCTATCGACCGACGATCCGGTGTTGACACCAGCCTGGTTCTCAACTTTGCCAAACCAATGTTCCACTCCATGCAGGTGACGACGAAAAGATGGGTATCGGGGGTGATTTCAAGGTGTGCTCGCTTCCTTAAGTGGAGAGGCACTTCGAAGCCGAAGGCGAAGTCGGGGAGTGTATAAAGTATCTATAGTATATATAGGTCCAGCTTATAGCTATAGTTTTACAATGAGCAAAACCTTGAAACCCTAATACACCACAACCCTTAAACCTTATATGTAAACTACGAAGCCATGAACCCTAAAGCCTGCATAAGCCTTACACCTTTAGAAAATTTAAAACCTTCAACCCCATACACCTTGAACTCTGGACCCCACCGGCTTTTGTTTTGTAGTTCTAACTGTTTATAGAGGGCTCTACTACATTTATTTTTATTATACCATATATGCATATCTAAAAACACTCTATAAATGCATTCCCATACAATATATATTATATATAATTGCTATACTATACGTATAATAATGATGACCACAACCCTTCGTGCACCCCAAACCTTAAACCCTGAACCTGTGCACCTATATATATATATATATATATATATATATATATATATAACCCCAAACCCCAAAGCCTCAAACGACGAAGCCCTGAACCCTAAAACCTTCAAGCCTCAAACCCTTAAGCTTGAACCCTAAACCCCTTCGGCTTGTCTTTTCTTCTGTGGGTGGAGCGAGGAGAACTACACGAAGTCCGAGGCGACCAACAAGAAGAAAACCCTGGGCAAAATCTTGCTTCAGGGGAAATTCAATCTTAGCAATGAGCAGTTCGAAGCCGCACTCGAGAGTGGCGAGATCATCGCTGTCCGTTCCAAGAACGGACCCGATCGTTACATGTGGTCCGAGGATGTGCACAACTCCACTTCAGGGAAGGAGAAGAAGTTTTCCATGGGCTCCGATGCCAAAGCGAAGGATGGCGAGGCCAAGTTCTTCGAGAAGCAGTCCAAGGATTGGAGGATTGGTTTGTTTGAGGAGAAGAGCGAGGGCAAAGCAAAGCCCCAGAGAGCTCTGACAAATGACTCAGAGCAGCTCGCAATCTGCGATGGTACCGTGGCCGCCAGCAGGAACATGACGGAGAAGCTGTGGAAGGCAGCAGATGGGCAGCTTACAAAGGCGATCGCGGCCTACAATAAGATCCTTGTCGAGGGCAGAAAGTTGGTTGCTTCCGTGGATGAGAAGCAGGACAAGGACATGTACCAGAGTGTGCGACTTGGACTGGTTTTGTATTCCTGAAACAACCTTGCCAAAAGCTTCAACTTTTTTATCCTCGCAAGTAAAGTCACCAATTTAACTCGTAAGTAAATACATGGAGGCTTCAACCTTTGTCTTCGCAAGTAAAGCACAAACTTTAACTCGTAAAAGTAGTCTCTTCAACAACAGTCGCATGTAACCAAAGTGTTGTGCTTTCTCTCGCAAGTAAACCCAGTGCCCGAACACCGAAACCTGTGTGAGACCCCACAGCTGTAAGGAAGAGCATCGTCCAACAAGCAACAAAATCGAAGCAGGGACTTGAGCACCTTCTCTCGTGGCACGAGTACGAGGATGAGAATGAGGACGGGCCGATCACGGTCTCATCATATTCCAAGACCATGAGAGAGTCCGGGCGAGTAGCAACTCATCTCGAAGAACAAATGGCAGCCGTGAAAGCCAAGTTGACTGTCCGAGCCAAAAAAGGATGCTAGACAGATTTTGAATGTGTGCAGTTCCGGAGCTGTCGCCTCTATGTGGTGCAAACGGCGATTCTGAGTTTTGGCGATGAGAGAAAAAAGCAACGGCGATGATGAGAGCTTGAGATTTGGCGCTTTTCTGGTGATTTTTACATGTGAGCAACGACGTGTATAACTATAACCTTTTGAATCATGTTGGGGTGTTGGTCTTCGTGACTTTCAGCTTCAATTTTAGAGTATATATAACACCGATGGTGTTGTTGTAGCCTGCTTTGCATGTGTGAGTGCACACATGTGTAAAGCTATACCTCCGAACCTCAAGCATTGAATCAACCATGAAAGTCCATACCTCCAAAACCCTGTGAAGCTCACAACACAACCTTCGTAACCCCAAACCCTGAACCCTCTATAAACCCTTAAATCCTGAACCTTATATATAAACCCTCACAAGATTTGTTTCGTCCAGATTGAGGGGCAGTGGACCGTGTGGTTTAGGGGGTTTGGGTTTTGCGGGGTTGGGGCAAAAGCTTTCTGTTGTTGTTTGTATAGTATATTTGGTGCCCACACATATATGTATAACTTGCTCACAAGCCTCAGCCTCAATGCTCGGTGTGTCTGACCATGTGTGTCCCGTCCTTATAAAATGTTTTATGGCTATAGCGAACAAACCACTGTATGAAATAAGGCACAAAAGTTCAGCTGGCAACAAACACCAACTTTGCATAAAGGTGCTGTTCTGTTTATTTATATATGGAGAGAAGGTACCATGGAGGATGCAGGGCCCGAGCGAAAGCGACGAAAGGGTGGGGTCCAACAGAGATTGGGCCAGGCGGTGAGTGAGAAGTCCACCTCAAGTTCTTTGCACGATTTGCTGATGACGTATTTGGCACAAGGCCTCCTGTCGGCCTCTATGATTCATGCAATTGCAGTTGCAGCGGCTGCCGATATTAGAAATGCAAGGGACGGGAAAATTCTTCCTGATTTGGACAGGCTCAGCAAGGTGAAGCATGGAAAAAATTTGCAATCTTCTATTGACAACCACTTGGCCCAGCAGTCCAATCTTCCGATGCCGACAGAATTTAATATCCCCTTAGCAGGACAAGTCGAAGGCACGGCGACTTCCATGATATTGCTTCCGCACGAGATTATGCACCACCTTTGGAAGACGACGACTGGATGGATTACTTCTGTGTTGCCTGATGCGGAGGCTTTGCCTCGGTTTTGGAGATCGTTCAATGGACACCCTTGCATGTCAAATCATGCGGTAAAATCGCGAGCTAATTGGATGCAAAGGGCTATTCCCCTTTGCATACACGGCGACGAAGTTCCTGTTTTTGGAGTGGGCAAGATATGGGCTCGCAGTGTTTTGGCTTTTTCATGGGTATCGCTGATGGCCACAGCGGCCGGCCGATCTGCTGCCGATTGCAACCTCTACATTTGGGGCGTTTTTGAGAAGTTCATTATTCCGGCTGGCGGCGAGGGGGCTGGGACAATGGAAACTTTTTGGCAAGTGATGTATTGGTCTTTCAACATTCTTTACACCGGTAAATGGCCTGCTCGGGATTGGCAAGGCAAGAAGCAGCCTGGTGTGTTGTTGTATATGTACACATGTGCCAGAAATCTGGAAACCCTTACATTTTAGGACCCTGTGGGAACCCTATAAGCTGTAAGCCTTTTTGTCTTTCTTGATTTTTTATGATGTGGGTCCTGTTTTAGATATGTGACTATATACATACACACCCTATGTATGAGAGCCCTGTTCTCAAATCCAACCCTAACCCAACAGCTTCCTTGATGGTGATGATATATATATATATATATACACAGTATATAATATCGTATAAACATATATAAGCCACAAAACCACGGACCCGTGGAATCCCAAAGCAGCACGAACCGGATGTGAGAAAAATCACCACACAGTATACGTAAAAAACCCTCTCACCACATGTAGATATATATATGTAGATATATATGAACCTGTCTCACAAGTAAGAAAATGTTTGTTACACGGCACAGAGGTATGGGGCCAGTACAAAGGAGGGCGAACGAGCGGGAACCGACCTATGCGGAGGATATTATGGTGTCCTGGTTCAAATGGCTGGCGACTTGGATTATTATGCGAAATGGCTGGAGGTTCCACGATGGAGCAATCACAGCAAACCTTGTGCTCTTTGTCGGGCCGCCTTCAAAGGACCACTAACATGGATGGACAATCGTGCAAATTCGCCGTGGCAAGCCTCGTGCCTCACCACCACCAACTGGAGATCCCACTGGAATCCATCATGCCAGCTGTATTCTTTACCTGGCTTTTCGGGACTTTGTATCACGATGGACTATATGCATTGTATGTTTTTGGGGTGGATACAGTTTTTTTATGGCTCCGTGCTCAGCATCGTGGTCCACGATTGTTTGGGTGGGAGTATCTTGGCGAATTTGAAATACTGCGACTCCTTCATCAAGAAGTACCAGCGAGACAACGAAACCAGATACACATTCCGCCAGCGACTTCTGAAACTTACAATGATACAACCAAAAAAAGGATTCCCCAAGATGAGAGGAAGAGCTTCCGATATTCAATCTTTGGACAGTGCAATTCTTGCTCTATTCGAAGAGCAAATGGACGAGGGTATCTATCAACACAAGCAAATCCGGCTCTTTTTGCGGTTGAACCTGCAGCTGGCTGAAATATTGGAAGCTTATGGGCCACGGTACGGCTTCTTGGCTTTACCTGAGGAGCAAGCAAACCTGGCTTTCAAGCTCGGTTGCCAAATGGCACAGCTCCACAGCAGCCTGCAAGCCCACTACAAAGGGACGGGGGAGAAGCTCTTCAATCTCACAAGTAAGACCCACTTCGTTTTGCATAGTCTCCTACTCAGCAGTTTTATTCATCCGTCGATGGTCTGGTGCTACAAGGGAGAGACGACGATGCATCGCCTGCAGATTCTATGGAAGAGTTGTTTGGCAGGGGTGAAGCACTGGCATGCTTCCAAAAAGGCTGCCCTCAAAGAGAGGCACCTTTTGTTTCTGCGGGGCAAAGTTGGGCGATCGTGAGAGCTTCTTTCTTTTCTGTCGCGAAAAAAAAGAGTGTCTCTCTGCTATATGTGGTGCTCCTGGTCTTTTGTTTGGGCTTTTGAATCACAGTTGTCGTATATACTGGTGTGGATCTTATAAGCAATCTGCATGGATTCTCTTTGGTTAGTTTATGGCTTTGGGCCTGCGAATTTTCGGAAAAGTCCTTACTTCTGCTGTGGATCCTTTACATGTGGTGTCTGCGATTGCAGAGCAAAACAAACTCATGCCGGTGATTTTTTTAAATCCTTTACATGTGGTGTCTAAGTTTGCAGCCGCAAATATGAGTTCCATGTTTGTGTTTGCATAATGTTTTTATGTGTTTTGTCATGTTTTTAGCTCACCAGAAAATTTACGTAAATTTGGTCATTTTACACTAAATCCTTCGTTTACAGTAAATCAAGCCAAAGTGTAAAATTAGGTAAACAGCAGACTCAGGGTTGCTAGATTCACTAGCATGCATGCATGATAGGTATCATTTTTGCATTTGTTTTGGTGCACGCCGCAGCCAGCTAGCAACTCTCGGCGGAAGCCTTAACGCCCCCTTCGCTCCTTCGCTCTCTTCCTCTTGCCGGAATGGCACCGAAGTCGGCGCTCCCCAAGACCGGCGCCAAGGCTGGGCCCAAGAAGAGGGCCCAAAGCCAAGGCCGGGCCCCCGCCTTGCCGACGGAGGACATCAAGAGGTTCAAGTCCTTCGTCCAGGCGGAAGCCAAAAGGGGAGCGAGGAAGAATGACCAGACGGACTCCTTGGCGGAAGCCTACGATCAGTCCGATCGGGAGGGCAAGAGGGAGATCCTGGAGAAGTGGTCGAACGACCGCTCCCTGGGATGGGTCCCATCGGATGGGTGGCAGGCTACCTTCGGGAGAAGGCCTTCGTCCACTCGCAGGGATGCGAAACGCGCTCCTCTTGGCAGACGGAAGCTGCGATCTGTGCTCAGGAGGGTTTGGGCAACCTGGAGCACATTTCCGAGGACAACCGGAAGGTCTTGGACGAGCTGCTCAAGGACTACGAGGTTCGCGAGCACGAGATCCCGACTTTGGCCGCCCTTGGAATGAAGCAGTACCGGACCAAGAAGACCGAAGCCACGGAGCAAGACTCCGTTCGCCTCACCCTGAGCGCAACTGGAGTGGACAAGCCTGAGAAGGCCAGCAGCAGCGGCAGCAGGAACAAGGGCAAGAACTCCAACACGACGCCCGTTCCGGGAGGTGCCCCTGGCGAGGTGGTGATCAACTACACGGTCCTCTGCGAGAAGACCAAGAAGGAGGTGACCAAGTTGTTGACCCTCGTCCGGAAGGCCGCTGCAAGTGCGGGCAGAGCCACGGTGGAGCCTAAGGAGTTCGAGAAGCCGTGAGGCAGGGGCTCAGGGTCGTCCAGGACGCAGCCGACAACGCCGAGGACTCGCTGGAGAACGTCACGTTCGACGAGCCCGGCTTGGAAGGCCTGCGGAAGCTCCTGGCGACACTGCAGGAGTCGCACGAAGCCTTCCTTGCGCTTCTGGCAAAGTGCTGTCCCAAAGCCTTGCCGAAAGCCAAGGCAAAGGCAAAGGCGGAAGCCAAGCCCGACGACTCCGCTGAGCCTGGCACTCCTGCTGACCCGCCCGCTGCTCCCGCGCCGGCTGCGCCTGCGGCTGCCAACGCTGAGGACAAGTAGCTCGAAGTAGCTTGAAGCCAGAGGCGACCCCCTGCCGGAAGGAAGCACAGCTGTCCCAGCACAAGCTTGCCAAGACAACAGTTCTAGCAGCGGTGTCGCTCTCTGTCCGCAGTCCATGCGTTTTGAGATCAGCCTGGCCTGCGTTTCAGACTCGCCGAGCCCATGCGTTTTGTGATCAGCATGGAGCCTTTGGAGTTCTAGCTAGCAAAGCAGTTTTGACGGCAACCTCTCAGTCACCATAACCCGGTTTATGTGTCATGCAAATTTGCATAGGGTTTGAGGTTTATTGCTTAAGGGTTTAAGACTTTAAAAAACGAAGTTACTTTCAGTTGTTGCGTAAGACAAAACTTTCAAGGTTTCACTTGACATTATACTGGGTTCATGGTGAGTTGCGGGAGCACGAAAGCCTAGAAACGTTGGCTCCAAAAGCGAGCCTGCTTCAGGAAAGAAGCACGAACGGAAGTGGCCTGCTGACGGCAAAAATCGAGAGCCGAAGCCTTGTAGCTGCAGCAGCTATCGATTTCGAGAAGTTGCAAGGCAATTTGTGCGAACCCATTGGGCGGAAACCCAATTACAGCGAAGGCAGTATGTGTGCTCTGTCTACTACGTAAGTTTGCAGTCGATGCGATTAGTTCTGGCTTGCATATTTCTATGCTGCCCAGCGTTGCCAGGTGGGAAACGTTTCCAATGCTCGCTGTTTATGCAGCCGCATCTGAGACAAGTCCAAGCAGCCCCTCCCCCGCTCCTTACTGCTCGCCGCCATGAGCGCCTTCCAGTGCTGCATTTTGACCTTCGCCGAGTCCCAGGTCGAAGAGCCCGAGCGCCCCAAGTCCTTCCGCTTCTTCAAGCTCGGCGAAAAGACCACGCGGCAGCTCAACTACATGATGGAGGCTTACGACCGCCAGTTTGATGAGCCGCGAGGCGAAGGTGCGGAAGCGCAGCCCGAAGGTGAGGTTGAGCAGCCGGAGGAGGAGGAGGAAGTGCCGGAAGGGGTCCGACGCTTCTACCGCCACAGCAAGGTGCGAGTGAGCTTTACCTACGCCCAGAACTACCACTTCAAGCTGAAGAAGACCACGGAAGTGGGCGGTCGCAGGGTGTTCATCTTGAAGTCCGTCTCGGGACAGATGACACACCTGTGGGTGGAAGTCCTGAGCAGCCGGGTCGTCCAGCTTTTTTTGAGGCCCACCCTGCAAGGGGTCCGGGTGACGGCCAGCACCCTGGCCGGGCGACAGACCAAGCTCGACGCTCAAGAGCGCCACGGCTACTTTGCTGGAAAGCATGGACGTGTCGAGTGCGGAAGCCTCCTTCGTGAAGTTTGTGCTTGGCTCCGAGGCTGCGGTGATGGACCGCCCTTTGCGCAGCTTGAGCACAGTCATCAACGACTTGCGGAAGCGTCGTTGATGACTTTACGAAGGGGGTTTTTTAAGCTGTCAGGAATGACATGCATGGACTATAGATATGTTCTATAGTACGAGTTTGTTTTGACAAGGTCGTGCAAACTCTAAATATAGTCCATGCACAATCCTGGCAGCAGGCATGCTGGAAGGCCCGAAGAGGCTATAGCTGGCAGCAGGCATGCTGGAAAGCCCTGAAAGGGCAGCATGCCTTTGCCCAGTCGCGAATTTGTTTGGCAGCAACAGGAATGCCCAGAAGAGGCTACCGCACAGGACGGCAGAGAACTTTGAAAAAAGAAGAGGCCTCCAACTGTTTCTGTGTGCATGGAACTGCTGCTTCAGCTATACGTGCAGAGGTTGCCACCACCGACGTTGCTCACACGTCTCATGTCAGTTCACTTGTGCGCATGGCGTTGCATCAACCGCTGCAGCGCAGTGAAATCAAGCTTGCAGACATAGCCTGGAGGTCCGATGACAGATGCTTCAAAAACTATAAACAGAAATGCTTTTTAGCAAGTTCTTCAAGAAAGCATTTTTGAGACACATCTGCAATTTTTAGTGTAAGTCCCTGTTTACAGATATATAGGAATTCACCATGTCGAAGCGGAAGCTGCCGGAAAGCGAGACAACCGAGAGGGTTGCTCGCCACGCAGCCAGACGAGATGCTCCGCCGTCTGCCGTTCGCGACCTCGCTGGGGAGCAGGTGGACCCCAGAACAAGGAGGAAAGCGGAGAAGGCCGCCGTGGATGCTCTCTACGACTACGTGGAGATTCCGCGAGCTGCGGAAGCGGCGGGTGTTGCTGCGGAAGCGGCGGGCGGCGCGGGAGCGGCTGCCGCGGGAGCGGCTGCTGCGGGAGCTTCTGCCACGGGAGCGGCTGCGGAAGCAGAGAGCCGCTGAGGTACCCCGTCCTCAACGTCTTCAATGCCTGGGAAGCTTTGGCGCGGGAGTCGCCAGATTTCCAGCGTCTACTCCAGGCGAAGGCGGCAGGCGGAAGCCTCAGGCTCCGGTTTTCTGTTTATGGTGACGAGGTGACGCCCGGCAACCCGTTGGCGCCGGACAACCGGCAAAGGGCGTATTGCTTTTACATCAGCGCACTCGAGTTCGAGGAGTTCCTCCTGTCCGAGATGTGCTGGTTCGTGCTCACCGTTGTGCCCACTGTCACCATGAAAACCGTCAAGGCAGGATTGTCTGGCTTTGTACGATGTTTGTACCGCCACCTGCGATATCTGCAGCTGGGTGCCAATATCCAGCTCGGCGGAAGTCAGCTCTTCGTGCATGGTGCTGTTTCGCATTGCTTGTATGATGCAGCGGCTTTGCATGGAGTGCTGGGAAGCACCGGACAGTCAGGAAACAAGCCTTGCTTCCGCTGCGGCAACGTTTACAGTCGCTTCAAGAAGTTGCCGCCAGACGCTGACCGCCAAGGCCTGCGAACTTTGAACGCCACGGAAAATCAGCTTCGCCCTATGACAAATGAGCACATCTTCGAGGTGGTGGACCATGTCCTGGCGGCATCCCGAACCCAGCCGTCACTTTTCTCGTAAATGATATTTCGCAGACATGTGTTGTTTTTTTTGCAGGGTTTTCCAAACAATGGCAACTGCTTATATATATAGGTGTATATATACATTAAATACATAGAGGCATTAACACGTTTTTGGGTTACGTGTGTTTGCCCACGGTCTTCGTCAGGAAAACCAAAGTCAAGCAACTTGTCACAGACGTTGGCTGGAATGCTCTGGAAGGAAGCTTGCTCACGGACGATGCTACTCGGCGCGAAGTGCCACCTTTGACGCACTACTTCGATCCCATGCATGTCTTCTTCGTGCAGGGACAGTTTTCCAGGCATGTCGGCTTTCTTTTGAAGGCATTGCAGAAGATGGGCTGGACCCCTGACCGCATAGCCGAAGCCTGCACAGATGATTCCATCAAGCACCGAAGAAGCACTCGCAAGGTCGGCCGGGCGCAATTTGCTCGCGAGCTGGGAGACAAATATTTCACTGAAGATGGAACTTGGAAAGTCTCCGCATCCAGCCAGCTTGGAGCTGCTCCGTTGCTTCACTTCCTCATTCGTTTCATAGTCTTTCCAACCGTAACTTGTCCTGACATGAAGAAGGAATTGCAGGCGTTTCTCCTTCTCGGCTCCGTCCTATCTTTGTGGATGCAGATCAAGTTTACTCCTTACGGTGAGACTGTGCGGAAGCACGCTGAATCTGCTGAAGCTCTGCGGAATCATGCGGAAGCATTGGCATGCCGTTTCCAGAACGCCATCAACGCCTACATTGCTGCTTTTCATGAGGTCTACGGCTTGGAGAAGATGAGGCCAAAAACACATTACATGCTGCACTTAGTGCAGCAGTACAGAGACCACTGTCGGATGCTGGATGCTTTCGTTCTCGAGCGCAAACATCGCGCCGCAAAGACCAAAATCGAGCATCTGTCCGGAAAGGGACACAATTCGGTGGTGTCCGTGCTGCACTCCCTTTGGAGTCTGCAGATTTCCGAAATCCGCGAAGCTCAACCCTTCGGTTTCAGTTGCGACGGAAATCGCTTGGATTCTGGGCCCTACAAGATTGAGCTTGGCCAAGTCGTTTGGTTTCCTTTGCACCGCAAAGCAGGTTTGGTGGAAGAAATTTGGCTGGAAAAGCAAATCATCTGGATCTCGGTCAAAGCGTTCATGGAAGTCAAGACAGAGCCTGGGTGTTTAGTGTTTGCAGAACCACTGCAAAGAATGCGAGCCTGCCTGCAGCAGCACCAATTCTTGCTGCCGCCTTGCTGGATGCTGGAAGGAAACTCTTTGACGATGTTGTTCTGACTCTGCAGTGGTCGCCGCAGCGAGCGGTCTGAGGAAAAGACTGCAGCCAGTCCGGGGATGCATACTGCATGCACTCATGCGATGCTGCCCTTAAGTCTCTATATGAGCTGGAAGCCTTGCACTCCCATGAGCCGGAAGGTTTGCATCTCTTTTTAAAGCAGTTGATATTTGCCGGACGTCTTGCGTGAGTAAATAGTCGCAGAAAGCTTGCGAGTAACTCGGAAAGTTTGCGCCTTTGTGCCTTTGTCTGCCATGGTGTGTCTTTGCGTCTCGATTCTTGTTGTTTCTCCGTTTCGTTATTTTAAACCTGTATAAGCTAACTTTTTCTAACTTATGTTAACTTATGTTATCTTTTTAGCTAACTTATTTAACCTCTTAGTATCATGTATATCTTAACTTAAGCCACACGCACTATCTTAGTATGTGAACGCCACAGCTCAGGCAGATCATCTGTCCCACAAGATGCTGCGCACCGCAGTGGGGACATGCCCTGTGGCGGCCACCCGTAACGGGGGCTGGAGGGAGAGCCAACGGAGTCGATTCCGGCTGAGGCGGTGCCTGCTCGAACATCGGCTCTACTTTGGCCTCTTGTTCCTCCTTTTTCACATTGCCTTCTTCATCGTCAATCTCGATCTCGACCTCGACAGGTTCCTCTGGCTCAAGGAAACGCACTCGCTTTCTGGACTCAGTTTGCACATCTGGTGGCGATGCGCCCCCCTGATCCAATGTTGCCGTTTCCTCGGGAAGGAAGTCGGAGGCCGTGGCGTCATTGAGAGCGAGGGGTGCCAAAGATGCTGACGGTCCCCCCTCAATCTCAACTTCAACCATGGGTTCGTCTGCCGTTGCAGACGCTGCTGTTTCAACCTCTTCATGGCCACCACTAAGTGGGGCTGAAGGTTCCTCCGGAACATCGGGGAACTGCTCCGGCTCAGCTGCTCCAGGATCGACGATGGGATCCTGGGCAGTCTCCGGAATGATTGTATCCTCCTCCTCGCTGGATTGACGAGACCACAGGATGATGCCTTTGATGGTGTCGCGGATGTAGAGCACACAAGTCCCCGGCACCGGATCGCGAGTGAGTATGCCTTCGGAAGTTGTCTCGAAGAGGTACGCATAGCGGTTGACCTCCTGAGTGTCGAGTACAATTTCGTAAGGCAGGTTCGCTCGGCTGCCAGCTTTATTCTCAAGTTCGCTCAGGGTGGCTTTGGCGAAGTAGTTGTGGAACTTGCCGCTCCTGTTGAACCCTGGCGTAAAGCCAGAAGAGAGAATATTGAAGGCTGCATCATGCGTCGTCCTGTGGTAGAGACGCGGGGGAAACTCCCCGAGAGCAAGGAATGGCCTGCCTTGATAGGCGGCTGTAGGTCCAAGCTCCTCTCGCGTATCGTTCGTGAACCAATGCAGCGCAATGGAGGCATCGGTCACTTGGTCCTTGATGCGTTCGCTGTGACCATGCGAAGCACAAATCCAAGAGGGCCAAATGTCCGTCTCAATGAAGTCAGCACGCGGATCGGTGGGGAGGCCTGCCAAGTTAAACCTCGATTTGTTATCGTAGGCGACTATGGACAAGATACCTCGTGTTCCCAGATCCACACAGTGCTTCTTCCACATATGCTGAATGAGTTCTTGGATGCGAATCCATTTCCCGCGCCGTGAGCTGAGCTTCACGTTCGACCCTCGGACAGCACCTGTGAGGTAGCGCTCAACGTAAGGTAACGATCTCGCTCCCCTCCGGATCCTCTGGGCACACATCCTCGTCAACGAAGCCACACATTTCCATCAGGCCCAAGTCGTCTTGGTACTTTACCCCAATGTAGTCGTGTGGGCGAGCCCTTAATAGGCCGCTGGAAGGGTCCCGGTCCTTCTTGGTCATGCCCTCTTTTGCCGCTGACAGAGTACGGTGAGACTCTGCGCGGTAAGGGATGGCCTCGATGACATCGTCAAAGGACACCTCCGGTACGTCGCGAGATGATGCACTGCCAGATGGGCCACCACTAAGTGGGGCTGGATCCTTCCGCTCAGCACGGGCACGTGCGTCCGCCTGCTCTTTCGCGCGCTTTTGCGCCTGTTCGCGAGCTGTGGCCCATTCCCAATTCAGGACATCCTGAGGGACCTCACGCATTCCAGTGACCGGAAGATCAGGTGGAGGAACATAAGGGGATTCCCATGGATCAGGGCATTCGTTCGCAGCTTCGCGAATCTCGGCCTGCCTTAAAAGGCGGCGGGAGAGCTGGGACCGATACAGTGCCTTGTCGAAGACATACTGCATGGAATACACCCGCGTTCCTTCTGGATCAAAAGGAAAACGGCGGGCCAGCTCGTCCAGCGTCTCTGCGGGCATCTTCGCGAATAAGTGGTCAGCTTGACACACTTTAATCCGCTGTCCGATCACAGAGGCCAAGGCTGCGCGATGTGTTGAGTCTTCGCGGAAGTGGTAGTGGTCGTGCTTCGGGATCTGGCATACGCTTTCTTTGAGAGAGGCGGTGTATAACCCCCTACTCCTTGCGTATCCGAGGAATTTTCGGATAGCTGTGCGGTACTCTGCTGGCAGCCCGTAGTCCAGTGGGTCGGCATCCGAGAGGATTTGCACTGAGCCCACCGTTGGCCTGCCCTGAAGGGCGGCTAGACGGCCAATTTCACCGCACACACGTGCGGCAATGTCCGCCCAGATCCCTTCTGCGGCAACGCCTTCAGGACCAATCTGCCAGTGTGGCGTCCCTGGGTCGACGAAGACTCCTCTACGACCGCACAGTTCGTTGCCCATCCAAACACAACGATATCGACCTCGAGATGCAAGGGGTTTAACGATTCGTTGATGATCTGCGGCAAGAGCGTGTGAACTGCCTCAACGATCGAGTGGAGGTTGCCTCCCCAAATCGCCTTTTGTCGGACATTCGTGTATTGCTGAAGGATATGACCAGGCCCCGTCAGAGCTTTAAAGTCGTCCGCCATCTCAACGAATGTTCTCGCCCCAGCCTTGAAAATGAGGGTAGAGTCGGAAACAATGATGCAGGCTTTTTCGCGGCCTCGGCTATCGCCGGGCTGGAAACGCGACAACCCCTCGTCGTTGATCCGTGCCACCTTAGGGAGGGCCTTATAGCCATGATCAACATCTCCCAGACACGTAGACAGAGCGGTTTGCGCGATTGCGCCTGTGTAGAGCTGTTTCACGCTCTCTTCCCAGTCACGGTCTGGGTTGAGTCCGAGCTCGTGTCCGAAGACACCGGCCCACATATGGTAGTGAGCCCACTCCCGCTTGATTGAGTCACCCGATGCAGCAATCGTCGCTGGCGCCGACGGCTTGTTCTCGCCTTCTGCTCGCACTCGGGGATCACTGATCATCTCTGGCGTGCTCTGATGAGCCGCTGCACAGGGGCAGGCAAGCACCTTCCTAAAGTTCGCAAGATTAGCAAGATGTGAAGATGTGATATCCTCTAAATCATCATGATCTGCGGCTTCGTGCTTGTAAGATGCCTTAGCGATCGGATGCTGGTTTCCTGAGCGGAAGCTTTCCTTAGCACGGTTCGCAAGTGGCAATGCCTGGAGCCCTGCGCACACCAGATATGCGTTTTCAAGTCGTGCAATTTCGGCATTAATTCCGTCGAACATGAATTCGTCGACGGGCCCACACAAGAGAACACAGAAGTTACTGGAAAACAAGTGAGCCATTTCAACAATCTCAACAATGCTCCTTTGTAACCTCCTCAAGTCACCCTTTGAGAGCGATGTCATGACCACCGTGACAAACGAAAGTGAAGTGATAATGAATGCTCCCCCCTCATCGCGAACAGAAGTGATGAGGCGGGTCAAAGGTAACCATTGTGATGGAGTTTCATGGCGAACCGCAATCCACCACCGTTGAAGACTCAGTCCCCCGTGATCGGTGCATGCAATTGGCCTCGGCAAAAGCCGGGCTGGAGCAGCGACCGCAGCTGGTTGGGGCAGCCTGAACTTCAATATCTCCAATTGTTCTCGTACTTCGTTGTTAATACTACCTACCTGGGAAGAAGTGAAAGCGATCAATCCAAAACGGGTGCCCTTCCAGGGCATCACGCAGTGGTGTAGGTCGGGGGCAAAGTACAACGGAGAGTGCTTTGTGTTGTGAGTTCCACCAGTAACAACGCTTCCATTGTCCTTAGTCTGGGTGGCCGGACCTTGTCCCGGCATCCCTTCAACCCACAGCAAACCTCCAGAAAAATCCCCGAAACTAATCGCGAAGTTCTCACTTCCCTTAAGGTTCCGTGAATCCGCATGCAACAAGGATTTGGCGTCACGATTCACCGCGATCGAAGTCCATGTGAAGTCGCGACGTGCATGTTTGCTGATCCACTCGTTCATGTATCTACACGCTAAAGGGTACCGTTTAGTAATGTTGGTAATCCCTTGCATGGCACTGAACGAAAAGAAACCCCAATTGTGATAGTACGAATTGTCGTTCGTGGTAAGACGAGACCTGCGTCTCTTGCTCACCTTCACTGGAAATTGTGATGCAACTGATTGCAAACCCTCAAAACTAAAATCCTTAGCCTGAAGTAGACCTTCAGCAGTGGCTTCGAGCTCTGGCCGGCCATGGCTGGCGGCTGCAATCTGAGGTTTCGCAACCAAATGACTGTCTGAGTCCTTGCCACCTTTGTTGGCAACAGTAGGGCACAGATTGTGGTTGATCAACCTGAGAGCGTGAAGCCACTTAGTCATTTTGTAAAGATATCGGCAACCTGTTCGAGCGTATCAACATTGACCATATCGAAATGTTCCACCTCGAACTGCTGCTTCAACCATCCAAAACTGATGTTCTGAGTGCGATCAGTGTGTCGCATCTTTTCACTGTCACCTTTGTGAACGATCGTGATCGTCGCTTGGTTGTCCTCAAGGAACTGAACACGAAACTTATCGCTCAAGCCCACATTCAAACCCTGAAGATTGGCTACCGATCGTCCACCTGGGATTCCCCCGTACCTGATCTCGTCAAGTTCGGGGTCAACTCTTGCTAGAACACCA
Organism: Symbiodinium sp. CCMP2592; assembly: GCA_905221615.1. Taxonomy (NCBI): domain Eukaryota; class Dinophyceae; order Suessiales; family Symbiodiniaceae; genus Symbiodinium; species Symbiodinium sp. CCMP2592. Next base: position 195,253 of record CAJNDT010000580.1, read on the forward strand.
TCGATCTTGATGGGTGGAGGTCTCTTTGGCCTAACCTGATGGTTGGCTGAATTGATCTCAACCTGTTGCCATAGGAAAATCCAAAGGCTGAGGCTGGGCAATCCCTGAGCGCGAACACCATGGTTAGCACTGATGACCTCGCTTTCGGTGCTTGACATCGTGACACTGGTCTGTTTCTTGGAAAAGGCATTCAATGGGTAATAGGTGTTTGGCCCCACGAGATACAGTGCACAGCCTGAGGTTGATTTGCGGTCATGTTCCCCAGACCAATCTGCATCGCAGAACAGCCAAAGTTTACACTCACTGATGCGATCCCCGATAAATCCCTGCATCCGAACATCAAGTGAAGAGTTGATGTAGCAGACAAGCCTGTGAAGTGCTGCGTCGCAGTCCCTGCTCCACTTCGTCACCCTACTGGCGAGGCTTTGAGTAGCCCGTAGGAGATCCCATCGTGCCATCCTCGCGGCAAACAGGATTTTCATGAGAACCTTGCTAGCAATTGGTTGGAGGCGACCAGATGGCTCCTCCCCCTCAGTAGGCTTAGCGATTCTGTTCTCTGAAAACGGAGTTGGAACATTGGTAAGGGACTGCTTCGAGACCTTAGCAAGATCACAGTACCTGTCCACACAAGAAATCAGGAAGTCTTTCATGTCATATGTCATAACGTTCACGGGCTTATCCATAGAAGGAATAGCGTCTTTGCAAATCGTGTCTGTTCCCTTGAACTTCTGTTCCTTGGCTTCCCTTTTGGCCTCGGCCTTAGATCTAGACGGCTTGCCTTTGGAGGCAGCTAGAGCGTGTCTGATCTTTTCGGCATCGTGACCTGGTAACGGGAACAAGGATCGGCCGGTCCACCACTCCTCGCGCTTAAGGTTGGGGTCAAGATTGACATCGTGTTCCTCAATCGGACCTTCATCGAAAGCGGTTACCCTGGTTGTTGACAAGTTTGGGAAAACCTCAATGTCCCTGTTGGTGGGAACATACAACCTCTTCCTAGGATACACGTGATGACGAACAACTGCACCTAGCTCGGTATCGACTTCCCAGAAGTCTTCTCGAACTTGTGGCCTCGGGTCACCCCGGGCTGGAGCAGCCGTCTTTTTGTCGAACACGTATGCAAACGGATGTGCTGACCTGGGAAGTTGTACCTGGGTTTTCTCAAAATGATTACAACCAAAGTACCTGCCAAAAGGCTCAGGAGGATCCATGTCAATGACACTCTCAACTGTCGCCCATCCCTTAGCGAGATTCTTAGTTGGCCCAGCCATCTTGAAATCATCGACGTAGATGACCAAAAGAAGATCAAGTTCAGCGTGATAGAAAATGGACTGCCAGATCTCGGGCAATACCGGGGTCCACCCTACGGTCTTCAGCTGGTCTTCACAGTGTTTTTCCCAGATTCCGCCGGAATCCGGGTGTCCGTAGAGGGCTAACATTAAGGGCACGACTGGGTCGGAAAACCCTCGCCATTCCTTAGGCCACCGGTTGCGCGGGAGTCTGACCCAAGTTTCTACCCCTTTAAATAATGCTTGTGTGTAAGCCTGCTTCGCGTCAGCTTGTTGCTTCGAGTACCCTGGCTGGCTACCGAAGACGTCGATGACTTTAGCGGCCTCCATTGAAGCGGGGCTGGATCCGAGTTCAGAGAAGATCGCATGATCGTTATGTTCATCTGAAACCCGATTCCCCTGGAACACGCTACGTCCCTTCCACTTCCTGTCAGGGTGTCCTTCTGGAAGTTCGTCGCCCTTGATGCTGCAGATTTCAAAGATTCTTCCGAAGTGTGTTTTGATGCCTTTCCTGATTGCTTCAGCGGAAACATCACGAAACTCACGAACCTTCGAATGCAACCAACAAGACTTATCGACTAGCTTCTGCCACTCTTTGTCCATAGCTGCCTTGGCTGCTGGGGTGCGATCAATCTCGGCTTGGTTGACGACCCTGGCTACCAACGCATACTCAAGAGCGGACAGTTCCCCTAACTTTTCCCAGTAGAGGGTTGCCATCTTGACACGATGAGGCTCGTTTTCACATGTCATTACGGGCATAGCTGGAGAAGCATCCCTTTCGACCTCTGCTCGGGCGGCTTCCTCGCGACGGCATTTGGACTGATACCTTTCGATGTCAGCCTCGCGCTGATTACGGGACATCATGTGCCATTCCTCGCTAGAGGTGTCTGGGGGTCGCTTCGAGCCCTTCTTGTTTCGAACCAGTCTGATCCCATCCCAATTGTATCCTTCAGGCACAGGTTTGCCGTCGGGCATGGTGTAGGGATCATGTCTTTCTGGAGGCGGTTTCGGTTTGGAGCTATCTGATGGTTTGTCAGTTGATGATCCACGGCCATCCCCTTCCGGGGGGCTGGAACCACTACCTGACTTACCGTCAGCCTCAGGGAGTTTGTCCTCATCGAGAACAGAAATGGGTTCGGAAGCTCTCTGCCTAAGCTTATCAAGCTCTCCCTCCACGTCTCTGCCCTCTGGGTTCCAAGGGTCAAGTTCTTTAGGACCAAAAATGTCATCGATACCACCTGAAGGAGGAAGTGTAGTCTCCTTAGCTGGGAAAACACAGTCTTGATCCTGAAGCTTGGGTGGATCACCCCCCTGATCCTCGGAAACCGCGAGAGGAAAAACCATATCCCCTATCGGAAGTTCCATGCGCTTGACCCGAATGATTCTCAGGTCGTCATTGTCAATTGCATCTTGGCTACCCTTTAAGGGAGCTACGAGGTATTCCTGTCTCCAAATGAAGCCAGGTTGAATGTGGTACCCTAAGAAGATACCGTCTTCGGCCTTTGGGTCGAACTTAGATGCATTTGTAATGTTCTCTTTGGGATTGTTCCAATAGAGAACCTTGGCACCAAAAGGAATGAGCTTACCGCTAAACCCTTCACCGAACCTTTCGTCCCATGGGATCTTCGCGGTGTCCATCCTTTTGGACAAGTTTAGAGCCATAGTGTGATGTTGAGCAGCTAAGGGCCAGAGCTTCGTTGGAAGTCCTGCCTGCAGCAAGTTCGCCCGTGTGCCCTCGAGCACAGTTCGGATCTCTCTCTCAACAACAGACTTGCTCTCATCGACGTAAGGTCGTGAGGTGTTGTGACGAACTTTGTATTTTCCAGTAGCATTCTTGAGTTCGGGGGCGTTGTCGGAGTAAATGATCCCTGGTTCATCATCTACAGTGAAGTAGTGCAACAGGCAATCATAAACCTCTTCCGACTCCTTCGTACCTGCAGGGTACACATAACGAAAGTTAGTGAACACGTCCTTAACCACAAGAGCAACTTTCTCACCTTCGATCCCAAAATCACGCAAGTCCTTGGTCACAATGTGATCAATTGTCACGTGGTCTCCGAACTTCTTCGAAAAGATAGTGGAGCTCCCCCCTCGCTTTCTGGCATGCGGCGCTAGCATTTTGGCCTTTTGGCATACCTTGCAGAAAGGGTTCTTAGGACGGTGGGTGAATTTGTGCTCCGGGCTGTTGGCCTGCAGCTTGAGCTGGGCTGAACGTTTTTCAGGGTCAGCTTCAGCTTCTCTTTCGCTGTCAGGCTCCGGCTCGGGGTCATCAACAGGTCTTTTAAAGATCGTTACGCTGAGAATGCAGGCATCAGAAGGGAGCTTGGCTACCCGATTGTCCAACGTCCTTACATCCACGTCCTTTTCGATCTCCTGCCATTTCTTGACATAAGTCCAAGTACTCCGGATGACGTGCTTTGGAAACCTTGTAGCAGGCGTTCTAAAGGTTTTGGGAAAGTGCCCCACGATCATCTGTGGAAAGGAAGGATGCGAAACCCAACCTGGTTTGTTCAAGTACTCCGCCTTTATGCCTAACGGAGCAGCCTCTTTCAGTGCTTTTTCGATCCTGGGGTCGAGGCCATTGCCCGAGGATTCGCCTTCCGGCTCGGATTCTGCTGCATTGGCGTGCCTTAGTAGGCCGCTGAACGGGGAAAACCCGACGTTGCCTGGATGACTGGCGAATGAGCCGCCTTCTCATCCTTGGCGGGAACAGCGATTGTACCATCCCCAATTACCGGGACTCGCCCGCGCAGCTTGCAGTAAAGTTTCCGGCCTTCGGGTGTCACGAAGTAAGGCGTCTTCCCTGCGTACCAATGGAAATCAAAACCCTCGTCCATACATCTCCTACCAACAGAGCACACCGGCGGCGTTGAATCTAGCACGTAGCATTCGAGGATTTTGTTGATTTCAGGGACCTCAAGCTTAACGGCTTCATTACCTTTTACCGGCCCATTGGCGGTGATCAGAGAGACAGGACGTGAGGCGGGTTCTATGGGTACGTCGGGGAAGTGAGTTCTGCAGTCCGACTTGCTGATGAGGTCCTCTTCACTTCCGGTATCCGCTAGGAATTCTAAGCCGGGGACCAGACCTGCACATGACGGACGTGCAAGTCGCTCGCACTCCTCGCAGAGGAAGCCTTCCTCCATGCATTCATACCCGCATCCCGCAGGCGTGTCGTGAACCATGCATTCGATCATGGTGGCAAACTGCTTTGCCCACACAAGAGCCCTCTTCAGATCCTTAGGATTCGAGCGTGGACATTTCTCGACAGTGGGATAGACTTCATCATAAACCCTGGGAAGGTAGGCATGCTTTCTCTGCTTTCCTTCCGGTTCGATGGCAATCATTTCTACTGTGCTGTCGAAACTCACCTTAGGGAGTTCTTGCATGTAGAAGATCGTCTTTCCTACCCATGTGCTGCCGGGTCCTTTGGTTGGGGTCTTCCTCCAGTTGTAGATCTTGTTTCCAACAAAAGGGGAGACCGGCAAAACCTGCTCGAGCTTAGCTTGGCTCCTAAGCTTCTTGGGGTTCACAGGACATGAATTGTCAGGAACATACCAATCCGTTCGGTACTTCTTGTGATGGCGGATGATCTTGTTGCCGGTGAAGTCTATCCTCGTCATGTGACGCTGCCATAGCGAGCTTTGGCGAGATCTCAAGATCCGCTGTATTCTCGAACGCGATGGCGCATGCGGCCGTCTTTGGAGCCTTGTCACTTGACTTGGCCCTGGGACTTCTCCCTCTGCGCGGGGCAGGGGAGTTGGCCCTAGGTGACCCTGGCTTTGGAGCTGCCGGGGCGGCTTCGGACTTCGGTGCGGGAGCTGACGGCTTCTCTACATCCTTATGCTGGAACCGACATTTGTCACCCTTGTTGCAGTTGCCTTCTTTCCAGAACTTGCATGTCACATTGATTTTCTTCTTTTGTTTGTCGCCTTTGGGGGACAATGATCTCTTCTTGTGAAGGAAAGGGCAGTTATTGCCTCGCTTGCAAGTTCCTTTGAGGAAATCGTAGCATACTCCCTTTGGGCTAGGTGTCCTAGGCTTGCTGGGAGACTGGGATCTACCTTTGCTGGGTGATCTTGGCCTTGGGCTCTGCGATCTGCCACGGCCGCCTCTTGAAGAGGGGCTGGAAGTTCGGCCAGGAGACTTTGAGGCAGGGGCACCGTACTTATCTCCGTGAGATCTTGCGATGCGGTCACGGTTCTTGCGTTTGCGCTCTCGGGTCAAAAGATCCTTAAGTGACTTCACAAGAAACCTGTACGTGTGCTGATCCGTGCCCTCTGATGCCCTGTCGTAAATCAGCCTCTTGGACTGTCTGAGTTCACGAAGGAAAATGTCTCTTAGGGTCGTTTCGTCCGGTGTGTGGCTAAGTCCAGACATGACAGATTCCCAGTTGCTAATGAACACTGAAAGGTCGTCATTGATTAACCTTACTTTCAGCAGGTCCTCCACGGAGTACAGTGAGCCAACCTCCTCGTTCGTCTTGAAGTACTGATCGAAGAGGTAGAGCACCTGTCGTCCTCGTACCGCCCTGAATTTCGCCGCTTCTGTCTCCTTAAAAATGAGGATTTCTCGGGAGAGTTCTCCCCTAGCGACTTTGGTGAGTGCAGCAAGAAGTTTCGTGTCAAGGGTGAGGAATTTCTCAGGGTCTCGAAGGGATTCCTGCGATGCGTCTTTGTCGTAGGCCTTCATCACCCATTTAAACGCCTCATCAGGAGAATCTGATGCTGCCCTGACCGCTTCCCTAGCTGCCGTTTTCCATGAACGATACGACTCTGGACTTGGGAAATCCGGAAGGTTGATGGACTCTGCTTCTTTCACTTTGGGTTTGTCAGCATCGACTTTGCTCTCACCCCTTAAGGTTCTTAGGCTTTGAAGAATTGCCATTTGGGTCTCTAGGAGACCTGTGTTGAAAGCCTCCGTCCCTGGCGTGCCGGAATCGGCCGCTGGAGGGGCCGCCGTTCCTGGCGCTGCCTGGGAAGGTCCTGCCTTGGGGATTGAAGATGCTGTTGCAGACGGAATGGACTGAGCATTCAAACCTCCTGGATTCATTGACTCGAACAGACATCTGGCACCCTGGGGGATTACGTTCGGCATTGAGAACATGGGCGCTTGAGGAGCTTTGGGGACAACAGAGGGACCTGCAGGGGTGCTTGGAGCAGGCACTGGCTGACTCTTTGGAGTAGCTGGGTTGTACTGATCCAAGACCTTCTCTAGTGCAGTTTCCGCAGAATCCAACCTGTCCTGAAGCTCTTCGTTCTGTTCCCTACATACAGCAAGGGACGCCTCATACTCTTCTTTCTGCCTGTTCCTAACCAACTCAAAGTGTGCTTGGAACTGTTCAACCATGACTTCCTGGGAATTCTCGACGTGCCGTCTCGCCTGTTCTTCGAGGTTCTGTGCAAAGCGTGATTCCGCCAGATGTTGATCCAATGCGTCTGTGATTCGGCTTTGTTGAAGTTCCGCTAGCTCTTGACGCAACCTTTGATCTTCGTCATAGGAATGCGCCTGACTTAAAGTCATTTCCGACAACAGGAGCCTTTCGCGATTTGCCGCCTTGAACTCGCTTTGTGCCAAGGCCGCTTGCAATTCTGCCACCACTTCAAGGTGGTTTCGTTCTGCTCTGTGCTCCAAGTCAGCTGTGTGAATTGCGGATGCTTCTTGATAGGTCAGCATGTGTTGCCTGTGTCTAGCTTCTGCCTGAGCCTCTAGTTCTCCGACTTCCAGTCTGATCTGGTTAACGTGTACTTCGACACTATACTGTGGTGCGAAGACGTTGAATTGTTGGACTGAGGCTGGTGCCGGGAAAACTAAGCCGGGGGCGCCGCTCCCTGTATGGCCACCCGTGACCGGGGGCTGAAAAGGGTTCACGGTGCTTGTAACTGTATCCATACTTGCAGGAATAAGTTCCGGTTCGCTCATGCGCTGATTGATTGTATTGTAACCAACCAGTTGTGACCAGGCCGTAGGCTATACGGCTGATAACCTATAGTTGTTGTAAACCACTGCACACACGCACTGATGATACCCGTCCAAGTGTTAAGGACTAGCGCAGCTGTACCATTGGGTATCTACGCCTTTTTACCCTCAGAGCACTTGTGCCACAATGTTGCACACACACACACAACATGCTACTTCACACGTGCACAAATTACAAGACTCTTAAGACTAGATCTGGTGCAATGCCCTTGTGCAGAAGAAACTGAGACACTCCACGTGTTAGGGCTCTAGAAAGCCATGAATTACCCTAAGGCCCCAAAGTAGTTCCTTTTTGGGGTTCGTATATAGAATCCTAGAAGGTACTCCCAAAAAGGAACTACTTTGGGGCCTGTGGGTACAGATACCCACCCTAGGAGGGTTCGCAAAGCCTTGTGTGGGAGCTCCCAATGCTCTCCTTGGAGGGTCGGGGGACTTCGTAACTGGTTATTTAAGGGACTTAACCCCAATTAGGGTCCCTTTTCGGGTACTTATAAGTCTACTTACTACCTACTTACTAAGTCCCCCGACCCTCCAAGTCCCACTGCTTGCCAGGGCACAGCACCATCATATCGCTGCCCAAGACAACGGAAAGCTTCCTGCGGGGACGGAGCGCCAACTAATCGATTGGAGCCAGTATCCTCATGACCTCAAAGGGAAGTATAGGGGATCCTAGCACGTATCATCCTTAATCCATATTCCTACTTCATGGGGTTCGCTGCAGGCTCTAAACCCTAAACCCCCAAACCCTATATCCTGAACGCTAAACCCCTAACCCTAAACCCTAAAACCTATAAACCCTGAACCCTAAAACCACGGCCCCTATGAAGTCCTCCCTGGCATGCTTGGCGAAGCCATATGCAAGGTGAAGTCCTCGAGACGCAACGACGTCGGATTGAGGAGACACCCTAAGGCCCCAAGGTAGTTCCTTTTTGGGGTTCATATATAGAATCCTATAAGGTACTCCCAAAAAGGAACTACTTTGGGGCCTATGGGTAATCTGATGCAGAAACCCTAGGTCTTTGCCAGCCTTCTTTATCTGAACACTATTATTTTGGGGTTATAGGACCAGGGTTTCTTAGTCAGGTTCCTAATTGAGTTACGGGGCCAGCGTTACAAGTTTGGGCGCATGCTTCGGACTGAAGACTGGATCTTGCTCTTGATAAAACTTGGCATCCTGCAAAAGGTTGCAACCTGCGTGCATGGAGTTTTTTGCTAATATTGTCCGTATGGCTCCAGGCTGCATTGCACTGCGGACCCTCGTAAGGCTTTGTTTGAGACAAATTGCTCAGAAACGTCACGACATATCCACCGTACGGCACAGAACCCAGTTCTGATTGTTCAGGGCCTGTAGCTCTACGGCTTCAGTTCCGGAACTTCGAGTTTATGAGGCCTAAACGCCACACATTGCCATGCCATACACAGTCTGTATGTCTTTTTGGAAGCATAGGGTAAGTCCTGCGTGTGCAGAAAACCTGGAAGCTGCAAAAAACACTGATTCGTGCTGGCATTCCCCGTAGTTTGCTGTTCGTGCATGAAGGCCTTCCGTTTCAACTTTGTAAGACCATTACTGCGAGGCTTGCGTTCTAGCACGACAACTTGACGGCTGTAGCATAATGACTCTCTTCGACAGCGCGAAAAGGAGTCTTGTTCGGTATAGAGGCTTACAGGCTCTGGACTCCAGAAGCTGCAGACACGTCACAGAAGCCGCAGGTGGTCGAAAAGGATGCTCGCCGCGAGCATCTGTCAGGCGTAAAGATTGGACCCCTACTGTAGGGGCTTGAACAATTGGAATAGGGTTTGGGGTATATCATACTATACAATTATAACAAGGAACCCCCAAACTAGTACTGGTAATTATTGAGGCCCCTATATTACTCTGAAGGTCTCTTCCTAAACCCTAAGCTGAAAACATCTTTTGGATCTTCCGGGTTTCGATGAGTTCTTCGCTGGCGTATCGGGGGCGGGGTTGCACTTTACGATACTTGGACTGTGCGGGGATGGTGGTATACTAGTTGTCCAGATCTCTAAAGCCTTGGGAGCTGACTTCACAAGTATCCTAAACCCTAAACCCAAATCATTCGGGTCTTGGGAGCTCACTTCACAGTTGCCCAGCACTTTAAGTCTCTGGGTGCTTTTGTTGCGTTTCGGGGGCTCCCTACTCTAATTACCTTTGTTCCTTGAGATGACTTAGGGTTTAGGGATGTTCTTGGCGGCTAAACAAAAAAAACGAAGCCAGCAACATCTTCGATCTGGGTCACTGAGACATCCGACGTCGCGATCAGATTGCAGAAGAGCACTGCCGAGTTTCTACATCTAGGAAACTCCGACACCCACAGGCTAAATCTAAATCTACAGCTTTAGCAAGATTAGGATTTAGGAGTCTGCAACCATAAACCAACTACACACCGAATTAAAGCACTGTGCAGTCCATTCGTTCAAGGTTCAGAAATTAGGATTGAACCCACCGTGGTCTTGGACTCCCCTCCTCTCTACTTTATAGCACCCTTAGAGAGTTCCCTTTCACCCCTGTAGATCCCTTTAAAGGAACCCTATTCAATTTGTTTAGGGCCCTTGGGTGTCTGGCCATGCCCACATGGCAGCTCAAGGAATCCGGTCTTTCCTGCAGATGCACGGGGCTAACCCTAAACCCTAAACCGATTTGGGTTTCCGGAAAGTGGGTGCGGCTCTTAAGATCCGGCTTAGGATAGGGAAACAGGGTTTTTGGGATGAGGGGCTGCGGATTTGCGCTTTGGAGATTTTGGCTTTTGAGAAAAAAACTTGACAGGAGATTTTGAGCTCAGGATGGGTTTAGGCATGAGGATTCGTTTTAATTAGTTTAGCTCAGTGTTGTCTCACGACGGGGCCGACGGTGTCACAGATTTCAAGAGGTTTCTGCAAACCAGAAATTAGTCACGCTGAACAGCAGCGTCAATATCAATTGCAAGCAAAATGGGCAGCATAGTCCGGATAAAGGCTTCACTACCACACACTTAATCATAGAAACCGGCCCCCTTACCACACAGAGGAAACGTAACATAACTGTGACAGTACGTACCTCAGCAATAAGAGCCGCAAGCACTCACCAGCAAGGCTCACACCTCTAAACTCGAAGTTCTGACTTTCTGGCTCTGCACGTCGCGCGAATTTTTTAGGGTTTAGAGTTTTAGGGTTTAGGCTTTAGGGCTTGTTTTGCCCGCCACCGATGTGAAATCGGTTGGCTGTGCAGCTGCCTGCTGCTATCAGTCTGCGTGATTGCGGTTGCACGGTCCACTGTTCATGGGTCGGGAGAACACCCCAGAGGGTCCATATACACCACCAGTATGGAATTAGGTCCTGAAAGACCATCTCTATTATGGTTTTGGGGCCCTAATTCCATAATGGTATTATATATATATATATATATATATATATATATATATCTATCTATGGACCCTCTGGGCACTTGTTAAGTCCAAGAGTGGCCCGATGACAGGCCCCACGAGACTTCTTGTTGAAAAGCCTCTCGGCTGAGCCTTCCATCTAACATCCCAAAAACCCAACACCCCAATACTCTGAACCTCACACCCCACTTGAAAAGAAACGGGGAAACTGGAATCAGAGCATCCCAAAGGAGGACAAGAGGTGGCTGGTTCCAGACAAAGGTGACATCTTCAGACTGGCACATGCAAACCCGGACTCTACCCCGAACTGAAAGACAGAGCTTCGATTTTGGTTTTGCGACTCCAGAGTCCTTAAGCCCGTGACCTACATCCAGCCGAACCATGAAGCCGCATATCCTGCACCCCAAATTCTGTACCCTAGCTTCAAACACTTACAACAGACTAAGGCAGCATGATGGAGGTTTCAGGGTTTTTCCGATGACCCTGCTCACATCGCCTGAGAAAGCTGTCACTCGCCCGCTTCTTTTGAAGGGGAGGATAAACCAAGGAGCTCTCAGAGAGACCAACACCCCTTAGTCAAGCTATATGAACAAAGGCTGCCTCTGTGTGCCTTCAATAAGGGCCTTTTCAAGACTTGATCAGACAGATTGATACCTAAACACCGTACATCGTCGTCAAAAGAGAGCTGATCTCTCTGAGTTCTTGGCTCGGGTGAGACGACGCACGCCTGAGTTTAGAAAATGAGGAATCCTAAAGCCGAAATCCGAAACCATATTATACACTAAAGCAAAGGGGGATGCAGCTGCAAGGCGAGATCAGGGCATCAGGGTAGAGGACTGTAGGCTCTGAGGATTCCCGACTTTAGTGCCCTAGATTCTTGAGCTTTCTGGTATTGGGGCCTTAGGCTACTCCTTTGGATGTGGCTCTGCTCGACTCGGGTGCTCCAGCTCAGCGAGAGAGGCTGCGAGTATGCTCAAGACCTCGCGTGATTGGGGGTGCCAAGCCTTGATCATAGTTGTGCTTCTTTCCAAGGGTAAAAGGAGGGACCCTTAAGCAGGACCCCTAGGTAGATACCTTTATTATAGCTATTATATACCCATTATATAGCCCATTATATGGTAGGGGTCCCCATTAAGGGTCACTCCTTTTCCCCTTTGATTCTTTACCCTCAGCCCTAAACCCTTAAACCCTCCACCCTAAACAGGTCCCGTAAGGCGAATTCACGGACAAGCGAACGACCTGGAGTTGGTTTTTGCGGAGTACCTCTTTGTCATCCCGAAAGAGCACCAATAGTACAGAAGTCTCGTTTTTCCAATGTCGTACATTGCAGCAGCCTACTGTAGGGGCCTTATTAATCTGAATAGGGTGTTGGGGGGGGGTCCCTACTATAATTATAGTATGTATAATATACCCCAAACCCTATTTTATTTGTTAAGGCCCCTGCATGAGCTCAAAATCCGAAGGTAGAAGGAACTAGGGTAAGCTTGGCTTCTTGGTGCTTAGGGCACTAGAGTTTTAGGCTTGCAGTGCCATCATGAGGCATTCGCTCTCAAGAAATGGATCGGTCTAAAATCATAAGGCCACTGGGTTCACACATCTTTTGACTTTCGAGGACTTTAGTTCAGAGCTCGAAGATGCCCCAACGCAAAACCCAAAACCCCTCAACCCCTGAATCCCCATAACACACACACAGACACACAAACACACACACACACAAACACACACACACACACACAAACACACCATGACCATGACCGTACTGTATGTAGTCAACCTCGTTGTGCTCGCCCTCCAGGGCTGCTTCTTCCGGCGTGGCCCCCCTGCTGGTCGCCTTCTCCTGTGCTGCGCACTGCTGTAAGGGAGAGCTCGAGGTCATACATATAGCAGCCTTAGGCATAGGGTTTTTAGGGTCGAACATGATATTATAATAACACAGTTGATATAAGGACTGCGAATAGGGGGATACCATGAGCACTTCTTCCAACCCCTATATGACGGGTTAAAGTGTTGAGATGTAGCTCAGGGTTCCGCGATCACTGCAATCAAGACGGGGTGTGAAGGGGAAGGGCAGGGTAGAGGTATAAGTTTAAGCAACATTCTGGTGCTATGGCATGGCTTCTGCATCCTATACCTTCTTCTGAACCACAAGATACAAACTTCGACCCCGTAGCAGCCTACGCTCTAAACCTCCACCCTAAACCCTAAGTTCTAAACCCAACAAAGCTCGGCTACAAGTTGGGTTCACAACAGCGCGCCACAACTTGCATGGTTAATGGGCTACTCTATAGGCTGCCTAAAACTTTGACTCCTGCCAAAACCGGAATTCCTTTAAGGCTTCGAACCCCCCCCCCCAACCCCCCCCCGCGCCCCCGTTCAGAAAATATGAGCCTCAAACCTCCAGCTTGAGCCTCCAACTCGCAACAAGAAGCACTCGTTCTTTAGGGTTTAGGGTTTAGGGTGTACCCTAACCCTGACGAACCTACCTTTTTTTAAGGAATTATATGAGGAAATCACAACGGGGAACCCTAAACAGGTAGGTTAGTCAGGGTTAAGGTAGGGTTTAGGGAACCTTGGAAGCCTGAACCTGAACCTTGAATCCATCATGGGATACCTACAGTCTCCAGTCTAGTTCTTTGCTTTGGTAAAAACCTGTTTTATGGTTAAGACCCTATAATAAAGATTTTGGTTCAGCAAAAAAAGGAGCTACAATGGAGACTATAGGTTAGAAGCTGCCCCCACCCTGTAATAGTGACCATAAGGATTGTATAGGAGTATATTAGGGCCCTATTATATTCCTATTATACCACTATTACAGGGTGGGGGCAGCTTCTAAACTATAGGTAATGTCAAAGCTCAGTAGGGAAGCCAACAGCCTGCTTAACAGGGCTTCTACGGGCTTCTCAGGATTCTATTTAAAGGATCATGGGACTTAGTAACTAGGGTTATAATTAGGGTAAATATACTTATAACCCCAGTTAACGTACGTATAACCTTACTTACTAAGTCCCATGATCCTCCAAGTATTCATGGTGGTATTGAAAAAGTTGCTGTCGTTGGAGCTGTGTGAGGTTGCAACCACAGAGAGCCCCAGTACGACACCAACAGGAAACTCCCAAAACCGAACTTTACTGCTTTTGTCTGTAACGCCCCAAAATTTGCCTAAGGCTCCCGAACCTGAATAAGGGGCCACCGGGTTATAATATACTATGTATATGGCTAATAACTGACCTGCTATCTAAGTTACTGGAGTGTCAAGAACCCAAAACTGAAGCCATGCACCTTGTCTGCGCCGGCTAGGAGTAGAAGCCGTGCTGCTTCTGCTTCGCCCCGCTGCGCTGCCATGTACCTCCACGACGAGGGTCTGCTTTGATTGAGGCTTCCTTCGTTGCTGGTACGTAATGCTTGTGATTTCAGTTCGTCGGAGTAGGCGGCTTCCAATTTTCGCATCGCCCCCATAATACCTGCACTCAGAATCCCAGATCCCTTATTGCAGAGTCTGGCGGTTTAGGAGGCCATTAGCTGATCCTGGGCTCCTCTGCATCCCTGCCATGCAACATCCTGGGAACATGAACCTTTGATGCACAGGTTCCACAAGATTTTCGCCATATTATATTTCTCTTGTGACTTATGCTTTGAGGAATCCCGGCGAACATGTGGAGGCGGTGTTGGTACTTTTCGATGCTGGGGAAGGGGCTTAGACTTGGGGAATCTCGGGGACTTAGGGCTCATGGGCTCAGAGCTCCCCAAACTAGGATTTCAGGGCTTGCGGCTACAAGAAATGAGGGTTTCTATAGGGACGAATGTCAGAGCCAGCCATCCCGAAGCTTCAGAAACAAAAACTGCCTATACTCCGAAAGGAGACAGTGCGCCAGTGTAACAGCCTGATCAGATACATACTACGCGTCATTCTTCCTCATTATTATAATAAACCCATACTAACAATAATATAAACCGGAACAGAACTGGTTCGAATTGTAGACTTGTCCGGGTCGCTAGATATGCGCCGCGCAAGCTCAGAGCCTGAACCGGCCAAGTCACAGGGGAAAGTCTCCAGAAGTGGTCAGGGAAGAGTTCGCATCCGCTTGGAAGGAAAGCCTCAGCTGAGGATCTGTACATTAGTGGCCTGAGTACTTTGCACGAGGTTCTCGGCTGCACAGTGGCGTTTAGGATTTAAGGCTTCAAGGCGCAGGGGTTTAGTTTTCGGGTTCGGGGCGGGGTGTCTAAGGAAAGGGTTTACGTACCCGCTAGTGCTTCAGTTACTTCAATAGTAGGTTACTGGCCGCAAATTACATGTAGCCCAGGAGTGCATGATCCAGGAGACTGGAGCCATAGGATACTTCAGCCGGGACACAGCAGACGGATGACGTCCAGGTGCGAACGCTCGCAGGCCCGAAGTAGGGGAGTCGCTCCGTCGTCAGTGCAGGCCTTGTTGACATCCGCGCCTTTGTGGCTTAGGGTCCTGGGGGATGACATTTGGGCTTTACTAGGGTCTGGGTTCGGGGAAGGGTTGGTTGGCTTAGGGTTTAAATAAGATTGGAATTGGCCCAAAGAGTCCAGAGCTGACTTGCAGCCGGTGGGCCAGATTCCAGCAGAATGCGGGCCGCCGCCACGTGTCCCCGGCCACAAGCCATGTTCCTGCTTGCGGAATATAGAACCTACAGAACACTAGGATTACATGACGCCCTGAATCCTCAACCAATGGAAAGGACCAGAATTTCCAACTTCAAGCTTCGTTCGTTCTGTTGCGCAAGCAAAATCCGAAGGCCCGGAAGGCAGGACAAGGAACTCACTATTCGCATACATACAAGCCCACCCAAGGAAGGACCAAAACTGCAGTCCATGACACGCCGAATCTAGGGTCCTCCTCAAACCGTAGCTTCAGGAAACTGGGAACTGGGAACCTTTCCTTACCCCCCTTCATCCATACTGCCAATCCAGTCACAACGGGGTCGTGCCATCGTCCGTGCAGGGTTTGTCTATCTCCGCATGGTGATCCAACAAGGCACGCACGACCTGGGAAGCAGTAGCACCCAAGTTACCTAAACTGTAAACTTCAATAGCAGTTTAGGGTCTTTGGACGTCGGGCTTAGGGTGTTCATACCTTACTTATAGTTCGTGTCTGCTTTGGTTAGCCGGCTGCACGGTTAACAAAACAACTATTTGGACGTTTTTGAGCAGGCTTCGCATAGGGGCCAATAATTAGACTACGGTTTTGGTATAGAATGTACTATATGTTACATGGGGGTCATTCCGACCCCTATATTGGGGAGAGGTTTCATGTTTTTTTCATCATGGCCCACCTCTGTGTGGCCCCGCACGCAGGCCATAAGCAAAGGCGTTACCCCACCTGGGTTCTCGGATTCCATAATGAAGAAGCTCGGCAGCGTTCAGATTGTGGGCTGAGTGTCGATTTAAAAATTTGGGGCTTTGGGTTTAAGGTTGTGAGTTTGGGGTTAAAGAACTTACATACTTAAGTTAGGGTACGATGCAACGTCTGTTCTCAACTACGTATCACCTTTATAAATTGTTCGTAAAACAAACCCAGCAAGCAAGTCTGCAACACCTTACAAAACACCACACAGAACAACAACAAACTAAAATCAGCTGGTTCTTATCCGTATCCCAGTTACCGGCTGTGAGGTCGGAGTCTTGATCAGCATTAGCCTCCAGCAAAAGGCGCACAACTTCGGCGTGACCTGGGGAGGGGCTTTTAAGCTTTTGAATTAAGTTACTGTGTTGGGAGAACGCAAGGCCCGAAATTTCGGATTTCGCGTCTGGGGATGTCTAGGGTATACGATTTGGGAAAACGATGGAGCGAGTCTTATGCTTTTTGGCTCAGCGCTGGGTTTAAGACCCCACTGGCCTTTGGAGGCAGCCATGAGCAGGGGCGTGGCCCTGTTCTCTATCTGGGCTTTGTCTGGATCAGCGTGGTGCTCCAGCAAGATGCGGACCACCTGCAGGCCGCTAGTGGACTTAGCCAAGGCAGGAGTACTTAAAGGCTCATGGGACTTAGTAACTAGGGTTATAATCAGGGTAACTATACTTATAACCCCAATTAAGGTACTTATAACCTTACTTACTAAGTCCCATGATCCTCCAAGTAGCGTTGCTAAGTGTGTATAGCCATGACACGGTGACCCCCGAATCCTATGAAAAGCTATGGGCGAACCCTTGACATCGTACATCCTGCAGTATGGGCGAACCCTTAACATGGTACATCCTGCAGCTTCTTGCCAAGACATGTAACTCTAAGCAAGCAGCTGGGAAAATGCAGTCAGCCGAAGATAGAGAGTGGGTTTAGTCATTGCAAGCCAGCAGGAGCTTGTATGATATCGTATGGTGTTGTACATACTCCCTACTTCCAAACAGACCCAAATCCGTAACCCGAACACATGCCCCTGGCAAATAGTCTGGAACAACTTAACCCTTCAGCATAAACCCCTAACTTCAAACCGTCTGAATGCTAACCCCCGAAAGCCCCGAAACCCAAAACTAAAGGTCTTCGTACACCAACCCCAAACCCTAACCCCTTTAATTGGGGAGTTTGAATATTCTGCTACATATGTTTTTCAAAGCAACCCCACGGAATAGCACAGGTAACAACACGCTTCGATCTATCCCAATCCTTTGATACTTATACCCCTACGGCACCGCATAACTTGCACCAGACCCAATGAAAACTTTTTCTTTGTCGCCTGATCCTCCTAACAACCCCTAAGTCCGCCCCTAGACCCCTAGTTTGGTAGGGTTTAGGGTTTAAGGTAAATCCCTGACCCCTAAATCCGCAACTCTAGAGACCTAGACCCCTAAACCCCGCAACCCCCTGAACTCCTAGTCCTAGACTTCGCTCTGCGAGAAGCCTCTAAGTTTCCGCGGCCGGCTGCGATGAACATGGGCGTGGCACCCACGTCCGTGCAATCCTGGTTTCGATTTGGGGTTTAGGGTTTTTGGGGTTTCCCAGGACCCCCCCAGGTGCCCTTTAAACGGCTCTGATACTTCTCATTAAGAAGTAATTTGGGGCTACAATAAAGGGTGCTTGGGGGGTCTAGGTCGGGTCTGGGCTTTAGGGGTTTAGTTTGGGGTTTAGGGGTGGGCTCTTTGAATTGAGTTTTAGAGGGGTTTTAGAAGGCCTACCTAGTAAACCCTCAACCCCGTGGCCCTAACCGCCAAACATCCCTGAACCCGAAACCCTCAACCCCAGATCTGAAATGAATAATGTCCTCCGGTCCTCTGGGAGTTTCCGAAAATGGGAGACCCTAATGTAGTGCCGTAAATTATAAGGATCCTTATTATAAGGACCCCCCAAAAAGGTACCCATAATTTTCGGAAACTTTAGACCCTAAACCCTACCCCCTTTATAGTACCCTAAATAGTAGATCCCGTCTTGAAGCAACCAGGAGTCGCGGTTCCGGTCGGCACCAGCTTCCAACAAGGCCCGAGCAACCTCAGGGAGATTTGAGGTACTGCCCCCATACAGTAAGAGTCTACAACAGGGCTACTATGAAGGTCCTCATATATCTCATATATCTATATTATGAACATTATTCAACTATTACTGAATGGGGGCCGTACCGATTTATGCTCGGCTCGATGGGGTTTGCGAAGCCAGACCTTCCAAACTCCCCTTCTTTCAGGGATATATGCCTAAATCAGATCCCGTACTTGAGGGATTTTGGAAGGTCCGGGTTTCGGGGTTCAGGGGGTTAGGGTGTTTAGGGGTTAAGGGATGCTTAGGGTTTGGGGTTTACGAGGGTTTCAGGGTTCAGGGGTTTACTGGGTTCAGTTAAGTTACCATAATATAGGGATCTAAAGTGAAGAAAAGGGCTTACTCATTGTGGTAACTTACCTTGAACCCCTTAACAAGAACCCAGTTTAGGGTTCAAGGCATGGTGGGATAAGGCCTCCCGGCTCAAAGGACAGACCCTGAATAGTAGCATCCTCAATATGGGAGTTTTCGAAAATTTGGCGGGTACCTTATTTGGGGGTCCTTATCATAAGGATTCTGCTATTTCGGGTCCCCGACGTTCGGAAACCCCGATATGTCGGTACATGAAGAAGTCAGTGCAGGGCAATCTGCACCCAGCTGAGCCCATCCCCTGAAATTCCAAATCCGCAATCCGGAAGCAAGCCGTCGGGAATCACAGACCACTATCCACAATCCTTTGGGTCTATTGGGAGCCGTATGCAACGGCTTGCACAGAAGCTCTACACCCTGAACATCCCTAAACCCCTCAGGCTCCATGTACCCATGTAGTATATACTTGGGCCTTAAAGTACCTACCAGTATACAGGGACCCCTGTAAGGCTTAAGTATCTACTGTAAAGGTACATGGAGCCTATGGGACCTAAACCCCACAAAACACGCCCAAAGCCCTAAACCTCATACCCAGACCCCGACAAGTAGGTAAATATGGCCCAAAACCTATAAAAGGCTAGCATTCTACATACTTTTGGGGGTCCAGGCAAGCCCTAAACCGCCACAGCGCCGTCCCAGGGTTTAGGGAGCCGGGAGCCGGCATTCTCAGAAGCCTTCTACACATAGGGGCAGTCATAATTCAAACGAGGCTGTAATACCGAGAAACTTATACTATACATAGAAAGGCTATGGGGGTATATTATACCGGGAAACTTATAGTATACTTATGAAATGGTAGTTGTAGTTGTTGAGCCTTCGGTATTACACTCAAGCCGCAGGCCGAACAAAAAGCAAACACTTCGTGTTGATGACGCTCTCATCCCAAGAATACGGTTTAGGATTTATGGTTTAGCGTTTAAGGTTTCCAAAAATAGGATGGCTCCGTGAGCTCAGTGAATTAATTCACCTGCTTCCTGTGCAAGTGACCTTTGCAACTGTGCTTTCTCCACCGTTTTGTGGACTCTCTGGTGGCGCCTGCTGGGACATTAGAAGCTCTCATACCGAGAAGCCGAAACATCTAACCACCTAAACCCTAAACTTTGCCCAGAACCCCTGCACCTCAAACCCCTAAACACCTACGCCCGAAGCCCCTACTGAAGCCCGCCTCAGAGAAGCCGTTCTGCGCTGCCATGAAGAGGGGCGTCGTCTGGTCGGGGCCTGCCTGCTGGAAGCCCGAAACTTGCCAGGGCAAACATACCTTAGAAGGGGCCCCCACCCTGTAATAGTGGTACAATAGGAAAAATAGGGCCCCAGTATAATCCTTATAGTCACGATTACAGGGTGGGGGCAGCTTCTAAAATATACCAGGGATTTACCATGGATGCTGCCCCCAGCCAGTAACAGTTGAGCAATATTGACGATATAGATATGCAAGGCCCTTGATAGTCTGCCGACTGTTCCTGCATGGGGGGGGGGGGCAGAACCCAAGGTTGACCTCAACCCGCCGACAAAACCCTACCCTTCGAAGGACGCGTGTAATGAAATCGGAAGCCTCGAAAGGCAGGCGTTGGGAGGTTTAGGGTTTACAGGGCCTGCCAGAAGCTCAAGATACCGCAACTCTAAGCCCAAACGACAGACAAGTAGCATGATGAATCCATCGCCTCTCGTCTTACAACAAGCGCCCAAATCTAAATCGATGTATTGAACAACCCCTTAGCTGTTTCCGGTCTCCTATACTAAAATGATAAAATCTCCAAGAAACACCTGGCCTGGTCGACGGCCGCCAGGGCCTGTGACCGAGGAGCTTGAGCGAGAAAAAGGATTTTGTAATAGTGCTTTCATGGGTATTTCGCAGAGCCTCCATGGGGATTTTAGTCGGGCCTTGATGGCGATTTGATAAGGGATTAGTTTGTAAAACTTATGCAGTTGCATACAGTAGGATTGTTGTCTGCGTGATAGTGGCTCTCAGGTTGTTGGGATCCTGCCAAAGACGGGGCTCGCAGATGGGAACGGTGCCTCGATTGCAAGATGAACCCGAAGCCATGCTGATGAAAACTAGCCCAAACTACTTAAAGGATCATGGGACTTAGTAACTAGGGTTATAATTAGGGTAACTATACTTATAACCCCAATTAAGGTACTTATAACCTGACCTACTAAGTCCCATGATCCTCCAAGTAGGAGCCCCAAAAAAGTACCTGCAGATAATACTGCTTGGGACGATGTCACCGCTAGGGGGTAGTTTTCACACACACTCTTCACCTACTAAGCAGCCCCTAATACAATAATACTACACTTAGGGGTCTGGCTAACTGGTAGCAATGTCCTTTTGTAGGGCCCGAAAACTGCTATTTGTCGGTAACCTGGGCCAAGCCGGACAAGCTGCGAAAACATGCACCAAGACGTGCTTAAGCCATCATCTGCAACTTCTCAACCCTATATGGCTATACCGGCTATACCCACAGCCTTTGTAGGAAACCGTGATTGGTATCCCGATGAACTTCCCGTTTCTTCAAAGGTCCCAGGGTGCACGAGCATGAGGATTACTTCGGTAGTAGCAACTCACACTGACTAAAACGGATCCCATCGCGGTGACCCC
Source organism: Symbiodinium sp. CCMP2592 (assembly GCA_905221615.1). Taxonomy (NCBI): domain Eukaryota; class Dinophyceae; order Suessiales; family Symbiodiniaceae; genus Symbiodinium; species Symbiodinium sp. CCMP2592. The sequence continues at coordinate 216,352 of CAJNDT010000580.1, forward strand.
GCTACCGTAAGTCTTTCTTCTTCTTCAAAGCGGATAGGGTAGGGTGGTTTCACGAAGCATGCGGCTAGATACTAAGTCTCACAGCACAAGGACTGCCAATGGGGGCTTCATCGTATGGGCTGCGGGCATATTGACAAGGCTTAAGGCTTCGGTTCTTTTTGCGCTTTTCGTGCTCAGGGAACTTAACTTTGGGGACAATCAAATGCTAAAGAAGTTTAACGTACCCTTGACTTCCAACCCTGCAGGGGCCTTCATCATGGGAATCGTAGGGTTTGCGAGTATATTCGGTCATAACTGTATATACGTTACATGCCCGAACCCCCCACAAAGAGAAGAAGAAACAACAGGATGACAAGGGAGCACCATTCCGTGCCTCCAAGAGGAGACTCGTCGCCCGAACCTGGCGGTGCTTTCAGTTTCTGTGCTCAGGGCTCTGGGGCCTATGGGTAAGGTGCTTAGAGAGTTTATGGTGGAAGGCTTAGGGTTTAGGGATTAAGGCTCAGGGCTTAGAGCTTCGGGTTGTGTTCAAAAGCCCAAGACCTGCCTTCCAAAGAACAGGGCTTGCTGCAAGAGCCTTGAAGGCCCTGTATCTCAAGCAAAGCCTGGGGCAAAACCCTGTTCCAGCACGACAAGCACCGTCATGAAGAACGACTAATTAATTAAGTAACTACTGACATAAACTACTATGCGCCAGCACCCAGCAGAGATTAGCAGCAGCACGATGTGGAAATCCTGCACCTGACCCGCAGCACCACAACCCCTAAGCACTGAACCCTACATCTGTTACAACCACGAACCCTCAACCCAAAATCCAGAACCATGACCTAATTCAAAACCTGAAGCCCCAGCGGTTCTTATCTAGCCATATATACCGTACAAGCATCAATGATAAACTGTGAACCAACCGGAACCCCAAGACCTGAAGGTCCAAAAACAGAGGGCTACATAAGGTTCGGATTCGAGGTCATGGAGTAGGGACTGCCTCACTGCGCAATTGTTTTGCGGTTTAGGGTTTAGGGTTCTACTCACGCCGACTGGCCATAACACCATAACCCGAAAGCGTGAAACCTGAACTCCAAAAGCACTCAACATGCTAAAACCTTATTATACTGTAAAACTGTAGCAAACCTGAACCAGCGAGCCGTGTAGCCAAAAAAACCCTCAAAAAAACCTAAACCCCTTCCTTAAAAGCCCATAAAAGACCGAAACAACTCCGAAACAGCTAGCCCCAAAATCGTATTGGTAACTGTTTCGGCCCCTATATTATATATTAATAAAGCCCCCATGCCAAACCCTCGAACCACTCTGAGGCAGACCTAGCCTGGCCCCCGTGAGCAGACGCGTGGAGGGCCGTGAAGCCGTGACCGCCGGCGAGGTTTGGATCGAGAGGACGTTGGAGAAGCTCCTGATGTAGAAGGACCACCCTGTAATAGTGACTATAAGGATTATATTAGGGCCCTATTATATTCCTGTCCTGCTTTACCCTAAGGCACTAAAGTAGTTCCTTTTGGGGGTTCATATTTAGAATCCTATTAGGGAATCCCAAAAAGGAACTACTTTGGGGCCTATGGGACTCTCTCTTCTTCAACAACCAGGCCCCAAAAAGTCCAGACTTTCTAAGATAGAGCTAATATATAAGGCCAAAAAGTTTAAAGCTCCCCCATTCACTATCTAAGTGCTTTAGAGGGAGGGTCTTTGCTATGAAGACCTTCTTCCGGAGCAACTCCAGAATGTGGAGGGTTTAGGCAGTTGTTGTTTGAGTTAAAGGTTTTTGGGTTGTAGGGTTTTGGATGGCAGGGCCGGGGGCAGGTTAGATTTGGGGATTCATGGGGATCACAGATCACCAGCTCCAGTTGTTGAGGCATGACCTCACTGTGTTCTGGAGATAATATAGGGGCCTTAATACTTAGAATAAGGCTTTGGTATTGGTAATTATAAGAGCCCCTATATTGAACCCGAAACCCCAACCCCCAATGCCTCCAACTCCTCGAGACGACCCAGCGCGGCGGCTCCAATGAGGGCGCCGACCTCAGGGTAAGACGCAGGGGAATTACCTGGACCAAAGCCCAAAGGGTCCAAGTATTATGGTATGTACTTAGACCCCAAAATACCCTTTAAGTATATACGATAATGATACTTGGACCCTTTGGGAAGGTATGTAGTTTCATAGCCTTTCTCGGTTTGGGGCTTTGACCTACTTTTGGGGGTTTAGTCAATCAAGGGCTTACAGGGTTTATAGGGCTTGGGCATGTCGGGATTTACGGTTTATAGGGTTTGGTTTATAGGGTTTCGGAGTTTGGGATTTACAGGGTTTGGGGGTTTACGGACCTGCGGGTTCGAAGGGCTCTCACGAAGTCCCAGATGCTCAGTTGGAGTGCTGGGAGAGTGGAGCAAAATGCGACGGCGCCCTCAACCCAACATGTTGAACATCCAATTCGGGTTTGGGGTTTTAGGGTTTATAGGGTTTAGGGCTCAACCCAATATGTTGAAAATCCAATAGAGAACAGAAGGCAGTGTATGGCCGTATGGGAGCCCAGCGTCCAAAGTTCCAATTCAGAAACATCTGCTCTTGGGACTGCTGCGGGCTCGTGCTGAACATCGACTCCGAATGACCACCCCAACCAGAAACCCTGAACCCGAAACTTCTAGACGGTATACCTGAAACCCTAAACCCTGAACCCTATAAACCCTACGCCCCTCAACCCTAAACCCGAACCCTAAACCCCAAACCTTGCACCTGCTTTCGCAGACCCGCCTCCCCCGGCGAGGTGGCCGAGAAGGAAAGGATGACCAGCTGCAGATCACTGAGCCTTGGTGGGTTTTTTGGGGGGCTCGGGGGTTTTGGGGATTTGGGGGCTTTAGGGCGGGTTGTAGGAGCTAGAACAGCTAGAAGGTAGGATTCGCAGACTCACCTATCCAGCTCCTCCCGAAACTCGCATGTTTTAGTCCAGATCTCTTTCAGTCCCAGGGGGACACTCGAGAACGAACATAACATAGCCGTTCATCCTACATACTATCGCAAAGACCGATCTCAAAATCCGATAAAGCCGGCGAAAGGCGTGTCAAGGGCATCTTCTTCTCTGACGATGCCGCCCTGCCAGAGGATTCTCTGCCTCGACACGAACAAAGAGTAGTCATGTCAGAAAAGAGACAGGACAGTTGAATCTAGGGTGTAGGGTTAAGGGTTTCGAGTTTACCGTGTATCAAAATAATCAGCAGGGAGAATTAAAAAAAAGAAACGACAAAAAGGAGCTTCCTCAGGTTGAGTTCGTGAAGTTACAGCTGCGCCCGGAAGTTGAATTCATGTGTGTCCGGGACAAGGACGGCGGCCAACAGCCTAATTAAGATCTTGATTGGTCGCGCATCTCTCAGGACACCGGCTGAAAAGCGCATAGGGGTGCAGTGCCAGGCTTGACTACAGTTTGAACCGATGCTGCGTGTCTCGGATAGTCGAGATGTGCGCTTTGCATATCATGAGCATCACGGCTTGCAAGACATGTCGGTCAACATGGAGGAGGCCAATCCCTCGTGCTCCTCTGTCCGCAGAGCAAGCAGGTGACTCGCATCAACGAATTCCGAACACCCAGAACTCAGAACCACGGACGTCCGCAACCCACAAAGCATAACTCAGGGTTCAGGGAATTCGGGCCTGATAGGACAAAGCAGATGGACTTTGAGCTATATTGCAATGGTGACCGGATAGGACAAAGTAGAGCCTAAACCCTAAACCCGGAACGTAAACTCCCGAACACCTAGACCCCAGCTCCAAATCGGAGATCGCGCCTGAATCTCGGATACCCGCAGAACGTCTGCAGATGCTTCTTCAGGGCTGTCACGGGCGGCAAACCTTCCGAACAGAGCTCCTGCACCGCGAAAATCTTGATGAGAGTTTACCCCTAGGCCCCATAGTAGTTCCTTTTTGAGGTTCATATGTAGAATCCTAGAAGGTAATGCCAAAAGAGAACTACTATGGGGCCTATGGGTACTCAAGAGTTGAACTCTGCGAATTCAGAAGATTGAACACCCAGGTCCGATACCTCAACTGTAGCGTGGGCCTGTTTCGATCTGTCCTTGAGGCATTGATGAATGTCTTTTTTTTGGGGGGGGAAGAGATCCCATGGTCGGAATATAAGATTTTGCAAACGCCGAAGCAAAATCTGACAATCCTACACCGTAAAACCCGATAATGACCTAAACCCCAAACATAGGGAGCGCTCAATTCAGGATCTACCACTTCAGAACCCAATCGATGCCCCTTCTCTAGGAGTACAGGCAACTTTGCAGGTATATTGTGCGTCTATTGGACGGACCGGCAACTCCTCAATGCTAAGCCTCCTCCATATAAACAGGGAACCCCAAGTAGTTTCGGTTCAGCTAAGAGCGCCGTTGAAAGGTTGGGCACTGGAGAAGCTGGCAATGTCGACGACTTCTTGTAGTAAAGTCAGAAACTGCTTCATTCCTTCAGCTGGACCGTCTGCGGCTCCTCAAAAAGCTCTGGCTTAACTGCAGCCAACTCGGCGCCGGAAGCCCATCGAATGTTGAGCATGGCTCGGGGGCTTCCGGTTCGGGGTGTATTTAGGGTTCAGGGTGTTGGGATCGTGTTTACTTAAATATGGGACTTAGTAACTAGAGTTATAACTATGGTAACTTTACTTATAATTACTTATAACCTCAATTAAGGTACTTATAACCCTACTTCCTAAGTCCCATGATCCTTCAAGTCAGGGCTTGGAGGACTGAATGAGCCTGTCCGGTTTCAGGCTTTGGCTTTTGGGAGTCAGCTTGGGAGTCACGGCGGGTTCAGACACCCCCCGAGAATCCTGGTCTAGCAAGGCCTGCCCTTATGGTACCGCAATAAACCCCATGAAAAGACCCTATGCCCTCCTCCTATGTTAGTAAGGAAACCAGGCTTAGGTTCTGGCCTAGAGCAGCCGGATCTACCATGTAGGGTTTAGGGGATTACCCTTGGGAGCTTGGGCACATTTTCAGCTTTGAGTTTGGGGTGCGGGGATGTATCTTGCGAGTTTGGGGCAGGGTGCATGCGCGCCCAGACCAAGCCAACTATCAATTTCCGTCCCGAAGGCAGAGCACTCAAATCCTGGGCCAAATGCCAGCGGAATTGGCACGGAGTTTAGAGCTGCGTATCTAGGTTTGTGAGCTCGAAGGCTATTTCTTGAACAGACTTGGACATTCGTGGCTCGGAGGACTTGGAAATTCGTGGCTCGAGCTTGATCAACGATTTAGGATTTAGGGTTTAGGGTGTGAAGTTAAAGCCTAATGTAGGAAACTGATGAAGACACCCCGGGTACATGACCCCCAAAATAGTAGGATTCATATACGGAGCCCCGAATAAAGGCCCATGGATTCTCAATCAGGTTCCTAGATTACAGCGTAAAATGCTGGAGCCGCCAAACCACGCACCAACTGGAAGCCTATCAGGTTGCTACCAAGGAATGTAGCGTGGGGTCATTATTTGCCTGCCGCGTTTCTTCAGCGTGAGTTCATGTATCCTTGGCTAGAGCACAGGAAAATTTTCAGGCCTTATAGTTAGTCATCCGAATCATGATAACTACTGAACATAGCGATGAATCATGATGCGCCATCCTCACCCTGAGCCTGAAACAAAGAACACCCTTCAAACCGCCGCCTCTGCGCAGCGTGCTCTTGGGCACCGAGAGGGCCGGCAGCATCTCGGGCCCTGCGTGACTGAATCTCGTGCTAAGCTCTTTCGCTAGGATGCCCAGTAACCTAGGAATAAAAAGGGCTCCCTTTTTGGTATTGGGTAACTTTATAGGGAACTAGGACTACAAAAAAGGAATAAGGGTACTACTGTGCATCCTAGTTCGGGTTCTCAGGATCTGCACAAGATCGTAGCTGGCTTTTCAGCATGACTATAAAATACTATAAAGGGATTTCATGACCCGAGATATCGGGTAGGCAGGGTTTTATAGGTGGGAGTTGGCAGGCTGACTCAGGGTTTAGGCTTTAACTAAGGTTTGGTTGGGGACTGATGTGAGTTTGCTCCTTTAGGGTTGTAGGGCTTTGGGTTTTGCCAGGCCCTCGCAAGTACTCTTCACTGGCGGTTCGCAGGTCCTTAAACATAGAGTAATAATGATGGGAGAAAACGACACGAAATTTCGAACTTTAGGGCATCAAGCGTGAACCCGTCTACAACTGCTTAGGTTGTGGAGCATGCCAGGCTGGTGGAGTGTAATTGCCGCCTTTGCTGCGTTATACTCGACAGTACGGTGAAATGATGCCCCGCGGCAAGGTTCCGACGTCTGTGTAGGCGTGAAGACTCCGCTCTGTAGCGCTCTGATGTACAGCAGCCGAAGCTTAGTGGACATTTGGCTAGGTGGTGTGGGACGAGTGGCCCATTGGCAATCACTGAAAGTAGCCTTCCCAGATTGCACGATGACTCGATGACTCTTGCATTCCGACATGAGCTGGCCAGGAAGCAAGTGAAGAAGGTAGAGAGCTAGGACCCGCTGCTGCACACTTGCTGCAAACTCGGTCAGCTGATGCTCGACACGAGTCGCAGCCTCCGAAGCTGACAGACTTGCCTCGTCGTAGTCCTGAAGCATGCAGGGGTCGCTCCTGTGTGTTGCCTAATGTAGCAACGATAGTGTCATTGGGCTTGATTTTGCTGTTGCTGATAGCAGTGTTTGCTATCTTCTCGCCACTGGCATAAGTGAGCTGGATGAGCTTGAACTGAACCTTCTTCAATCCAGCTCTTTCTCCGATCTAAGGCGCCCAGCGAGCTGCGAAGTACCCGCCTGATGTCTGTGGATCGCCATCAGCCAGGTCGACTACTTAAAGGGTCATGGGACTTCGTAACTAGGGTTCTAATTATGGGAACTATAATTACAACCACTTATAACCTCAATTAAAGGTACTTATAACCCTACTTACTAAGTCCCATGAGTCCCATGATCCTTCACGTACAGGCTCTGATCGGCTCTCAGCGTCTTCCCCCATGCCCATGCCGTCATGCAAACCATCAATGCTTAAGTGGCCTAAGCCCTCAAGCCTAATCCCCAAAGTCCCGAAACCACTACAATCCAAGCCCAGATTGGTTCAGGATGCAGTCATGTATGGGCACCCGACCGCGGGGAGGCCAGAAAGGTGCAGGGTTCCGCCGAACCCTGGGCCCTAAGCGCCACCCCTAAAAATCCTCACTCAAACCCCGCAAAACTGACTCCTAAAAGCCCCCTTGAAGTGGCCTTTGGCAGCGGGTCGCCGCACCTGAGCACTTAGCTCTCCTTGGAGTGCATCGCGAAGCGAAGCTCCTTGCTTGAGCAAGGAGCCGAAGGGGAGGGGTTTAGGGTTTAGGGCTTGGGGTTTAGGGGTTTGCGGTCTATGAGTGGGTTTAGAGATGTAGGTTCGCAGTTTAGAGGTGGAGTCGTAAAGTGGAGGGTTCGAGGAATTTGAGGTTTTGGTGGGCTCAAGGGTTTGGGTTTCGGGCACAGGACAGAAATTTGAGAAGACACGTGACATTCTTGGGTTCTAGGGGCAGTGCAGCAACTCTCAACTTTTTCGAAACCCTAAACCCTAAACCGTAAACCCTAAACCCTAAGCCCTAAACCCTAAACCGTAAACCCTTAACCCTAAGCTTTAAGCCCTAAACCCTAAACCCTAAACCGTAAGTGCACCCTGAACTCCAGACCCCCACCTTGATTAACACCGCAAACACAACAACAAGGACAAAGCGGCCCAGCGCTGTCGCTGAGGGCGGTGTGGCCGAGAGCTGCTGCGACAGAAGTTGTTCGAGCCTTGCCGGTCGGTTGCCCCAGGATGTTCAATTTAGGGTTTAGGGTTTAGGGTTTAGGGCTCATTGTTCATAGGGTTCCGGGGTTTGGGCACTTATGAGCCCTATGAACCCTGAACCCCAGGTAAAGGATGCAAGGGAGATTTAACACGAGATTCGACCTACAGCCCAAACCCTGAACCCTTAAGTAGATCCAAACCCTAAACTCGAAGCTGGAATCTTGCGGAGTATTGAACCTTTAGCTTTAGTTCCTGTAACACCCTGTACTCGCCTTACTCAGGGACTCGTGTCCCCACTCCCGATACCTCCCAAAGGCGTCCAAACTCCTGCAAGTTGGGTCCACGCTTTGGGGTTTATAGGGTTGGAAATAAGGGGTCTGGTTTAGAAGGGGCCCCCCACCCTGTAATAATTAATAGTGGTATAATAGGAAATATAATAGGGCCCTAATATTATCCTTATAATCACTCTTACATGGTGGGGGCAGCTTCTAAGGTCTGGTCGGCTTTCTATTGGGACCTCAACCCCAAAGTCGTTCGACCCCAAACCCCCGTGAACCTTCAAAGCAATGCCCTAGCCAACTCCCCCCTGTAGTTTCTTGTGCTTGCTTCTCTCTCGCCAATATTCTGCCAGGATCCTCTAACGACACGAATAGGTTTAACCACAAAAAAACCCTAAACCCCAAACCCAAAACCCAAAACCAAAAGGTTTAACGACGAAAAAAACCCAAACCCAAAACCCAAAACCAAAAGGTTTAACGACGAAAAAACCCAAACAGAAAACCCTAAACCAAAAGGAGCCTCAAGGGAGACTGTACCTGTGGCCCGAAGGCGCTCACATGTCGCACGCTTCAGAGATCCGAAGATGCCCGAAGCCCCCCTCTTACCTTTAGGGTTTAGGGTTTTAGGGTTTAGGGTTTCAGGGTTTTAGGGTTTAGGGTATACCTGGACCCCAAAAGGATAGCCCTTTGTAGGTTCTGGGCCATTCTTTTGCCTACTTTTGGGGTTTTCGGTACGCATCAGAGGCACAGTTCCGCAAGCTTCGTCTTCAGCGACGCGTCCACTTCGAAGTGCTGGCCGGCAGATCTCAGCAGCCTGTCGCATGTTGTGTGTCGGCGCAGCCGTCAGGGCCAACTGGGATTTGCATGGGGATACAGAATCATAAAGCTTTAATATAGGGGCCTTAGTAATTAGAATAGGGTTTTGGGGCCCACTATACTGTATCTATTGTCAACAATAGTATTGGGCAATTAATTACGTAGGTCCCTACAGTAGGTCTACCCTTCGCTTCTTCGGGTGTTTGGGATCTTTTGCGGTCCCAGACCTGGGTCATGTAATTAGGATCGTGTCGGTGTGACCAGGGTCTTGGCTCTGAAGGAGCGTGCATCTGCCCTCCCCGTGAACCTATGCCCTCAAAACTAAAACTTGACCGGTTCAGGGTTTGGAGGTTTTTAGAGGCTTTAGGGGGTTTAGGGTTTGGGGTGTTTTAGAGGGTGGGGGTTTAGGGTTTGGGCTTACCTAGCAAGCTCTGCAAAGGACCTGTATTTGCCACACCTACGGCGAGCTGAAGACTTCGGTTTTCGAGATTGACAAACCCCGTAGATCCTGAGCCTTAAACACTACAAAGCCAATAATTAAAAACAAAACCCTCAACCCTTAGCCCAATATGCCCTGAACCTTAATCCCTAAACCCTAAACCCTCGTGAACCCTACAGATTCTGCACCCGCTTACAATCCCCAAATCCGAATCCTTAAACCCTAAACCATATAGACCCTGAACCCTTTAAATCCTAAACCCCCGACCCTTATAAACCGTGAACCAAAAAAAACCCAAACCCAAAACCTTGGAACCCCTCAACCTTTACAGCCCTTAACCCTGTAAGGCCTATAAACCCTACTCAAATGAACCCCCAAACAAAACAATTAACCCTGAGCGCTATACGACCTACCATCCCCAAGCTAACCCCTGCCTTAACCCTCAAGAACGTACCATTCTAAGGACTTCTATAAGGAAGTCATCGTCGGGAACCCTACAAAAGGTAGGCTGTTCAGGGTTAAGGTAAACCCTAAACCGCCCTGAACAAGGCGTCGCCTTAGCGACTTACACTCGAAGGCGTGAGCGACGAAGTGGTTCGCTTGGCAGAGTTTGGAACCTGAAAGCTTGGAATTCAGGATCTACAGAGATTTAGGGTTTTTTGGGGGTTTAGGGTTTAAGGATTTAGCACTCAGGATTCAGGGCTTAGGTTTAGGGCTTAGCTTTGGGGATCTACGTCTAGCCGAAAAAGCTTTCCCTTGATGCCTCCGTCGAGTACCCGGAGAAGAATTCTGCTTCGGGCTCCCTAAGGAATAACAAGGGTCATCATTTAGGCTTCTATCGTAATACCGGGGCCTGAATCATTTTAGGGACAACAAGGGAAGAGAGTCACAAATTGATACACATTGCAAAGTTCAGGCAGCAATACGTTAGGTTCTTGTGTCGATGCACTGATCGGGACGTTCTCGCTCATTGTTTTCATTCGGTGCAAGTTGCCAGGTTTCCTGGGCGTTGCCCAACGTACGAACAAAGGGTACCAGTATGGCATGGACAACTGTGAAACGACAGAAATGTCAGGAACAAGGAACTCCAAAATCGCCAAACCCATTCGGAGATAAACCTGACAACGGGGTCAAAAAAGCGCTACCGCATTCCAAACCACTCCAAACACGTTGCACACCCTCTTGGAACATATGAAAAATGCTTGACGCGCGGAAGCTAATCCGCGGGTGTAGAGCTCGGAGGGTCTAAGGTTAGGGGGGTAGAGACTGCAGTTTAAGGTCCGGAAGTTTGAGCAGGGGGTTGGAGGTTGTTGTTTTCGGGGTTGCGGGTTGGGGTCTAGGGTTGCTCAGATTTGTTTTTTAAAAGTTCCTTTTTCCATTTGTAGTACTGGTTGCTGAGAGTTTAAGGCTTAAGGGGCGTTTAGGGTTGAGGGTGTGAAGCCGAGTCGCAGTACCACACACATTTGCACTTGGGACAGCATGTCTTGCCTCGCAAGGACGGTGATGGGGGACGACTCTGGCTTTCAAGAGAAATGGAGGCTTGCAGATAAAGGCCCAAGGTTTATGGGTTTAAGGGTTTAGGGGTTGGGATTTCGAGGCTTAGGAATTTGGGGCTTGAGACTTTGGGTCTTGCGCGGTACTGACCCGGTGTCTTCCGGATGCAGACATCCAACATGGAATGAACCACCCCCACAAAATCCCAACGTTCACCCTAAACCCTAAACCCCTAAACCCTGAACTCTCACAAATGACCTGCGGGTTTTGAGACGATCCCGGACGACTTGCCTTCGTCAGATAGTGCCGATGTGGGCCCATCAATCCGACGCGTGCAGAAGGCAGAGTTTCCACAACGCCGATCCTGGTCCCAAGTGGATTGCTGATTCGGATTACTATAAAGGCCTAAATTTAAAGAGGGCTATGAGGGCTACTAAAAGGGCTTTTGCAAGGATTTAGTATAGCGGCCTTAATAGTTAGTATAGGGATGTGGGGCACATTGTACTATACTTGTAAAGAGCCCCGCTAAATGGTAGAGGATATATTCAGGCCGCTATACTATGTTATAGTCGTACATGTATATACGGTCGTTCAGGTCATCGTTTAGTCAATTTTCAGACTCGTGCAGCATTCAAATTAACTTTCTGCTTTCGATTGATGTTAGGGTTTGGGGGTCGCAGCAGGGTTTTGTACTCTGACCAACCCACAAATCCTTGATCTGGAGGGCGAAATTATTCAGAATAACATACCTTTGTAGACACTACACGGACCGCGTAAGATGCACGGCGTGAGTCTCAGATATTGAACCCCGGAAGCATCCGTGTGTGTCCCGAGGTTGTTGGATCCGATATACACTAACCGAACCCTTCAAATTGATGGGAGGCCAAAAGAGGGGTTTAAGATTCTTAGGGTAGCCCTATTATGGGAACCCTAATCCCTACTAAACCCTTCGAGTTCCCCCAAAGCATGGCTTCACAACCACTTACTGTTCGGCACGGCGCTTGGGAGTGCGGTCAGGATACAGTTCCGGAGGGTCTATGTTTCTATACTTATTGCACGGAACCCTTAGGATAGCTTTGCAAATATTCAACTCAACCCTCTGTATTGCTGTACTGCATAGCATAAACCCAAGCGCCCACTAGTGCTTAAGCAAAAAAGCCTATCACCCGAAATCAGAAGGGAACCCTGCAATTTTCAATTTGATGCCAGGCATATGTGCATGGGATCAAGTTGAAAGACACCAAAATTAAAGATTAGGGTTAACCCTAAACCCTAAACCCTAAACGCTAAGCCCCCGATCACATCAGGCGCACAAAGTCTGCAAGCCGAAGTCCTGATCCCAAGACCTCTCACTGCCCTGCACCCTAACCCGAAACAACCCGAAACCCCCTAAAGCCTCTATTCAGACGCAAAGCCCTGGAGTGTCCCTAAGACCGTAAAAGCCTAAACCCTTCAACCTCTATAATCTATAACCTCAGCACAAAAATCGTGTATGGTTGTTGTGTTTTGTCGTGCCTTTTTCGAATCAAAGGAGCTTCCATGCTGGATTCCAGGTGCGACAGCGAGGGGTGACCACCACCAACCTGCGTTCCAGGACGCGACTCGCGAATATGTTTTCGAAGGCTAGGGTTTAGGGGTTTAGGGCTTGAGGTTTAGGGTTTGGGGTGTAGGGTAGGGTTTGTACCATTTTGAGGCCGTTATGGGAAGATTCGTCAATTACAGGGTGTGTCAGTTCGGGCTTTCAGTGCTCAGGCTTTTTGTAGTTTAGGGCGCAGGTTTGAGGTCTCAGGGCTGGGGTCTGGGAATTCCGAGTTGAGAGTTTAAGCCTTCAGCTTTGGGGATGATAGTGTTGGTGCATTTGGGGCCCCTGAGATGTAGGCAATATGGGTGCCGGGCTTAGGGCTAACCTTTAGAGATTACGAAGTTTACGGCTTCGGAATACTTGGATTTGGCATATGGAGCTTCGTATGCTCCCCTCAGTCGTATGAAAACGAGCACCTAGCCTGAGACTACAACATTTCACGCTGGTGGAACTGTGCTGTCTGTAACCAGACCCCCGGGAGGATCTAGAAAGTAGATCCCCTAATTTGGGGCCCTATACTACTAAGGGTACTTTACAGGAACCCCCATTAAGGGATCTACTTAGTTTTGGATCAACGAACCAAGCCAAACCTGCCTCACAGAGGGAGCTGAAGGAACCTCATTCAGGTTCGTCCCACCAAGTTAATTTGAACAAGAGCACAGGGGTAATAGAAGCTCCAATCCAATAATTACATTAAGCCCGACATCCCAAACCCGTACTTTTCAAGAGGTCACATATTTGGGCATTACTTTCGTCCCGAACAACCTCAGAAGCCGCAAGGGCGAAACCCCGCACTACTGAGCTTTACGGACGAGCAACGCTGAAGCTTGAACCTGATCAAACGGTTTAGGGTTTAGGTAGCCATCTCGAAGTCCTACCAAGCTCGACTGAACCATGACAGGTCTATTACAAGGTCCATGCTTTCTAGCCTAACCTATGCTCTACTAAAGTGAAAAACACACCATACCAAACGCTGCTCAACCCAGAACCTAATAGTAAGCCCCACTAAACCCTACTTCAAACTCTACATCCTGAAACCAGATGCCTTTCGCAGGCGGAGAATTCGAGGTCCGAGAGCTCTCGCCTTTATCGCACGATGTAGCGTCGACTTTTTGGGTAAAGTGAACCCCAGAAGGTTGGAACATGGATTTAGCATGATTAGTGCCGGGATCTCCTATACTTTACCTTCCTGGACCCCCCAACTACCCTCTAACATACCCTAAATACCCACTATTAACGACCATAAGGGCTTTATTAAAGGGTACTTGGGGGGTCCTGGTTTACCTTAAGGGAATGAGGAGAATGAGGTTCCAACTTTCTGGCTTCTACTGTATATGTTAGGACAGCACCAGAAGCAGGAAGAGGAGGCGGAGAAGGAGCAGGAGGAGTAGGAGAGGGGGAGGAGGTCCCGAATCTGATCATTAGGCTGTGGGCTATGGCCATTTGCAAACCCAAGCTATAACCTACAGAGCTGAAGAACACAAGTCTTACACTAAAGCCCAAAACCACTGCACTTCAGTACGAAAACCGCAGAATTATAAAAAAAAAAACAGGTGACTGGTTCTTAGGCGCATTCAAGCCTCAGTATGTGTGTGTGTGTGTGCGTGTGGATTCTGTACTCGAAGGCTTGTCGTACTCAAGGCCATTGTCCAGGTCAAAGTGAGAGGAGAGGGGCCTAAAGTTCCGTGTCTAGGATGGAGAGTTGGAGCTTGCATGTTCTCTACTCGAGGGCTCGTAGTTTATAGAACGGCTGTTCTGACTGTAACTGCGACCCAACCTGCAAAGCCGTTTGGCCACTTATATAGTGGGTATCACGTGGTGGCTTAAAGGGCGGGGCGTTCAAGGGCCAGGTGTTAGGGTCGGTAGGGAGCCTGGAGTTCTCAAGCGGTCAGAGGTTCAGGGTGCCTGAATAAGCTGACAGCGTCTTCCGTGCACCCAGCCCACAAAACGTCTCTTGTCATGCTTTGTGGGCGATAACCATCAAAGTTAAGGATCTGCTTGCAACTGCCCAATGCAAGATCGGAAACCCTGTGATCGTGATGTCTGCATGTCGGGTAAATTGCCTTCTTGTCGTCATCCGGCGGCTCCGAGTACTTCGTGATAAATGCTGCAACATCAGGTACACACCTTGACATACAAGCTGCGGAAAACGACTACCATCGAGCTTCAGATTTTTCTCCAGATGCAAAAAAGCTGGGCTGTCAAACTGCTGAGCGGAAAGCAGAAGACGGTCAAGGATATAGGGGTGCACGCTAGGACTATGCAGCAGCTGGTGCTCCTTTCTGCTATGTATACCCTCGGAGACTAGTTGCCACCGCGGAGTAATGATGCATAACATAAGTGCACTCTCGCCGCACTCACTTGGACATTGGAGGGGCCTGCTTACTCGTTCATCTCGGGTTGTTGGTTAACGGGACTGCCTTCAATGATTGAGTTCTCGACGCCTGAACGGATTCAAGGTGATGCAGGGCTGCTCTCCACCATCACACCAAAATTTAATGGTGCATAGAACTTTGAAGGCTTGTTGAATTCGCGAGCTGGCTGTCGGGGCCGACGGCTGTACGAGTTCCTTCTACAGGGCTACCTCTTCTGCTGAAGGTGAAACCCTGAACCTAAAACCAGTAAGTATGCTTCAAAGCTGAACCTTAACATTAGGTCTGAGGGCGAAAGCTTGGGGCTTAAATCTTAAATACCCCCTTAAAAGACCATGGCCAACCCGCTGCGGCAAAGACGCAGCGTATCGCCTGCGGCGCTCTCCAACGATCTGCTTTCTTGCACAGATACCTGGGGGGTTCCAGAACTCAAGTTTTGATCTGGTTTAGGGTATGGGCTCCTGGAATTGGGGATCCGTTTAGGCAGTTCAGAGGGGAACTTTCATGAAGCCCCAATACCGAGATAGCACTGAACAGGACTTCCTGTTGGGCTGGCTCACAATCCGCTTGTTCAAGCAATGTGCATACCGCATACCTTCGGAAGAATCAGGGGAGCAGATAGTCCCGTCAGCCTCACCTTACGTTTTGTACCTTAAACCAAGAGCCCTGAGATATACGTGCGACAGACCCTAACTCGGATGTAACATATCAATGCCTTCCTCTTTAGAACGACCGTCAATTCGAGCGAGCCGCAAACCCTGAATCCTTGCCAGAGGCTTTCCGTAATTCCTAATAGAAGTACTGTAGAACAACCTGCGCGTAAGTCCGCCGGCATCTGCAGCTAAGAAAACATCGGCTTTCCACTTTGTTTGTTTGTGGTTTCAGACTTTTCAGAAGCTGAGTTGAGAATATTTAGCCTCTCGCACCATGACTCACCAAATCCTCTTGTTCTAAACACAAACAAGACTCATATAGTGCTAGCTGCTACTACACTGAAAAGCGGGGTCAATATCTTTCTTGCCGCGGAAATTCCCCCGCTTCTGGGGGCTGTGCCGACTTCGTTCCGCCCAGCGCCGACTCAGAATACATAGACACATCACCGGGCCTGAGTGCCCAAGCTGAGGGGATTCTTAGACCAGCAGCGACAACGGTTGGCAGAAAAAACCAGGACTCTGCACAGAAATGAAGGCACTTATTGTATATTCATAATCAGCAGCATGCTCCTCTGTTTAAGGTGTCGGGGCCAGTCTGGGTGGCTTTCCCCCCCCGCTTGTCCCTACCCTCAATGGACCAGCACAGCGGGCTTCGTAAAACCCGACCAGCCACAGACACCTTCAGGAAATTCTGGAACCCACCCCACAACCCGAACGCGAACCCAAACCAAATCAAATGCACGAAAGGTCCATGATGATAAGGTTGAAGAGAAGTGATCTAGGAAGGGTTGAAGCAAAGGAGCGTTATGAAGCCTCATGGACGAAGATGAGAAAGTCTTCAAGGTCCAAGTCGACCCCAAGACGCTTGCTATTGTCTGTATTCTGTATGGCTCCCTGAAGCCTAAGCCGGACTGAGAGTTTAGGCCAAAAGCCTGGCTATGTGGGAGCTTCCGAGAATTAGGGGTACCGTATTTGGGGTCCCTATGTTAAGGATCCTACTATTTGGGGTACTATATTAGGGTCCCTTAATTTCGGAAACTCCCATATTGCGTCCTGCAGTCTTGCAGACCCCTAAAAAAAGCCCGGGCGCCAAATGGTGACCTGTGCGGCTGCAAGGATCGAGTCGCGCGGAAGGAAGTCGCCACCTGGTGGGCTGCGATCGAGGCTTAGGATTTAGGGGTTTGGGGTTTAGGGGTTTAGGGTTTAGGTTTAGGGGTTTAGGGTTTGGGGTTTAGGGGTTTAGGGGTTGCAGTGATCTGTTGGGGATTATCTTGCTTATGGCGCCCTGCAGAATGGGCAAGTCTGAGGTTGAGGAAGTTTGGGAGATCTTTCTCTTAGTTTAGGGGGTTCTTGTCTGATTCTGATAGAGCCGGGCCAGCTGCAGAAAGCAATAAGAGCTGCAGAATCCAGGACCGTGCTCAATCCTTCAGTTTATCCTCAGAACGACGGCTTCACTATTTGTTGTATGATATCAAATGTGAAGATCGGTGCGTCTGGGTTCTGATGTTGCCAGGTCAGAACGACCGTTGAAATGCTGATGTCGGTTCCAGAAAGAACAACACAAACACAATGATGCAATTGAGGAAGTAGGCCAGATCATTCGCTCTTGGGGACACTTTAAACCCTAAACCCTAAACCCTACTTACCAGGCCGTCAGTCTGGTTTCATGCACTAGTGCAGGTCGTCCCTCTTAACATCCCTGATACAAGCCCGAAAACAACAAAGACGGTCTGACTCCACGTAGAGAAAGGGTAGTGTCGTCCTGTGAGCACCAGCCAGCTTTTCAACTCCTTTTCCAAACCAGAATCCCTTTGCTACCAACAGAAAAGGCTTCAGGCTTCCATGCTTAGAGTTTGGGGCAACCTATTGCCTAGATCAAAGCCGCGTTTGACAACAGCGATTAAGATTTCGGGATGACGATCTAGGGCGAACGCAGCCTACACTTCTCTAAACCATTCCATAATCCTTAAGAGACGGACCTTGGGCACAGGCTTTTGAAAGCACTCGACCGAACAACGCCGACACCAGTATGCCTGCTGTCTACAACATGATACTAGCTCTCTATACCCTAGCCTAACTGATCCCCAAATCTTTGGCAGCGCGACTCCAGTTCAGGATGAATCCCGATCCCAAATCCGAATCATCCCTCTTACAGCCCCCTTCCAAATAAACGAGTATCTGCCCTCAGAAATTAAGGCCCTTATATTAAGCCCCAGTGTTCTGGGCCCTCCACGGGCTGGCCGCAAGTTGGCTGCACCCAGGTATGCGAGGCTCAGATCCTGCGCAAGAGGCGTGTCTTCATCACGGCTTCCTATACGAAGATTAGGGTTGAGATGCTACCAATAGGCCTCATAGTAGTTCCTTTTGGGGGTTCATATTTAGAATCCTATAAAGTACTCCCTTTTTCTAATAGAGGGCCTATGGGTATACCTATCAAGATTTCAGTGAGGGAGACAATCTATCAGGATATCCATAGAGCTACTATATGCAGGTGCTTTGTTCTCTACGGGTCCTCTGAGGACTCGGCGAGGGTTCTGTGGTGCGACTCGGGGCTTTACAGTTTCTATCGGTTGGGAGTTCGTTCAGCTTTGGGGCTTAGGGTTCAGGAATCGATCTCTTCATAAACCCCACTCTGTCGAATCACTCGGGAATCGCTTCAGGAATTCAGGGGTTGAGGGTAGAGAATCCGGGGTTCAGGCAAGGTCTTCGAGCAGAGCCCGATCGAATTTTGCTGATGCATGCCTTGCTCTAGGCTTCAAAACCCCAATTCATGAAATTTCCGGTCGCCATCCCTCGGTCCCCGAAAAGAGGCTCAGCGCGCACCGCCATGCCCAGCAAGCGCTGGATCTCGGCTGCAGAGACCTCTCGCTGCAGCTTCTTGTCTAACAAGTGAGGAATAGGTTTAAGGTTCAATGCTCACCGAGACCCTCCAACTTGATGAGAAATATTAGGGCCCTTTAAAGGGTGCTTGGCGGGGTGCTGGCATGGATCAGGGTTTAGGGAACTTTCGGGTTTAGGGTTTTCGACCGGCTTCTGGGATCCGGATTGCGAACTCGTACCTGTAGAACTATGTTGTATGGGAGTTTCCGAAAACTAGGGGTACCTTACTTGGGGGTCCTTTTAATAAGGATCCTACTATTTAGGGTACTATATTAGGGTCGCCGAGTTTCGGAAGCTCCCGGATCTTATACCCGAAGGCTCTTCCCCATGGCAGGTTGAAGTAGAGCTCAGCGATTTCCGGCTTATGGCTGGGGCCTTTGGCGTGGGAGTTCTAGAGCCGAGGCCCTATGCCGGCGCTCCTTCCTAACCGGCTAACTCCCAGCCTAAACCCTAAGCCCTAACCCCTAAATCCTAAACCCCTAAACCCTAAGCCCCAAACCTTAAAACCCTAAACTCCGAAACCCTAAACCCTAAACCCTAAGTCCTAAACCCTATAAATCCTAGGCTCTGGCCTTGCTGGAGAAGCTTTCGCGAACAAAGTGCTCGAAGAGCTCGCTGTCCTTGGGCAGGGCACTCCTAATCCGGCAATAGATCCCAAACCCTATCAAAAGGCTGAGGGCTTAGGGCTTTTAGGCACCGAAATGGAAAACAGCTTAGGGTTTAGGGCTTTTAGGCTCCGAAATCCCATTGGTTCCGAAATCCCATTAAAAAGGCTTAGGGCTTAGGGTTTTTAGGCTCCGAAATGAAAAAACAGCTCGGGGTTTAGGGCTTTCAGGCTCCGAATCCCATTCAAGGGCTTGGGGTTCAGGGCTCTCAGGCCTGAACCCAAATACCATGAGCACTGAAATCCTGGCAGCCTTTGCCTCCCATAGATCCTGTAAAACCTATGTACATGCAACAACTTACGAGCTCCTTATCACGGTCGCTGATATTGGGAATTTCCGAAAATTAGGGTTACCTTAAATTGGGTCCTTATAATAAGGATTCTAGTACTACTCTTTAGGGTACTATGTTACTATGTTGGGGTCCACTATTTTCGGAAACTCCTATATGTTTCCTTTAGAAAGCATGCTTTCGGAAAGGTTCGGGCAAGCCTTCCATGCGGTATGCAGGGTCAGCGGCATTTAGCTTTGGCGACAGGTACTCGCGGCATCGGAATTCAGGATTCAGGGCTTCGGGCTTAACAAGGGTGTTGGCTTAGCGCGTCGGGATGTTTCGGGTCTCGGGATCAGGCTCAAGGTGTAGGGTTTTCGAGTTTGAGAGTCTGGCCCGGTTATGGCAACCCTCGAAATACCCAAACCAAAGCCACAAAACCCTAATCCTAGCACTCCCAAACCCCAAACTGAAACCCTAGACCCTGAAAACGTAGACTCTTCAATGGAACCTTCCTCAACCGCCTGCTGGGAGGAATCTTACTGCCACCCCGGCGCTGCGGTGTAGGCCGGAAGGCTCTGGGGCAGGACCGGCCGATTCTTTTGCACCTGACAGGAAAGGGTTCTGGTGCAGGGTTTAGGGGTTTCGGGTTTAGGGTTCTGCGTTCTGCATTGAGGGTTCAGGGTTCTGTTTTGACGGTTCTGTAAGCGCTCGAACAGGCTTCCAAAAGGGGTGCTATGCTATTAAGCTTACTATAATCACCAGGGCTCGAACAGCATGCGTTTTTACGGGGAGGACGGCTTTGGGGCAGGGCTTGGGGCTTAAGGCATGCAGCCTTTTTACAGATGCAGTAGCCCCTTCTCCGCCGTGCAGGCAAAGCGCTCGCTTCATGGAAGGAAGGCGCCATAACAGAGGCTTGTGCCATATGTCCAAAAAATAGCCCTGTCCAAATCGTCAACCCTTTAGCTAAGGTAAGCATCACTCAGCTGGCTTCTGTGTGGAATCAAGACTTGGGGGTTCCTTATGTGCTCAAGCTTTTCTGCAACAGGAAGGCTGGGTTCGAGATTCAACGAAGTCATGAAGAAGCGATGTCGATACCAGTTGTCGTGGCGACGACGACGAACAGCTGTTGTAGGACGTTCTCCAAGAACCACAGCGGGCCCAGAAGAAGCTGCAGAAATCGCCACAGTTGCCCTGAAACACCGACCCAAACCTGCTTCACCACGTGGCTGCACGCAAACAACGCGAGGTGAAACTTCGCAGACTGCTGGGCAGCTGGATGCCCTCCATGCTCTGGTTGAACTCGTCGCCGAACGTCAAACTCTGCAGGCTGCTGGGTAGCTGCATGCCCTCGATGCTCTGGTTGAATGCGAAGCCAAACGTCAAACGCTGCAGGCTGCTGGGTAGTTGGATGCCCTCCATGCTCTGGTTGAAGTGGTCGCCAAACTCCAAGTTCTGCAGGCTGCTAGGTAGTTGGATGTCCTCCAAGCTCTGATTGAATCGCCGACCAAACGTTAAGCTCTGCAAGCTGCTGGGGAGTTGGATGCCCTCCATGCTCTGGTTGAAATAGCCGCCAAAAGTCAAACTCTGCAGGCTGCTGGGTAGTTGGATGCCCGCCAAGCTCTGATTGAATCGCCGACCAAACGTTAAACTCTGCAAGCTGCTGGGTAGTTGGATGCCCTCCATGCTCTGGTTGAAATAGTCGCCAAACGTCAAACTCTGCAGGTTGCTGGGTAGTTGGATGCCCTGCAAGCTCTGGTTGAACTCGTCGGCAAACGTCAAACTCTGCAGGCCGCTGGGTAGTTGGATGCCTTGCAAGGTTTGGTTCGAGTCGAGGCCAAATGTCAAACTCTGCAGGCTGCTGGGTAGTTGGATGCCCTCCAAGCTCTGGCGCAACTCGAGGCCAAATGTCAGACTCTGCAGGCTGCTGGGTAGTTGGATGCCTTCCAAGCGCTGGCTCGACTCGAGGCCAAACGTCAAACTCTGCAGGCTGCTGGGTAGTTGGATGCCCTCTAAGCTCTGGTTGAACTCGACGCCAAACGTCAAACTCTGCAGGCTGCGGGGTAGTTGGATGCCCTCCATGCTCTGGTTGAAGTGGTCGCCAAACTCCAAGTTCTGCAGGCTGCTGGGTAGTTGGATGCACTCCATGCTCTGGTCGAACTCCTCGCCAAATGTCAAACTCTGCAGGCTGCTGGGTAGTTGGATGCCCTCCATGCTCTGGTTGAACCTGTGGCCAAACGTCAAACTCTGCAGGCTGCTGGGTAGCTGCATGCCCTCGATGCTCTGGTTGAATGCGAAGCCAAACGTCAAACTCTGCAGGCTGCTGGGTAGTTGGATGCCCTCCATGCTCCGGTTGAAACAGTCGCGAAACGTCAAACTCCGCAGGCTGCTGGGGAGTTGGATGCCCTCCAAGCTCTGGTTGAAGCGGTTGCCAAGCTCCAAGTTCTGCAGGCTGCTGGGTAGTTGGATGCCCGCTAAGCTCTGATTGAATCCACCAAAAGTTAAACTCTGCAGGCTGCTGGGGAGTTGGATGCCCTCCAAGCTCTGGTTGAAGTCGTCGCCAAACTCCAAGTTCTGCAGGCTGCTGGGTAGTTGGATGCCCGCCAAGCTCTGATTGAATTGACAACCAAACGTTAAACTCTGCAGGCTGCTGGGTAGTTGGATGCCGTGGTGGAGGCCGCTGGAATACCATGTGAGTGACATCGTTTCGTTCAGGGCAGCTGCATCAGACAGAGTCTTCCCCTCGAGCAGGCGCTCCCAAAGCATCGCGACACGACCCGCGCCAAGCCTCCGCACCACGTACCAGATCTCGTCGTGCTGGACTTGATGCAGCAGCAGCTGGCACTGATCGATCACACAACCACCGGATGTCAGCACAAGTATACCTGCAGGGTGGCCAACTCCGGCTGCGATGCGTTCTGCTACTTGCCACCCTGTTTCGGCAGGGTTGACATCCATCTCCAAGCTGGAACCTGCCAGGCCATGAACACTCAGAGTCCGCTGCGCCCTGTCCGGCCCGGCTTCTGTAGGCTGCGCGACGCTCAAGATCTGCTTCATGGTGTTACCGGACGCATGCAAGCTGGCCATGGCGGTCCTTCCCTGACGCCAAGATGAGCCTAGTTCATTGTTGGGATAGGATTTAAAATGTACATGTTAATTCCTTGTTGGGTTTAAGTACCCATAAAAATGTAAAATGTTACCCAACTGTGACAAAGGAGCGGTGCAGGGTTCAGGGCTCAGGGTGGATTGGTTTGAGGTATAGGCTCGACAAAACCTGGGGTTGACAGAACTTGGTGCTAAAAAAAGCGCTTATCGGGTTTATCGGTACAGGAATTTGGGATTTATGGTTTTGAGCACAGACTGCTTGGGATGAGAGTCTCCAAAGCTTGGGAAAAATGGCGCCCACGGCACAGACACAGACACATACATCTACACATGCATATAAATTGACATGTACATGTACATATTTAAGGGTAACTGCAGCAACATAAACTGGGCTTCTATATCAACCCACCGGATGCACCAAAGCTCAAACCGACCGACCGGATACATTGGCCTTCATACTTTGAATCCTCGTCCGAACCCGCAGCCCGACACCTGTACTGCGATCGCAAGGCACAAACTTCAACCCGCAAAGCTCCCAAGCCTAATATCAAGGCCTGGACAGTTAGAATGGGTGTTGGGATACTATAGATATAAAGATATACCAATATAAACATCTCAATGTATATGTATATGTATATATATATATGTATATGTCTATATAATATCTATATAACCACTGAGGCCCCTACATTGGACCCTAAATCAATAGACCTTAACTTAAACCCCCTAAACCATGAAGACCTAAAGCCCCGCAAGCACCAAACCCCAAAGAAAAGCCCTTCAGATCCACGGCCAGCGTCCGAAAGGCCTGAATTTCTAAAGCTGGCTGACAAAACCCTACAAAGCCCGAATGCCCCAAAGAACTTCAAGGAGTCAGCTCCCAAAACCCCCATACCTACACACCCAAAAGTAGGTACAATAACGGCTCAAAACCTATAAACGGCTGTTAATCTACACACTTCTGGTGTCCAGGTCGAAGCCCTAAAGCCAGGAGCCTGGCCTTGTGAAGGACTGGTGGCCGCGACTTTTGGATGGTTGGGAAAGGTCGGAGCCGAAGAGCCAGATCTCAGCATCCGAGGGGTGCAGGGGAATGCTTCTGCCATAAACATTCGTTGATGAACAACACTTGCAGTAATGAAACTACTGCTGCTGAGAAGGACAACACCAACCATGAAGAGTAAGAGTAATACATAATCATACCGCACCAAAGTGTCGAGAGGTTGATAGGTTCTGGAGCTCGTCTTTCTGGCATTGGTTTATTCAGCATAAGAAGGAAGCTCTTGCGGTGTAGCCAAGGTGTTTGGGTCTTGTAATGTGCGGTTCGTTTGGTGCTTGAAGATCTTACCCGAACAGGCGTAACAACTATACCGTTCAGAGGATCTGAAATGATTGTGTGCATCTAAACGAACCTTCGGAAATTGCAGGAGAATAAGCGCGACAGCAAGAAGGGCAGCCAGGAGAAGCCTCCCGAAACCCCCTTCAACTCCAATCCGGTTATGTAGGGGTCGGACTATATAATTCCAAATCTAATGTAATCAGACATGTACCACAAAGACCGATTCTCTAGGATACCCAGTAACCTAAGAACAAAAAGGCCTCTCTTTTTGGTATTGGGCAACTTTATAAGGAACCTAGGACTACAAAAAAGGAATAAGGGTACTACTGGGCATCCTAGTTCTGATAGTGTTGATAACACCATCCTCACCTCTGATCCCTGAGCGCCAAGAGCCCTGAATCCTAACCCCAGGATGGTTTAGGATTTAAAGGTGTAGGGTTTACGGTTACTGCTAGGGTTTAGGGTTTAGGTTTAGGGTATACCACGAACCAGGATCCGTGACACTAAATGGATAGACCCTACTCCAAATCCTGAACGCAAAACCTAAGAGGCAGCTCGCTTTTTGGGGTAACCGATAACTTCCGCACTACGACGAGATGCTAACAGCAAATTGAAGAGATGGTGCTTGGTACTATCTGACCAGCCCTGACAACAAACAAATTCCAACTCAATAAGGCTAGTTTTCAAAGCCCTGAGCTCAAATCAAACAACGAAAACCTTAGACTCGCCTTTGAACCCACAAGCCCCGGCCCATATCTGAACACACTGGGCCCTATTAGCCGACGTTTACCGCAGCAAAGAAGCCAGCAGAGTTCTTTGGCCTCAACTCAGGACCGACAGCCGAGCCATTAAGGATTTAGCGCATTTTAGGATACCAGTTCGAAGGCTTCGTAAGTGTGTAGGGTTTTAGGGTTGAGGAGTTTCAAGGTTAAAGGTTGCGGACTCGGACTTCGAAGGAAGTTTAAGGTGGAGGGCTGAGCCCTCGAACTCTTTTGCGCTATTTTTTTGGTCCGGGTACTATGTCAGTATTGGTAGATAGATAGGCGGATAGTTACCTTACTGATAACTCCAATCACTACGTCTTCGGAGCAAACACGGTTTGGGGCTTCCGGCTTTGGGCGTTGGGTTGCGGATTTAGTCTGCAAGGAGCGTCTTTCTGGAAATCCCAAACGCAATCAGCACTGCTATTCTTTAGGGTTCTTGGTCTTTAGTTCTAGTCTCATAGATCGCAAGCGTCTGTTAAATTACAAAATCTCATGCATGGCACTTTTTGCTTCGGGTTCAAGGATCTATACTGAACTTAGAACGCTAGCAACTCTTAGGGACTATAATAACCAAAACTATAAAAAATTGTTTCTAAGTACCCCTAAGGGATGTCTAGATTTAGACGCAGGGGTATCCACACCGGATCCTGGGTTACGCTGCTTTCCGGGATGAAGGTTTGGGGTTTGTAGGTGTTGGGTTTAGGGTTTAGGGCTTAGGGTGCAAGGTTCAGGGTTCAGGGTCTAGGGTTCAGGGTTTTTTTTAAGCTCCTTTTTCCATGGGGCAGCTCACCGCAGCATCCTAGGGTGCAGGGTTTAGGGGCTAGGGTTTAGTGTAGCACTGCCGACCCTCGGCCCTCAAGCAACCAACAGCCTGCAGCCTTGAAGCCCGAAAAACCCTGCAACCCTAAACCCCGTAGCCTTCAACGCCATACCGCCTGACTATAACGAGTTTATGGGGGCCTTAATAATTTGATCAGGGTTTGGGGGGTTCCTTATTATAGTTATCGTATTTCATACCCCCAACCCCAACTCCTATTCCAATGAAGGCCATCACCCTCCACCCCAAAGACCTTCGGAGCGGAGGTCCAAGAGATCCCGATCTCCTGGAGAGACACGGAGTGTAGAGTCTATCAGCCTGTACCCAGATGCTACAAACTTACAGCCCAAAACATCTCAAGTGGCTTCTAAGGCTTCTACGACTTCGAGCATAAAAATCCAACCCTAAACCCCCTAAACGACTAAACCCTAAACCACAAAAACTCAAACCCTGCAGGGCGTTGGGACGGGGGGTTCGCCATTCAGATTTCTTACTCTGCCGTGTGGCGAGCCCTCCGCAGTCTTCGGAGGTGCCGGCCGGCAACCTCCCAATGTGATTCGGGTTTAGGGCGTCGAGGGTTTAGGATTTGGGGTTTAGGGTTTAGGGTGTTTAAGGTTTAGGGTTAGGGGTTTCGGGTTTAGGGCGTTTAGGGCTGCAGGTTCAGGGTTTGGGCATTGTCAGGTTCAGAGCTTGAAGTTTATGTAGAAAATTTCAGGCTCAGGGTAGCTTTGAAGGAAGTTTCTGCTGCTGCCACGTGTTAAGGGTTGGGGCTGGGCGGTATATAGGGGTTTAAGGCCTGCGGCTGTGCGGTGTAGAAGGTCTTAGGTTTAGGGTAGATGGTGTGCTGTCCAGGGGTGTATGCTTACAGACCTAAACACAGAGTGAAGCGGCAAAACCATGTAAAGCCTCATGTAGTGGTCGGAACCGTAGTACTGCTGGCCCTGTACCATTATTCGACCGTAGGGTACTTGGTACAGTCAAAGGAAACATCGATATTTGCTTACTAAGCCAACAAGCACGCTTAAGCCAACAATGGTGTGATAGCGACAAGACGGAGCAAAAGAAAACGATGACAAGACTGATAGTGCTTGTTTTTGGAATTGAACCTCGAAGCCCTACCTATACCCCCAAAAGTAGGTAAAATAATGGCCCAAAACCTCTAAAAGGCTGTTATTCTACATACTGTTGGGGCCCAGGTATATGCTCCACAGGCTGGCAAGAGGGCAGTCGCAACCCTAATATAGGGGCCTTGATTTTTAAGCCAATAAATGACATGACATCAATATTTACGCACTAAACCAACAAGCATGCTTGAGCAAATAATGGTGTGATATGGACAGGACGGAGCAAAAGAAAACGATGACGAGACTGATAGTGCTTTCGTTTCGAATCGAACCTCAGCCTCTAAGCCCTACCTATACCCCCCCAAAAGTAGGTAAAATCATGGCTCACAACCTATAAAAGGCAGTTATTCTACATACTGTTGGGGTCCAGGTATGCTCCAGAGGCTGGCTACACGGCAATCGCAACCTTAATGTTTTGGGGCCAATGAAACCATAATTATCATAAGGAACCTCAACACTGTTATGGCAATTATTTAGGCCCTTATGTTAAGTGCGCCTGGCTTTCGCGCCAAACCATTGGGCGACAGCACCGCCTTGGGTTGTATCGGCTTGTCCTGCACCAGGGGTGCGCTGCTTATCTGAGTTGTCCTTTAAGCCCTTTGGAAATTATTTACTACTATGGTTCTCTACAAAATAGTAGGGGGAAATTAAAAAAGATCCCAAAGGACAACAATGTTATGCAGTTTGGGACTTCGAGGTTCATCAGGCACCGCCGTGCCCTAAAGGGATTGAATCACAAGCTTCGCATCACGTCAAGGGAACCTCGAGGATTGAGGGCGCAGGACTTGGGCCTATAGGTTCGATGCATGGCACCTGCGACGGGAGCGGCTTGATATCTGATTCCGGCTAAGGTAATGCAAGCCACCAGAAATGAGACAAATCACTACATAAACTGCTGCAAACCCAAAACCTGAACCCTAAACCCCAGGAGCTGTCCCCATTGGACCTTGCGAGGATTTGGAGTTCGCGGCCAGAATGTCCCCGTTGTGGCCAGCCTCTTCCGTGGTCTAGAACTCAGGATGATGAATGATGCACACTCTACCATGCTATCCTATACTATACGATACTATGCTAAACTATGCTAAACTATGATATACCATGCAATATCATAAACTATGATAAGATAAGATGATATTATGGTTTAGGATAGAGAGTAGGGCTTCAGGGTTTAATAAAGGGGCCCAGGGTTGAGGGTTTTAGAGGTTCTGAAGCACCTTGGGCCAAGGTTCTGAAGCCTCAATCCTTTGAAAACCCCCAGCCCTGAAGCCTAAAAAACGACTAAATCCAACCCCTAAACCCGAAAACTCAACACGAACCATAGCCTTCACGAAAACTCAAAAAGAACCACCACCTTCAAGACTTACCCCACAAGGCCAGAAAGACACAGACCTCGATGTAGGCATAGCCGGATCGAGGGGTGGAGCACATCGCCTGGGTTTGGGTATCGTGTTTAGGGTTGGGCTTTAGGGTTTATAGGGTTTAGGGTTTCAGATTTAAGGCGTCATGAGCTTGAGGTTCTTTTCTGTCATGAAATTGAGGTTCAGGTTGGGTTTAAGGGCTTAAGGTTTCAGGGTCTGGGGCCAGGGCTTGCCACCTTGGGGCTGCGGGCTTCGGTCGATCGTCGCTGTGTAGTTGAAGGCTTAGTTAAACTTGAAGAGCATGTCGGATGAATTTACTTGCCTTCATATATAGATAGATAAATAGATAGGGTATAGATACATAGAGTTTTATGTATATATGTTTCGATACATAATACTATACCAGGGACTACAAGGGGGCATTATTGCAAATGGCTTCGACCAGCTAATTTACGAGTTGGTAGCATCTTTGTAAGAAACTCAAAACAGCCGGACATACGCAGCAAAAACCGAGATCGCAGCTTCGGTTGCCATGTGGGTGGTTATCAAAATAATGGCCCCTTTTTGGATACCTTAAATATTAGGTGCCGTATCACATTAGGGACCCAAAAAGGGGACCTTATTTCTGACAGCCAGCCATGTGCCATTGCTATAAGGGGCGGAAACTGAGTATTCAGCTGGAAATAGGGTTCACCTTGTACAATTCTCATGGTAACTCAAAATGAGGCCCGTGGCACCCTGTAGAACCCTTCAGACCTCTAAGTTGGGATATAGTTGACAAGAAGCCATTGAAGGTTTTAGGCTTGGGCTAGATCTGGTTTAGGGTTAGGGCTTTTGGGTGGATCTGTGTTGCCTTACGAGATACTCCCCCTCGCCATCCTTGGCCAACATCGCCGTCTGCCTCGACATGTGCACAAGATTTCGACGCGCAGTAGGCATGAACTTGCGAAATTTAGACCGTAAACCCCTGAGCCCAAAGCTTTGGCGTCCTAGGGTTTCGTGTTTAGGTTTAGGGCCGTCCAGGACCCTGAACCCTAAGCCTTCAAACCGTGATCTAAGATGTTTCTGTCGCGGGCTCTTCTGGAAGCTGCAAGGACCCACTGTCCCCAGGGGTCCATGTACCCATGTAGCATATACACTGGCCTTATAAAGTATTCCAAGGCCTGAGTATATGCTGTATGGCACTGTATGGGTCTACGGACCCTTGGGTATGGCATACCTCACGAGTCATGGTGCAAAAGCACCGTTATCAGGGTATAGAAGGGACTTGTCAGTCGATTCCACGTCTGAAAGTACCGGTGGCCCGAGTCCCTACATCTGTGGCCAGAAATCAGGGAAGCTGCACCCTGAACTCAAATCCAAGAAGCCCTTCGCCTAGAGTTGCAGGGTTTGGCTTTTTAATTGGACACTCCCCCCCCCCCCCCCCCACAAAAGAACTGGTCCTAAGCCGGCACCCTTGCCATATCTCGAAGCCACAAGACCTTAAATCACACACGCCGAACGCCCAAACCCACATCCCTCCACCCAAAATTCCGTACTGTAGGGCCTTAATACTAAGAATACCCATTATACCACAATTCTATTATGGAACCACCAAAGTAGTATACGTAATTATTTACGCCCCTGTACTGTCCTGACCTCCGCACCAGTAAAGGGCATCGGGATCTCGGCAGGTTTCTCGGGGCCCCACACGCCCCCCCTCTCAATCGTAAACCCTGAGTCCTAAACCCGGAAGAACCCTGCGTTTTATATCAGGAACCCTAAAAAGGTAGGTTATTCAGGGTTAAGGTGAATCCTCAAACCTAAACCCTAACCCAACCTTGAACCCGGAGGCCTAAAGCCACAATCTACATCCGACTTGCTAGGCCCGAAGCGGTGAGCCCTGGATCTTCACAGCTCAAAAGCTCAGAATCCAAATCCTATACCCTAAACCCTGAAATTCATCCTTTATTATAACATATGCGGTATCTTATCGTGTATGGTGCATTCTGTTGTGGTTGTGTATGGTATCCTGTGGTAGATTGTGGTATAGCATAGCAAATACTATCTGAAATGCTTTGCCAAACTGCGCCGCCGCAAGGATCGACTGCGGTGCCCATTCGTCACGGCGGTGCTCTGCCAAGCGATGGAGGAAAAACTCCTTCAGGTTTTGTTCAAAGGGAGAGGAGCAGCATTAGCAGCAGCAAAAACAGCAGCAGTCGTCGTCGTAGTAGTGGTAGTAGTACTAGGAACTTAAACCGGAACACAGGAAGCTCAGCCCTCAACAGCCCAAAACACCCCTCGGACTCCTCGCAATGCCTTGTCTGGATATAGCCTGGGGACAAAGGAGGGTAGACTCAGTTAAGCCTTTGGTTTGGGGTTTGGGGTTTAGGGTTGCTATTTGGGTTTTGTTGTTTTTGTTGAGCTGTGTTTTTAATGTCTGCCAACCTAGTCAGACGACGTTCATCAAGGCCAGGGCAGTACGGCCACACTTACCGTCGCCCATCAAACCACAACAACACGTGGGGTTTAGGCTTCAGGGAACCCTTCAACGTTAAACACCCATCTATCCGATGACAAAAGCTTCAAAACACCAACTGACTTTAAGCCCGCTTCATACATGAGTTCTCCATAATGGCTTTCCATAGGCCTCTTTGGGGATAGTCTTCTCCAGGACCAAGAATACCTAAACCCACGAAGGCTAAGAACCTCAAGCCGCCGGCAGCCGAAAGAGCCGGGCAGCTGTGTGGAACCATCTTCAAGAGAGTGTCGAACCAGGTAGACAGCCCTGCAAAAAAGCGCTGCTGGCGAAGGCGCTTCGGGGGTTTCGGATGTCAGTGTTTGAAGAAGCCCACTTGAGGGGGGTTGGGGAGGTGAGCGGAGTAAGGGCATGTGCGAGCTGGAGGCTACTTGCACGTTCGTATATAGGATGTACGTGATTTCTCTAAATCCAACACCCCCTCGGGGCCAAAATGATCAACATCTTGCTTTGAGGTATACTGCGGGACCGTTGTAGATCCAGAACAAGACTTCTCTTGAGCTCCTGCCTAAAACCCTGAGCCCAACCCCCCAAACCCTCAAGCCAAGAGGAGCCAGAGCCTCTCTAGCAGACTACGAGGACATCTCTCAAATTTAAGGAGCCCTAATGTAGGGGCCATGATGATCAGAACAGGTTTCTGGGCACGTTAAGTAAACATCTTTAGTTTAGTATTAATATTCAGAATACGGTTCTGGGTATGTACATGAAATAAAGAAATAGCAGATCAATTTTAAGTTTTCAAGGCCAAGGCATTCAGAAACAGCAAGTGAACGACATTGGGCCATAAGGCGTTAGGTTTTAAGTATATGTATAGGAGTGGGGTTTACCGCAAGCCGGACTCCGAAAACTCATAAGTTTAAACGCAACAAGTCCTAACCCACAAACCGGAACACCCACAACACAGTACTAGGAGCTCACACCGGGCTTCCGGGCGAGGAGGCCCATAACACCCTGTCCCCATAAAGACACCCTCCCAAATCCCTACATCACCCAGATAACTACATAACCCAGTCTAAACCCACATCAAACCCTTATGAATCTCTAAATCATTCCTGTATAACCCTAAACCCTAAACCCCTCAAGCCCCATAGAACAACCGAGCTGCCCAGGTAGCCGATCCCTTGGCAAAGCGCTGAGCCAGCGTCGATGGCGTCGAAGGTGGCGCCATGGAAGCAGGCAGCCTCGAACCATTCGGTGATCAGGTTGCGATTTAGAGTTGGGTTTCAGAACTTGGGGTTTACGAATGAGGGTGTAGGGGGGTAAGGTTAAGATAGTGCTATGATGGGGATCAACAAAGGGCTTGTGATTTAACGAGTTGTTTGGCATTTATGGGTTGGTTTACGAGCTCTAGGCTCCATGGGCTTCATACTTGCACAGGCTGACTATGTGGATGCCATATGAGTCATGTATCGTTTGGGACGTAAGGTTCTTGGATGAACCCGAGGCTTTGGTTACGCACTTAGCTTTTTGGGGTCTACTGTCCTTGACAAAGGTGTCTTTAAGAGGGGTTTAAGGTTTTGGTATGATTGCTGTTTGGGCTCTTTTTCATGTACGCAGGGCTCTAATGACGCTTGGACATTCATTGTCGTATATAAGGGTTAGTTAAGCGTTCTCTATACGAGGCTTATCAGGCTTAGTGTTTTCCGGGATTTGGGTCAAGGGCTCCCTCCGGGATGTGGCAGCTCTAAGATTCCAGCGCTTTAAATTGCTTAGGGCGTGGCTATTAAGGCTTAAGGCCTTACTCGTAGGGCTTTGGGAGACTCGCTTAGGAACCGTTGTACGGGCTCAAGGCAAGCCCAGGAGAACTCAGCTAGGACATACATGATTGAACAAGGACGGGGTTTGTATGCCATGGGCCATAACCCTAAACCCCAAACGCTCCGCTTTATTGACCATGTGCGGACCCAAAGAACGAAACAAGCGCAAATGGCTCCCCTTCAACATGCATTGAACGAGTTACTTCCAAACCCCTGAACCCTAAGCACTACAGCTTCAATTCTAAAAATCTACATGTTTCAGGGTTCCTTATTATGACTTCTTCATGTTTAAAACACCTTTTGCAAGGTTCCTTCTTATGACTTCTTCATGTAAGTCCTCAAGCAAGTAGATCCTAGACCCCCCCAACTCTGTTATATACCCGAAATACCAACAATTAAGGACCATAAGGGCTCTATTCAAGGGTACTTTAAACCCTAAGCCCAAAACCCTAAAGCCCTAAACCCTAAAGCCCTAAAACCCTAAACCCTAAAACACCAACAACCCGGCCTTGAGGACATTCCAAGGCGACCCGGCGTAGGCGAAAATTCGAAGCTTCAGCGGAGCGCACTCCTCACAGCAACCCCAAAGAAGGGTTCAGGGTCGGCTCAGGGTCTGGGGTTTAGGGCTTATAGGGTTTAGGGTCTAGGGCTTCGGGGTTTTTAGGATAATGGGTCTATGCATTGGGGCTTATAGAGTTTAGGGCCTAGGTGTTAGGTCCAGGGTTCCGGGGTTTTAGGTAATGGGTTTCGGCTTCGGGGCTCATAGGGTTTAGGGTTGCTTTAAGGACCTTCATTAAAGAAATTACCTTAAACGATGTTCCTTCAACCGCCTATGATTTCAGGTGCATTCCTTCATTTCGGGATTTGAATTTTGCCTTAAATCCGAAGACACATTCCTGATGTGATTGAAGGCGATGTCGCGAAAAATGGGGTTTTGGAGACTCCCGGCTCCGGCGGCCGAAGTCTTTTGTGCTTCTGTGTGGGGGGTTCGGCCTTCTTTTCCCCTTAATTCAGGAATATGGCTTAAAGCTTAGGGGTTCCTTAAAGGGATCTTTAAGGGTTCTACAAGGGAATTATAAGGAATATGTGGCTGAAATTATCTAGGGTTACGAGTTCTGGGCTTTGGGC
The DNA here is from genome assembly GCA_905221615.1 of Symbiodinium sp. CCMP2592. Lineage (NCBI taxonomy): Eukaryota > Dinophyceae > Suessiales > Symbiodiniaceae > Symbiodinium > Symbiodinium sp. CCMP2592. The sequence goes on from CAJNDT010000580.1 coordinate 249,473, forward strand.
CTATTTTCAGCGCACTTTCGGCTCCTATTTCGTGCGGCAGGCTGGTTCAGGACCGAGTCCGCGCACCAATCAGACTGAAACCCTGAACAAACCTTAATCTCAAATCCTAGCTATAAAATAAAGCTCACGCTGGAATAATCACAGTGCCCCATATACGTCTCTACTAGCTGTTCTAGGGCCTAGGCAATAGTAAAAGGGTATGCAGATCAGAGAAACACCACGCTCCTCCCAAGCTGGGTTCCACGTTGCAATACCCCCAACCTGGCCGTGTTGGGTTCATGCCTTGTACAGTAGAGTTTAGGGACGAAAAGGGGACTAAAGTTTTCGAGTCTAAAGTGTTGGGAACCCCTAAACCCTGAACCCTTAAAACGTGGTTTAGAGCTGTAGGGCCTTAAATAGAACAGGGTTTGGGGGCGCAATTATACTGAGGAACCCCAAAATAGTATTGGTAGTCATTCAGGCCCCTATATCAAGGTCCATTGCTCCTCGGCTTCACAGCTTCAGAGATTTCCTACCGAAAAACTAGGATCCTTATGCTCAGGCGCTTTGGCCCCTACATTCAGCAAGTATGTTCCTGCGCAGGAATTGGGGGCGAGCATCCGTGAATGGACTGAAGCCTCAAATTCTGAAAGTGTTGCTGCTGATCCGTCCGGATAGGGATAGTGGTAGTTAGGTTACTAAGACGAGCCATGGCAACCAAAACGACTCATGGTAACTTGATTTAAAGTCCGGAGGGCTGTGGGAGTGGGCTTTTAATAGTTTTTGAAATGGCTTTATGGAATCTATAACGTTACTAAAATCCAACCTGCTCTGTCTTGCACATATGGATGTACTTTCATGTGGGTGTGTTTCTTGTAAATGCAGTTATGCATTGTATATGCACTTCTACATGCGTACATAAGCATATTTCCGATTGCAAGCATATCGGTAGCATCTTTACATGGCTAACGGCACTCGCGAATACACATTTATAAGAAATCTCCAACTGTTCAACTACCCCGAACTACGCAATACATCATGACATGAAAGATCACAGGCTTTCACGCCCAGAAACTCTAAGCTTAATGCACCGTCCTACGAGTCAGCAGTATGTATCAGTAATGAAAGCAGTGTCTTTGAATATCTTTTGCTCAAAAAAGGAACTTTTGTCCCTCAGACAACTAATCCGAAACCACCTGTAACATATGTGCATACATATATGAACACATGATCATATATGTGTAGATATACATATGTACAAGTTTACATGTACACATCTGTATATGCGTAAGTTTTTGTGACTCCTATAATTTGGCGTGTCTGGGAGCGCTTAAAACACGCAAAAAGCGCACTCCCAGGGTCAACCAGTGCCAAGCTAACCCTCAACCCTACGGGGGGTCGGGAATATTTTGCATGTAACTGTACTCCTAAGGCTTCCGCATTGTTTGTGTGGCGAATTTGCCGAACACTATGTTACAGTCATAAATCACCCCGAAACCTGCTCTAATTGTTAAACCCCATAAACCCTACACATAGACTCCCATAAAACCGATCGGCGCGCGCCTGACGCATAGCATATGCTGAGGCGTTTCGCGCACCTTCACCCCACCAGTCGGCCTGAACTAGATTCTTTTCGGGCCAGCTTAATAGCTCAATATAAGGGCCTCAACAAGAGTGGAGTAAGGTTCCCTTCGTCAGAGGGCTCCCTTGAGGGTTCCATCACAAGCCTTTAGGGTTTCAGGTATAGGGGCCTGAAAAGCGAGAAAACGGGTTTGGGGTATGTTGTGGTACAATACAATAGAAGCCCAAAAGTTGGAAACCCCAGAGCCTCCATCCTTAAGAGCAATGTATAGGGAATTCCAGCACTATTTGGCCTTAATCCAGTTTCCAAGAATTGAGGACCCGGACAACTGTATATTCGGTCAGGGCCTACGGTCGAAGGCATTGCTTCAAGTACAGGCTAAGGTGTGGTGGGACGTTGGGTGTAGGCGCTGAGCTCTTGAAGTCATTGATGCCAACCTTCTACCCCCAAACCCCGACTCCGTAGGGAAGGGCAACGTGGAATGCCTCCAGCAAAGACTTACACTGCCATGTAGCACAAAGCCCCGCGCGGTTTTCCTCTAAATCCTACACCCAAACCCAAAGCCCCAAAAAGGGGCAAGGGAATTCCCCCAAACTCGATGAACAATTGCCGCTTGGTCTTTGAAGCAATGCAGTGGCCTCAACAGTTCGATTGGGGTTTGGGGTTGAAAACACATTTTATAGCATAATTATGAGAAGGAGCCCCTAAAATTAGGATTAACATGCTTCTTGCAGGCACCTGCATTCAGCCCTGCATTCACCAACCCCCGGGTCTCGAATTCTCCTCGCCCGGAGCCTCCTTCGCCTTCATCGATGCTAATGTCACGTAGTCGCGCAGCCTCGGTTCGATTCGCGTGCCGGGATCTGATTCATCTCGCGGCCTGAACGACTAGAACAGGGTTTTGGGGCATTTATTGCTGAGATAGGAATGATCATTCGTACGGAGCCCTAAGGAAGAGTATTGTTACTTATCCCGAATGTAAGTCCCCCGAAACCGCATGCTGGAACCATAAACCCTAAACCCAAAACTTTCAAAAACCCGAAACCCTCCACTGATGCCCCAAGCCCTGAACCACTAGATCCTGACCCTCCCCCCTAAATAAACCCTCAACCCTAGAGGCTCTTACTGCTTGGTGAGTAGCTCTAACTCGAGGGACAGATCCCTCCTCCGTCGGCGAAGTTCCTGCAGAGGTGTGCTTCGATGAGAGCTCAGCTCCTTCAGTATTCTAGGAGCCTGGATAGTTTTGAATCAGTAACTATGATCAGGAGCCCTACGGAATAAGAATGGCAATCATTCAGGCCTTCTATGTTGCCCGGCTGACAGTTTTGGTGCATTCTGGGGCCGAGTTGCTGAGCCCCAGCTTCTGGCGGTGTCCGGCTTGAGCTACTTGGATTATGGTTCGTGAGGTTTAGATACGAGGCACTGGGTCCAAATTCCCAAAAATCATATTAACGGTCCTGAATACTTATGCTGTTCAAGTACCGCAACACCCTTGTGGTCAAGACCCATAAACCCCGACCACAAAACCGCAAGACCCTGAAACCTGCCGGTAACACCCCAAACATGAACAGCAGTTGCTTCTCCTGTTTCGAGTTTCTAGCACTCTTGGAATAACAAGACCTCCCCCAAAACCCCAAACAACCAGGCTCCTGAACCCTAAATCACAGTCTAATCTGTCGGCCTCACACTTGGAACACAGTTGAGATTTGCATAGCCCGGTCTATGGTGAGGGTCCAATGAGAGGAATATAAGGCAGGATTTAGCTTTCAGGGTGATGCGTAGATGTTTAGGGCATGTAGAGGTTCGACCACCAGGAAAGACCGGGAACCCACACCAGATCAAGTGCGCGCATCACACAGTCCCAGCGCTTATCTTTGGTTGATTTGGCACTGCTGATTGGGTAGGTTCAATACACCTACACGTCGGACCGCAAATCCTAAACCCTCAACCCCAAACAGAAAGCAACAAGAATACCAAACGACCTCTGGAGCCCCGAAGGCAAATCACACTTGTGCGCAAGACTGATCTGAACCCCATGCACCTCAAAACCGGTCTGAATATAACAACTCCTCTAATATATGGGAGTTTCCTAAAAATTGGGGGGGGGGGGGGTTACCGTATTTAAATTTTGGGGTCCTTATATAATAAGGATCGTACAATTTAGGGTGCTATGTTAGGGTCCCCTATTTTCGGGAACTCTCATATGTATGCCTTGTAGAACACTTAGGGTCCTCGAGCTCCCCCACGATGTCCGTGCGCGTCAGCTCAATCGTTCTCTCCTCTTGAGCAAGATGCTTGCGGACCTTACTAAACCCCGCAAAACCTATAAAGTGCTGTTATTCTACATACTTTAGGGGTCCAGGTAACTCCTAAACCCCTAAACCCTCGACTCAGGCTAAAGGGGCTTTTGTTTGTTTCTGCGGTTTGCTGGTAGAATCACTAGCCATTCGTTTCATGGAGGAACATTCGGTGCGTTCGCTGAAAGGCACACAAGTCAAAAAACGCTGGAAAGGCACCAAAAGGCAAACAAGTCCAAGTTTGGGGGTGGCTGGAAACGTGCCAACCAACCCGACCCAAATTTGGGGTTTGGCGGAACACACGACATTTGGGCCTGGAAAAGCCCGAAAGGGCCAAAGAACACAACCCGAACCTGGGCAGGGCGGAAGGCGAACAAACATACGAAAGCAAATTCGCCAACAAGCAACAACGAAACCCCCTCCCCCCCCACAACCCTATACATTAGAAGCTGCCCCCACCATGTCATAGTGACCATAAGGATCATATTCGCGCCCTATTATATTCCTATTATACCACTTTTACAGGGTGGGGGCCCCTTCTAACCTTTGCACCTTCTACAAACCCTAAACCCCAAAGCCTCAACCCTAAACCCTAAGATTCCCTGAACCCAAACCCCCTGAAACCGGATAGACTCCAAATGCCGAGACTCCTTCAGACTAAACCTTAAACGACGATTGGCTGCTAGTCTACACCTTACTATGGATTTATAAAGGGCCCCTACAAAAATGTAGGTTCTGGTAGTTCAAAGGAGTAGCCTAAATCTAGAATAGACTTCTTGACCGAAAGTCTGGCAACCCATTCTCAAACCTTGCGGGCCCAAGTACCCAAGACTTAGGTACCAAGGTATGGGATTCAGGGTTTAGGGTATAGGTAGGTTTGGGATCGTACGGGCTAGGGACGGTTAGGGTTTAGGTTTTAGGGTCGGTGAGTCTTGTAAAGTACACTGCGCCCCCTGTTGCACAGGACTACTCCCCTACAAGGCTCGAGATCAGAAACCATGCTTCCCCAATACCCCTTGTGAATGATAAGACCCCATGCCGCCTAAACTTTGCCAAACCCCTAAACCCTGCCACAACCCTTAATTAACCCCCTCTGCCCCCATCTGGGAGAACAGAAATATTTCGCAAAAGGACGGCCCGACTCGCCTCCTCTTCCTCCTCGGCAACACGCCTATGGGCCGGCACAGCTTCAACATCCGAACCGTTCCGGGCTTTAGTAGGGTAGGGAGTATGAGATGCGGCTTCTTATATTCAGGATAGATGTTCAGGACCGTGGAATGTAGTACATGCCGTTTTGGTGTAGGGCTTTTGAGTTTCGAGCTCGAAATGATGCACAACACTCAATCATACCTCGACCTTAACATCAGCATCGACGCGACTGCCATAGTTTTTACGGAGGTATACTGCCGAACAGCCCTAGCCAGAACTTTCAGCCCTAAACCCTAAACCCCAAAAACCTACTAAATCCGAAACCCCAAACCCTAAACAAAGGATTCTTAAACACCTGAGGCCACCAAACCCTATACCCTTGTGAACCAAAAACCGACACCCTACATCCGACAACCAAACGATACCCTATTTGCACCCGGAGACTCAAACCCCCTATGTTGCTGAACATGCCTTGGATCATCTTGGAAATCCCAAAGTGGTTAAAGGCTCCCCGAAGTTGGGGCAATACTGCAAACTACCGCAAAATCACTGGGCATCCCCATAGGGTTTACAGATAACTGGCTCAACTAAGAGCAAACCCTAGATCATGAACTCAACCCTATAAACCCTATCATGTGCAGGTCCATGCAAAGAAGCAGCGATGCCTCCGAAGCTCGTCAGAGATGTGCGCATGCCTAGCGATGAGCTTGAGGCATCGGCTTTGAGCTGCTTCACACACGGGAGTTTCAGAAAATAGGGGACTCTAGTAGTAACTACCCTACATAGTAGGATCCTCATTATCAGGACCCCAAAATAAGGTACCCCTTATTGTCGGAAACTCTGTCCGCCAGGCGTCCGTTGCTGAACGACCCGAGCGGTTTAACGCTTAGCGTTTAAGGTTCGGGCCTTAGAGCGTAGGGTTTGGCTGCCATGGGCTTTCAAGGGCGCTTTGCCTCACGAGCTTCGAGTTTCAGGGCTTCAGGGCTGTGGAATTCAAAGCTTCCGACGCACGGTGAGCTGAAACAAGATCTGCAAATGATGAGACCCCCAAAACAACATCTCCGAAGACTCCTTCTCCGTCAGCCAACCACCCGGACAGCTCTGAGTGCAAGCCGCGGCACTGGTAGGACGACACCGGGGCAACTTTGTCCGCGGCGGTCTTGTAGGTCACCCTGCGCATGCAGGATGAGTCCGATGCCAAGCCCCAAATCAAAGGGGAAGAGCAGGGACCCTTAATGGGGACCCCTACCCTATAATGGGCTATATGATGGGTATATGCCTAGGGGTCCTTATTAAGGGTCCCTCCTTTTTCCCTTGGACCAAAAAGAAAAACACCACGCCCTGGCGCACGCCCTGGAAGCTGAACTTAGGCTTTGCATCTTACGGTTAACATAGGAGCCTTAATAATTAAGTTTTGGGGCCCACTGTACTATAGTTATAAGAAGGAGCCCCCCAAAAATAGCATAGGTAGTTATTTGGGCCTGCAGCTTTACATTATTATCACTTCATCCAATCAAAAACTTCAATCCTGTACCCCAAAATTCGAGAGCCTCCCTCGACGTCGGGCCGTCGAAGGCGGTGGTGGCGGCGGCTTAGCGTTCCGCCGTGATTCCGAGGGTTTGTCCTTTGAGAGCTCGCAGGGTTTAGGGTTTAGGGTCGGTTTGGGGGCTTGGGGCTGTTGGGGCTTGGGGGGCTTGGGGAGTTGGGGGGTTGCGGCCTTGGGGCTTCAGGGTCTTAATTGTCACGATTTATGCATCTTGAAGAGCCAAACTTTCCACCCCAAACGGGATTTAACTGGCGCGGCTTCAACGACCGACGCGAGCTCTGCAGAGCTCGCCACTAAGGGTCACCCCACGATAAAAACGGGGCTTATTATTCATGCAAAGACGGTTCGCCCTTATGCGCCCGAAACCTGAAACCCTAACAGTCAAAACCTGAAAGCCTAAAATCATCCAAGACCTTAAACCGGCATGCAGGTCTGAGCCAAAACAGATCCGTACTGCCAGATCTTTAATAACTCCTCAGCCAGCATGCCTATGAACCGCTTGAGTTTACACTCTACAGCTTAATTAAACCCAGTAACCCTAAACCTTACCTCAACCCGAGATACCCACGACCTCCATCTCATCAAAACCCTGAGCCTGAGATTACCAAACACGTAAATCTGGCACCTAAACCCTCAATCCCTTCATCCAAGACCCCTAGATCCGATAAACCCAAACCTCCAGATCTCATGCAGTAGAAGCCAGAAAGTTGGAATATGGTTATCCTAAACCCTTTATGGTAAATTTTAAGGTATCCTACCCTGAAACCATATTCCAACTTTCTGGAGTTCCCTTTAAGTCCAAATCTGTGAATGGAGGTTGGGCAGGAGGGACCCGGTTTATGAAGCCAGGCACCACTTGTACAACAGAAAAATAACCAATGTTGAGAAACCCGAAACCTTCACCCTAATGTAGGGCCTTCATAAAAAGAACAGGGTATTGGGGCCCACTAAAAAAAGTATAACGTCTGAACTCTCGGCCCGGACCTCTGAAATCAGCGTGGCACGTAAGTCGAGGGCCCAGGAGGCGTCCCGCGCCTCTGCGCTGAAATGTCAGCCTTGTTTGCCTTTTTGCGTCTTTGTAATGCGTTATAGGGCATATACGAATTATAGTCGAAATGTACATAGTTGAACCGAGCTGTTAAGAAGAGCTTGATACTATATAAAATTGGTGGTGCTTTTTGGTGTTCCTGCCTCTGACCCCCTCTGCTCTAACTACTGTTCTGCATATGAGTATGTCTTGTCGCTGCACTCTGGCTCCGGAACATGCTGAAGCGGAAAATGCTCAGTTGATGGCTGAAGATGAATCAGAAAGGCTTTCAAATTCCATGGCATGGTGTTCCAGTGTCTAATAGGATAGAGCCCTAAACTGCAAAGCCCAAACAGCTGCGAAAAACCTCCCTAAACCCTAAACTTTGAACCACACAATCCTAAACCCCAAACCCTAGAACCCTAATAATATAGGGGCCTTAATAACTAGAATAGGGGTTCGAGGCCCATTCTACCATAGGTATATATAATAAGGAGCCCCCCAAATTGTTCTTATCGAAGCCCCTATAGTTCCCGGTCCTAAAACTAGGATACCCAGTAACCTAAGAATAAAAAGGCCTCTCTTTTTTGGTATTGGGTAACTTTATAAGGAACCTAGGACTACAAAAAGGGAATAAGGGTACTACTGGGCATCCTAGAAAAAACACTGAAGCCAGACCTCGAGGGCATGGAAGATGGCGCCAATGCGAAGGAGCTGCTGGTAGATGTGATCGAGAATCCTCCCAAAAGGAGTTGGGGCTTGGGTGGGGAAGGGGGGTGGGTAGGGTTTGAGGGTTTAATGGTATAGGCTGATGGGATTTAATTGCTTTTGGGTCGACCTGGCTGCGGAAGTCCTGAACAAAACAGGCGTCTCGCTGCACTTGGCATCAAACGCGACCGCCTCAAGGAATAGGGGAGTGGAAGATTCATGATGTCAGGGCTTTCGAGCTTTAACTCATGGTTTGGGGTTTCAGGGCTTAGGATACTCTCGTTTGAGCGTTCTAGGCTTTGGGATTTGGCGTTTCAGCTTCATCGCTTCTGAGATGTAAGGATCCGGGTTGTTGTTTGGGGGGCGTCGTATCTATCAGGAGCTCATGTATGCGATGCTCTTGATTGGCTGCCATGTTGAGGGTTGAAGATCTAGAGCCTATAGAGTTTAGGTTCAGAGTTTGGGGGTGTAGGATCTGTAGGGCCTAGAAACCTTAAACCGTAGGCCCTAAACTCACAAACCTAAACCCTAAACCCTAGAAACCCTGAACCCCAAACCTAGCGGCGGCTCAAAAGTTCGTGCCTGATCATGACAAGCCTCGTGGAAGCCCTTGCGAGCCGAGCCATCAAATTTCAGCGCATAGACCAGGGTCTCTTATTGCCCATGTAGGGTTTAGGGTTTAGGGTTTGGGGCTATAGGCCCCATACGGTTGATGATATGAATCCTGCATTCCCCATAATAAGGAATATACCATAATTCCCATAGTTTAGGTTCCGTAAGGTAATGCAGGATTTATATCATCAACAGTAGTATTTCCTTGTTGGGATTCATCACCTTCCCTAGACACCCGCATATAGTGGCTCTAAGGATATCCTCATAGAATAACTCCCTCACTGAAATCCTGATAGGTATACTCATAGGCCATAGGCCCCATCGTACTTTTTTTTGGGGGGATTACCTTGTAGGAGTCTAAATATGAACCCCAAAAAGGAACGATAATGGGGCCTATGGGTAGGGTGGATGGAGTGGGCGGGGCGGGTGGGTGCGTCGACTGAGGTGTCGGGTTCTGCAAGGCACAGGTTTTAGGCTGTGAACTCGAGTACTCGACATGCATGCTCTTTGTGTGTGCAGAACAAGAACTGTATCTCCATGAGACAGATGCCGTCCGATCCAAAACAGAGACAACAACTGAAGCCTGCACTGTGCACCAAAAGTCATTACCACTTCCACCGACTTTCCTTACGGCCTTGCTGGCCTTGATTCAGCATGGAGGGGAAGGTTTTAGATGGAAGTAGGTATCCAGAACTATCGACGAAATTCGCGTCTCTCGTCCCAGAACTTGCCGCTGCTACAGTTGCAAGATATCAGAAGCCGGAGGAACATACGACGATGTTACTTCCGGAGAGCTGCTAACTAGACGCAACTCCCCTTAGCAGCAAGGTAAGCAAATCTATCCTCTTTTACAGGAAAACGAGTAATGAAACCAGAACCTCCCTGCAAAAAAACAACAACCCAAGAGCGTAAATGTACCAGAGCCGACATAAAGACAAAAGGTTGGGCATTGGACAACTCAGCCAGTACACTGTAGACGATGTCAGTTGCACGGCCCCTCCCCCTGACTTCTAGGCAGTCGCTCAACTGCAGGGCCCTTGCAGCACGAAAACCACCTAACCATAAACTCATAAACTTCACAAGCCCTATGTCCAGAATGCCCTAAGCCACAACAGCATTCAGCCGCACCACCTCAACACTAGACCCCACACGCTAGTTGCCGCCTTAGAACCAACAAACTTCTGCGGCAGACACCCCGGGCACCCAAAAGCAATTGAGTAAATGGTACTTGGAGGGCCCTGGTCAATCCCAAGCCCTGGTAATTCCCAAGCCCTCCGCACCTCAAGCCCCTGGGGTGCGGAGCGCCAGGCGTCAGATGTGTTGGCCGCACCTATCAGCGAACGATGGCTGTGAGGGTTTCGAGGTTCAGAATCTTAGCTTTGGGTTCAGGGTATCAGGGGTTTTGAGAGCTGAGGGTTGTAGGGTGCAAGGACAAAAATGACTAGATGGTAGAAGTCCGGAGGTGCATGGGCCTCGCTTTAGCAGCATACACAGTCAATCTATGCCAATGCTGTGTGAACAACAGATGGCAGCCAGCCAACCCTCCAACTGAAGCAAACAAGCAGAGCAACCAGTAGGGTTTAGGGTTTACTTGGAGGGCGTCTCTGTCACTGTCGAACTGCAAATTTGAAACCCCTCTCTCACATAAACGCTTTCTCCCAAAAGCCAGACCAAGCATGTTCCTCGGGGTCTCCACAGGAAGCTGAGCCTCAACTAGAGCTCAAATCTCTGCAGAACGACACAAATCGGGCCTTGCGACTTAATATGGTAGTCAATGTAGCCTAGTATTTGCGATGATCACTGTCTGTTCACTTAACGGGTAAGCATTGAATCAAAACCGGGACAGGCCGGCTAAGTATTGGGGCAGCCCAGAACTCGATCCTGACCCTTGATACCTACTGCTGTTGAGCAAAACGAACATGGACTATAAGGAACGTTGGATAAGTGCCTTCGTGCCGAATCAGGCATGGCAGGATTTAGCCCAACAGCGGGACTGGCTGCTAACTTAAAACCCTGCTTCCTGAACCCATCCCGCATCCCTGATCATCTGATTCCACGACCCTAAATGAACCCCAAACCCCTACCTAAAACCTGATCAACACCGAAGTCTTTGCAACTCCTAAACCCCTACCCCAAGCCCCCACACCCTAAACAACTGCAACAAAAAGACAAGACCGTGCACCTGGAGACGACTGGTGAAGATGCCACGAGAAGATGAGGAAGGGATCCGACCTAGGGAGCTTCCTTTAGGGTTGGGCGGGGGTTTAGGGGTATAGGGGCTTAGGGTTTAGGGAGTTAGGGTTTCGGGGGTTAGGGTTTAGGGAGTTAGGGTTTTTTTTTTAAAGTGCACTGACCCTTAAAAAAAAAAAAAACCCTAGATCCCTAAACCCTAACTAGGGTTTAGGGATTTAAGGCTTAAGGGGATGATTAAGGCTTTTTAGGGTTGTTTATTTGTCATCTCAGGCGGGGGTTCAGGGATTCAGGGTTTGCAGTGTAGGGGGGTTCAGGGGGCGTTTCCCTGGTGTAGGAGGTTTACCCTAAGGCTCCATGTACCCATATATAGTATATACTTGGGCCTTAAAGGGGCTCCGATGTAGGTACTTTGAGGCCTAAGTGTATACTATATGGTTACATGGAGCCTTTTTTTCAAGATGGCAGAACTCAGTGAGTGCACACAAGTCTTGCATTACATGGAGCCTTAGGGTTCAGGGGGGTACCTTAAACAACGACTCTGGTACCCCACATAACTCAAGGCGAGGCTTCGGAGTCTGGTTTCCAGCGGAGCCGGAGGATCACCCTACTTAAAGGGTCATGGGACTTAGTAACTAGAGTTATGATTATGGTAACCATACTTATAATTACGTATAACCTCAATTAAGGTACTTATAACCCTACTTACTAAGTCCCATGATCCTTCAAGTACACTATACCCCCTGAACCCTAAACCCTGACAGAATTTGGGGTTGTCATACTATACGCATGGGAGCGAACCCTTAGGCACGACGCCGCCTTTCATATGAATGTTCAAGCCGCTCTCTTCGGAGTTTAGGGTTTTGGAGATGATGAGCTAGAATAGGGTCCCACAAAAACACATAGGCAAAACTTAGGTTAGGGATATCCCATACAAACCCCCTTATAAGGAAGCCCAATAAGGTAGGGATATCCCTATAAAATGCTTATGCTTATTATGTGCTTTTTGGGTCCCTAATAGAAGGCCTTGGGGTACGCTACTTGATGCAACTCGACTGGCTTAGGCTTTCGGGCTCTGTGCTTCAGGTGTGAGGGCTTTAGGACTTATGGGAGTTTCCGAAAATAGGGGACCTTAACATAGTACCCTAAATAGTAGGATCCTCATTATCGGATCCTTATTATAAGGACCCCTAATTCTCGGAAACTCCCTTATATCTTTCAAGCTTTTGGGCTTTGGCCCGGGGGGGTGTATTCCTGTCACGTTGGCTCTCGAGGGTCTAGGAGCGTCTAGGATTCCCTAAGGGAAGCAGCTTATGGCGCCGGAAAGGCATTTCCTGTTTGTTTGTTGGGTCTCCTCCCTTCGTGAGGGGCATGACCTGGGAAAAAATGTGGGAGATAAGCGCTGTAGGTGTCTCCAAGGACGCGGAAATGACCGAGTTCTCCAGGCTTGCTTGCACATTGGGTCGCAAGTCGTTGAAGATCACGGCACTAACGCCAGTCCAATCAACTACCTTGGGAACTCCATGAATGTGTGCAGATGGAGACTCCTGAAAGACCAGATCGCAGAGACTTCTGCTGCGTAGCTGTCCAGCGGACGACGAACTCAAGGGTCTGCAGCTGGAATTGCGTTCAATGCGCTTCGTGGATCTCCAACATTTCAGGTTGCAAGCTTGTCAACGCGGCATGCAGCCGGGGCACAACTTCCGCAATTGTATGGCCGTGATCGAAATTCTCCGGCCCTCCGAAGCTGCTAGAAACTCATTCGACTTGAAGGGGGCTGGCTTGGGGTTTGGCCCTATGGGTCCACGCAACCAATCATCATATACTCCCTCATCGCATTTAAGCACTAACATTAGGATGCCGATTGTCATCCCTTTCAATACCTCCAACACCCCAACTCCGGCCATCTCTGGCTCAGCTGTAGGGTTTAGGGATTCCGGATTAGGATGTAAGGTCTACAAGGCCTAGAGTAGAATCCGTATCCGGAAGTGGAATGCATGCAAATCATAACATACTTGCTCAGTTTCCTCGGGGAACTAAAAGTTAACCTTGTGGATTATGTGTTAGATTCTTGCACCCACTTACTCTACCAGTTAACCTTGCGGATTTGTCTTGGATTCTGGCACCCGCTACTTGTACCAAGTCGAACCGCTGCATGCCTGAAAACCCCTCATCTCGAACCAAGCCCACCCTGGGGCCGCCGCAGAGCACCTGGGTCGTAAGCCCTTGGCGGGTACTGTTCGTGGCAGTCTTGGTGATAGAGTTGCGGGTACCACCGGAACCATACAAAACCCTGAACCCTAAACCCTAAACCTTAACCTTCAGAGACTGCTTCGGATTTCGGTTCGTGGCGGAGCTATGGGTTGGGGTTGGTGACTTAGCAAGTATAGCTCTTTTTTGGGGTTCATATTTAGAACCCTATAAGGTGATCCCAAAAAGGAACTACTTTGGGGCCTTTGCGTATGGAGCACTTTGCTATGAATGGGAACCTCAAGAACTTCTTCGACCGCCTTATTAATAATTGCTTTGCCACTCTTACAACACAACTAGTAGCGAAAGGGGTGTGTTCACTGTGGCCCTGGGCTTGCGGCTGTAGTCTTTAGATACTCATGTTCGCTAAAGACTGAAGATGGTTTGAAGGGGCAGTTATTTGTTGAAGGGATATACAAAAACAACTTCAAAGGCCACCCGACAGCTGAAGTCAGGGTGGATTCAAGGCCATCCCACAAATATAGAAAACAACACCCGGATGTCGGCCACTTGTTTGCCTGTAGTTGGGTTTATATATGATCGTGATAATTAGTGCTGGAGATGAACCCTACGGGAGCATATGAGGATTAATTATCAGGTGCTGAGAAAATAGATAGGCCTTTGAGCCTATTGTCCTGGTCAGCACAGGGCAAAAGGTGTGGTTTCTTATCGCGAGAAGAATCCCCATTGCAGCCCCCCAAAAGCAATGCGCGCATCTTGAACCCAACAGGTCTCGAATCCCGGCTGCCCCTAACCCTCAACCCCAGACCTTCGTTCCAAGAGATGTAGGGGAGATTGAAACCCGCCCTCATACAGACTCACAGTCGCCGGATCCCGAATACAAGGACCCTTAATCTATGAAGAGACCTAATGTCCAACCATCCTGAACTAGATCTTAAATCCTTACAACGCAAACTTCTCAGAGCTTTATGGCAAGAGGTTTCGAGCCGCAGAACCAACTCGACTGGTTCGAGCGAAAAGATTAACAAATACATGCATCGGGACTCTAACGACTGCAAATACTGCATACTTAGGAGTTTAGGGTTCAGGGTTTGGGCCGCATCCGGGCCCAAAGGTCAACCAAGAAAGCTCTCTTTCTCGCATGCTTGCTGGCAGTGGCACACACGACGAAGCCCTCGTCCGACAAAAGGGTCGGGGGCTCACGGTTGCTTGCTGAACAGAACCCGGCTTACTCAGACGCTGTCAAATCCTCAACCTTACACTGGAATCCCGTCTTGTGCTCTATGATGCAGGTTGCTTCAACTGCAAGCTTTATAGAGCTTCAGTGCATCGACCTTCTCTGCGATTCATCGTGTGATCCCAAGCCCGAAACTCCGAAATCGACCCAAATCTTTCACGGACGTAATGCTCTCACTCTACAGGCTACAGAGACGATACAAGAATCGCGCAGCAAAGTGCTTAAGAGCCGGTTTCGAGGGTGCAAATAACCAGACGCCAGGGCCCAAAGCACGTAATATCGGGGCCTTAATAATTAGAATAGGGTTTGGGGGCCATTCTACTACAATTAGAATAAGGGACCCCCCAAAATATAGCTACGTAAGCCCCTATGCTACACTGTTACGCCTTAACCAGCCTTCTGGAGGTAGCGTCCTTGTAGGGATTTTTGGTTTGGAATCCAAGGCCGGAGAAAGTAGGTTATGTAGGTTATGACAGGTTGAAGGTTTTGGACTGGGAGGCCTAGGAAGCACTGCAATACCGAATGCCCTTAGAAGGATTTCTGCGCAGCTCGCGATCTGCCAGCACTTGGCTTCTTCTCAAGCACATGGACCTTATTAAAACCTAAGGCCTAAGGCTCAAGATGCCCAACACCCTCGTGTAGTATGGTCTTTGGGCCTTACACCCTAAACAACCCAAATGCTCTAAACTCTATGTCCTTTGAGCCGATTGTAAACTCCAAAAAGTTGGAAACCTAGTTAAGGACAAATCGTGCTGGGATTCCCTTTACTTTGCTCTTAGGGATTGAGGCTATCGGGCTTCTAGCTTTTAGGCTTCTGCTGTAAGAGCTTGAGGGATTGCTACGAGCTGGGCTCCGGTGCGCTCCGCTCAGCATGAGATCTTTGAAGCGCTTCATTCTCTGCAAGGAGATCACGGATCCTTCGGCATCATGGTAACTTGCAAAAAAGATTTGGGTGTGTGTGTATATATATATGTAGGGTTTATGGTATGCTACATATTAGATTGGGGTTGGTTTGTGGCTTCTTCAAGTGGTTGGGGTCCCTGTACGGTTTGAGGGATGCTACAGTGATTACAGTGATCCTTCGGCATCCCTTTGTGTTTGTCCAAAACAATAGCATGATAGGCCGCTAAAACTTCACCCGGCCGTGCGCCGAAATCTTCAGCCCCAAACCCTATAAATCATCCGAATATGAACCCTAAGCCCTGATATGAACCTTCAGCCCTAAATCCTATGAACCCCTACATAAACCGTTCAACCTTAAAGCTCAAACCCTCCACCCAGGCGCATCGAGCTCTGGGATTTTGCCTCAAACCCTGCGCTGGAGAATGTCAGAGACTGAACCGCTCCTCAAACCGTCAACTCTGACCCTAACACCATAATAGCCTGCAAAACCTTAAAACCTCTAATCTCCGAGGCGCTGAATATCCAAAAGCCTTCAAACCTGATTCTCCTAAACCCCAAAAGCCTCTTATCTCCTGAACCCCGAAACCCTGAAACATTGCATGTCCAACCCAAAACCCCCTTGTCTCCTCAACCCAGAAACCCTGAAACTTTCCTGAAACATTGAATGTCCAAAACCTCAAAAGCCCTGATCTCCTAAACCCTCAATACTTTACCCTAAGGCCCCAAAGTAGTTCCTTTTTGGGGCTCATATATAGAATCCTATAAGATACTCCCAAAAAGGAACTACTTTGGGGCCTTTGGGTAGACCTTGGATAGGGGCCCCAAAAAAGAACAAGAGCAAGAACTAGGATAGGGATATCCCATATAAACCCCCTTAAAAGGAAGCCCAATAAGGTAGGGACATCCCGGTAAAATGCTTATGCTTATGTGCTTTTCTGGGCTTTTGAGTAACCAGGGAGAAAAAATGTAAACGTTCATTTCATAATGGTTCCTTTTCGAAAAAAGTATTAATGTATGGTACTCCAAAGCCCAGTTTTTGGGTCCCTAAATGGAGCCAGTCAGTGCAACCAGAGAGCTGCACTCGGCAGAGTTTCACCTGACTCGCCGCTGTCAAGGGCTCAGGGTCAGGGGTTTAGGGTTTAGTGGTTTAGGGTCTTAGGGTTTAGGGCTTTAGGGTTTAAGGTTTAGGGTTTTAGGGTTTATGTGTTCAGGGTTTGGGGCTTTGAGGTTTAAGGGCTCAGAGTCTAGGCAAAGGGCCTAAGGCGAGGCCTTACATGGAGGAAGGTTACATGCACCCTGCCCTACAGCCATATCAACGATACATTGAATTTCCGACTGTTGCCTTCCTCTCGCTACTCTATGGTCTTAGGATGTTTTTGGGTTTATAGGTCTTTGGTGTTTGGAGTTTAGCGGTTTCTGTGTCAGCTTTCAACGTGAGCATAAGCCCGACGGGAGTTGAGAGTCCTGTCCTGCAATTCTTGGACCCGTCGGGAAGACCTACTAACTCGAAAGCGATGTAGTCGCACCTTACAATCCATCCTCCCGCAGTCTAAAAAAGTTCAAAAAACATGGTTCAGACTCCTATATCATCGTATCCTAGATGCAGCTAGGACCCTTCTTAATCGAATGACCCAACTAACCACACAAACCCACCGAGGCCAGCCGAGTACAACGGCCGCCACATTGTGATTGATTGGGCCCGAAGTCCTCAAAGCCTCAACACCCGGATGACGAAACTCCCGCAAGACGCGGCACTCTCAGCCACACCCGAGAAAACGAAGCGAAACAGGAACATGACGTGCTACTCTTGAAAGCCTGAGCCCTTCACCCAAAATCTATCAACAGCAGCCCCGCCTCACACGTACTCACGCCACAAAACCATCCGAACCCCAGGCCCAAGACAAACAGCCCCGGCTGTCAGATAAGCTTCCGAAATGTCAGCCCCAGACGAAACCAAATAAATCCCCAAACCCCAAAACCATAACAATATTATCAACAGCCTCGCTTTGTGTTTTCCTAAGACCTAAGCGTGGCAAGAATCAGGACAAAAAAGCCGACACGTGCCTGGTTTGCGCAATTGTACGAGTTGCCCATAGGCCCCATACTACTTCCTTTTGGGGTTACCCTATAGGATTCTAGATATGAACCCCAAAAAGGGACTACTACGGTTGATGATATAAATCCTGCATTACCCATAATACAGAACATACCATAATTCCCATAGATTACGGTCCTTAAGGTAATGCAGGATTTATATCATCAGCAGTAGTAGTAGTGATAGTAGTAGTAGTAGTAGTAGTAGTAGTAGTAGTAGTAGTAGTAGTAGTAGTAGTTAGTAGTAGTAGTAGTAGTAGTAGTAGTAGTAGTAGTAGTAGTAGTAGTAGTAGTAGTAGTAGTCGTAGTAGTAGTAGTAGTAGTCGTAGTCGTAGTCGTAGTCGTAGTCGTAGTCGTAGTCGTCGTCGTCGTCGTCGTCGTCGTCGTCGTAGTCGTAGTCGTAGTCGTAGTCGTAGTCGTAGTCGTCGTCGTCGTAGTAGTAGTAGTAGTGGTGGTAGTAGTAGTAGTAGTAGTCGTAGTCGTAGTCGTAGTCGTAGTCGTCGTCGTCGTAGTAGTAGTAGTACCCTACGCGCCCTTATTTGATCGCAGGTCAAACTGCTTCACGGGGGTGGGGGGGGTGGGGGGTGGGGGGGGGGTTGGGGTGGGTGGGGGGGTTTTAACGTCCTGTTCCAAGCACAACATGTGTGACTTCTTCACCGAAGCCTCAACCTTCAGCCTAAACCCTAAACACGACAGCTGAGTTTGACTTGCGCGTATATATCTAGGTGTGTGTATATATGTATATATATACATATATACAGATACATATATATATATATATATATACACCTCTTGCTGCTGGACATGAAATCTTGGCTTTTGGCAGATGGTGCACAAATCGAGAAGTGTAACCCGTTTTCATTGTCGTGCCTTGCTATCCTGCAGCCTCTTTGATGCATCCAAACAACTATGAAAAGGCATCCTTCAATTCCTACTCCTACTGATTTCTCAGTGATTGCTAACAGTCCTTCTCCCGATGCGAACCCAAGAAATCAACAGCACGGACTATGTCTACACAAGTATGTTTATAGATGTTTGTCTTCCAATGGATGTATGTACGTATGCAGAGAAACACGTGAGATGTAATATAATAGTGAGATCATGTTCTTCTGCGCGTCGGAACGCCACTAAAACTAGTAACTAGTTTCACCGCTTTTGTAGCATTGCCTAAAGTCCGCGCACGAGCAAAACCACGGCTGCCTAGACACATGATGTCCTGTATTTTACAGCACTTCGCGTCTTCTCAACACGTTCGGTGTTAGTTCAAGCAAAAGGAACCACACGATCAAATAAGATCCTGTTGCGTCATCCAACAAGTAGTTTCCCAGGAATTCTGGCCCTCAGGAGTTCGCAGCATGATATGGTCCATGACGCGAAAGTGCTGTAAAACACAGTACAAAAGCTGCCTTCAGCAAGCATCACCATGCCCGAAAACACCACGATCAATTAGGAGCCTGGCGCCTAGTAGTAGTAGTGGCAGTCGTAGTAGTAGTAGTAGTAGTAGTAGTAGTAGTAGTAGTAGTAGTAGTAGTAGTAGTAGTAGTAGTAGTAGTAGTAGTAGTAGTAGTAGTAGTAGTAGTAGTAGTAGTAAAAAGGAACTACAATGGGGCCTATGGGTAGTCAATCTCAAAGAGCTTCTTAAGATAAAGCCGTGAGGGAGCCTGCTCCTCGATAGCTTCTGCCTCGGAGGCTGATCCTCCCAAGAACTTGCGATGATTTAGGGCTTATCTGGACCCAAACATTATGTAGAATAATGGCCCATTTTGGGGTCTTGGGCCATTATTTTACCTACTTTGGGGGGGTTGTCTGTAAGGCTTTTAGGGCCTTTGGGGTTGACAGCTCAAGGTTTACGGGATGTTGCAGGTTCGAGGGCTGGGGCTTCGACGGTGGAGGGCCTAAGACTTGGGCATGGACAGTTTTTGGGGGGGATAGAGCTTGAGGCTAGGACAACGAGGGGGACGAGTCGCAGGAGCCAAGCGAGGAGCCACACCGGGACAAAAGAAAGCCCGATTATCCCTTAAGTACAGGATATCTTCGTCAGGCTGGGTGTGGTTGGGCACAGCCTGCAAATTGAAGGCAGCACCCCGGCCAAAAACCGGTGAATCCCAAAATACTACTATATAAAACTCTGAAGTATCAACTCCATGTATGCTGAAGGACCTGATCCTTACTGTAGGGGCCTCGATAATTAGACCAGGATTTGGTGGATAATATGATAAACCTAAACCCCCAAAAATGGATACCAGAATGGTCCAAAACCTTTAAAGAGCTGCTATTCTATATACATACTTTTGGGGTCCAGGCAAGTACAATAAGGCTAAGGCACCTCCAGAAACAGTAGTGGCAATTGTTAAGGCCCCTATGGTGCATGTTTCGGGCAAAAGCCACACAGGGGCCTCCGATCGCCGCCTGGAGCAACGCTGGCTGAGTTCGGCTCTCTGCCCACTCCTGTCCGTGCAGGATTTGGCGGGTTTGCACTGGGGTTCCTGACCATAATAAGGACACCATGTTATTTACTATGGACCCCGATTATGATGGTAACTTATAAGTTAAACTCCTGAACAAGAACTCAATACATGTAGGGTGTACGTCGTGCAAGTTTGGGTTGCAGGTGGCGTAGGGTTAGGGTGGTCAGGATCGGCGACCCAAATCTTGCTAGCCCTGGAACCTCATTCCCTCAGGCTCCATGTGCCCATATAATATGGTATATACTTGGGCTTTAAAGGGGTTCCTACATAGGTACTTTGAGGCCTAAGGGTATACTATATGGCTACATGGAGCCTTCGGGATTACCACAAGTGGCTCTGCAAATTGGGAGCCCATTCGGATCGCCGAAAGAGGCTCCCACAAGGATCACCCAAATTTTGCTGCTCCTGTGGAGATAGACGGTGCTCCCTTCATGAGAGTTTGAAATTTTAGGGTTTAGGGTTAGAACCGCATGATTAGCCTTGTACGTCCCTTATGGCATTCAAACTAGAGGCACCCCCACCGACCAAGACCAAGCAGCCTTGCCTTGCGATGACGAGCGATCTCAGCGCTGAGACCACTGTTCTTTGCCACCTGCTCCTGCAGCAGCGGTTTGCGAGTTTGGGGTTAGCGGTTGCAGCATGGAGTAATCTGGGATTCAATGCTTGATTGCATTTGCGGGCTTGGCGGTAAGCTCTCCGCCCTCAAATGGGAACCAGATGGAACCAGGTTCTTCCCTGTCAGCGTCCTGCCAGCGCTGCCGAACTTGGTCAAGCTCGGCCTGCAGCCTTGCGCGTGGCGTGGCCGACCCGTAATTTCCACCCGCGGCTGCGCATTTCCCGGTTTAGGGTTTTAAGTCTTGGGGTTCATTTTGGGATTTAGGTCCTTGCTAATTAAGATAGAAAACGTGCAAAGAGCACGGCTCTCTGCAGGGATTGGTCAGTGCATGTGTTGCCTTTGCCTGCACTCGTAAGCCCAACCTAAGCTGCCCCAAGCGTTTGGAGGATTGGATCAATGCCGAGGCCGGGTCTGCGCACTTTCTCCCTGGAGAATGTCGAGGCTCTGCTGCTGCCGATCGAGTCCTCACAGCGTCAAGGATTGTCGTCTAATATAGGGGCCTTAACAATTAGAATAGGGTTTTTGGGGCCCATCATACTATGACTATAATAAGGGACCACCGAAATAGTATTGGTAATTATTTAGGCCCCTGTATTAGGTGTAGCGGGATTGGAATAAGGCTTCGGCAGGAAGTGAGAGGAGGGCACACCCTGAAGCTTAGGTCTCGCAGATCTTCTGGGGTTTCTTGCCGACCGTGCAAGGCAGCCGTCAGGATAACTTGAACGCAAACTGAAAATCCAAGCTTGTCCTCAATGCAAAGATGCCTGTAACCGCAAAGACGCAACAGTCCGATATACTCAGGTTTAGGGTGTTAGTTGCCGGGTCAACATGTCAAAAGCCATGTGTGGCCGACCCGTCAAGTCTCTGAGGCTTAGGATTCAGGGGTTTAGGGTTTCATGGTGTGTTCTCACAGATTCCGGCATGCCATTTAAACTTAAAGCTGAGTTTAGAGCCCAGTGCTCAATGTGGAAACACAGCACGGAAGCCCTAGTGGCCCTAGTCCTCAAGAAGCTAAAGCGATCAAACACAAGCTCTCAAGCTTCAAGGAAAGCTCTGCCTGAAGCGGATGAGACGAGGCTTAAGAATCAGAGGAGGGTTTGGGGGTACTAAGCTTATGTATGTATGTATGTACGTACAAAAAAGGAATGTATGTATGTATGTATGCACGTAAATACATGTATAGATGTGGGTATGTAATATGTATATGTTCATATACATAGAGAGAGAGGGAGAGAGAGACTACGTTAAGGTGCCCAGCTATCAAGGCCCCGAGGATAAATCGGAATCCCGTCCTAGTTCCAGCGCATGCAGCGACCGTCGATCCAGATTCAGCTCCTGTCGCTTGAGGTGACAGGATTTTGGCCGCCTGGTTGTGTTTGGGCTTAAGGAGGATTCATATAGCGTTTAAAGTGTATATAGTGGCTTTACAATTCAAAAGATTAAAGAACAACTCTAAATGTTTGGAACAGGTTTTGTTTTTGGGGAGGATTGTGCGCGACTTATAGAGAAACTCATCCAGAACAAGGCACCTTGATTACTAGTCGTTCAGGCCTTTGAATCCTTCATACTCGTATTTTCTTTGGTTGGCCATCCAAACCCTATAAGGGTCCAAAGGCTGCAGATAGTACTGTTGTAGGTTACTATTTGAGGGAGTCATTAGGTACTTGGCTTCTTAGAGAAAGTCATATCCCCATACCCTAAACCCTAAATCCCCAAACGCTAAACCGTGTCTTCAATCAAAGTCCTGATAGCCGTGATCCACTCGCCGCTGAAGCTCTGCGACCTCGGCGCTTTGCCGAGCGAGCGCCTGCATCTGCGGTGTGTTTGACGGCTTTGAGGTTGAAACATGCAGGGGCCTCGATAATTGTAGTAGGGTTCCATTCAGGGGCCCTTCAAGGGTTATAAGGGCTCTATAGGGGATTTAGGGATGTAGGCACCTTGATAGCTTTAATAACTTTTGAAGCTCCGCTATAGTATTGTTTTTGAAAGGAACCTAATCTTGGTAATCACTTAGGCTCCTATATTGCCTAGAGCAACCAGAGCACCTTGGAAACAAGGATATGAAGAACCTCAACAACTGCTACAAATACCATTTTAAAGATACCTTGGCTACTAATAGATAGACTAAGGAACCCCTCCCCCTGAAAATCGAGGGTCGTGGACCTCAATGTAGCCTTGATGCCTAGAGTTTGCAGACGCAGGCTCCCAATGCATTATTCCTGCGCTTTTCGAAGCTGGAACAACTGTTCGAATTATGGGTTTAGGGCTTAGGATGGTTTAGCGTTTGGGCCAAGTAGGGTTCCTGATTACATGTCGCCTATCACATACCCCGAACCCTATTCTGTTACCCTGACATCGCTGCCATCAGCTTACTTCGTCCGAGGCCCGGGTCAGCATTTACACTTTCTCATTTTCACGGCTTAGGATTCAATTGAAAAGTGGAGGATTTGGTGTTGGGGGTTCCTTCCGCACTGTGAGAATCGGGCTGTCCAATGCGAGATTTGTGTCGTAAGTCATAATAAGGAACCCGAGGAAAAAGGCTGCCCTACAGCATACATTGACTTCAGCACCATAAAAGCCATGGTAACACATTATTTGCTTTAATCCCTGGGGGATTGATTCTGAAAAACCTATATAGAAACATCTAAGATGACCAGCTTTGACCGATTTCGGCAGAAGCGCGCAAACGATCATCTCGTCGGAAGGCAGCAGCGTGCGAGCAATCGGCAACCCGATGCAACACAACTCTGCGGATGCGAACTCCGAACCCAAACCACTCAATCCGAAAGTCTTCAAAAACTCATATTTCCATATCGGGTTCCAACATGTATATATACCTTATAGTTCTGGATAAGGGATAGTGGTCTGGATCGGGCAGACAGTCTGTGAGAAGGCAGCAAAGCCTGCGAGCCAGAGCCCGACGCTGCTCAATGATACCAGGGCCTAAACTTGAGCGTCTTGGGTTTCGAGCTTAGCCCGTTCGGGCTATGTACAAGTCATGTGTAATGTAAAAATACTCTTGAACCCCGAGTGATGATTGTAGCTATCTCGGTTCAACACATACTTCAATCCGCAGACTGCGGCTTGCGGGTTGACTCACATGCTTTCAGGCTGCTGTCATCTCAGGAGAAAAAGGAGGACTTCAAGCAATACAAGACCCAGTTCACCATGATAATGGCGATGATCAGGAGCGCCTCGGGATGAACACAGCCGAACCCCGGACCCAACTCCCGCAACCCCAAGCAGAACCGCTTAATCCGAAGCTTAAGCACCCTA
This sequence comes from Symbiodinium sp. CCMP2592, assembly GCA_905221615.1. Taxonomy (NCBI): domain Eukaryota; class Dinophyceae; order Suessiales; family Symbiodiniaceae; genus Symbiodinium; species Symbiodinium sp. CCMP2592. Next base: position 273,368 of record CAJNDT010000580.1, read on the forward strand.
AACCCGAAACTAAATGGGAGAAACCGAAAACAAGGGGTACCTTATTTTAAAGTCCTTATAATAAGGATCTTACTAGTTTGGGTACTTTATTAGGATCCACTATTTTCGGAAACTCCCAAATGCAGACCACCACCACAACAACAACAACAACAACAACAACAACAGCAGCAGCAGCAGCAGCAACAACAACAACAACAACAGCAACAGCAGGCTAAGAATTCCCAGACTCCGAAACCCACAAGGAAAAACAAGGCAGCCGCGCTATGGTTTTTATCTTGAAGTACCTCGTACCACACAAAACTGTAATCCTGGGATGCTCTGTTGGGCTCTCCGGCAATTCCAAAACCCAACCCTGATATAGGGCCCTTGCTTAGTGATAGTATGGGGCTTGGCATATTAAAGTGGAATCACATGCAGGGACTGCACAAGTACAATTTACGTAGCACTAAGACGAACAGATGTGAGCTTTGCAGCAGTTGGGGTCTTGGAAGGCCTTCGACTCTACGCTTGAAATCAATATCACACTACATATGCCCTAAGTCTGAGCAGAACAGAACGAACCCATGGTCCTTGTCCCTACAGCAAAGGCTTAGCAGTAGAGGCCTTAATTAATTGTGGATTGCGGATGGGGGGGCCTGATTCTTGCTTGGATTATGTTACGCGATCTCACTCTGGAGGCATGATGATGATGGTCATGAGCATGACCAGCTTTCATGGTGTTTAGGGATCCACATTGATACCATGAGCCACAAGCCGGGAAAACCCTGACCCGTTCTGTTGGGGTCTTGGAGCTTTGTTACTTCAATCTTGTTGCGCATGGACTAGGCTTTGCAGCTGTGAGCCAGTCGGGGACTTTGGCTTAGAATTTGGAGCTCGGTGTTTAGGATTTTTGTGCGGGTGTTGTGCTTCGCTTTTGCCTTCCTCACCCCTCAAGCAGGTATGTTGTAAAATTTTGGGGGTTTGGGTCTAGGAATTTTGGCCGAACTCGGGAAAGCAAAGAAGGGAAGGCCCAGCCTGTAGCACGAATGACGTACAGTTTCACTCAGAAACTGCTAGTCAGGAACCCCACACACCAGTGTCGAAGTCCACGATCCTCTGGGATCCTAAAACACGCGTTTGCTGATCCCCTTGCTTCAAAGTAGGTATACTCAGCCACATAATCCCCTGAAAGACTGAGAAACTGCAGAAACCCAACAAAAAAGATGCCTGCATCGTGATGAACTTCGCCCATTTGGCCACATTCGTGCCAAAGGCCTGGCTGGGAATCATTTCGTCCCGTCAAAACCGTTCAAACAGGTTCAAGTCCAAGTACCATACAATGCAATATTAACCCCGTCTTACAGCAATTTCAGGTAGAGGGACCTGTGGCGCATGTATGCCCCCTCATGAGGTTCGGGGCTTGGGACATTCAGGCCTTGAGCTTTAAAGGGAACTCCAGAAAGTTGGAATATGGATTAATGGTAGGATCCCCTATAATTTACCTTAAAGGGGTTACGATAATGATATTCCAACTTTCTGGCTTCTACTGTATGTTTGGGTGTACGAGGCTTCATGGTTTAATCAAAGGTTAAGATTTGGATCTACCCATAGGCCCCCATAGTAGTTCCTATTTTTGGGGCTCAGATTTAGAGCCCTCTAAGACATTCCCAAAAAGGAACTACGATGGGGCCTATAGGTAGAGGTTTTTAGTTCGGGTTTGGGCTTTGGCCCTGGTGTTGGGCAATGTTGTTGGGTCCTCGATGCAGTTTGGGACTAGGCTTGAGGGCTCTAGAGTTCCATACGGGTGATTGTCAAAATCATGGTCCATGTTTGGGTCCTTATCATAATACGGCGCTTGATATTTAGGGTACCCCCCAAAAAACCCTGATGTTGACAGCCACCCATACGGTGTAGGCCATGAAGGTGAAAAACGGAGCTGGGAGGTACTATGATCCTTTCCCCACTTTTGGGTTATGCCTCAGGTTTCGGGGTTGGGGCTGGGACTTCGGAACGTAAGTCTCAAGTTGAGGGTATCTTACTCGAGGCTAGGATCTCGTCTGTGGGCACTCCATGTTTTAAGAGCTCTTCGGGCCAGTAGCTCTAAGCCACCACCGCCCAGACCCCAACCGAAGACCAGCATCTTGAAACCAGTAGCTTGAGGTTACAAACTCTCAAAACGCCCAAGCCCCCAATGTAGCGCCAAGTGTTCGGACCTCTGCATTGCAAGCCTTGTTTACCAGCTTCGTACCCTATATAAGCTACATCCAAGTGGCGTCCATGAACGCGTAGGGCCACTTCCCTGTCAGCTGGTAGTTGCCCATGAAGACGAGGACGTACACCACAACTGTGCGTGAACTCGACATTCACTTGGGCACCCAGCTCAACTCTGACAAACTGCTGTAAATTACGATCTTTCAAACACCGCAAAGCCACAACCTTGAAGAAGCCCTATGCCACGTTATGGTGCAGGGCTAAGGTTAGCTTCTAAGGTCCAAGTACTCCGTGCTAAAGTGCCATCGAGACACGGAGCTGGGATCCATTGTGGGAGTTTCAGAAATTTAGGAACATCTCTTTAGGCGTCTTTATAGTCAGGAGCCTATCAAGCATTAAAGTCCTCTTGCAAGGGCCCCGTACTTCTGAAACACCCAGATAGCTGTGCAAATAGCAAAACCGAAAGACGTGCAGAGATGAGGAATATGCTTCATTGATTTTACCGCTTTGCTTTGTGCTAACTCCCCTGGAGCCCTATTTGGGAGCTTCCGAAAATAGGGGACCCTAGTATAGTACCCTAAATAGTAGGACCCTTATTATAAAGACCCCCAAATAGGGTACCCCTATTTTTCGGAAAGTCTCGTTTGAAGGTTGGAAGATGTTCAAAGATGAGGAGCTTTCCTTGAGCTCCGACACCTCGAGGTTGCCGTACTTCCACATCCCGAAATTTAGGGTTTTCCGCGCTAAGCCCGAAACTCTGCATTCCGCTGTGCTCTTTCACAATGCAGTGAAACCGACGACGAAACCATCAACAAGACGAACATCTACGTAGCACTTCAGATTATGGAACTTTCGTAGGATGGGCGGTTTGCAAAATCAGACGCATGTCAATAGATAAGATCCTTCACGCCCAACAAGACGACAAATAATCCTGAACCCGGAACCCCCTAAATCCTGAACCCTGAAACTCCCAAAACCCCAAAGTTCTGCAGCCTAAATCCCTAAATCCACGAAAGCCTGCAGAACCTTATGAGCCTCAACCGCGCAACTGCCAATCTTCGTCGGAAGCATCCCCTGAATCCGAAAGCCCGAAACCCTAAACCCCTTCGAGGAATATTACAGCGTACATGCAGGAAGGAACGCCGTGAGGCAGCCTCTGTAAGTATATTTAGGAGAAAGAACGGTAGGCAGACCGCTGTAGTCATCCTTCAAAGCCCCCAACGTCTGAACTCTCTAGACCACCCCCACAACGGCTGAGGGGTCGGCCATAGAAGGCCTCAGCGGAAGAACCAGCTGGACGCTTTATGGCTTGGAGTTAGGGTTGCAGGTGTCCAACCGCAAAAACCCCTGGACCCTGATCCCATCCCTGAAGCCCTTACCCCAACGCCCCTAAAACAAACCCTTCGGGCTCGGCTCCTAAACCCTAAACCTTTCGGGTTTGGGGTCTGAACCCTTCATCCTTTGTGGGACATCATGCTCGATAAACCATGTAAAGATATGGAGATATGAACAGAAAGCTTTCTCGGGGTTTACAATTAGGTCATTATTACGTCCTGTCTGCAGGCATGTCGCCCCAAACTGCAAGCACGAAGACATTCGAAGCGCGCGCGTCAGCAGGGACGATGGTCGGATGAAGAGGTCCTGCTTCATTGGTTTGGGTCGCGGGCTGAGGGATGCCAACGGTATAGGGGTCTATAAGCTTTGCAGGTGATTCTGGCAGTAACCCGACATCTCGAACCCCCAAGCCACGGACCATAGTCATATAAACGGTTAGGGTTTTAGGGCTTAGGGACCAAACCCTTCACCCCTCAATTCCATGAGTGTGGGGGGGGCCTACGGTTTAGTTTAGTTTCTAAGCCCCATGCCGGGGGTGCGTCCTGTGCCCTCATCAAAGTCGAGGTTTATGTTTTTAGGATATTCTCGAAATCCGGATGACAGCTACCCTAAACCCTATATAACGTAAACCCTGGCACAATGCGACTGTCCAGTGCGCCGACGAAGAAAGGCGGAACATGAACTACCTCAGGCAGTGCAGCGGGCCGGGGCCCTGGGGCACAGGTTTAGGGTTTGGGAGTTTCCGAAAATTAGGTGTACCTTAATTATTTTAGGGTCCTTATATATATATATATATAATAATAATAATAATAATAATAATAATAATAATAATAATAAGGATCCTACTAGTTAGGGTAGTATATTAGGGTCCCCTATTTTCGGACGCTCCCGTTTAGTGTTTACGTTGTAGGGCTTCTTCCCAGGGATTAGGATTTCAGTCTCAGGGTGTCAGGTGTGCGACTTGAGTTCGAAATTCAGTTGTGCTGGACGGCGCGACATGGGGGAAACCCAACCCCGGAACCCAACACTGATATTGAAGCCTTGAGCCCGAAAGTGTAGACTCGACCGTAAACTGCAGTCTATACTATACCGAAGCTACAACCCTAAACCCCTAAACCGAAGCTCGAACACATAATACGTACACCCTTTTCAAAATACCAACATCTGCCCTCGATGCCATCGGCCAGGGGTGTCGGGAGACTGGTAGGATTTAGGCCGTAGTATGTTTATCTATCGGGACTACAAGGGCATACGGCTTGCAAGTAGTAATTATTCCGACCTCAAAATTTGTGGAGGGCTGGGTGACAGCGGCTATTGATGCTCAGATCTATGGCCGAGGCTTAGTTGCGGAACTACGGCCTGCGGGGTTTCGGGTTTAGGGCTTTTATCTTCAGGATTTCAAGGTTTAGTTTGGGTTGGGTTCCGGCCTTTTTAAGGTTTGGAACTGTAATTAGTGTTGAGGCAGCTGTGTCCCTGAACCGCGAAGTCTTTCGTCTGCTATACTGCACGGGGAGATCCCAATGAGCTTCATACAGGCCCGGGTGCATGTTGGACTTGTTCAAAAGCCACACCACGCCTCGCATCGAAGTGGTAGAGTTTCTCAGAAAGAGCTGAAAACTGTAGTATACTCCGTTAAACCCTGTCTAAACCCTTTAGTAGACGAGAACTTTGCAAGAGATACGGTTGATGACATAACTCTGCATCACCTTAAGGACACTAAACTATGGGAATTACAGTATATTCCTTGTTATGGGTAATGCAGGATTTATATCATCAACCGTCGTCCAGACAACACCAGGAGACCCTAACGGTAAAAGGAGGGACCCTTAATAAGGACTCCCAGGTATATACCCTTAAGATAGCTATGATATGACCATCATATAGCCCATTATAGGGTAGGGGTCCCCACTAAGGGTCCCTCCTTTTTCCCCTGTTGAGAGACTTGCACCGGCACCCTTGGAAGTTGTAAGCTCCTTCCAGCAAAGGCTCTCCTGCCACTTCTTGCACTCGGACTTAAAGCCTTGGGTGATCTGGGAGCTTCCGAAAAGAGCGGACTCTAATATAGTACCCGAAATAGTAGGGTCCTTATTATAAGGACCCCAAAGTAAGGTACCCCTAGTTTTCGGAAACACCCATGTAGAGGGTGAAGGGTTTAGGATTGGATTAGGGTTTAGGGTTGGTTCAGGCTTTGGCGTTTGGGAATGAGTTGGTTCAGGTCTGCATTTTCTATTCTCAGAGCTTCCGGTTGGGGGTGTAAGGGTATCGCGTTTAGGGTTCGGGCTTGGGGTTCCAGTGTTTGGGACTTCAGGGTGTGGGGGTCTGCATGCAAGGGTGGCGACAGAGCTTTGTGTCTCGTGGTGTGCGTGTAGGTTGCTGGATTCTGGCTAATATAATAAGGCCAGGGCTTGTTGTTGGGGCAGAAAGTGTGGCTCTCGACCCCAACCCTGCGCAAACCTCAAGCCCTAGCTCTGGCTGCCATGTGGGGGGCAGAGTTGACTCGCTTGTGGATTGAGAGCTCCGAGCGCGAAGATATATTTGGGGTTTAGGGTTCATAGGGCTTAGGGTTTGTGAGGTTTAGTGTGCAGGCCCGAATTGTGAGAGTCGAGGTTTTTGGAGCAAATTCGGGCATTTGGTGAGAATCCAAGTTTCGAGGATCAAGCTGGGTTACTTAAAGGGTCACGGGACTTAGTAACTAGGGTTATAATGATGGTAACTATACTTACAATTACTTATAACCCCATTTAAAGTACCTATAACCCTACTTACTAAGTCCCATGATCCTCCAAGTAGGGTCTGTGGCCTTGAACCTCACAGCTGCAAACCCTTTAAATTAGAACCCTTGTAACACCTCGAACAAGCCAGGAACTTCTCCCTAAGGCTCCATGTAACCATATCGTATACACTTCGGCCTCAAAGTACCTACACAGGAGCCCCTTTATAAGGCCCAAGTATATACTACATGGGTGCATGGAGCCTTAGGGTCTGTAGTGCCGAATTGATGCGAGCTATAAGGATTAAGCCTCAAAGCCCTAGAGGCCCCCCACCCTGACACCGTAAACTGTAGAGTCTAAGCTGAGAGCCCCAAACCCCCGAACCCCAAAACCCCCAAACCCGAAGCCCTAGACGCCTAAGACCCCAAATCCGAAGCGCTTATAGGGCCCTAAACCCTAAACCCACCAGAATGGATGCCGAGGCGCCTTCGTGGGGCACGACTAGGGAAAAATACTGCATCGTTACAAACCTGAGGCACCAACTTGGATCAGGGTTTGGGGTGGTTTAGGGTTGAAGGATTTAGGGTGGCTTCAGGGTTTGATAGCGAATTTGGGTCCTGGTTTAGGGTGACCTCAGGTTTTGATAGAATTTAGGGCTTCGGTTGGATTTGGTTTAGAGTGGTTTAGGGGGTAGTGCTTCGGACTTTCATGGGGCACCCAAAACAACAGAATGGTAGTGGGGGGATGTTATTTATTATTCAGATTACAACAAGAATCTCCCAATGCCTCAATCCGGAACACCCCTAAGATAATGGGGCCCCTTAGGGCTCGTAAGGACAAGAAAAGGTGCTGATGCCTTTTACATATCTTTGTGCGTATAAATTAAGAACTAGAAAAGGACACGAGTGACAATTATTTGGGGCTTAAGGCTTCGGTGCTACAGCAATACGCCGGGACGCGAAACCGCAAGAAACTAAAGCCCGTCAACCCCTCTTCACCTAATCCTCCCCTAAAAACCGTGGACCTTGGTGTTTAGGATCTCAGGTCTAGGTACCCTAAAGAGTTTCGCTGGCTCGAGTCTGCAGGAGTCAAGAAGGCACAAGTCGACATCTACCTGCGACGTAGGCGCCAGCCGAGCGCTCCGACGCAAATGCAGAGGCCGTTCCTGTCCGTCATCTCAATGTGCAGAGGCAAAGGTTAGGGTTACTTGTACCCACTGGTGTAGCCTGAACACTAAGTTTGGCTTTGTACCCTGAACACTAAGTTTGGCTTAGCTACCTCCGGCCCCAGACCCAACACAGTAGTAGTAGGTTATGACTAAATAGTTTGTTATAGGGTACAGCCTTCCATAAGATGTAGGTATACTTATAGTCTCGATTGTAGTTCTTTTTTGGTTAACCAGCCTTATGGTTAGGATCCTGAAATCTAAACCTGGCGAACCAAAAAGGGAACTACAAGGGAGACTGTAGGTATACCCGATCAACAGAAGGCTCCTGGATCCAGAAGTCGTCTCTTTCGGTGCTGCGGCTGAGAACCGGGCTACAGACTAAGGAATACGAGAGTCTAACTGCTACTTACCTAAACTTTACGCACTTTAATGTAATATAACCTATGAATCCTCTACACAAAATCCGACCACATGCGGTGCCGGATCATCGATTCAACTGGATCGGAGATTGTGCGATGACGGTGCCAAGGTTCGTCATCGCACCAAGCATCGGCGACAACCTGGAGAGCAAGCCGGCGGCTGGTGCTTAGGCTTAAGGCTTAAGGCCTTTGGCTTCACAGGTGTAGGCCTTGGGTAATTCAAATGGGTTGATGGCTCGGGGTTGAGAGTGGCTGCGGCTACTTGACAAGGAGATCCTTCCAACTGAAACCCCTTACCGACCAAGAACTTCTTGCAGGCGGCACACCTCAACTTCACACTCCTACACTGTCCTACATATTCACCAGCAAATCTCGACCCCTCCACACCCCAAAGCCTCTAAACCCCAAAGCCTCGAGCTAAATAATCGCTTCATCCTCCAATCGCACACAGCAGTCCTAAACCCTTGACCCTCAACCCCAAACCCTAAGCCCTAAGCCCTAAACCCTAAACGGTCGAGCCATGAGGCGGCGCAAGGAGCGTCAGGACCTGATGCCAAGCCTGCACCAGAGAACTGGGAAGTCAAACCTACCCATAGTAGTTCCTTTTTTGGGTGTTCATTTTTGGAACGCTGCAAGGTAATCCCAAAAAGAAAGTACCATGAGGCCTATGGGTAGGTGTCGATTTCGAAAGCCTCCCCAAAATTCATCATGATTAGGGCTTTCTAAACAAGAAGGGAAACTAACAAGTGTCCCCAACTCGATGCCTAGTTGTGCAGTATGGCTCAGCTCAGAATCCGGCATGACCACAAAAATGCATACACACACACACACACATTCACATTGCAGGGAAGGCTGTTTTGGATACACCTTCGCAAACCCCAAGCCCTACAGTAGAAGCCTAAAAGTTGGAAACCCAATAGCCTCAATCCTGAAGAGCAACGTATGGGGAATTCCAGCACTAGTTGGCCCAGTTGGCCTTAGTCAGGTTTCCAACTTTATGGTGCTTACTGTAAACCAAGTAAATTCAGCGATCGGTCCTGCATGGCGATGCAGTGGCGGGTGAGGTACACCCTCGGCTGTCTAGACCGGAGCTTGGGGATGAAACTGGGGGGATCAGGGTTCGGTTTAGGGGTTTACATAGGGTTTGGGGGTTTAAGGTTTAGGGGTTTAGGGTTTATAAGAGGTTTAGAATGGTTTAAAGGTTTAGGGTTTAGGGGTAGCTGTTAGGTTCCAGAAGAAAGGGTCCAGGCTCGAGGTTCAGGTTTCTAGGAATGCCCAAACCCAGCCCCTCAGCATCGCAAGCCAAGAGTCCAATGTCCTATCTTCTTCTGCACATAGAAGGCATCAGCATCCTTCCAGGAGCATGAGGGAGCGGAGGAGGTCTCTACAAACGGCCCTCATATTCGCAAATACTCGAAGAGCTACATCGTTTAAGCAATCCACGATCTTTGTCGATCGTGGTCCCCGAAGTTTCGTGGTGAATCGCTACCACCAGGTAGTTCGTAGGCACGGCTGCTCTTGCAAAACCCGACGAACACAGGGCTGATGGGGTTTGGGGATGAGGCTTTGCAGGCTCAGGGTTCAGCCTTAAGTGTTTAGGGCTAAGGGTTCCGGGCTATAGGACATAACTTACCCGGTGCTGTCATGCTTCCTTTGCTGGCGATATACATTCTAAGATAAACATGATGGAGGCCATAGTGTACATAAATCAAAAAGAGAAGCCCTGGATAATTGACTTGTTGCTGATAAGCTCCTGAAGTTTTGTAACTTCCTGCATGGTATGCCCCAAAACCTTGCTCCAGCCTCTATATTTGTGTCATCCCAAATCCCCAGGTACGGAGCAGCAACCTCGGCAGACTGGCATAGAACCCTGCACAATTCAACCTGCCAAAAGAGACAAAAAAACACACGCTGCTGTAGAACCATGAATATCTTGACTTTCACCAGGGATTTATGAGGAGTAGTGCTTTGAATGATAACGCTCGACTGTGGCAACAAAGAGCTGCGGTGTGGCGATGTCCTTGGAGGGCTTTGGCACGGCCTGATGCGTCTCGTGTCTTCTTCACAGTTGGTTTGCCAGCACATAGAAGAGTACATGCCGATGACTTGCAGCTGTTCTGTGAGATGTTGCGGTGGTTGAACTGTTGTTGCCTTCGTCCTTACATCCTGGACCCCAGAATCGAAAACTTTGTATTTCCGTGCCTACGCAATTACCAAAACGCACCATAAATGCAACAAATACATTTAAATTAGTCGTCAAAAGCATTGGAGGCTGTGTTTGACAAACTACTTCCCAATATATCCCCCAAAACGGGTTTGGAGGCTCGGGGCTTGGGGGTTGTGAGTTTGGGACTAGAACGCTTTTGGCTTCAGGATATCGAATCTAGAAACGGAGTTCGACTGGGATTGTTCTGCCCGTTGGAGGTCCACAGAGTCAGAGCTTAGCAGCCCGAAGGTAGGGAGTTCAATAATCGGAACGGGGTTGGGGTGTGCTATTGATTACAACAGGGACTATACGGTGATGGCATTACAAATCACTCCGACTTCTACAGTCATGTTCCCTGGGTTGTGACGGATTTTGGGTTGGTTTCTGCGTGCCTGCCCACACCCAAAGCCAATCGCCCAGGCTCTGGCCAAGCGACCCAAGATCCTACAGTCTCCTAAAGCTCCTAGATAGAGTTTCGGGTCCAGCACTTAAGATAGCTACTCTACTCCCATTACGAAACAGTCCTATCTCCAATTCCGCAGGCCCCCATCGTACCTGGGAGTGGAGAAACAGCACGAAGCACGCCACGACGGCCAGAACCAGCCGCAGCCCAGTGCTGAATGTGTCCGGTGCCGCCTTATCGGGTCGAGCTTTGTGCATGTATCCGATGTAAGAACCCGACTATGAAAATGCTGTTTTGCGTACTGCGACGTTACTACGAGGCTCTTGATATGGATCCTATCTTGTTGAGACTCTTGAGCTAGGATTTCTTGCTCAGGTTCCCGCAGCATCTAAGAGTATGGGCGGAGATAGGTAGGGCTTATAGGCTCTACACGCGAGGCATGTATCTGCTACGTCCTGTGCACAGTGACTGCCAAATCCGGATGACAAAAACAGTGTAACACTCTTCATGAGAACCTATGTGAGATACAAGATTACCTATTCTTGGGGGCTTTCGGCAACATGACCAACATAATCCTGCTGACCAGCAAGGCAGATGAAAAACGCATTTTGGGAGGTTCCTGAAAACAAACACACAACTAAGCAATCCAATACAGAAACGATGCAAACAAGACCCAAATGGGCGCCATGGCTAAAATGACGAACACCGATAACAATGACCAGGGTCGTGGCAGTATATTTCTTTGTCACAGCAGTAGTAGTAGTCGTCGCGGTAGTGTGTGCACAAGTGGTAGTGGTAGTGGTAGTGGTAGTAGTAGTAGTACTACTACTACTACTAGTACTAGTACTAGTACTAGTACTAGTACTAGTACTAGTACTACTACTTGTAGTACCAGTAGTGATACTAGTAGTAGTACTAGTAGCAGTAGCAGTAGCAGTAGCAGTAGCAGTAGTAGTAGTAGTAGTAGTAGTAGTAGTAGTAGTAGTAGTAGTAGTGGTAGTGGTAGTAGTAGTAGTAGTAGTAGTAGTAGTAGTAGTAGTAGTAGTAGTAGTAGTAGTAGTAGTAGGTTCTAGCCCGTGACATGTTCAAGAACGCCCTTGCACAAACATGTCCAACATCTCAACATGATTTCAGCTCTAGATTTGCCGGACCTGTCGATAAGTTCTTGGGTGCAGGAGCTTTGGATGCTTGTAGCCGTTGGTTGTTGCTTGAAGGAGTGAGAGTAGTTGAACTGTGAGGTAACACTCCCTTCAACGGTGGCCTCGTACAAGGCATCTTCGGTCGCGAACCTCGTGAGCAAAGCTGTGCCCGTTTCCAGACGAGCCCTAGTACATCTACAAAGAGACGATAAACACAGGTCACCATTAATTATTCATTCTGCAAGCCTGCATGTTATGCCCTACTGCCCACCATAAGATTGCTCATCTGTTGCTGCCCGCATAGCATGCTGAAATCTCTATCTTAACCCGAGCAGGACGAGTGTCTGTAGAGTTCAGATTTCAGGGTTTGGAATGTTGAGTAGGTGTGTAGCCGACGTCTCTCTTTAACTAGGAAAAACAGCACAATGTGGGCACTCACACCTACCGATCAGATCCAGAATATGGGAGTTTCCGAACGTATGGAGACCCTAATATAAAACCCTAAATAGTAGGATCCATTATTGTAAGGACGCCAAAATAAGGTACCCCCCTAATTTTCCGAGCCTCCCATATAGAGGAACCGACTCCTCCTCCAAAAACCAGAGAAGTCAACTGTTTCATGCCTATCCTTGTAGTATCCTTAAGGGACGGGGGTCCAAGGAGGGTATATAGCCTAGTGATCCCTAATCCTCCCTAGTACTCCCTAAGGTTCCCTTACAGTCCCATAAGGATTCCTTATACCCTCCCCCCTTGAACCACCCTCCCTTAAGGATCCTATAATATCCGAGCTACCACTCAGACAGTAAGAAGAAGCTGGACAGTGTAATAATCAACCGTTGTTTTAACATAGTGCTATAGTAAAACCAATAATGCAAGTGACATACAGACTTAGATGACCTCTGCAGGAATTAGCAGGTTCTTTTGGTGAGACTCCCCCTGCTCATACATGCTGGTGAAAACCAAGAGCTGGCATGCTCCCAAGAGACTACGCTGCCTGTCTGGAAGTCGTGCATTTGATCTTTTCTGGATGTCGTGATTCTGATCCAGCCGGAAATCTAGACCGGAAGCCACAGAACCATGTCCCAGAACTCCTAGAAGCCCTGAACCCAAGTCTTGAACGCACGACCTTCAATCCTGAAGCCTAGCCACAAACCGTATACTCCACACCTCCACTTAAACCCTCTGAACCCCACACCCTAAACCCTCGGCCATAAGTTTGCGAAGCGACAACTTGCCGAGGATCAGGTACCAGGGGCAGAAGAGTGGAATTCCTGGAGGGTGCACCCGAAAAGGCCGAACCGTAGCTCGAGAGTTCGGGCTTGCTTTTGGTAGGTTTTAGGGAGGGTTTAGGGTGTAGGGGCTGTTCTAGCATTTGCTTTTGGAGCTTTCTAGGTCTGCTTTTAGAGTCTCAGGGTCTAGGATTTGAACTTTGATCGGGATTGGCAGTGCAGGATCGATGAAGCCTAATGTAGGAACCTGATTAAGAAACCTTGGGCCTTTGTTACGGTTCCTTATAAGAACCCTACTATATTGGGGTTATAGGCCCAGGGTTTCTTAATCAGGTTCCTACATTAAGCCAGATGCCATCTATGGAAATGTGCGAACTAAGGAAGATTTGTATAGCCTTCAGGGTCAAAGTATTGTAATGCTATGAGGGCCAGAATGCCTGGGCTCTGGGGCAATACACCGGAATGTGCGAAGAGCAGAGGAACAATGCTGCTACGAGCCGTTGGTGAACTCCCGATGCCCTTGACAAACCTGTAGCGGGCTTAAGAAGAGGTTCCTGCTTCAGGATGAAGTCGAGCTAGCTGCAGGCAGAGCCCCGTACCCCTTTCAGGCTTACCTAAAGCATGTACCTTGAATTCTAGACGCAGAATTCACCTGATGCACTGTTGTAGTATCTAATGCAAAGGGGGCTTTGGCCTCTCGGACGAAAGGCCTCTGTTGAATCCCTCCTCGAATATTGCCAGCTTTGAGGCTTTCGAGAAAGTGCGTTGTGATTGTCGCAGCCGTCGTTTTCGCTGTTTTTGTGGTACGTCGTTTGCTGGTGGTCGTCTAGTCCCTGCAACTCTCGTGGTGGGTGTGGGTCGCCTTGTTGTCGTCATTGCTTGGCGGCGTACGCTGTACTGTGTCTGCGGCTCAAGACTTAAGATTCTTTGGGGCTTCAGGCTAGTAAGCTCGAGCTCCCGGGCGAGCTGCAAAACTTTGCTACTTCATCTGACGGCTTTGCACTACCGGACCAAGGTACCGATGGCATCGTAGATGCGGAGGTTGTCGGCATGTTGCCGCTCCTCGGGCGTGTAGCCTCGAAAGACTCGGGGCAGTCGAGGTCTAGGGTCTTATAAACATACCACAAGAAAACTAATCCATACCTCAAAGAGAGACGTACCTGCGCCATACCTCAACCTCAAACATACCTGTCTCATCTCTGAATCCTATACGCGCGTTGTCGTATGGTACACCCCGCTTTGGGATTAAGACCCTTCGCTCGTGCGTGTTTGGGATGAGATGGGATGGGCTTGGGGGTGTACAATATTTCAAGAGCAGTCAACACGTTCGAGAAACTTCCAACACTGAAGCCCGGAAACTCTTGAGGCTATGAACAAAACGACAAAGGAGCCGACATGTTTCCCAGAACACCATCTAAGTCACCTCAGGAAGAGAAAGATTCAATTTGGAATGCATGAAAACCCTCTGCTGCGTTTCAGTACTCCCGGTCTGTGCCAATGGCATGTGACTTCCAAGTTGGGATTGGGGATTCGTACAGTCCTAGTAGTTGACAAGCCAGATTCTCGGCCTGCTCAACGACACGATTGCTCCAGAATCGATGGGTAGTTTTCCAAGCTAAGGTCCCTGTGGAGGTGCTTTTTATGTACTACATTTAGGACCTAAACGGGGGACCCGTTTTTTAGATAACTACTCCGATGGTTGTTGCAAATGTCCCGTTTAAGGGCGGGGCAGGGGGAGATCTTAGCCTGACGCCTGACGCGCATCCCACCTCCTTGCTAGCTGTCCTGTTGCAGATACTACATCAGAGTGTGTCATAAAATACGATAAGATGCTTATAGTTCATTTGCATATAACATGACTATACCATAAAATACGACAAGTATAAGTCGGCCATCCCCACTGGTCCGTATACCCTAAACCAAGGGGCCGCTCCACGCCGTTCCAAACAGCTCCATGGCCGGTCTTGTTGCTCCGGGACGTCGGAGGCTTCGGATTTGCGTAAGGATTACCCTATGCATCCAGGGACCTTATTACGGGGTGCTTAAGGGGTCTAGGGCCCTAACTATGAGGTAATTGGATGGATAGGGCTAGGATCTAGGAATTTAGGAGTCGATTGCACTTTGATGCCAGGCCACAGGACTTAAGACAACGACCCCGGTCTTCGCCGGTAGATCCCAGGGGCAGGTCTGGGTCTTGGGTGGACCTAACCTGAACTCTGAACCCTCAACATCTTGTCATTCTGCCTGAATGCTCCGTATGCTCCGTCATACTAAAGTTTGCACAGCGGGCTCAGTCGCTTGTAAATCGATTGAAAGCCCAAGCCGGATGGCTGCGTGGTCCGTCCTATAAAGCGGGGGTATAACGTTGGCTTTTCGGAAGTTTGGGGCTTTCGGGGGTTTAGAGGTGCAGGCACGGGTTAGGCTTAGTGATGTCATCCGGGCTGGCCAAAGTTTCCGGAGTCGGATTCCAGGTCTGGAAACCTAGCAAGATGAATGATAAACTGATAAACCATAGCAGAATCTGGAACTGAACAAACAACCATGGTTGCTCACGATGTCTGAGGAGCGGTTAGGAACTTATGACTCCACCTGTGTTTCAGAGCCGGACCAAAACTCTTCCTCTTGCGGGCCCAAGAGAAGAAGACACAGGATAGTTCGACTGCATAGCTTCATGGGAGACCTGTCGGGTTCAGGGCTTTTCTAGCCGTACACGCGACGCCTAGAGTCGAAAACCCAAACCACATAAAGCCCAATGCAAGAACCCCAAACCCTCTCGTAACAAAGTCATACAAACTCCATGAACACTATTAAGGTTACCTAGACTAAGGCCTCAAACCCGAACGCCCTAAGCCCACAACCCGGAAAGCCAACCCCCTTATGAGCCCTAAATCCCTACAGCCCTAAGGCCGAAATCCCTAAAGCCCTAAGCCCCCCCAAAGAGACCACAACTCAGGGCCTCTTTTTCGGCTTCCGCGGCTTTGGCCGCCAATAGCTCCTGAGCTCCAAAAATCGGACGTCGCTTAGACTAAAACGCCAATGACAAAAAGCATACATGTAATGAGGGTTTGGGGCTTAGGGTGCAGGGTTTAGGAGTTCGGGTTTAGGGGAAACGTAATGGGTATAAGTTCAAGCCTTGTCCTCATTATATGTATGGTTTTGTATCTAGTATTGCCATCCTTCTGCTGATTTCTGCGTTGATTCTGAACTTCTTGTGCTTGCGGTGTAACTATTCCATGCTATTGTTTTTTGGAATTTGTAGTCTTCATCTTCTTCTTCTCTTTGTTTTGGTGTTCCGGAGCTTTCTTCTTGTGCTTGTGGTTGTGTTGCTGTATTTCGCATGGTGGGCTTCATTTTGGGACGGGCCCATGCTGCAAACAACTGCAAGCAAACCATGTATAATCACCTAGTTGCTGAGTTCATAAGCCCCAAAAAGTGTACACTTTCTGTTTGATGGTAGGTAATATTACCCCACAAAGTGTAAAGTGTATCCACTCAGCTACTAAGACTCCGCTTGCACCTTCCAGTCGCAAAGGTTGATTGTCCTCCAATTTGTACGCCCGGCTGCCAACCCAACAAAAGGCAACTGCCACGGTTTAGGGTTTAGGGATTCAGCCCTGTTTTGGGGTTAGAGCGTCAACGTTCAAGGCCGCGCACGGGCGTTGTCGTTGTCGTTGTTGTTGTTGTTGTCGCTTTAGAATAACCCTGCCCACACCCCGAGGGAAACGGCACCAACACAGCATGTTCCGCTGTAGGGTTCAGGAACAACAAAGCACATGCGAAGCAATTCAACAACATTGAAACCTACCTGTCGAAACATGAGCCCCTACGGACAAATATAGCAGCCCTCCACCAAGAAGCCTGAGCTATGCCGGAAGTGCTGAGCAATACATCTTGAGCTCCATGCCCTAAGCGCTTGAGTCCGTAAACCCCAGGATCTCCAAACCCTCGACCCATGACTCCCTAAACCTAAACCCTGTCATCCCAAATTGCAAGCCCAGCATCGATTTCAGCATCCGAGGGTTTCAGCAAAGTGGGACGCCACGCCTTCACAGTGCAAGTGGTGAAAGCTCATCAACGAAAACAGACTTGGTCCACAACCAGGAGGGAGAAGGACTCTTGTCCAAGGCTTGCTGCTCGACGAATAAGCCAAGACCTGTAAATCCCGTGCTGCCAAGACTTCAGTGTCGCGCGCCTCGCGCAGAAAGCGCAACGAGTTCGCGACGGATTCTGGAGCCTCGATTGGCAATTCGTTTGGGGTGAATAATATTATACAGGGGCCTCAAGAATCAGAAGAGGGTTTTTGGGGCCCATTCATGATATCATAATTCATACTAAGGACCCACCCAAGAAATAGTATTTCTAATTCCTGCTACCATAGGGGCCTTAATTATAAGTATAAGGTTCTTATAGTAGGACCGAGGTTCCGAAAGCGGCGTTGCTTGTTGTCTGAAGCTCCCACATGGGAGCTCCGAAAAGTCGGTTAGCTTATTTGGGGGTTCTTATCATAAGGATCCTACTATTTTGGGATACTATATTAGGGTGCCCTAATTTCGGATGATACAGACGAGCTGTCGTAAGTTGCTACTGCAATCTTTTCCTGCAGCATTTCTGAGCCCGTTTCTTCACAGCATCGTAATATGGGAGTTTCCGAAAATCGGGAACCCAAATATAGCACCCTAAATAGTCGGATCCTTATTATAAGGACCCCAAAATAAGGTACCCCTGATTTTCGGAAACTCCCATATGCTTCGGATGCTGCAGTCAGGGAGTTGGGACTTGGAGTTGAGTTCGCTGCAAGCTTATCCAAAAGGATAAACTCTGAACGCTGGACCCGAAACTCCTGCTTAACCAGGGTCTAGGCTTTAGGGTCTAGGGGTTTAGGGTTTCGAAACCCCTGCTTAAACCCTGAACCCCTGACCCGGCCCTAAGCCCTTTACCCAACACTCCTAAACCCCGAGTCTTGGTTGTGTAAGCCCCGGACCTCGGAGTTGGGATTCCATGTCTCGGCCTCTGTCTGAGCAAGGATACATTGCACTCCTTGCACTCTCATATTAGGGGCCTTAATAATTGGAATAGGGTTTTGGTGGTATATTTTACAGTAGTTGTAACAAAGGAACCTCCAAAATAGTATAGGTAACTATATAGGCCCCTATATTAAGCAGATAGAATGCATCTCTACATCCGAAATCCACGCTGCCGGAAATCCACCGAAACTGGCCCCAGCTTCTGCACACGTCGAGCCGGTCCCACCTCCTTGTCGGCGTCTGCAGCCGGCTCCATTGCCCAAAGGGTCCAAAGTACCGATATAATAGAATGTAGGGTTTCTATATTAGGAATTACTATTATGATTTGGGGAAGTATTCCCCATAACAGCACATGGGACCCTTTGGGTTGTGCCACAGAAAAACGGAAGTTGTGACGCTGGTGCTCAGAACAATCATACTGCAGACCTAGCCTGCTATGGCTTCTGTTTTGGGTGCGTGGGGTGGTGGGGGCGTGGGGCTGGGTCTTGGGCAGGACAGGGCCAGTTGAGTTTGAGATTGGGGCTTCAGTGTCTCACTATCGGTGTGACATGTGCTGGTCTTCGCGTTGGGCATCTAGGATCGCAGGCTCTTAATGTAGGGTTGGCGGGCTGGGGGGTTTTGGGTGTTAGGCTTCGGTGGAGTTTGAGGTTTGGGGCTTGCAGGGCTTATGTCCACTGTAGAATCGAGGTATGCTTCCGGAAAAAGGTCTGATGTCAAGAGCGGTGTAAGCGGATTTTCTTCGTGGCGATTAGGGTTTGAGGATAGGGTTTATTTAGGACTGTATCACCTCTTCCTGCTCAAAGCACAAAAGCTGCAGGGATTTATAGAAAAAATCCTTGAGCCCTACACCCTGCACACCCTGAACCCATAATTAGAGGGTAAGCTCCAAAAAAAATCATAGGGTAAGCTCCAAAAGAAATTATAGGGTAAGCTCCAAAAAAAACACTCGGGGTTTGAGATAAAAGCACCAGGCTTCGATACTAAAGCTCTCTCTGGGGTCCTCGCCATGTCACATGGTCGAGAACACAGGGGTTCAGACCTCAGTCAGATTAGGGCTCATTAGGGTTTGGGGCTCAGGGTTTTGGGGTTTATTGAGGGTTTAAGGACTATTAGGGTTTTGGGTTTAGTTTAGGGCTTTTTTTTTTTTTTTGTCGCCCCTTTTCCGTACCGCCACAAGGTTAGTCCAGAAGGCCTGTTTAGTTTAGGGCTTAGAGTTCAAGGTTTAGGCTTTGGGGTTAGGTCTTCGTCGCATTTCGAGAGTAAGGGGGCGGATGGGGGATGCTGCTCTGGAAATGGGTTTGGCACAGTTTGTCCTGGAATCCCTAGCTCCAGCAACTTCTGAATCGGCATCCAAGCAATGGAGCATGTCCAACTAAACATCCTGCTACCCCACACTGCTCTGGACCCGTCTTGACCTCATTCAACCACGCTCGGGCCCCTGCGCCACACCTGCGGCTTTTTGTGACGCCGGATCGAAATGGCTGCTTGCTTCAGTATGCTCAGAGATGGTTGTAGGGACCTGAAGTACATGCCTTCTTGCATCTGCTGAAGCTCTTTCAGAAGGGTAATTCGGGCAGGATCTTGGGATGCGTGAGAGTTCACTGGCAAAAAATGCAAACGGGAAAAGGCAAAGATGCAAAAAATATGCTGGCGATTGAGGCTGCTGCATGGAGTCCGGGATCAACATATTCCTGTAAACCGGTACACGTAAAAACCCCAAACATCCCCAAACCCTCCAACCCTCAATCCTCGAGTGCCACCACACCAAAAGCTCCACTACACTAAATAAAATGTAATGAAATTTCATGGTTTCCTTAACCGTCTTACTTCATCGGATCCTTAACATTAGTCTATAAGGACTCTATATCCTGCGTAAAGGTTTGAAATAACCTTGTGTTGCTCACTGAAGAAGAACTCCAGACGCCAGCACTGGCATGGAATAAAGCCTAAAGGCCACATACTCGGGCGTTCTGGAGGATCAGAGACATCTGCGGTGCAGGCTTCACGTAACGTGCTTAATCTTGAGAATTCTGAGTTCCATATCCCACAACTCTTGTGAAAAACAGTGCAGGGCCTCAGCCACGCGAATCTCCTCCAACATGCTTTTCCAGACCTGGGCCACTTGAAACAACTGGGTTGCGGGCCCTGTAAGATTTAGGGGCTTCTGAGACCCTACGGAACACAGCCTTTCAGGGTTCCACTTTTGATTTCCTTATACAAGTTCTTTGTATAAGACTGTAAGTTTTTTTGCTGGTTCAGGTTTGGCTTGAGGATTCAGGTTTCTCAGTCTGACGAGAATGCCGTTGCAAAGCGGGTTCTGAAGCTGGAATCCGTGGCATGACCCAGAGATCTTGCCACGCTGTGTCCCGCAGACTTGGTAGTCCGGTCGTTCGATACTCCCCGAACTACTCTCTGTCGCATTCAAGCCCACTTCATGAACCTCCAAGCAAAACCCTAAACACCTGAAACACTTGGATGTTTGGAGTGGTCAAATCCACCCAAGGCTCTTGCCAGTGGTCGCGAAAGCCGAAATCTGAGCAAACCTCGGACCTGAATCCTGAACCGACCCATACACATGAATGTGTGTGTGTATATATGTATATATATATATATATACATATCTAAGTCTATATGTATATGTGTATATGTACGTGTATATAATGGAGATAGAAAGATAGTTAGATAGAGGGGGCCTTACTAATTAGATATAATTAGAATAAGGATCTGGGGGTGTATGATACTATAATCACACTATAATCACAGTGGGAACCCTCGGGAAAAGTGTGTGGCAGCTTCTTCAGAGGTCTCTTGACCCTGTGTTTCCAAAGAATCCAACACCTCTCAAATGACCAGTATTCCTGCAACTGTACGAGTAGGTCAGCAGATTTGGTATAGTCTCAAAAGAGGTTCGCCATACATGACGACACCGACATGGACAGTAGTCTCAGAAAGGCTTGAAATACCAAGGCCCGCACAGAATACGTTCTGCTTGCCATCTGTGGATCCTCCTGAGCGATTGTTTGTTCACTTGAAGTTTCAACGACTGTCCGTTTGGCTTTTGGTTCAAGAGTCGGGCAAATGCTATGTTTCATCACCATAATTGCTGTTAGCATCGAGGTTGTGAACGGCACATGCCCAACAACTACAGTCCGCACAGCCCAATATAGTCTCCGTGCAGAGCCCGAAAAACCCGAGCTCATGGGGTGTCGAGTTTAGGGAAACCGTAAACCCGACGTCGTGAACCTTTTTTCTCCAAATTTCTACAGTCCTGAACCCACAACCGCGGGAACAGACTGTAGACACCGAAATTAACCCTTACCACAAGTCCTGAACCAAAACAACATAGACAAGCAAGCTCGTCCCCAAACCCTGGATCATCAAGCCACAATGAGACTCGAACTCAGGAACCCTGATGCTCTACCTCCCTACATCCGAACTGTTTATCATACACTGTCATACACCCTAACCCCATCGAACAAATCCTGAATCCTAAACCCTAAACCTCATAACCCTGAGCCCAAAAGCCCTAAGCCCGCATGCTCTTGCGTTTCCATCCCAGGCTCCACGTTGTCCTCGACGCTCTCCTCCGCAAGGGTTGAAAGTCTTTTTGGATGTTCAGCCAAGCATGGCTTCGGGACGTTGGCTTCGTGTGCTAGGCTATAAAGACTAGTTGTATGGAGTAGGGCGTTGTATCGAGTCGTATACAAGCATCTTAGCATCTTAGGGGGATTGCTGGAGCCTTCAACACCAGGATAGGATTTGTAGTCAGTGTAGCATGACTATAATCCTACAGGGACGATGTGTAAGGGAAATGAGTACTCATCACCTAATCCTATAGGGACGAGGTAAAGGGCAATGATGACTCGTTGACTGATCCTTCAGGGACGATGTAAAGGGACATGATTCCTCGTTACCCAGGCCTCTGTACCGAACCCGAAGACTGACCTGAACATGGAGGCGCTAACAGTGCCAGCATTCCCGCGAACTTGCCACAAACCTAGAAACTCCCCCGATTGTGGAAACTCTGCATGCTACGAGACAAGACGGGTGTAGTAGTATGATTTGAAAGAGATTATTAAATCAGGATGAGAGGTTCAGCTCTAGTGCAGTTGAAACCGCCGATCGACTCCCTCAATGGCACATGAAATCTGAGGGAACTTCCTAAGCTCCCGGACAGATCCTACGCCCGAAGCCCTAAGCCCTGTAAATCCTAAAACCACTCTCTATACTTCATGGAACCCTTAGATAGAAACCCCAAGGCATGGCAGAATCGTTTTCAGAAGCCCAAGTAAGGGCGGCCTCCACCTGCCAGGCCGCATCCTTTCGACCGGAAAATGTGACGTCCTCGCTCAGACAAGGCGGCAGCGTTCAATGCTTGAATGTTCGCATGCTGAGGTGGGTTAAGCTCGAAGATTTGTAAGATGAGGGCATGGGGCCTACAGAGCCTATGATGTCACGTTTTAGAGTTTAGGGTTTAGGGGGATGCCAGACTTACGGAGACAAAAGGATAAATCGAGATTTGGGGAGGCTGCTGCTCGGGCCCGGGCTGTTCGAGCCGTCACTGCTGGAACTTTCACGTCCCAGGGAAGTTGCAGATCTGCAGCTTAGCCGAAATAACTTGTTTCCATTTCAAAAGAAATCTCAAAAGCAATGGCCTGAAACAAGATGTCGCCATCGTGCGGGACGTCTTTAATGTTGTACTGCTTAGACCAGGAGCCCGAAGTTATACACCCCTTAGAACCATAATAAACATAATATGGTCACTATATTCTTTGGGTTTTATATGACCAAAAATAAAACATAATTCCTAAGGAGACCATAGGCAATGATACTGTCCTCGCATTGCCCGGCGGCTGGGAAGTGGCCGATGAGGGCCCAAAGGCGTCGCTGAGAGAGCTGTGCCTGCAGGTGGGCAGTTGTCAAAATTATGGTCCCTTTTTGGGTACCTGATATTAGGTGCCGTATTATATTGAGGACCCAACAGGAACCATCATTTTTGACAGTCACCCATGTGTAACAAAGGCTTCAAGCCGTAAATCCCGACTTCCCAGAAGCCCCTAAGCCCTCAACCATGCAAATACTGCAGGAATGCTCTGCTAGACAACAGAAACAGCTCTCCCACACGATGCATTGCCCTGCACCCTGCCTGGAGCATGGTCTTTGATGTCGGATGCCTGCAGCAGAGAGCTGGAAAAGGGTTCAAAGATTGAGCTCAGATCTTATAGGACTCATGGATTTGATGCCCCAAGGACTAGACTGCACCTTCGTGTTGAAGCATTCTACGACGTCAGAGCTTCGGGTTGTGAAGGGGCGGCGCTTGGGGCTATATGTAGGTCTAAGGCGTTGGAGTTTTTCTTCGGGGTCCAATCACCTATCGAGGGTACTAATGACGATATACTCCCGTAAACACCAACCAGCATTACTGTGTTGCTACATTACACAGACAAATATGTGCTAGTAGACCAAACTACCTGACCAATTGGGTACTTTGACCCCTTGGAGTCTTCGAGTTTGATTGGAAAAGCCTCGTGGCTGAACTTCGGGCCCATAAGGCCTTGCAACAATGCTGCCCCCTGGAGGTTTCGGAGTGTGAGGATTTGGTGGGTTTTCTCCATCTGCATATCAAGTTCAGCATCCTCGCTATAGAGCTTCGTCTTTGGGGTTTCCACGGGGTGAATCTTACAAACGTTTGAGGGGTCATTTACCGTAGTTGAAAAAGAGACTTTGGGGCTTTAATTCGGAGTTGTCTTCCCAAACCTCCTATCCATAAGAGCTCCAACCCTAGCGCCGACACTGCAGACCTGAAGCCGTATAAGTCTTAGAAGCCTCAAGCCCCACATCATCCTTCAATCCTGAAAACCACCGAAAGAATGTGATCCTTCAGAAATGAGGATCCCCCGCAGAAGGACCCTCCACAGGAGCCAGTTTTAGGGCCCGAAAAAAGCACATAAGCAAAACAAAGATAGTGATATCCCATATGAACCCCCTTGCAATGAAGCCCAATGAGGTAGAGATATCGTCATAAAATGCTTATGCTTATATGTGCTTTTTGGGGTCCCTTAAGTTTGGGGCCCCGACAGCGCAGCGAAAGTCGTGGCAGCCCTGCCACCAAGGAGATGAAGCCGAGCGGCTCGGTGAATCTGCCAAGGTCCGATAGGATTTTGAAATCTTGCTTTTGGGGTTTAGAGTTTCGACAAGAGCTTAGTAGCTTAGGGTTGAGGGGTTGGGGTTGTTGAAAAGTTTTAGGGTCTAGGGCTTCAGGATTTCAGGGTTGAGAGGTCTTTGGCTTGCTTAGGCTAGCGTACAGGATGGAGCTTTGCTCCGTTGCCTTGCATTTCCGAACTCTGACATGCCCAAGCATGATAAAGCTTCAGGGTCTACGTTGCACTCCATGGTTCGAGATAAACGGATTTATGGCAACATGGTTTGAGGCTGCAGCTCCCCGTTGTAGGGTTTTCATACGTTCTGTAGGCCTTGTACTAGCGAACTTAGTAAACCTTACCGACGAGCAGGTAATCCCAACAACAGAATTGTGTTAAAGGTAGGGTTTGCAGGGTTTTTGCAGCCTTGGGGTTCGTTGAGTTGGAGGCCTGTCGAAATGACCCCCAAAGCCCCTAAACCTTGAGCCACGAACCCTAAGCCCGACTTATTTCCTGTTTTGTCATCGGATAGCTTCTTCTTGAAGGGGTCGCAGCTGCTGTGAGCTGACGTGCAGGGAGCTATAACGATGACTCTCCACCTGCTTACCAGAGCTCTCAAAAGGGCGAGTACGAGGGCTTCAGCTACGCTTTGGGGCTTGGGGCTGAGGGTTCGAGAGGTCGAGGAAAAGGCCAATCGCTGAGACTCCAGACTTTAGGTCCTACCTAGCCAGAGCAGAGAAGCAAGCCTCATCCTTTATCCGAGCCTCCAAGGATTAGGATTTAACAAGACATCTAAAGTAAAGGCTTACAGGCAAGCAACGGAAAAATTGTCCGGCTTCCATATCAGGAGATTAATGGCATCTGGTTAATGGCTGTCGCGTTGGGTTGAGGTGCTGTATCGGGCTCAAGCGAAGCAGCTCACGGCGCTGATTTGTGGAAGTTGTTCTAGTGTAGCGTTTGGCAAGGGTTTTTCAAGGCTTTGACACTTGTTCCGACAAGCCCCAAAAGGCTCGCATGTTCACCACACAATGAACCCCTCACAAGGGAGTTTCCGAAACTAGGGGTACCTTATGTTGGGGCCCTTATAATGAGGATCCTACCATTTAGGTTGCTGTGCTATATTAGGGTCCCATATTTTCGGAAACTCCCACAAGCTTTAGAGGTCTAGGATGTCAAGAAAAGGAGCTTTGAGTTGTTCAGAAAACCTTACGTCACACATGATAATAGGACATGTAGGGAACCTGCACAAAGCACAGCGCAGTCCGAGGGCGAACGTGCTGATGCCGAGGGATCGCAGAAGAGTTTTGGGTTCAAACAACCGCATATTGTCGGGAGCTTGACAATTCGAATAGGTTTCCGAATATATAGCTGCATATATAGTTATCATATGACTGTCCAAGACACCCGTCAGCTTCACAGTCGGTGTCACACCGAACCCCAATGCACCCTGTTCACAACAAGAGGGGCATTAAGCTTCAATATTTACAACGGGCTTTTCGGATGCATTATGCTACAACCATATAGGACTATAAGTATGGGAATACTGTTCGTACTCATTACCACACGCCTTAACCCTACCCTTACTATAGTAAACCTCCTATTGCACACACAGGTCACTGAAGCCCGCAGCCTCTTCGACATCCACCCTCTGAGCCGGCAGTGCATCGTAGGAGGTTGATGCCGCCTCCTCCGTTTGAGGCTCTACAGGGTTTAGGATTTATCAGGGCTTAGGAGTTGCAAGGATCTGGGGTTTTAGGACGTATAAGGGTTTAGGATTTATAAGAATCTATGATTCTAGGACTTATCAAGGTTTAGGATTCACAAGGATCTAGGGTTTTGGGACTTGTAAGGGTTTAGGGTTTCGGATTTCGAGCTCGGGGCTTAGGATTAATTTAGTGATTACTGGGTTGTGCTTTAAGCCCTTTGAAAATTATTTATGAATAGGTTCCCTTTATAAGGAAATAAGGGAAATTAAAAGTTTTCCCAAAGCACAACCCAGGATTAGGGTTTAACTTCCAAGGCCAGTGTTTCACCATCAAGCATATGCGAGTTTCCGAAAATTGGGGGGTACCTTATTTTGGGGTCATTGTACTAAGGATCCTACTATTTAGGGTACCATATTAGGGTCCCCTATATTCGGAAACTCCCATATCAAACAAGGGTACTATCTAATTCTGTATAAGGGCCACTATGTATACAGGCAACTGCAAGGGTTACTAGGTGGATCACGTTTCAGGGTCCGAAAAGGGTCACTATGTGTACAGGTAGTAGGGGTTGCTACATGTTTCAGGGTTCTATCAAATAAGGTTACTAGACGGATCTGCTCAAGATCACCTCTCCCCCAGCAGTCGCGCATGCCCTTGAAGAGGATTCAAGTGAGCAACTCTGTCTGCGTGGGCTGTGCGTCGCAGTTGGTGCACGTCCGGTGCTTTGTGCTCCGGAAGTCATGGAGCCATCGTCAAGAGTGGTCACGAACTTCCATGATTGCCCACAGCCAGGGCGGCCAGCATGTCGCCCACGCCTGAAAGCCGTGACTAAGAAGCTCAGTCCTTCTCAGTCGTCCTTTCTGCTCTTCCTGTCGCCAGAACAGGGTTTAAGCTCAAAGTCCACGGCTTGAGGAGCAGTTTCGGGTTCAGGGCTTACAAACAATTTGGGCTTGGGGGTCTGTGGTGATTGGACTTTAGGGCGTTTGGGCTTGGGTCTTTTGGGGCGGAGAATTTAAGGTTTCAGGCGTGAGGTTCTCAAAGTTCGGGGCTTCTCATGGGAACGAGGGGTTTAAGGTTTTTGAACGTGCTGTGGACATTCGCTCGGTGCGATCGTTCAGGGTTAAGGGTTTAGCGCGGCACGCCGCTCTTTTCAGAAACTTACCCAAATGACGCCCAACAAAGTGCCTAAACCCCACAAGCCCTGAAGCAAGTACAGCAGATGGACTCAAGACTCTGATAAATGGTATGCATCACTCAGACAAGACGCCACAGAAGCCAAACTCATGAAGCCTGCAGTGCTACCACCCCAAGTCCCGACAAAAGGAGAAACCGGAAACCTTTCCAACCTCTAGAATAAACCCAAGCCCCCAAACCCCCAAACACCCCATAGTGCTCCTAAAAGCCTGCTCCTAACCCCCAACATTGCAACTCGAACCTGGAAAAACAGTGACTTGCATAATGGTGCTACATTACAAAAGCATGGCTCTGCAGAGACGTTTGTCTACTATATGGGGGCAACTCAGCTCCCAGGGATAAATGCAGCCGCCTCGGAGGCTTCATCGATCGTTTGCGGGAAAGACGCAAACGCCTCCGGGTGTACTTATCAGGTCGTATGTTGCGGCTTTCGGGTTTTTGTTTTGTGTTTACGGATAGGCAGCCAAGGCTTGAGGGGTTTTAGTTCTGATAGGATTCAGGGCTAACGGGTTGTGGCTAACAGGTTCTAGGGCTGAGGCAGACTTACCCAGGAACCGCAAACCAACCGGGTCTGCTCCAGGCAAAGGCAGCAAGCAAAAACCATCAGTGCGAAAGCAATTATTTCAAAGTAACTCTCCCCACCCCGCCCCGCTTCATCATGCCAAAGCCAACGCCTGAACTGAAAATGATGCAACAACTCCCTTCCTATGTAGGCAATTGCTGGAAGTCCGCATCGGTGCAGACCGCTCCAAAACGCCTACAGAATGGAGTTCAATACTTTATGAACATGTGGCACCCTAAATTAAAAAGCAACTGTACAGTTCCATGCTATGCACAGTACAACTCAGCCGGCAAAGTCCAATCTTGTGCATTGCAAATCCTCAGCGTGAAAGAGCTGACAGCACAGTGTAAACTCTTGGCACGTCTGCGTGTCTGCGCACGACAGCATTGCGCAACCTCGAAAAAAACTTCAAGGGCCTCAAGGTTTAGAGTCGATTTACTAGTTGAGGCTCCTTACGGCTCAGGACTCAGGACTTATGGTCGAAGAGAAACGCCCTGAGCCCAGACAAACAATTCTCTACACCTAAACCATCCTAATTATTCCTTAGCGGCCCTAAACCTACATCCTTAAATGCTGCACCATGTTGAAATGCAGTTCCATCTCTGGAGATCGAACAGAAAGCCTCGGATGACTCCGTCCGGAAGCGCCAGCGGGTCTGCGCAGGATTCGGGTTGCGATTTAGGGCTTAGGACGTGGGGCCCTAAACCCCAAAGCCTACAGGGCTGTTAGGGTTTAGGTTTTAGGGTCGGGATTCGTGGATCCTGGCTTCAGAAGACTTGCTTAGAGTTTCTACTAAGGCTTAGGCGCTTAGGGTTTTGGTGTTTGAGGCCTCTACATGCATAAGTACAGCTCGTGTGTCAGGTTGCTGGGGAAGTTGTGGCATAAGCTTCGTTCCTGAGAAGCCCAACCCCAATACGAGAACGCTACGAAGACTGTAATGGAAAATGCATTAAAGCCAAAGTTGTTAGGTTTTTGGATACTCCTCACAAATTGAGGTCAACTTGCACGAACCCTGTGTCTACGGTCGCAACAAGCACATGAAAATACATCCTACCCCTACACCCTCAGTGAGTTCCAACCCAAAACCCTAAACTACAAACTTCCAAAGCCGCAGGCGGTGATACTTGGACCTCTTAACCCCACCTCTATATGTGTCCGCGTTCCGCGTTCTCGACCCCCCCCCCCCCCCCCCCAATGGTATCCCCCCCCCCCGGCACGCCCCATGAGATATTATATTTTTCCCCCTTCCTTGCCACCCTGGGCAGGAAGCGGAGGAAGCACAAACCACGGACAAAAGGAGAGAAGCAAGGAAAGCAGAGGAAGCAGACACGACGGACAAAAGGAGAGAAGCAGAGGAAGCACAGGTACCACAGGGGGGGGGCGAGAAGCAGGCAGAAAAGGAGACAAGCAGAGGAACCAGAGGTACCACAGGGGGGGGGGGAGAAAGGAGACAAGCAGAGGAACCACAGGTACCACAGGGGGGGGGAGAAGCAGAGGGGTATACGATGGGGGGGGGGGGGGGGGGGGGGGTGCGCAGATGCTGGCACATATAAACCCTAATATCCAAGACTCGTAAACGCCTAAACCGTCTACCACCCAAACATTAAAACAATCGCCCCGACGCCTGAATCCAATACCCTATATCTCAACACCCTAAACCAAAGTCTCCTATAAACCATAAACCACTAAATCTGCGCTCCTCATAGCTCTCTGTGAAATGACTGGCCGGCTCCTCAGAGAATGTTCTTGACTAGCGCTTTGGGGGTAAGAGCCTATCGGTCGTTTTAGGGAACATTGGTTGTTTCGGCTTTTGGGGTCTGGGACTGTCGAGTTTTGGTGTTGCGCGAGTTTACGGTTTGGTGTGTTTGGAGTTCAGACTTTCTGTGTTTGGGGTTCTACGCTTGTGCAAAAGGAGTCTTGAATTTAATTGACTATGGTTTCAAGTACGGGTTTTACGCAAAGGACAAATCTATGCTGTACCGTTGAATTCCTGGGCAGGTTTCGGAGCGTAGACTAGGACCAGATGGTCCCGTGACCGAGGCTTGATTGAGCGATCTTCTTACATCTTCTTGTTCCAAAATTGAGCTGAAGCTACGCCCCAAGGAAGGAAGCTGGCGCTTAGGCGGCCGGATGTAGAAAGCGGAAGAACCAGCACGTGAGAAATCTTCGCAGATGTCCACGCTGTCGTCCACGATCAATAGAGTTGCTCGATTTAACACCGTGCGCACCACGTCCACTTGGAGGATCATGGGACTTCGTAAGTAAGGTTATACTTATAAGTACCTTAATTGGGGTTATAAGTATAACTACCCAATTATATCCCTAGTTACTACGTCCCATGATCCTTTAAGCAGGTCACCGATGACCAAGTCAAGAAGCTCCCGCCTGTCGTGTTGCGGAGCGTCGCCAACGCCCAGTCTGTGGACTTTGATAAAATCGTTGTAAAGATGTTGAAATTAGCGGGCTCGACAGGGGGCTGTGATGTGTGTGTGTGTGTGTGTGTGTGTGTGTGTGTTTGAGTCCGGCTTTTTGACAGTTCGTGATCTGCAGTGAATTTTAAGGCAGTGTTGGAAGTTTAGGGCTTAGGGCCTTGCGGATCGTGAGAGAGTGATACATTGGCCGAAAGTCCTCCACAGACACGGTGCCGGGTTTGCTCGCGATCCAAACGCGATTTTGGGGCCTGCAGAAGGCATCTCTACGATAGCAGAGTCGTAAAAGCAACCATAAGGCTTGAGGGTGCCTGAGGGTTGGCGGAGGATCCATGCACAGCGGCATAGGGCTGAATCAGCCACGGGATGCCCAATGGAGGTGACATCACAAGCCCCGACCACCACAAACTTGGAAAACCCAAAAGCTGAAACTCGAAAAGGTCGTCTAAATCATCCAAGATTGCTGTTGAAACTTAAACCCCCGATCGAAGGCCCATGAACCCTAAATCTGACACTCGAAGTCTTGCACCCTAGCCACACACTATACGAACCCCGAAGATTGAGAAGACTAGGATTTACAGGACTTGAAGGGCTTAAGGTTTGGAGCAATGTCGTATGTCCCATGTTCCTTGCTCAAGATCTATGGGATTAAGGGAGAGAGTAGGTTCTAGGGCCCCGTGTTGTTCACTCCTAGCAGTTCTTCGCAAGGTAGCTTGTTGTGTTGTCCAGGAAAAGTTGAGGTTTTGGGGGCTTTGGGCTCTCGCCTTTATGTTCCCAAAGGGTCCCTTGTACTTTTATGGGGGATACTTCCCTACGTCATAATAGCAATCCCTAATATGAAAACCCTACATTCTACTATATCGGTACATAGCACCCTTTGGGGTTGCTTTTGTTTAGGGATCTGTTACTTCACTACGCTGCTGCCCAAGTTCTGTCGGCATCCGCATGGTCGTCTCGGGCCGCGACGAAGATTCCTGCAAGAGTCGGCAGTCAATCTTAATTTAATATAGACTACTATAATAGGGTTTAAGGTTTAAGTACCATAACATAGTCGGAGATGTAATTTTGTCACAGAATGTACCCCGAAGTATTGAAACTTGAACGAGCTGCTGTGAATTTTCTGAGCTCTCGATAAACTATGGGGAAACTGAGCCCCTGAGTGATTGACTTTGCTCCGTGTCATCATCATATTCCAGTTCTTTGTCCCTGTTTCTCGTGCGGCAATCAGAAAACTTCACGTACAGGCCGCTTCTTGTTTGAGAAACCGTAGCCATATGTAACCCTACATTCTCCTACCAGGACTCCCCCACTGCCCACCCAACCCCCATGCAGCTTTTACGGGGCTTATATTCCTCAGAGGTATTTGTACGTTGAGACAACGGGTAGTTGGGAGGCAAACCCAGAGCCTGAATCCAAACATATGGACTGCGCCCCCTAGCAACCTAACTGGCGTCCTCTCCGCTGGCGACGGAGAGCCACCCCAGCCACACCTGCTGGTCGCGTAGGGTCTAGGAGTTTATGGTGCAGGGTGTCACAAACCCCGAACCCCAAACCCTACCCGCCCAAACCCTAAACCCCAAAACCCCCGAAAATGTCGCCGCCATCCTCTCAACCCTTCAGTCATAAACCAGTAGCCGAAAACTCCCAAAGTTGGCAAAATAATGGCCCAATACCCACAAAAGGCTATTATTCTACATACTTTTGGGGTCCCGGTAGCCAAAACCCCGATGGAATTCGAAGAGAACCCAAAGTCCTGAACTTCGGAACCTTCGAGCCGAAACATGAAGCTTTGACCCTTGAGCCCTGAAGGATAACTTTCCTGGTTTCGGATCTCGAACTGTGGGTGTTGGGTTTGGGAGTGTGGGATCTGTGGGCCGAAGGAGCATCGTGATGGGTAGTTGTCAAAATTAGGGCCCCTTTTTGGGCATTCTAAATATTAGGTGCCGTAATATGTTAAGGACCGAAAAGCGGACCCTAATTTTCACAACCACCCATATGAGGCATCTGATTCCCGGAAAGAGGCTGGCTCGGGCCTCAGGATACGTGCTACTAGAGCTATATCGGGACTACACCGACTGCACCAGTGCCCCAACATCCACAACATTGAACCTCGCAGGCACGACCCTATGACACCATGACCCTGAAGCTCCAAAGCTCCCAAAAAGCCGATCCTATGACCTGCAACTTTGAAGGTTGATATTGCGAAAGTGTTGAAAATCACCAAACGTTAACAACCCCTAAGCCTGCAAACTTTGAACCCCAAAACTCGTCCAGCCCTCACATTCCGAAGCATCGGTGCGCCTGCTGCAGCTGGAAGAGGAGATGCGAGGTACTGCTCGTTTCGTCGAAGCCTGGAGGCAGACTTCGATGATTTTGGGACTTGGCGTTGAGGGCTTAGGGTTTATGGAGGATTTAGTGTATATCCCCAAGAGTCCAAGTACCTAATAATCATATACTCACCCAAATACTATCCTACATAACTACTATCCTAAATCCGAATACCTGATTACTGGGTCCTTTGGACCCTTAAGGTATAGGGTTCATGTAGAGTTTGGCTTGGCGCTTAGGGTTTGTTGGGCCTGGGGCTTGTAGGGTTTGAGCTTAGCGCGTAACATGGTTTGGGATGTAGGCTTCGGTGGAAATTGGGTGGGGAAAATTAAAACATAATAATGGTATAGGGTCAATACTATCCAGGGCAAGGCTGCGGGGGTATATTTAGTCTAGCGACATATAAAATTACCGAACACGCAGACCCCTGCAACATTTATATGGGGATCAGAAGGGGATGTTATGTGATTTTAAGGTAAAGCGGATTTAAGCTTTAGCCCTGAGCGCTCGGCTTAAGATTCTATGGCTTTCGGTCTGTGGGGCATGCGGAAACCGTCCTCTTCCTGCAAATTCGACGACAAATTCCACGTAAACTGACAAGGAAACAAACCAAGAGATCTACAGGCAATGGAGGGGGGTCTTCATACTGCACTATCAGAATAGGGTTGCGGGATATATCAATTATACTATAGGTGTACTGTATTCCCTGCTGAATCCCACTCCAAAACCTGAACAAGAGGATTTAAGGCACGAGGCTTGGAAGCATAACCCAAAGAGTCAGGTAACTCCGCAGCTGACGAGTTGAGGACAAGGAGGGATCTTGGTCCAAGGTGTGTAGGAGAGAAGTCCAGTCTACGATAGGAAGCTCTAAACCTTCTCCTCTCCACAGCCCTGACCCCACAAGACCCCTTAACCTCCCAGCACATCCGGAACATTACTATGGGGGCCTTAACATTTTGCCACTATACTATATTTTTAATAAGGAAACCCCAAAATAGTGTAGGTAATTAGTGGGTTTGGGGGCTCCTTATCAGGATATACCCACAAGCCTATTCTGATTAATTTTTAAAGCCCCCACATCATGTCCTTATAATAGACCTTCTAGTAGCCCTTCTCTACCCCTGTAAAGGAGCCCTAACTATCAAGGCCCCTACAATATCACCCTTTCCCAGGACAGTGGCCACGGTCTGAGCCCAGCCTTCCTCGTTATCGGGAGATGCCGCTCTCCCGTTGTCCGCCCCCTGGTTAAAGGCTTAGGCTTTCAGTTTAGGGTTTAGGGTTTAAGGCTTAGGTTTAGGGTTAAGGGGTTTGAGGCTTAGGTTTAGGGTTAAGGCGTTTAAGGCTTAGGTTTAAGGCTGAGGGTTTAGGGGTTTAGTTTATTTTAGGGTTTAAGGCTTAGATTTGTTGGTCTTGTAGTCTTAGAGTTTTGGAACAAAAATCAAAAGCTATTGCTAAGGATGTTCAAAGAGGATCACAGTCGGATTGAAACCTTGAGCTCTTTGCACTTGCTTGTTTTTGGAAGCATTGGTGGGCTGACAGCTTAGGGCTCAGGGTTTTGAACCAGGTCGAGACAGGATTTTAGTCCAACAGCGCATGGTTTATCGATGTTACCATGTCCACAATAATAGCCAGCACGAGACGGACTAATTAAGAGTCCGGGGGACTGTGGGCGTGCGCTTTTTTGAAGTTGTTTGATTCTGTATTTGTGGCTGGCTTGCTTTATGCTAGAATTGTGATGGTACAAGCGCATATATTGCTTTATAGAATCCATCAGAGACCCACTTGTGCCCGCATTCATGTTATGGCTAGTTGGTTTGCTGGTCATATGTCCAGTCTAAAGGTCAAGCGACCAGAGACACGGCCCTAGTTGCTGATCTTTTCGACTCGAGCTAACGGAAATATCTCGTACCAATACTGTTATTTGTGTTTTGCATTATAACAAGTTTGGACCTCAGTACATACTGTTTGCATCATATGATTTGCTTCGTTAGTTTTATCGGGCTGAGGACACATAAGCATGGATACTAGTATTCTGTTCTATTGTATTGCTTCCAAATATGTCATAGGTTGCACTCACATATATGTGTATTTGCATATGAACATAAGTTACATATATATATATATATATATATATATATATATGAAGGGTATATGTGTACGGATAAATAAATAAATAACTAAATAAATAAATGTATATATATATATATATATATGCATGTCTATATGTATATATATATATACCTACATACAGAGACGGATATATATATATATATATATATATATCCACACACACACATGTATGTGTGAAATTGTGCATGGTAGAGAGCTCGGCATATGTATATATATATATATGCATATATATATATATATATATATATATATATGTATTTATATTTATATGTATTTATATTTATATGTAAATATATTTGCATACATGTATACTTTGTATATACAGTGCCTTACATTGGTTGACAATTCTGACCTTTCAATGCACATACATAGATGTATACACATATGTGTGCGCGGAGCATGCTTGTGGATGTAGTACGGACTTCTTGATCTGTAAATACTAATTTGTTTGCTCATCTTCGTGTTATTAATACTAACCATGCCCTTTGCATTGCTCTTGTCGGTACGTGTTTAAGATGATAACCGAACATTCAACCCAAATACAGACAATAATAGCACTAGATACACGATACTTTTCAATCCACACTAAGCCGATGTTCCAAAGGTTACCAGCAACAAGTCTATTGTAAGGTGGCACATACATGTACTTGTCATACTTTAGCTATGGTCATGTTCAGAAGAGTAATCGAAATATAGAAGGCATGTTACATGTGGACAGGCTGAACGTGTAAATCAATGTACAAATCCTATAGCAGAAAATGCAAATGTGAATGATCCTACAAACATAATGCGTTTTTTAAGCTTAGGTTTGTTGGCCAGTGTGTTGCATAGATGTGCACCGGTGTTCCAAGTGATCGACTTCATGTAGACACTTAGACACAACAAGATAAGACATGTCCAAGACTCTTAAGACCGACAATACCTAACCAGTGTTGTAACAACGAGTATGAAATCAAAGATGAAACTTCTAGTGGTATCCAATTGCAGTACTTGAAACTGGTAAATAGGTCGCCTATACAGTAACGTGGTGATAAACAAATCAGTAACTGTGCAAACAAATGAAGTAAGCCTGATTAGCTGATTATGCCTGCAACTTTACTTACGAAGTAAAAGAACGTTTAGCATACGACAGTACTTGTATTCTATGTATACATCCGCACAGTTTACACATATATACATCTCAAAAATGGGTACTCATACACACTGACGTAGTGTACCTATATACATATATATATATATATATATATATGCATACATACATATTTCACACACACATGTATCTATGCACATCCAAGTTTTCTAGTATGCTGTGAACAGCCTATGTGAGATTGAAGTAAGATTAAGTAACTGTAGTAATTTACGACAATATGATAACCAGTACTATACACTTCATCTGGGGTTTTTCCTGCAAAAAACACAAAAATATCGGCGAAACAATATCGACCTGCATATTTCAGAGACATTTAATGGTCACCGTATTAACAGTAAAAATGGTAGTTACTGTAAAACAAATGGAGCTCAACAAATAATTGGTCGCTGTATCCCGCAGACGCCGATAAGCCTAATTACAAGAGTGACAATGTAACAGCTTTAAACTAGACCAACTGCAGTACTCACACGTACACATGTGCATTGTCTACGAGCCTTGCCGTGAGAGTGCATTGCCCCCCCAATGTGTGCCACTGACCCTGGGCGCGCGCGCGTATTTTGATGTTTTTTTGGGTTGGCAGCCACCTCCAAAAGAACCCCAAAAAACCAAAAGAACCAACAACATCAAAAAAAAACAAAAGAACCAAAAAAAACAAAAGAACCAAAAAAACCCAAAGAACCAACAAAAACCAAAAGAACCAAAAAAAACAAAAGAACCAAAAATCCGACACTCTCCGGCCATGGAAATTTCAGTCCAGGAGTCTCTGGCAATTGTTTTTTTTTTGGTTATTTTGGTTTTGTTGGTTCTTTTGTTTTTTTTGGTTCTTTTGTTTTTTTTGGTTCTTGTGTTTTTTGTTTGGTGTTTAGGTCTTTTGTGGTTCTTTTGAGGTGTCATCTGCAGCAAAACTCCGTTATTGCAGGGAGCGTACCTCTCTCATTAAGTATTGCGTAAATGATGCTGAAGCTAGCGCTAAAACTCCTTGAAAAGTGCACGCCCAGGGTCCCCCGTTTTGCTAATTAATTGCGATGCTAGCACCATCTCCGCACATATAACAGACCAAACAAGAGGAACAACTGCGGTTTACAGCCCTTAGCAGTAGCATTTCGAGTTTCTAGGGCCTTTCAGTTCCTTAGTCTGTACTCCGATCCCGAGGGTTTGGGATGTGGAGTGATTTCGGGTAGTCGCGCTCGCGGTTTCAGGCGACCTAGTCTGACCGTGGATGATGTAGGGTCCTGCCCTACTAGTTGCAACAAGGCTGGCGGGGATCTTGCGGTAAATGTATATAGGAACTAAAAAAGGGCAACTACGATCGTATCTAAGATGAACATGTTGCCACCGTGAATACTACCAGTCATTAAAAAAGGTGAGCAATCTCATACATATACGTCTTGTCATTTCAAAATCACACACTGTACTATCGAAAGATCAGGAGCCCTGACCTCTCAAATCACGAAGTCCAGCCCTGCAGACCGTGCCAAGTACTGTAGACCCCTGCCCTTAGTAAGGATGTTAATGGGGATGCGGGGATACTACTCTTCAGGCCCTTCATTACCTTAGAGAAAGCAGACTTACTCTTCAGGAGTCAACAGTCCCCTGAAATGCATCCTTATGGTTCTTCATAGTAGGTTCGTCGGGATTGGTTCACGGCAGTTGTCGGTGCTGTTTCCTATTATTTCTTTGGCTTCAGCCCTGGCATCCAAACCCCGCACGTTGATCCCCTCATCCAACCCTTCCTCGATCTCCAGAACGCCACACCGAAAAATGCGACAGCTCCTGTGAACCCCCCCCCCCCCAAAAAAAAAAAAAAGCAAACCACAAAGGCCCCAAGTCTCTTGACCCGAACCAAACCCCGAAATCGTCCGCAAGGAGTACGAGGCAAACCGTGAAATTAGCTTGCTTTAGGGTTGCTGGGGTTAGAAGTTTGAGATGTCAGACCTCCGAGAGCCTGAAGCCCTCGACCGACAACCTCCCTCTATGAGAAAACTATAGGGGTAACTCTTAATCTTAACAACAAGTGCACGTTACAGAGGTGCCTTAAATAAGAATTTGCATGTGTAAGCATCTAAATAGAACAGGTCTGCGATGGCCTCCCTCGCGTTCTGAAGCTATAGTGTGTGGGACCAGAAAGTGCGAGGTTCAGTGTGTGATATATGCGCTTAATAGATACGAAGAATAGGGTTTCGGAGAGTATTATATGCTACCACTATAACCAGGAACCCTAACGACGTCTCCCCCCCGATATTACGATGCAGGGCTTGTCTGACTTCGGGGTTGACACTCAGTCACCACCCTCTAGGGCCCAAAACAAGCATACAAGCAACAACTAGTATACAAACCCCTCGATAATGAAGCCCAATAAGTATCCCTATAAGATGCTTATGCTTATGTTTTTTTGGGGGTCCCCAACCCTCGGCCTCCAGGTTGTTCATCAGACTTTCAGCATGAAAGTCGCGGAAGCCTCCCGACAGACGCACCCCAACAACCGACGAAATCTAAAGCCAAAGCCTAGGACCAGCCATCGGCGACGTCTCTTTCACAATTTCTGGGTCCAAGCAGGAAGGCACTACGAAGGCAAAGGAGTGGGAACTGGAGCTTGCTGCGCATTTTGTTTGACAGGCTTATAAGTAAGCTTTAAACCCTTGACCCTTCGACCTAAACCCTAAACCCCTAAACAACCCCGAGCCCTTTACACCCAGCAGCCTTAAACCTCGCAGGATGGAGGGAGCGCTATCCCTTCGGTTTTCAAGTTCCTGCTCACATTACCACAAGGTCTGCAATAATCAGAAAATTACGGTTTAGAGAGTAGTTTAGGTTTCGGGTTTGGGGCGTTGCGTCTAAGATGTCCTTTATCTACCCCCTATCCTTGAGTCTTATTAGCTATTAGCACAGAAATCCGGGACCCGCAACCCAATAACCGTAAAGTAAATGCCAGCAAGAAACCCAAACTCTGAAATACGAAGAAACGATCCATACCTGTAGTTTTAAGATGTGCTCCCTATACCTAAGGGGTGTGGGAACTCTGAAAACAAAACGTTCACAGGCACTTCTCTCTACAGCGGTGTCCTATCAGCACGGAGAAGCGACTGAGTCTCACACGGGAAAGCATCCTGAACACTACGAGAGGGGCCTTACTTTTTAGAAGAGGGTTTTCGGGCAAATCATATACTATACCGACTATACCCATAATAAGGAACCCCCCTCCAACATTTCCATAGGTAATTAGTAAGGCCCCTAGAGTAGATTCCTGATTCTGATTTAAAGCCGGAAGCAGCCAACAACACCGAAAGCTCTGAAGCCTGAAGTTCTGAAGCCGACAGGCCCCACCCTGGACCTTAAATAGTCTACCATTTGAGGACACAGAGGGAACTCAAAACAAGGAGCCCTAAAAAGGGAGGGGCACACCCTGAACACATAGAAGGAATTCATCAGAAGGAGCCCTAAAATGGTAGGTCCTGAGGGGCCAGGCACAACACATAGAAGGAACTCATAATAAGGAGCCCTAAAAAGGGTAGGTCCTTAGGACCCTGAACATAACAAGTCTCTCCCTCGGTTGCCTTCTTGGGAAGCCGAGGGCTCGTTGTGCGATGCTTGCGTGGACTGCCAGGGCTCCCGGCATGTGGGATTTTCGGGCGGATGGGGGCGTTCAGGGTCTTCGGAGCGAGCTGGGTGGGTAGGGTGCCTCTTGAGTAAGGTTCAAGTGTGGTTCAATCTTAAGGAAGCTTTCCCATGTATATACCTAGGCAAGAAAGACACTTCAGAACTCTGCCAACACATTCCCCAGCATGGTCCTTTCTTGGTTCACTACCCAGTTTTGTATTCCAGGATCCTCACCATCAAATCGGCTACTCAAAACAAGGCTACGACGACAGCGGAGACTACAGCTACTCTTTTTTTGAGCCCTCTTGTCCTCTGCCTAGTTAGGGTTTAATTAGGGTTTAGAGGTTTAGGATTTAGGGAATGCCGGGTTAGGCTGAGGGAGACTACTGGCCTTGTTGCCCCAAACCAGGGCCCCCCCTTGTGAGGCGACATCTTACCCGAAACGTATAAACCCGAGCATTCAACGACCACGCCATGCGGGAAAGCCTCAAAGTAAAGGGAACCCAAAGGAAAAGTATGGGAGTTTCCGAAAACAAGGGGCCCTGATATCGTACCCTAAATAGTAGGATCCGTATTATAAGGACCCCAAAATACGGCACCCCTGATTTTCGAAAACTCCCAAATTAAAGGGAACCCAAAGCAAAAAATGCTCCGAATTATTCGAGCCCCTTCTGGACAGAAGCCTTGCTCTGCTGGGCGATGGGGAGAGTGGACTTTCGATCGTCATCCAGCTCCAGCCAAGGAAAGGTGCGATTCATAGAACCTGCAAAGGTTGAGGGTCTAGGGGTTTAGGGTTTAGGGTTTAGGGTGGCTTAGAAAATCGGCTTCCCAAGGCCCCCAAACCCTAAACTCTGCGGCTTAGGGTCTATGCTGAAGAGCTAAGGCTTCAACCTGTTGGGGCACCGTTCGATGCAGGTTTTCATGTACTTGGATTAGGGTCTCCGAAGAGTATTGTATAGCAGGAGATACTATGAGCTTGGGTGTAGGCTTGTGTAGGCCCACTTGGACCCAGCCTTGAGTAACTTTAGGTCCTTGAAAGCCCAGCCTTGTTCCTTTGTTGTAGAATTGGCTGGCCAAGAGAAGGAACTAGATCGCAGCGTATTTCCTCAAACCCTAAACCCGAAATACTGAACTCAAAACCCCGTATATAAATCCTAAGCCCTACCCACAAGCCCCATATCAGTTCCTTTTGGGATTACCTTATAGGACTCTAAATATAAACTCCAAAAAGGAACTACTGTGGAGACTATGCGTAAACCCCGAGAAGACCAGTTTGCGGGTGCCTATGTCCGTCGCCGCGAGCACTAGCAGGCAGAGAAGACGATCCACCTCGCTCGTTCCATTCGCGAGTTAGGGTCTCGGACGGTCGCATAGGGTTGGGTTCACAAAACCCGATCCCCACACTTATACGTCCCTAATCCCCAAACCCTACGAAGCCCTTACCTATCTCTCACATCTCAGCTCACGCCCCCGAACCCCAGAAATGGCGGTCATGTCTCGGAGCCTCCGCCCGTTGTTGCAGCGTCAACGAACGGCAGAAGAGAACTGAGACCAGCAGTGAGCACAAAAATCCTGGGCTCTAGGGCCGCTAAAGCTTAGGTCGACGATATAAGGGTTTACGAAAAGGGGCCTTAATGATTAGAATAGGGTTTTGGGGGCCATTATGTATACTAATCATACTACGGAACCCACCAAAATCTTCTAGGTAATTATTTAGGCCCCTATATTACACAGTCTAGAAATCTGATAGGGTCTCGTAAGAGCCTTGCAAGGCTGCGAGGGCTTCACGAGATTTATGATGGTTTCGAAAATATTGGAAGTGTCTCATTTAGTCGTCCTTATTCTCTCTCTCTCCCTCTCTATATATATATATATATATACATATGGTCATATATGTCTATGTAGATGCATTACGCGCGCGTGTGTGTGTGTTGTGTGTGTGTGGGGTGTGTGTGTGTGTGTGTATGTATATTATATATATATATATATACATATATTGAAACTTCCCATTGTATGCTGGGTCACGTCTACCCCAAACGCGCGCCACAGAACCACCAAGAATTCCGAGCCTCTCAAAATCCGTGCGAGGAGCGCGATCGCTTATCTGCCGCCTCAGGGAAGGA
Organism: Symbiodinium sp. CCMP2592; assembly: GCA_905221615.1. NCBI lineage: Eukaryota > Dinophyceae > Suessiales > Symbiodiniaceae > Symbiodinium > Symbiodinium sp. CCMP2592. Next base: position 314,551 of record CAJNDT010000580.1, read on the forward strand.
TTTCTGCGCCACCTCGAAACGATGGGGTCTGTTTAGGGTTTAGGCTTCTGGGTCTGCGGTTTATGAGGTCCCTTAACAGATGAAGAGCCCAGGAATCCTGAGTACCTGAACTATTCGGGACATGTGCTCAGGAGCTTCTAGATGCGGAGTATCGAAGGGAACTAAGTCTTGGGTTGGCCTTAGAGTTTAGGGGTTGCAGGGGCCTAGCACTTGGCACCCTAACCCATACAACAGAAACCCAAGAACCCGTATGCAACGAGGTGAGACTTTGCCTCTGCATCAACAGCCTGCAACGAAACTCTGAAGTGCCTGGGGTCAAGGCTTGCTGGATTCAATGCTGAGGCGATAGCAGACCGTATCAGACTGCTAGCAGCTGCTAGCAAAGACCATGGACAGATTGCTGGAAACAAACTTCTATCAGACATGGCTTCGGGATTTACGACGGGCAAACAACACCCTGCCTAAACCCGGCTCAACCCCAAGTTACCCAGTTTCATCGACAAGTTGGCCTGCTCGCCCATCTGCTTCATGATCATGAAACCTGGGCTGATTCTTTAGTGGGGTTTGTGGTTGCGGGGTTTAGGGCGCCTGGATTTGGCAAATTGCAGTATAGACGCAGGACAGTATGGATCAGTATGGGGACTGAAGGAATAATACAGAGCGAACGAGATAGTTAGACAAGGATCTTGAGGCAAGCAGGCTTCAGCGTAGTTATGCAAACGCTGTGGAAACAGAATGGTCTCGCAGGTCCTGAAGAGCTGCTCATGCGGTCGGCTACCCCAAAACAATGAACTCCAAAGCTACGTCCAAACTCTAAGACGCCCCACTCTGCTGCACCAAAGTTTTTTGGCTCCGACTCTGCAGCCCGAAACTCCGAAAGACAAACCCATGCACAACATTTGGTCGAAAGGAATTGTTTACCCGGGCTGACATTGAGAAACCTCTGATTCAGATATTACTTTTCGCCAAAGAGCATAACAGTGCTTGCGCAAGCCGGGCGATGTCGTTGGTATGGAGATGAATGTGCACGGGTTTCGGCCTGCTTCCGCTTCAGGACATTCATTGGCAATAGTAATAGTAAAAGTAATAGCAATAGTAATAGTAATGGTTCTGGGTTTTCCTTGAGGACCTTCTTCAGAGTCTTAAAGACTTTCATTTTAAGTGCGATGGCCTTTCTCTTCGCAGCAGGTCCACCTCTTGAGAGGCATGCACTTAAGATTTTAAGCTCCGGGGTTTGCCGTTTTGGGGGCTCTGTGGAGGATTCGAGAGGCTTACGGCTCTTGGGCTCAAGCTCATCGAAAACAGGATCCTCAAGACTCAGGTACTGACCTTCCACTTCAACTGCCGGGCCTCGAACCTAAGCCCAAATCAATGCTCACAGGGCTCAGCTTGCTCTTCATGGCTGCATGCTTCTAAGGCCTGGGAGCTCTTTTGGAATACTCAATGAGGATCCTGTCATCACAGATAACACTTCTACTTCAGCCAGGAGCCCTGATCTGCAAAGTGTTCGGCCTCTCTAATGGTGTATCCTTAACGCCCTTCTTATGTCGCAGCACGTGGAGGACGAACTCTGAAACCGTAAAGCAATCAACAACTTTATCTGTAATTAATCAGTAATTAAGCATGTACATGCTGGCCAACAGCAGACCCGAGACTTAACCTTGAATCTCACAGCCGCACGCAATGCAGGCAAGCTCTAGTTACGACACAAACGCCCGACTTCACCCCGTGCCAGACTGCGCAAACGAATGGCACACAACTTCACATCCCACACCCCGAACCCTGGCCTATACTTCCAATGGAGGCACTCTGCGTTCTTTTGTGCGAAGGATGTGGATCGAACCACCAGGTTTGACAGAGTAGCCATGATGTCCAGGACCTAGCCACGACAAGGTACAGTGTTCCTCTTAGCATTGAAAGAAAGCTTACGGTGGTTTCAGTAGAACATAGTAGAACCCTGGGTAAGTTAATTGTAGTTAGCTAGGAAACTAGCACAGGACTGTTGGTAGATAGCAAAGGAAGTAACCACCTACTAAATGACATCGGGCCACAGGTTTCACTAGGTTTGTGTAGAACCTCTTTCTCCTTCTGGTTCTCTGTCTCCCTCTCCCTCTCTCTCCCTCGCTTGCATTCTCTCTCTCACACTCTCCCTCTCTCGCCCTCGCTCTCGCTCTCTCTCTCTCTCTTTCTCTGCCTCTCGCTCTGCCTCTCTCTCTCTCTCTCTCTCTCACACTCATATTCCACATACACATATGTTGCCAGTTTAGGGTCATTGGTAATACTATCACCTCAAAACTAAAAAAGAAAACGAAGACTCCACTTGACTCCACCAACAATCGCTTCGCGCCACAGACATCCAACGACCCCCTCCCCGAATTCGCAACCCCCAACAAAGGCCCAATAAAACTCTTTCACCCCATAAACCAAGCTGACAGGCTATTACTCAACAACCCTCGACCGAACTTCCACGTCATGCCACCGTTCGTGAGCCAAGGAATAGCAGCTCCAAAGGTCGGTGGCTCCTTCGGAGTTGAAATGGTAGGGCTTGGATCTAGGGGTTGAAGTTTCACGGCCATTGGGTTCAAGGCTTTAGGCTCCAATAACTAGCATCAGCACCTAAATCACTAGCAATCTCAAGCCCAGGAAAGACGACGCCGATCGGAAATGCCTACGGAAGGCCTTTGTCAGGGCTGCTTGGGGGACCCCGAGATGGAATTCACCAAATCTTTGCCGGGACACTGGGAGGAGCCTGTCGTCGGCATACGACTGAAAAGGGCGATGTCGGGCATGCCGGCTGTGAGATCCTTGGTTTCCGGGCATTGAAGGGCTTAAAGCTTAAGGCCTAATTAGCAGTAGTTAGCGTTGAAAGGGTTTGGCCGGCTTAGCTCCTCAAGGCCGTTTTTTGTTTGTCGGGGAAGCAGCTCCCGAAATGCAGGCCTAAGACCGCAACCCGAAAAGCTAGAAAAGCGTGGAAGTTTCGGAAGGTCTCGAGGACTCAAGTCACGCTTTCCCGAAATCTTGCAAAACCTGAATCGGACGGGACGCTTTGTCGGGCCCAGTGCTTCTATGACTTGAGGGTTCGGTTTTTGTGTTGGAATCTGGCTTTGTCGGGATGGTATGGCACGGTGCTTCCCTGGTCAGGATTACGGTTAGAGTTTGAGGTGATGGGCCGACAAGGTCCAAACATGAAACCCATTGTACGGGGTCACAGCCATGCTGGTGGTCTGCCCTGCATGTGGCGCAAAACCGCCTAAAGCCGTTATAACCCTGCATGCCGAATCCCTAAATGCGACGCTACTGTGGGACTCCACCAGCAAGCCTCCATTAGACTCTAGATACCGACTAAATACCCAACATTGAGGACGATCAAGGTTGTTTGAAAGGTTTGAAATATCCTGGTATGTAGGCAGCCCTGAACTAACTACCAGACCAGCCGAGGAACCATCGGCCAGGGCACCGAAAAGCTGTCGTGGGGCTGGCGCCCGGCGCCTCTGCTCTGGCATCGAGTTTGCGAGTTTAAGGTTGAAGCATCGTAGGGTCGACATACATACATACATAAATACGTACTATAGATATATGTATGTTTAGTATATGCATAACTTGGGATTCCACCCGGCCTACCAACAGTGACTACAAACAGAAGCACAAAAAATGACACCAGCAAAACAACCAAACAAAAACTTGCTAGTGATCACAACCCCCAATTCGGGAACTGAATTAGTGAAACATTGGTTGCATCCCATCTACTTCGCGCGGAACCCCGAACCCCAACCCCCAAGCCCTAAACCCGAAGGAAAACCGTATGCCCTCAGCCCGAAACCCCGAAACCGACCCTAAGCCCTAAACCATCGGTCCGATCTCTGTCATAGCTTTGCCAGCATTGGACCGGATATGGTACAAAAGACGGAATGCATCGCTCTTGGGCGGCTTCAGTCAGGATCCAATCATTGGCTAATAACGACGCGGTTTACGCCCCTAGCCTGTTGCTGCAGCTCTTTGTTGAGGGGCGTTGGTGAGGGACTTTGTTGAAGTTGGTTGCATGCTGGAACTCCCCGGCCAGGACCCTGGCCAGTTTGGTCCTTTTTCAATTACTTACACTGCATCAGTCAAACTTTTGGAATTTTTGGCCGATTTTGCTGGTGCTCATTCTTGTGCTTTTGATTTGCAGTTTTGTATCAAATTTGGTGCTTTTTCTGGTGCTAAAGTTTGTTATTCTGATTTTAAAATTTTTCTGGTGCTAAATCTTGTGCTCGTGATTGTGCTTGTTCTGGTGCTAAAATGTGTGCTCATGGTTGTGATTCTTCTGGTGCTAGATTTTGTGCTCCCGATTGTGCTTTTTCTGGTGCTAAATTTTATGCTCCTGATTGCGCTTGTTCTGGTGCTAAACTTCGTGCTCATGATTGTGCTTTTCCTGCTGCTAAATCTTGTGCTCATGCTTGTCTTGTTTCCGGTGCTAAATGTTCCCAATTGATTGTGCTTTTTAAAGTAGTACTGGCAATTTAAAGCCCAATGATTCGCCTCCTGGACTCATACTTGCAGGTTTGATGTTCGACAAATTGTGTATCAACCCGCGTGTTTTTCTGGTGATAAATTTGTGCTCCTGATTGTGCTAAAATTTGTGCTCATGATTGTGCTTGTTTTGGTGCTAAATTTTGTGCTCCTGATTGTGTTTTTTGTGGTGCTAAAATTTGTGCTTATGATTGTGCTTTTTCTGGTGCTAAGTGTTGTGCTGATTGTGCTTTTTTTGGTGCTAAACTTTGTGCTCATGATTGTGCCTTTTCTGTTGCAAAATTTTGTGCTCATGATTGTCATTCCTGGCTCCTTCGACGCGCAGCCCACATTTTCGCATCTGTGGCCTGTGCTTTTTCTGGACAGGCCCGGCAACCGCGCGCGCTGCCCCAAACTATACCGAGAGGGAAACATGGGCCGCACGCCGGGTTTACGAAACCTGCAGCCTGGGCTTCTTCTGTACAGACCCGGAAACCCCAGGCCTAAACGCCGAACCTTAAACCTTGCGCCCCACATCCGGACTCAGACAGGTTTGCCCTCAGCCCTAAACCCCAGGCCCGAGACTCTAAACTCCGAACCCTAAACCTTGAGCCCCGCATCCGGACACTGAGACAAGTTTGCCCAAACCTCTAAACTCTAAACCCTGGCCCGAAACCCAAAACTCCGAGCCCTAAACCGAGACCGCCAAATCAGGCCTGACCAAGCCCAAGCCCCAAGCGACGCCAGTCCCACGGTGAATATTTCTGAAAGTGTGATCAGGTTGCTAAGATTCAATCCATTGGGGCCTTCAAATCCTGGTGCTCATTTCTGCCTGCGTGTTATATGAACATGCAATCGGATGCAAGGCTTAAATTCTAAAGCTTGGCTGCGTGACCATCTGCCACCCGTGAACCTAAGACGTCCGAGCGCATGGGAGCTCTACCAACACTCGATAGGGTGTACACCAAGCCTTGAATCCAAGCCTAAAAAAGTGTCTGCAAAAATCACCTTCCTGCGAAGGCTAATTACGTGCCCCTCCTGCCGCCCCCAAATGGCCAGCCCTGTAAACCCACGCCCAAGCCTAAATAGGCCTCCACATTCGTGCAACTGCCGCCAATCCGTATACACGATCTCGGTACCCCCACTCGTAGCCGGCCAGCTGGTGTCGAACGAAGCCAAAGGAACATCAAATCAAAGAGGTTGTGGATGTACGGTGGCAACAGCAACTTTCTGTTTGAATCAACAGTGCTTGTAACACGAGCTGGGCACCAAAGGCGGTGTACTGGACAACAGAAAATAAATTGCCACGGCATACTCCACACAAGGAGATCGCTGCGCATGTCCCGAACGAATGCAGCGCGTCGCGGGCATCACAGGTTACCGCTCTTTACACACAACATGGATTGTCAACTCATGTTCTTCTCCAGGCAACTACCCTCATTTGCAACAGGCGCGTACAAAAATGTTCGAAAATCGTGGTGGCACCATAGGGCGGCAAAGCCATGCACAATGCAAACGGGAATACCTGAACCTTGTGGAGTTGTAGCTTTTGGTGTATTGTTGGAGAGTGGTGGCTTGTACTTGGCCTTCACCTTCCTTATGCCCGAATGGGTTCTTGTCGTACCTGCTGGTCGCTCTGGTCTGTGAACATGAACTACGCGGGCACCACTATGTGAGTTAACCCATATTTTCTCGTTCGCTTTAGGGGTCAGGGTGCCAGCGATATGCCCAGGAGACTTGGCTTTGCTGAGGAAATGCCATAAATCTCATTTGTAGTTCCGAGGCCGCACATGATTTCGGATTTCCACCGTCATCATCATCATCATCTTCTTCTTCACCGTCACCATCAACATCACTATCATCATCATCGTCATCATCATCATCAAGCTGCCACTACGACTATTAACACGAAGTCGACGACGAAAAGGACGACGATGACGATACTTCTTCTGCTGCTACTACTCCTACTCCTACTCCTGCTCCTACTCCAACTCCTGGAACCTACTACCTGCTCCTGCTACTCCTACTACTCCTACTCCTCCTCCTCCTCCTCCTCCTCCTCCTCCTCCTCCTCCTCCTCCTCCTCCTGTACCCTCTTCCTACTCCGCCTCCTGTTGCTACTGCTCCTGCTCCTGCTGCTCCTGCCACTGCCACTGCCCTCCAGCAAGTGTCGCAACCGGCAGACATCGGGTCTACCTCCGAACAACAAATAGCCTTTACCAGTCTGTGGTCCTTGAGGGCCTAGTATTTTGGGGAGCAACTTAAGCGGGGATACCCTACCAGCGGGGATGGGCGTACCTAGGGGCTCGGGCCGGGTCTGATTTTGGCAGAGGTCATGTGTGAAGATTGCGGAGCTGGCTATTTTTCAACATCCGTCGCGAAAGTAACATCGAAATTAGGAACCACGGAGCAAACGTTTCTGCTTCACAATCCCTCAAATCCAAGTCATGTGTCATGTTTTGGAGGCCCAGCTTTTCCAAGCTGTTCCATGCGAAGTTGGATTGTGTTGCAGTGCTGGCCAATGCAAGATCTTTGCTTCCATGCTGCATAAAGGGCTTGAAGTTGAGGGCTTGGCTTGTGACTTTTTGGGTTAAACTGACCTATGTCCGTAGGTTTGGCGCGGGTAAACCGAACCAGACGTCTCTCATGTGCACATATGTGCACGATGTCTGTGCTTCTCTATCAAGGGGTTTGCTCATAAGAGGGGTTGTGGGGAGACCACAGACCGAAGCGCGTTTCAGGGGCGATTCAAGCGCATTTCAATGGAAATGATGATTACAAGAGCTTCCAAAGACACCGAAGAGCAATCACAGATCAAGCGAGTTTCCAGCGTGTTTCAAGCACAGTTCAATGGTAAGGAGGATTCCAAATAGGTTAAAACGAAGCCAAAAGCCAATACAGATCAAGCGCGTTTCAAGCGCATTTCAAGCGCATTTCAATGATAGTGAGGATTGCAGGGGCTTCAACGAAACCAAAGAGCAATCGGAGATCAAGCGCGTTTCAAGCGCATTTCAAGCGCATTTCAATGGTAAGGAGGGTTCCCATCGTTTAAAACGGAGCCAAAACCAAACACAGATCAAGCGCGTTTCAAGCGCATTCCAATGATAATGAGGATTGCAGGGGCTTCAACGAAACCAAAGAGCAATCACAGATCAAGCGCGCTTCAAGCGCATTTCAAGCGCATTTCAATGGTAAGGAGTTTCAAACGGAGCCAAAAGCAAACACAGATCAAGCGCGTTTCAAGCGCATTTCAAGCGCATTTCAATGATAATGAGGATTGCAGGGGCTTCAAAGAAACCAAAGAGCAATCACAGATCAAGCTCGTCTCAAGCACATTGCCATGGTAACCAGGATTCCATAGTAACGAACGAAGCCAAAGCCAAACACAGATCAAGCGCGTTCCAAGCGCGTTTCAAGCGCATTTCAATGATAATGAGGATTACAGGGGCTTCAAAGAAACAAAAGAGCAATCACAGATCAAGCGCGTTTCAAGCGCAGTTTCAATGGTAAGGAGGGTTCCCACCGTTTAAAACGGAGCCAAAACCAAACACAGATCAAGCGCGTTTCAAGCGCGTTTCAAGCGCATTTCAATGATAGTGAGGATTGCAGGGGCTTCAACGAAACCAAAGAGCAATCACAGATCAAGCGCGTTTCAAGCGCATCTCAAGCGCATTTCAATGGTAAGGAGGGTTCCCATCGTTTAAAAACGGAGCCAAAAGCAAATACAGATGAAGCGCGTTGCAAGCGCTTTACATGCGGATTTCAATGGCAATGATCGAGGTTTGCAGGGGCTTCTTATAAACCAAAGAACGATCACAGATCAAGCGGGTTTCAAGCGCGTCTCAAGTGCACCTCAGCTGTCTTTGAGGCGCATTTCATGCGCGCTGCACTTGCTCACAAGTGCCTTTGAAAGCAATTGATGCACATTCCAATGTTCAGGCAGATTGTGCGGTAAGGATGATTGCATGCATGAGTTCAGAGAAACCACAGACCGAACGCAGATCAAGTGCGTTTCTAGCGCAGTTGCAGCCTATTACAAGAAACAAGCCACACAAGCGAAGGGCGAATTGCGGATGCAGTGCAATGAACCGCACAACTCATGCATATCAGGAGGATCTGCACCAGTTTTGCAGCGACGCAGAGCAAGCGCACAGCAAGTGCAGCGTAAGCACAGAGCGAGCGCATTTCAAGGGTATTTCAGGCAGGGCCACACAGCCATGTCACACCTGTGTAACCAAAACAACCTGCAAACCACAGGGCCCAAAACATCAGAACAATAGAAGCAACACATATACATCCATTGATTTCACTCGCCAATAAAATCGTGTTCAGAAGGTAGTTACTGCAGCAACCGCAGAGCAATCCGAAACCACTCGCAAGATAAGTGAGCCAACCAACGCAGAACTGAGAGAATGCGGCGACTAGAACTAAGGCAAGAAGACCGGCTATGGGACTAGCTTCTATACTGACCCACAAAAATTGATTGCACATACTTATCCCAGCTCGCAACCACTAAAAGCGACTACAGAGGGACACCACAAATATCTTCGAGAACTTACTGTTGTAAGCTCACTGCCAGGAAATCAAGCAGTGACTAACACAAATGAGCCATGAGCCTGGACGATACATAGCTCAGACAGAACAAAGTAGCACGACAAACCTTTCAAGGTAAATGCAAGTATCAAAGCCTCGTCAAAATTTACTTGCTTATGTGCACGAATTATCGTCGATGCAGTCTCAGAGTATGCGCTGTCAGGCATGACCAAACGCAACTATTTTCTAAAGATTTTAACTTTTTTAATACGTCAGACCAGGGTCAATATAGGTATACGTATTACAATACCCTGACCTGCGACGTCCATCGAATTTCAATATTCATTCCAATCACGAGAACGGGTCACAGAACCAAAAACCTTGGCAACAAAGCCCTGCCGACCGATCCGAGTGGAGTCAGTGGGGGTCTCCTCCAAGATTTGTAGCTTCTGCAATGACAGTCGCTGTCTCATTCGTTAGACCATCAGAAGGTTGAGGTTTTAAAAACTACTGCTTACGGCTTGGGGGTTTAGGGTTTAGGAACAGCGAGCTAAACAAATGATGCTTGCATATAACTACCCAGGGACCCATTTTGAGGGGACCGCCCGGCCAACTTAAGCGGGGATCTGGCGTACCTTTTTGGGGGCCCAAATTCGCCCAAAATGCGCTCCTCGCTACGGGCCCCGGCCCCGGTCAACTTAAGCAAGGCTGTGCGTACCTACTCAACAGTAGAAGGGCGCCTGCGAGCCTTTATCAGGCCAATCCCGAAACCCAGGGGTGAGCGGGGATACGCGTACCTATCTTTATATAAAATACAATACAAAGACTCCGCCCCATACCGAGCCTGAGCGGGGATACGCGTACCTCGCCTCGGAAAAACGATTTTGGTCGGACCCAAAAGCTACGAAAATGGCACCCAAAACGGTCAACTTAAGCAAGGCTCTGACGTACCTCGCCTCTTGCCTAAAACGCCTCAGAAATATGCTGTTGCTTGCCAAAAAAAACCCGCCTGCGGCGGGCGCACCCAAACTTTGTCCGTCGTGTGGTTGTACACCATGATGTTCAGCCAATCGTCACTTCCCACGTGCACTGCATCTGCCACCACGCACAAAATGTCCGTCGACTGGAAATCTGACTTGCCCTGCGTGACATAGGCGTATCGCTCCATGCGTGCTAGCCTGTGTGCGTCCATAGAAGCGTGCTTCTTGATCTTTTGCTCGTCCTGCGTGGGGGTCTCCTCCAGGATGCATACGTGTCCACGCATCGTGCAGATGAGTGCCCTCTGCGTGTAGAATGACATGAACTCGCCATTTCCTCTCGGAAGCCCACAGACGATCGACGACACCCGGCGGCACCCCTTCAACAGCACGGGAACGTTGATTAGTTACTAAACTCAAACCTTAAACCCCTAAAACCCAAACCTCAAAGCTAAACCTTAAGCCCGAATGCTTCCTCAGCTTCATAGTGTGCTTGACATTAAGCGTGTCCAGTAGGAATGGGTGTTGTCCGACGAGTCTTCGCACCTGACAAAGCCTCCATCAGGCAGCGCTACATCTTGGGGCTGGATTCTTTGCGATTCTCGCTCACTGTCCGGCTTGTGCAATTTTAAGAATCATCCTGCGGGTCCATCGCTGTGTCACCTCCTTCACGTCCAGGGAACCTGCTTGGAATGGAAACACTGTGTCCACGGCCGTGTAGTCCTCCTCCGCAATGACGACGAAACCATCGTCGACGATCCCAGGCAGTTCCAGCGAATCAACCGGTCGCGCAGTGTCCGGCGTGTCTTCCTGCTCGAAGTGCTCCGGGAATGCTGCATCGACCGGCGCAAGGTGATCCTCGTCTCCGCATCTTCAAACTCCTCGTCGTCCTGCATTTGGTCCTGCTGCTGTCCTTCGTCCGACTCAACCTCGGCCCAATCTCCAACGTTCGCCATCTCCTCTCTCACAGTCTCCGAGTCGGTGTCGGCCTGGTTGTCATCTGGGTCCGGCGCCTTCATGTCCGCCTCATGCGCCCTGTCGCACTCCTGCTTGTCCGCCTCCAGCAAACCGGACTGGACGGTCACCACATGCCACGGGAGTTCCCTGCTACACCAGCCCTTGAAGGCGTACTTCGCCATCTCGATGTACTCCGGCAGTTTATGCGACGGGCCGAGGTCCGGCGGCGACAAAACAATCGTACCACTTCATGTCCCACATATTGGGGCGGTTGAATGTCGGCAGAAAGATGGCGTTCCCCGTCGCGAGGGCGGACAGTCCGGCGGCGCTGCGTTTGCCCCGCTTGGCTCAGCAGATTTTTAAAGAGGAACCACCAGTCAGTCAGGGCGAATGGAGCATATGCAACACAGCTGCAGCACGTAGAGGTTAATGATCAGCCGCATGTTGTCGAAATTGAACTCCGATACAAACGACAGAACTGCGAGGACAAGGAGCAGCGTGTTCCGCATTGGATAATGATTTTGATTGACAAGGGCTGGAGAACCTTGTAGCTGACCGTCCGGGAACCTTTAGCAACAATCAATAACATGAGTTACGTTACAGGCCACTTATCTACTCCGCGCTGCATCGGTGCAACGACACTGGATTGCAATTGTGGTACCTCGTGGGCAAGTGGTGTTTTTCTCCATGTCCGTCAGGCCCAGCCCTCGAAAGTCGATGTCCCAACACATGTATGTCTTCTCGTCGATATTTTTGTGAGGTGCCTGGCCGACGACGCCATTGCTGCCCAACGTGTGAGAATTCGTGCTGGCCGGGCCTGCGTAGAAACACACATCGTGCAGTCAGAAGTGCACACATCGCGTCACTGTACTATCTGATATATCAGGCAAGAAACAGGAGTACGGCTTCGGGCATTGCTTGTCGGAGCCGACAGGCAAAACCTCGCGTCCGTCGAGACGCGAACGTCCCCCGAGTAGCTCCCCATGTTGCCCGTCGGGCAAGGCTGCAAAGTCGAATTGGGAGCGAAGGGAGTTGGCCTCGCATCGGAAAAAGCCATGGCTGCGAAAAATGTACTAAAGAACGGCGAGGATAATGTGTAAGAGACCTGAGGGGAACTAAGTAGTGTATACACTTCCCTAGGACCTCGACAGGCACGCTACATGTTCTGAATGACATCTTGATGCGCATGCTATACGTGTTAAGGTCCAGTATATATGCTGTGTGAATGAAAGACGTCTGTCCGAGTGACAGTGCCCCTGCAAGTCGTCTGCAGTGTTGCTGTGACTGAGGGTAATAGAAGCTGTGCTCATGCTCTAGAACTAGGTTCTGAGTCTGGTCCAACATGTGGCAATCGAAGAACCGATGCTCATCAAACAGCTTCAACCATGCTCGCATGCACACACGTCACATCAGCAACAATCATGTCATGAGCAGAGCAAGTTGGAGGGCGGAAGGCACCTAGTCCAGCGAAGAGCGTGGCATCGGCGATGCAGATAATGTCCACCGTTGCAGAACGACGGGGGATGCACAATGGGTAAGTCTCATCGGGTTGAACTGCGGGTGGCCTCTCAAAACAGCTGAAGAAATACCCCCCAGGCAACATCTGGTAGTCAAATTCTGTGCTTATTTTCGGCCTGTTATCCAATCCACAAATTCATACTACTATTTTCCACACAAATCCATTAACATCAAACCGCTGTCCAAGCGGGTGTTTGCTTAATGTGCTTGCTTTTTCGTGTAGCTTAGAAGCTTCAGACTTGAATACGCACAAACACCACCGACAAGTAAACCACACTCAACTGTCATGATCTCAAAGGTGGGGGTTTAAACTCACGAATGTGCAATTTTTGATGATCATGTAAAACGGCCCAAAACATACGCCCTATCCCGGCCATACGCGTATCCCTGCTTAAGTTGCTCTCTGAGTATTGCAAGCTTGGCAAGATCTCGAGCACTTCAGAAGCCAGCTCCCTGCACTGCCTAAGGCCAAGACCCACATGGGAAACGACAGGCGCATCCAAGAACCTCGGTGCTGGCTTCCACAGCTCATAAATGCTCATGCTTTCTTTCATCAACACCACAATACGTGAATCCCCTTATTCATGGTTGAGACTGCGGAAATCGCGAGCAGAAGGTGTCGAAGGTAACACATGACCCTGAACCCAAAAACCGCGGATGCAGAAATCAGGGTGCTGACTCTCAGGCATGCGATTTAGACTAGACCTTGCAAGAATAACCGTTTTAGTTGTTGCGTATGGGTTACCAAAAATACGAAAGGTTTCCAACCTGAAGTAGTAAGTAGAGGTTAGGAACTCCGGAAAGCTACTGGAGCCCACGCGACATTACCCGCAGGCTCAACCTGACCTGGGAGTTCACCGATGGCTTAGACTTGATCTGAGAGCCTAGGGCTTAGTGTTTAGTGGTTTAGGGGTTTAGGGTTTCGGGGCTCAGGGGTTTGGGGGATATGGGGTTAAGGGTTTAGGGCTTGGCGTTCCGGGTACAACTTCAAAGGGCTCATGGGAAGACTGCTGCCTGATATAAATCACAAGCGGTTGCAGGCATGTTCATGGTCTCAGACTTCTGCCTGACCTTCTTTTACAAGACGCATTGCAGAAATAACAGTGAGCCCCAATTTAGACTCCGCAAAACAGGTACCCTTGGCCCGGGACTCAGGCTCCTAAGCCATGAATCCCTGAATCTTGAGCCCTATACCCGAACCGTAAACCCGTAGGATGTCCCCGATTTGTCACTCCTGATTTCAGCAACGTCTCAAATCTCCTCGGGAATGTTTCGTTTCTCCCCTGAGTGCCGCCACGTCAAACGATAGGATTTGATCTGTACTGTACTTCCACCGATGGTACCGAGAATGCCGCAAAGCGCTGTGGGTTTAGGGCTTACGGTAAAAAAACTAACCATGGGCCCAAAACCCTAAACCAGTAAATAGTGGTGGCCGTTGGGACAAAGGCAAGGGTATTCAAGATGGGATCGATGGCCGGCTATCTCTCCTGGGCCCAAGGCCAACTAAGCCCTACAGCCCCCAGGCCCACACATAACTATACTGAACTTAGAACCCTAGCAAAAATTATAATTTTAGCTGTTTCTTAGGGATTATAATAACCAAAGATTATAAAAATAATATTTCTAAGTGCCCCTAAGATAAACCCCCTGAACCCTAAACCCTTCAGCATTCGTGTCTGTCGGCCTCTTGCTATCTCAGCGAAGCAACTCGGCAGCACTTCTCCGTGCACTCCGAGTGACCTACTGCGCAGCTGCAATAGCACAGTTGGGCTTGGGGTTTAGGGTTTGGGGTTTGGGGATTAGGGCTGGGTGTACAGGTAGGGGGGGGTGAGAGCTCATGGTGTAAGTTCGGCAGCTGCTGGGCTGTCTTAGAAGCTCAGTTTCGAGAGGTCAAGGTTTTTTTGGGGCTTGGAGGAAGGGTTGCTGGCGCATAACTGATACGCATTGGAAGTAACTTTTCCGCGATATTAGGAAGGGTCCTTCCGTAATTTGTGGACTCTCCATACTGTTTTCCAATGCATGTTCCTTGGTTTCGGGAGTTCCTAGCCTCTCAGTTCAAGGAACATCCTGTGAATCAGCTTTATGATACCCCAAACCCTCATGGGAAACTTGACTGCCAAGTGAGTTTTGGGGTGCATTGCTTGATATGGGGGGCTCTGTAGTCTCCAAAAAGAGGACCTGAACAGTTAGAATAGTGTTTTGGGGTTGATTATCGTGTGATTATGATGATTTATATTTCTTAACAAGGAACCCTAAGGAATGGTACTAGCATCGGTAATTATTCAGGCTTCTGGATCGGAGACATGGCCTCAAGGCGTTGGAGCAGGTGCTTGGCGGCAGCCGAGTTCGAAAGCCCCGTCCTCCAGGATGTGTGAATGTGTGTGTGTGTGTGTGTGTTTGTTTTTTTTTTGCGGTGCCCCTTTAAAGTTTAAAGCAAAAGCCAGAAAGTTGGAACATGATTATCCTAACCCTTCTATGGTGAATTATAGGGTATCCTACCATGAAACCATATTCCAACTTTCTGGAGTTTCCTATAAGGGTTTAGGGTTGAGGGTTTCGGGTCTCCTTGTCATGCGAATTCCATGGGGGCTCTGAGTTCTGGGATTTTGGAGGTCGGGGTTCGAGGGTTTGGACGTGGCCTTGACCGGGTTACAAGGGTTTGGCATTAGCAGCTTCGGGTATACGGCATGGAAAGCTCAGGATGTAGGAGGTTGGCGTAGGCTGCCGAGTTTCGGCTCAAGTAAGAACCCGAAAAGACCGTGCCGATGCCCTTCGATAGACATGGATTCTATGCCCGAAGAACAGTCGATACTCAAACCTCAATTGAACAACGAGTGTTTAGCCTGGAGCCCCACGAGAAGTTGCTGAACCCTTAAGGACCACGGTAGAGACAGACTCCAAACCCGAATCGGCTTGGCGCTTGTAGAAGCTAGGCGAGAATGTACGTAACTCGTCCGGACGGAGTGGTTGTGATGGGTTTGGGGTCATGGGGTCGACTGCTACCCCTTTTTTGAGCCCTTTTCTGGAGTCCCCAAAATTTGCAACAACCCAAACCCTAAACCCACACCTTAAACCGACATTGGTAAAGTCCTGATGCCCAGTCTGAAAGCCAGTCCTGTCGTTATCGTAGCGGAAGGCTAGGTCCAAAGCAACCTGACAGCTCGCGGTGAGCCAGGGCTTCGGTTGTTGCTGGGTGTACGCTTCAGGGGCTTTTTATGGTTTGGGGATCACAGTGCTTTTCCCAGCGTTCAGGATTTACGTTTCAGGGCGTGGGAGTTGGGATTGAGGGTGTACGTACTCCTATAGGGTTTCGGTGGTATTTAGTATTGAGTTTCAAGCTTCGGGGTCCCCGAAGCACTGCAAGCCAAGAACCCAATCTTGACAAAGCCAACACATCCTATCAGATCTATCAGACGCAGGCAGCCTGGGCTGAACCCGCATCGTTCGAACACGACGCCACCAATCCGGAACCTTAAGCCCGAAATGCCAACCCGATTACAGCGCACAAAGCCCAAACCGTATAAGTTAGAAGCTGCCCCCACCCTGTGATAGTGGTATAATAGGAATATAATAGGGCCCTAATATAATCCTTATAGTCACTATTACAGGGTGGGGGCAGCTTCTAACCTATAAGCCCTGTCGGCCCCAAAAGCGAGCTCAAGCCGAACCGCCAGTCCTAAGTTACCTAAAATCGAAAGCCTCGAACCCTCAACCGGAAGCCGATCCTCAGACCATCTATGCCTAACCTACGACCCTAATTATTATTGCTATTATTATTATTATGATTATTATTTATTACTATTATTATTATTATTATTGTTATTATAAATCCTAAACTGTAAACTCAAAACCTCGAAACCCAACAAAACCCTGAACCCTACAAACCTCAAACACAAAAACCCAGCGCAACAAGCTCTGATGCCTCAGTGCTGTCCACGAGTGCATGGAAAGTTCGATCTTCCAGGAGAGCCCCCTGCTTCCTCAATTTTGCATGGGCTCTTGGGTGAGGGTGTCGGGGTTCCATGATTGGGGTCTTACAAGAAGTTTACAGGATCTAGGTTTTTTGATAACGTGGAACTTATAGGGCTTGATGCTTATAAAGGGTTCAGGATTTAGGGTTTCAGTTTACTGTTTCGGGTAGCCCTATGCTTTGAGGCAGCTGATTGAACGTGCAGTTTCAGAGCATGAGGGACCTCGACACAGACATTCTTCAACGTGAGGGCCTGGCAGTTTAGTGGTCCTAATTCTAAGAAACCTATCAAACCCCTATAAAATCCTGTGAAACACTTGAATGACACACCCCAGCGATGTAGAGACACTATTTTGGCACTTCTTCGTGACACCCAAAAGCGTGATCTGACCAAGATGAGCTGAGTCTCGCATTTCGCTGCTCAAGCTCGGTGAGGAAGCATTCTGCAAGCCTTCTTGCAGTCTAAGACATGCGTTTGGGGGATTCGAAATCGCAACCTTTAGGCTTCTGGACTTTGGGTTCAGAGTGGGGGGCTTATAGGGTTTGAAGGGGCTCAGCCTGAGCCTGTGTTAGCCTTGGGGCCTCAACGGCTGGAAAGCAGCAGGGCCTTGCATAGGCAATTGCGAGCCTTGCCTTGGAGCAAGTGCTAGCTACATGGGTGGTTGTCAAAATTATGGTCGCGTTTTGGGTCCGTATTGTCATACGGCACCTAATATTTAGGGTACCCAAGAAGGGACCTTAATTTTGACAACCACCCGCATTGCTACATGCAACAAAACTCGAAACATCCACCTTAATTCCGGAAAGAAACCAGGAAAGAGCAGTTTGGTGTCTCCGAGGCACTCTCTGCTGCAGATAAAGGCTTTTCTATTGCTTGTGGCTTTGGAGTTTCGTGCATAATACCCAGAGGCCACAAAGTAGTTCCTTTTGGGGATTACCTTATAGGATTCTATATATGAACCCCCAAAAGGAACTACTTTGGGGCCTTTGGGTAGGCACACATATCCAAGGTAGTGTGGACAATCTCGCGGCCTCCAGTAGGCCCTCGAGTGATTCTCGGCAAGGAAGCCGCGCTGCGATGACCAAACAAGGTAGACCTCCGTGGAAGTGGATGTCAGATTTCAGGCTTAGGAGATTACAGGTTCAGGGGTTGAAGGGTTTAAGGGTTTAAGTTTTAGGGGTTTAGGTTTAGGGGTTGAAGGGTTTAAGGGTTTAAGTTTTAGGGGTTTAGGGTTTAAGGGTTTAGGGTTTAGAGGTTGAGGCTTTGTAGGTTTGGGTTTAGGCTTTATAGGGCTTTGGGTCCAAGGTTTAGGGCCGTTTGCTTTGGGGCTTCATGGCTGCAGCTGTCGTTTAGGGTTTCGGGTGGTGGAGGGGGGAAAATCGGGAAAAATATGGAGGGAATATGGCACACTACAGTAATGAGGGGGACCCAGACAGCACGTGATGCCAACCCTGGGATCTGGCTGTTTTCGCAATTGCGAGTGGCCGGCCGGATTTGCCTTTAGGGTCTGCTACTCAGGCTTAGGCTTTCAGAGCTTGGAAAGATGTGCAACTTGGACCACTGAAGCTGTACCGAGGGCGGCCCCCCGCCCCGCCCTGCCTTGCTCTTCTTACAACTCATCAGATCTGATCGCCCGTTCCGCCGCCAGGCATTAAATCTTAGAACCCAAACTCTAAACCCAAAGCACAACTCCAACAGCCTCTGCCCCAAAACCATGAACACCCAGACGCCGGAACACCCCCAGGCCGCAAAACTCAAACTAAAGCTCCGTGACTCCTACCTTAAAACCCGACAGCCCCAAAGCCCTGAACATACGTATAGTCCAGCCCACAAGACCTACCTGTTTAGGGTTCCTGACGATGGCTTCTTGATATCATTCCTCAAAACGGGGCTGTTGCTTGCGCCTACAGGTTAAGTCAGCACACAAGCCCCGACTCCTGAAAGGTAAATACTAAAAACCATCACTTCCCGGAGTAAAAACCTGAATCCTAAAGCACAATTACTACTAGTGCTATGATCATGTTCAGTCTGATTGTTTATATGAATACTTTTATTGGTATTAATATTTAAGTATCATTTATCCTTTTTGAAAGTCATGCCCCTCCTTGAGGCACTCCTGTGCTTCTCTCCGGCGACCAAGGCGTAGGAGGCATCCCCCTCGAGCTAAAAACCTCGGAGGCGGGTCGTTATGGCTTCAGGGGTTTAGGGTCTTGGAGGGTTTAGGATTTTGAGCTGATTTTCTAGGGTTTAAGATCAAAAGTTCTAGGGTGTGTTGCCTGAAATACCTACGAAGACCTGAATGTGTCACAGGATTCCTCTTAGGGTTTATGGTGTTAAGGGCTCAATGATTTAGGGTTTGAAGTTTGGGGTTTAGGGGTTCTGGGGCAGGGTTCAGGGGTCGCTGTACGTAGCATTTGGGGCTTCGTAGGAATTTGGTTGGGCTGTACAGGGTCGAGGTTTTCATTGAATTGAAACAAAAAAAATCCAAATCGCGCATGCGGCTTTGGAAACTCATGAGGTTGACGGCTTGGCTTGATTGCCTTGGTGGCGAATATTGGGCTCCAAGCTCCGAAGCCCTCACCTCCAAACCCTACAGACTCTTGCATGCACTAACTTTTAAGAGTCCCCCTACGCCCCGATACAGTCAATTCCTCGCGACCTTACTAAACCTTATGATACGAAAGCCCTAATTTCCAGAGATCGCGCAACAGCCTAGAACCAAACCCGTGCTATGGAAACTGGCCCTACGCCATAAGCCCTTATAAACCCTAAACACCAAAGCTCCAACTACCCGCATAGATCCTTGAACAACCCTTGCAGGAGCCCTAGCCCCCTAAACCCTACTCCCTCCAAGCCCCAAACCCTTAACCCCCCAAACCCAAACGCCTAAACCCTAAACCCCCTGACCCCTAAACTAGTACAACCGGTAAAGACTACAGCCAAATCCCTAAACCCCTTGACGCCCTGCGGCGGCTCGGGAAGCGTGGGATCCAAGGCGATGGCCTGACGATGAGGGCACGGAAAGCCCTTGGTTTTGATAAGGTGTAGGATTTTTGCTTGAAGTGAGTCGGACGCTCTCTCTACATGTGGCGAGCGAGGAAGGGTTTTAGGGCTTTAGGGTTCTAGGGTTTAGGGCAGTTTAGGGATTTAGGGTTCGGGCTTTTAGAGTCTATAAGGTTTGCAAGGGGTTTGCTCGGCATTTTTGGGGTTGTACCGAGGTTTGAGAGGTGTTTACGGGCTCGAGAAGGCTTTACGTAGAAGGGTGCATTGTATAAGGTTCTGTTCGATAGGGAAGTGTTTATGGGGTTGTCGACGAGATCTTTCCTGTAAGGTTTGCGTGCTGAAAATGCCGCTTATGGACAAAGGGTCGAAACCTTCGAGTTTAGGAGTTGCTGTCGCGAGCAATCAACATAGCAAACGTTAGCCACCCCTACAAGTAGGCTTTGCGGGTTAAGGAAGGCTTGAGGAAACAGGGTTTAGGGTGAGGGATTTGGAAGCTCGAGCTCAGGGTTTTGGGAGCGAAAGCAGCTACAAGCTTTAGCATTTGTTCGTTCCCGTTCTTGTGGAGTCAGTCTTCTCCCAAAGCTGAGAAAATTTGGTCTGCAGTTTATGGGGGGAGGAGGCAGCAACTCCAGTACGTCACCTGGCAGGGGTGGGAGTGGGAGGTGGGGAGGGGGTAAGGGCAGAGGTTGTTGTGGCTGTGGGGGAGGTCGGTGAGGGTGGGTTGCTTGGCGATTTTCCCCAGTGCCGGCACGTCATTTCGCCACCACAGGATCATGCTCATTGCAGGTGGTTGTAGATTGTAGATTGTAGGAGCCTTACAAGCTTATAAAGCTTTATAGGGTTCAGCATGATGATTGTGACTATGCGGACTACTATGTAAATTTTGTGTAGGGTTTTCCGAAACATCCTCGTGGTTGCCGATGCAGCACCACGCCATCCAAAACACCCGAGATGCTGGGAAATCATGCAAGCATAAAACGTCGTCACACTATCACTTACCTGGACCCTAAAAGTATGTCGAACAATAGCCTTTTATAAGTGTTGGGCCATTATCTTACCTACTTTCGGGGGCCTATAGGTAGGCTCCAAACTCTTCACCCGGTGTCCCTACAGCCGAAAGTTGCGGGCCAAGGGGTTTAAGGCAAGGCCCTTTACTATACTGAACTTAGAACCCTAGCAACAATCATAATTTTAGCTGTTTCTTAGGGATTCGAATAACCAAAAAATTAAAATGATTTCTAAGTACCCCTAAGGTTATCTGCTCCAAGCCCGCCTGGGCACAGGCGAGATCCAAGCCTTCCGGGCTTTTTCGGCAAGAGTCGGGTTGAGGCTTTCAGGACAATCCCTGACAACCCTAAGCCCTAAACCCTAACCCTCTAAACCTTAACCCTAACCCTATAAACCCTAACCCTAAACCTTAACCCTTAACCCTAAACCTTAACCCTTAACCTTAACCCTTAACCCTAAACCTTAAACCTAAACCGCCCAAAACAACACCAATAGGAGTCTTCCGAGCTTACTTGAGCAGTAGCCTTCATGCCAGAAGCTAGACAGACGAGACGAGGAGGACAACAGTTCAGGACCATTTTCGGGAACCCCCCCTACAGTAGGCCGAACCCCCGACAGAAACGACCAAAAGGGTATGCTCCTTCCAGGGCAAGATTGGATTTTTGGCTGACAAGGCAACAGAAGAGTTTCTGGATGCCTCTGGTCAGGTGGCTCGGCTGTAACATTTTGTGTTTGGGGGCTTAAAGCTTGAAGTCTTGCCGGCACCAGGAACCAGGAAAAGGCTGGCAGTATACCTCTTGCGAGGGATAGGATTTAGGATGTAAGGGTTTAGGCTAGGCTTCGGTGTTCGAAGGTCCAATCGGGTGTGGGACTTCGCGCCTTGTGCTCTGAACTACAACCTGCAATCGACGGCAACTGCTGATGCGAAAACTCTCTGACACGCATCTGAAGTAGCAGCTACCCCCGACAAGACGGGTAAAGGGCCCAAAGCACTTCGACACTTAGGATAGGGTTCTTAGGCATCATCATACTATGGCTGCTATAGTATGATGATGCCTACGAACCCTATCCTCAGTGTCGAAGTTCGCCTGCCAGATCACCGGCTTCCTCTGATCGCTTCCTTAGCACCGGTTTAGGGTTTAGGGGTTACTTAAAGGATGATGGGACTGAGTAACTAGGGTTACAATTATATAGGGTAACTATACTTATAACCCCAATTAAGGTACTTATAACCTTACTTACTAAGTCCCATGATCCCCATTATAGAACCCCTATAGATCCGTTTAAGGAACCCTACTTTAGAACCCTATATAGTACCCTTATTGAAAGGAACCCTGAACCTTTCTTACCAAGTCCCATGATCCTCCAAGTAGGGTATACCGAGAGGAGGATATCGAGATAGAGCCTTGCCCTAGCCCGAAAGCCCTGGGACTGAAGGAACTGCAATTGCCTGGACCCCAACATGTAGAATAACAGTCCTTTATGGGTGTTGGGACATTATTTTACCTACTTTAGGGGGTTTAGGTGAAGGCGATCTGTATCGAAAATCAGCCTACCCTGTGCCTAGCGTGGCTGACAGGTTCCTTTAAAATCGCGGAAAGGCTTCGAAATTTAAATATATTACGGGACCTCAGCCGGACACGCCCTGAACCCTAAAACCATAAATGCTTTTAAGGATTCATTGTAACCAGGACCCTCCTTGTACCCTCAAATAGGGGTATATGGTCCCAAATAAAGGGCATTTAGGGTCTAATGGAGGGTAGATGGAGGGTCTAGGAAGGATTCATTGTAATGAAGCCGTTCTTAAGCGCAGAAAGTCCAAGCGTCACTGCTGCCAGCACCTTCGTGATGCGTTGCCGGCGCCCCTCGCAAGTCTCCATGCAAGCCGCATGGAGGCCTCTGGACGAAAGCTCGTAACTTTAGACTTTAGCCTTAGGGTCTACCAGGACCCCCCAAGTACCCTTTAATAAAGCCCTTATGGTCGTTAATAGTGGGTATTTAGGGTATGTTAGAGGGTAGTTGGGGGGTCCAGGTAGGGTTCAGGGCTTGGGCTTAGTGGTCAAGGTTTAGCGTTTGGGACTGTTTGTTAAGCGTTTGGGGTTTTGAGCTTAGGGTTTAGCCCTCAGGCCGGACATTGTGCCGCAGAACAGGACATGCAGACAACCCCGTGTTTGCTGTGTGATGCTGCCATTTAGGCCGCTTAAACTCTGCGCGCCCTCTGCGCGAAAGCGCGTCCGTAATTTAGTCAGCTTCTCAGAAGCCTCGAAATATTCGTTTCCACAGAGCACCCATGTCCCAACACTGTTAACGTCCACACAGACTCCATCCACTCCCACAGAGCATCCATTCCATTTTGCTGACCTAAGGGTTGCACTGTGATGCAGTCACAACAGTTGATTGCGAGATACGTGCAGCTGTTGGAGACGTGCAGCTGAAAAATCTCTTCTCGCAACAGCACCCGCCCCAGAGGTGATGGATCAGGATGTATAGTTTAATATACAAAACAACACCCTAGCACAGGAGCTTCTGTTGGCCGTCGCAAAGACGATGTATACGGTATTTGCGAGGGTTTCCTACTTCTCAACAAACTTCTTATGGGTGTGTGGCAAAGACGCGCGCTCGGAGCGTTTAGAGTTCAGGCAGGCTTTGGTTTGGGGCTTGGGGGCAGCGCCTTGGGCTGAGGGTATGGGGTCGACTGATTCAGGGCTGCACATCGGCCTAGCTCTCCAAACTGCCGGCTTGGGTGGAGGGCTCGAGGCGTGAGGGTTTTCAGAAGGATCGGGGCTCAGGGTTTAAGGTCTGGGTTGAAGGCTTCCCCAAGTATAGACTTACGTTAAGGGTGCATGGGGCTTCCAAGTGAGCTGTTTGGAGCCTCGAGTTGCAAAAAACACCTTAGGACCCCATCTACTCCAAACCCAAAACACTGACTCTGAGAATTATACACCCCAAACCTCGAACCCACCAATCCCTATACATACCATACCATGCCATGCTATGGCATCGCATGGCATGGCATGTCATACATACCATACATGTCATGCATGCCATATATCCATGCATGCATACATACGGAATTTAATTGACTTTGAACTTATCACACTTCTTGGCCACGGCACCATACTCGCTGGGGGGCAGCTCGACTGCGATGCCTCACAGCCCAGCGGAGCAGGGTGGTTGCAGCGGGGCTGTACCATTTCAAGGTGTATGTGGCTTAAGATCAGCGTTTCATGCAATTGCGGACTCAGTTATTTGACGATGGTTTCGGGTTCAGGGGTTGGGGTGCTTCATTGGTTTGTTCTCTGAAGGTGCAGGTTTCAAACTAGTTCTCACTTCAGGGCTTACGTAAGTATCTTGCAAATTCTATATGCGATAGGATAATGGATCCGAGTTGCTGAAGCCTTGGTCCGCGGGTAGGAGCTCAGAACTTCGGGTGACTTATGCGGCTTGCAAGGGGGTTTGGGATGGGAGGGCACGAGAAGTCTCGCAGGAACGGAAGGCGAAACTCAGATGCTTCGAGGAACTTGTCGAGTATGCCAACCTCTTACTTCTGCCCGACTCAGCAAAAAGTCCAGACCAACTGTCAGGAAGCAGGCATGGAAGTCATGAGACGACCAGGCAGACGAGATGAAGAGACAAGGTCCCGCCGATCTTTGCAACTCAGCTCGAGGGCACCATGGGACTCACGTATGGTGAATCTCAGAAATGAATCTAGGATGACTAGTGCTGGGATTCCCTGTGCTTTACCTTAAGGGTATGACGACAGTCATGTTCCCACTTTCTGGCTTCTTCTGCACAAAGATCAAATCGGCTAAAGATCCCAACATCACCAAGAAAGCCGAGGAGCGTGAGCTGCAAAGCCCGCACAAAGCGCCTCGGCTGCGGAGGGGCCAGGGGCGCACGTCAGGGTTCCAGAGATTTGACGACATCTCGGGGTTGCTTAAGACAAGCTTCGGGGTCAAGGGACTGATGAGGGTTGTGGGGTTCTTGGGGCTTTGGTCTTGGAGGGTTCAAGGTTCAGTGGTTTAGTCAGCAGATCTTGACAAATCCCAAACCCTCCCACAATCTCCATTGCAGCTCATTTCCTGGGTTACCCGGTTTGTATTCTACACCCTAGCCATCTACAAGAAAGCACACTGCCATAATTTTCACTGCAACTCTTGTCCCCCAACAAGGCGCTAAACAATGAGCCATCAATCCTGAAGCTTCCTGGAGCTGCACCCAAACTTTGAAACTTGATGAACTCCCTGAAGCATGAAACTCCAAAGCCGTCGATTCCTCTAAACACATCTCAGAAGCAGGTAAACTTTGCGTAAGCCGTCCGGAGCGGCGCCATAGAAAGAAGCGCTTGGCCTCGACCATTCATACACGGACACAGAGACACTGGCGCACATAGGCTATGGGGCTTATAGGGCTTAAGCTCATTTTGCGAAGTGTGTTCGGTCTAGACCATCCAAGTCTACTGACACACAAGTAAAACTGTAAATCGAGACGATAACGTAACCTGGTCTGCAGGTAGACACAGTGAAAAAAATATATTTTGAGAGAGTGCGGCATGTACTTCATGTACGAACGAAACCGATGAATGTATGTGTGCACACTGCACACTGTACACATCTATGCGCCCAGACCCTGAACCCTCAACCCTGAACCTTAACACAATCCTTAACCATGAACCCTCAAGCCTAAACTTAACCCTAGCCTTCCAGCTGAGTCGGGCACTGCCATCGCGCATGAGCTCGGCAATCTTGGGATGCATGTCTGCCAGGGTTTCCACACCTGGAACCTGGCTTCGTTCTGGGCTGTGGGGCCGTGTTTCAAGACCTTCTCCAAGCCCCATAAACCCGAAGATTATAATAGGTAGGAGCCCAAAATGGTTTTGGGTGATATTATACGACGGAACATATGTCCGAAATAAGGACTACCATAATATTATTGGGGAATATTCAGCGATATTCCTGAGGACTGCTACAGCAGATATTGCTAGTTACTAGTTATGCCGACCCCGAATTAGACCCCATACCCCTGTTAAAGCGAACGCTGGGCCTGCTGTCCCTGGCGTGTACGGCTGCAAAGATCGGAAAACCTGGGGCTGTGGACAAGTCGAGAATTTTTTTGTTTAAGTGCAATGGGGCCTTTTCTGCATGAGGTCCAGCCGGTTCCCGGCTTGCACTATCACAGATCTCTTACCTGCAAAAGAAAACAGAAGACCTGCCAGACTCAAGTCGAGAAAGGGTTTCGGGCTTGCAGTTCAAAGGCCTCCGGCCGTTTGGGAGCTGCGCCTTTTAGGGTTTAGGGATTTAGGGGTTTAAGGGTTTAGGGTTTAGGGTTTAGGAGACAGGGCTGAACTCCAAACCATGTCACCAACCACACCGAAGCCTATGCGGACACACCAAGCTCGAAACAGCCCTGAAAATGAAACTGAACCTGCACTCTTCAGGAAGTAATCCTTTCAAGCTTGAGGTGGCGCTGGGGTCCCTAGTTCGCCCAACAATTACCCCAAATGCACCTCCTCCTTAGAAATTCTGACTACAGGGACTCTAAATCGCAAGCCCAGCGAAACACTGTTTTCGGAAACACTAAACCGGGACTGTTGGTTCAGCCGGGCTGTTCGCTGCATGCAACGGCCTCAAAGCTTGAGGTTTCGAGTCCGAGGTTTGAACTCTCAAGTTTAGTCGTCTTACTCAAACTCCGACCCTGACAAAGCAGTGCTTCTCAGTCGATGTGGGCCAGCCAGGGGACAGAGATGTAGCTCCAGGAGCATCTATGAGAAGATCCTCCCAAGCTGTATCTGCATACTTCAAGAGCTTAGTTTTTTGGAGGGGCGCGAGGTTTAGCGTAGGTCGGTCTTCCACCTAAATACAAGGCTCAGGACACAAAGGCTCAGCTCCTTCGGTTCCCTCTGACTTGGGCTTGCATCGCAAATCACCATGCTGCAGGAGAGCAGAATTCGGGCACCCCGGACAGCCGGTGCTCAGCTCTTGGTTTCGAGATCATATTCTCTTGTCCTCACCCCGTAAGTTATACCTTATAGGGAACTCCAGAAAGTTGGAATATGGTTTCAGGGTAGGTACCTTATAATTTACCATAAAGGGCTTAGGATAACCATATTCCTACTTTCTGGCTTTTACTTTAAGGGCTTCGGATACAACAAGTTCCAGTGTGTAGTAGTGGCCCGACTGCATCCGAAAGTTCTCGGGCCAGCTCTGGAGAGGTGTACAGTTCAAGTGGAGGGTCGAAGGTTCAGGGTTTGGAGCCATTAGAGTAATACAGGGGCCTTAATTATTGGAACATAGGGTTTCGGGGCCCATTATACCATACTTGTAATAAGGAACCACCAAAATAGTATAGGTAACTATTCAGGCCCCTATAGTAGGTGAAATCATGCTTAGAATTCGCATCATCTGAGCCCGTTCCGATCGATGCTATCCTAAACTTTGGTCCTCCATGACCTCCGTCCACCGGATTGCAGATACCGCCAAGGCCACATCCATGTCTGTCGGACGAGGTCGTGGGTTTAGTCCTACTTAGTGCCGAGCAGGATTCAGGGCTGAGGGCTGTGGGGCCACAATCTGAAGGGAACTCCAGAAAGTTGGAATATGGATGAATGGTAGGATCCCCTATAATTTACCTTAAAGGGGTTAGGATAATGATATTCCAACTTTCTGGCTTCTACTGTAGAATCTAGAGGCCCAAGGCTTAGGTTGCTTGTGGCCCAGGGTGGCCTCAACCCCAAACCTAGAACCGTGGAGCTAGGAACAAGCCTTAGCGAGTGAGTTGCTTCCCTCAACATCCCTACCCGCCCTACCCTGGCAAGCCCTAAACTTCGAAGACCACCTGAAACGCATGGACTCCCAAGGCGAATTCAGGATTTTTCCGGTTTAGGGCTTCCGGATTTACTGTAGGGCTTGAGGATTTCGGATTGAGGGCTGAAGGTTTAGGATGCAGGTTTATCAAGTTCACTTGGTTAGAGATCTTGGCCCCAAATCCTCAACCCAGCACATGCCTGCGACATCCCGGATGGTGGCATCTGACTCTCGCCACTGAAGCTCATTCTGGTCCTGGCATGGTCGTAAAGGTTTCCCAGAGGCTCCGGCTGCCCAAAACGAAATGGCCAACGTTCATTAACAGCCTGCGAGTTACATACAGTATGCTCTTATACCCTAAACTCTACACTAAATCCCGTGGTCATAGCTCGAAATAGCTCGAAGAGTCGGGGCGCAGGGCCTCTTCACGGGGCACTTCGCAAAGTTGGGAGAAGTGCATGAACGCAGGGTTTGAGTTTAGTTTGAGTCTTGGGTGTCCAGAGCTGTCAAGACACAGATCCTGGCATGGCTTACTATACGGGCCTGAATAGTCAAAATAGGGCTTGCGGTGTGTATTCTGCTATACATATCCCAAAATAGTATTGGTAATTATGAAGGCCCCTTGAGTACTCTAAAGTGCACTCGGAGCCTCATAGAACCGACAGCTGACGGATTTGGTTCAGGTAAGGATGGCAAATGGCGGCTACAACCCCGGCAACTAAACCGCACAATCCCTATATGGCATTTTCCCAACTATACTGAACTTAGAACCCTAGCAAAAATTATAATTTTAGCTGTTTCTTAGGGATTATAATAACCAAAAATTAAAAATTATTCCTAAGTACCCCTAAGCCAAGTCGAAAATCCTTCCGGCCAGAGGCCCATAAACTCGAAATTTGGGAGCTCGACTTGCGGCCATGGAAAACGTGCTGGCGACGCCGTGCAGTGGGGCTTCCTGTCGCAACGGTTGGAGAGTGGATGGAAAATGCATTATAATTCCAACCCAAACCCTAAACCCTAAACCTGCGAGTCACAAGAGCACATCACAAAGTTGCGACCCAGAAGTCAGAAGCTCTGCAAGGAACTTACTATAGGGGCCTTAATGATTAGAATAGGGTTTTGGGGCCCATTATACTATAATTACGATAAGGACCCCCCCAAAAAAATAGTATAGAATTATTTAGGCACCTGTATTACTTCATCTTTGAGGCTTTGCGCTTGCTAGTTTTGGCTGACGTGTTGGGATGTCGGGCTGGGTTTAGTAGGTCTGGAGTCTAAGGGATGAGTTTAGTGCTTCGAGATGTAGGGGCATCGTGGGCTTGGTGCTGCCTCTGGTCCCCCAAATCGAAAGCGAAGTGGCGCCGCGTCGTTTCAAGCACATCTACTGTTCAGATCAGGGTTCCCTGTAAGGTATGTCGGGTTTAAGGTGTCGCACTCAAGTTCTTTTTGAGGATGCAAGGCAACACAGAGAACAGCTGTTCTTTAAGCTGCATTCTGTCGTGGTACCGCTGATTTGGGCACAGGGTTTGAACAACCCTCCTGTGCCTTGTGGCTGGGCTTGGCCAGACCAGCAGCGCATCGACTAGCAAAAGCCGCTTAAACCTTGGTTTGGAAGGCAAGCTGCCCCGAACAAATTATATAACCCTAAACCCTAATCCAGACCCCAACCTAAGAGATCGGGTTTGGGGGCGAAAGGCTTGCAGGGTGAAGGCTTAGGATTCCAGTTTAATTTGCTCGGAAATTGGGGCGCTTGGTCTTCGGGACGGCTGTGGGTTTTGAGGCCGCCATACTGACAGTAGAGAATGATCATGTGTGATCATTGTGTTCTTAGTTTAGAGAAACGAAATGTTTGGAAAGGCAAAGCATACCGTGCACTGCGACTTGACGGGGCTGTACTTCGAGCCGCAAGCACTTCCGTCGTGTTCATGCGGATCAGTCCTTCTGGAGCTGGTGTTCCACAAGTGCATGATGTTGGCAAGGTAAGGGAGCCACCCCGGAAGTGCACTGAAACTATCGGGACTTAATTGACCACGTGTGCACGCACTATCTAAGTCTTGTTCTTTTTTGGGGGGTCCATGTATATCCCTGTAGCATGTGTCGAGGATCATATCACTTTAGGGCTTGTTTACATCGTATGATTTAATATTTCATGAATCTCTCATACGCCAGGAAGAGGAAGCCAATATGCAGCTCTTGACTTGACGCGGTCCTTCTACGCTGAGAAAATGACCATGGCCCGACGACACCCGCAACCCAAAGTCCCTACCTGGACCCCCAATACCCTCTAACATACCCTAAATACCCACTATTAACGACCATAAGGGCTTTATTAAAGGGTACTTGGGGGGTCCTGGTAAACCCTAAACCCGAATGATCTCCAGGATGCTCCCGCGGCAACACATCCCAACAGTCCTGCAGCACGGTTTGGGAGAAGGGCAGGCCTCTACAGCCTACGTACCAGCACAGGGCTTAGGACAAGGGAGCAGGGCTACTATGGCCAAAAACCAAGTTAGTTTCATTCAACCACACAAGTCCAGTCGCCAGCCCCAAGGTGGCAATCAGGGCTGAAGTTTGTTCGGACACTGCTTCGATTGACCGAACTCGAAGTGCTTAAGCTACATGTCAGACGCAGACTTGGCACTAAAACAACCTTATCCTCCCTACCATCCAAAGAGAAGCAAGTGAATCTAACTCAAAACCCTCTGACCCCAGCCGAATTCTAAGGCTTGAGCCTCACCAACGTAATAGGGGGCTTAACAATCACAACAGGGTTTGGCGGTATACTAAATAAACGCACTCACAGGTACTCTGAGCACACACAGACACACTCAAATGAGGTCGAGCGGCTGCTGGCACAATGGTTTGGGGTTCATCTGCTTCGCTGGCCATCGTGACGTAGCCATGGCGCCGGTGAAACCAATCAGCGCATGGGGGTTAGGGGATTCCGGCTTGTCCGTGGAAGTTGAGTTCAGGGTTGGGGGTTAAAGTCCTGCGTGACGGGGGAACTGGAGTGAAGATAAGGAAACAATACAAGTTCGAAGCTTAAACCCCGTTTTCCCGCTCGACAGAACAGGTGCAGTCAGCTGAATAAGAAAGATGGAGTAAAAAGCTGCGGGGCTGCGGCACAGACATCCTGTCGATGGTAGGAGGATGAAGGTCTAATGAGTCTAATGCAAGGCTAAAAGGGTCTCGAGTTATAGGACCTACAGTGAAGGTGAAAGAAAAGGAAGTCCTTCGGAGGTACAGCCCGTGACTGGAGTCAGAAGCCCAACACCCTGTTGCTTCTTGACAAGTCTGGCCCCGAAGCTTAGCACCGCCAAGTCCGAAGTCTTGAACATAGACTCCAAGTCAGTGAAGTCTGGCTTGCGCTGTGGTTGCGGCTTCAACTCATGAAGCATCAACATCCCCCGACAAGGTGCCGAAGTACATTTTGTTGCTTGGAAGGGTCTTGCTTTTGGAAATTAGCAGGTGTTTGGGGGGTCCTGGGGCAATCAACTAATTCAAGTCCTGCAGGATCTCAAAGGGAGCCCTTGCAGATCGACAGATTCCAAGACATGGGGGGAGGACCCTGTATCAACGCTGCTTCGCGAAAGGAGACAATCTGCTAGGGTCCGGTACACTCCATAAAGAAGACCAGAACAACACACAACGCAGAGCAACTCCTAGGAGCATGGCCCCCGCTTCTTGAAGCCTGCACCCAAAATCATGAGACACTCCCTTTTCCCCTTGCTCTCCCAAGCAGGCTGGTGCCCAGCAACTTGTCAGAAGAGGCTCATGACCTTCAAAGCAAATCGCATCAACGGGATTAGGGTTTAATGTCACCAGTAATACCATCATCACGACTATCAATCACCGCCACCGCCACTGCCGCGCCATCATCATATTTGACCGGGATAGACGGAAGGAATGGTGAGGTTGTTTAGGCTTGAAAGCGGTTCCATTGATCTGGCAGCTAGCATGACAAACGAAAACCTTTGTGGTATGACTTAAATAGCTTTCATGTTGCAAACTGGCTGAACCCTTTACCCAAATTGCAACTTGAGGCTCCAGAAAGAACATTCCCAAACGTATGCCCCGACTCCTGAACACCAAATCCTGAACGCCCGCGCAGCCTGCTCGTAGACGCAGAAGATCAGCGCGGACCCTGGGCCCAAGCGTGCCACCTTCGCAGCCCCGCATCGAGGGCTTGGGAGGAAGGTTTCCATCAATAGTAAAAAAACCCAAGTGTCGCGATTTGGGTGTACGATCTAGGGTTTATAGGGTTGTCTCTGAGAAGTCACCTGAGGTCAGGATCCTGCTGAGATCTGATCTTCCGGAGTGGCCACAAATGTAGGGGGCCTTAATAATTAGAATAGAGCTTGGGGGCCCACTATACTATAATTATGACAAGGAACCCCCCCAAAAATAGTATAGGTCATTATTTAGGCCCCTATATGAGGGCGCCCAAACCCTCTCATCTCCACAGTCCCGCAGAGAACTTTCTTTAGCCACCCGACATGGCTGCAACCCTTCAACCCGGCACAACCCTCGCCGCCTTGGCAATGTAGCCTTTGTAGAGGCCCAGGAGCCTCAGAAGGGGGTGTCCGAAAATAGGGGGCCCTGATATAGTACCCTTAACCATAGGATCCTTATTATAAGGAGCCCCAAAATAAAGTACCCCTAATTTTCGGAAGCTCCCAGAAGACCCGGTGTTTAAAGAATTTGGAGGAGCCGAGGGCTGGGTGGCTCAAGGCTTTTAGCTTCGAGGGCTCTTTGGCTCAGGAATTCAGTTTATTCAGGGCCCTCAGCCCAAGAGATCCAACAATTTGAAGACAGAACCCCTAACACCTTGGAGAGCTTGGGGCAGAAAGAAAGGGCCTCCGAGAAAATTGAAGACTAAGACCCTTCAACCTCTGAGGGCTTAGGACTGAAAGAAAGGGGCCTCTGGTGCTTCAGACCTCAGGGGCCGCACCCGTCTCGACGCACGAGATCCGTGAGGACGGCCGGCAGGGAGGTGGGACCAGCGGCAAACTCCTGGAGCTAGGTTTTTTGCTTTAAAATGTGGGGGTTGCCGAAAATTAGGGGTACCTCATTTAGGGGTCCTTAGAATAAAGATCCTCCTTATTAGGGTACTATATATTAAGGTCCCCTAGTTTCGGAAACTCCCATGTGTGACGTGCATTCACCCACCTCTGGTTAATTTAAGGGTATAGGGTTCAGAGGTCTAGGTCTTCAAGGTCTAGGGTCTTTGGGCTGATAGCTCATGGCATAGGAAGATGCAAGGTATGAAGGCGCATGGGCCGGATATCAATAAAGTCGGCTTCAGGTCAATGACCTGTTAGGGCAATGACGCCGGACCCCACTTGCATGTGGAAGCTCGACATCGTAAAGGTCTGCAGCTAAACTTTAACACAATACTTAGTCCAGCTCGAAGCATTGAGACTCTCGTGTGAGTTGCGTTTGGACTTGAGATCGGCACCCAAGAAACTGTACATCGAGAGGTCTCGGTGACCCCAAGGCTACACCCCAACAACCGCATAACCCCGTAACCCGATCAACTCCCAGCTATGTACAGCTTTGGTACTCCGATCCAGAGGTGGCTCCTTTCCAGCAGCATGGCTGGATAAAGCGCTAGCAGCGACGACCTGCCACTGTGAATCCTCATGAACTCCTGTAAAACCATGTACCAACCCTACCACTTAAAGTCGTACTGTACGACACCCCCCCAAAAATGCAAGCCCAGGCCCCTAGGACGAAGTTCACTGAGATGAAGTCATCCAAAGCCCTGAAATCAATGTCTGGCCTGCTGGCGAGTTTTGATTACGTCAAACGGATTGTTCGCGGTGGCGGCGGCGCCTCGGGCCGAGAAGGAAAACTCCGGAGGAAGAAGCGATGAGGGTCTGCGGAGGTTTGAAGATTTAGGCTGTAAGCTTCAGGGTCTGGAGTCCGGTCTAGGATTTTAGGTTTTGGTCCGGGGTCATGTGTGTAGGATTGAGGATGGAGGGTCAGCTTAGGAAAGCGGACTGGTGACAGGCTTGCAGCTCCCATACAGCCCGAAGCCCCAGGCTGCACGTAATGACAAACTTGTAGAAATCTTACTTCGTCTACTAGCATCATGCATGCATGCTTCACACCTGTGTGAGCAACTGCAGTCGGTGAGTGATGTCATAGCACAATCGTCAAGATGCGGGTAATGCTTGTCATGCACAAGCCTCCTGTGCATTGCTCTTCAAAGTACCTTCCGGCCGATGCACTGCGTTGCGCTACTCGTCTCTGTCCGCATCCATGGTCAGTGTCGGAGGCTGCACTGAGACCCTAGCAGCCAGCGACGAAGCCAGACAGCAAATCCTTAGTGACTTAGTGTTCAGCACTTTGAAAGGCGCTGAGAAACTTGGACGTTGGAACGCCGCGGTTCAAAACCATCCTAAACCCTTCTTGCCGCCAAGATTCCCAGGCTATTCGCTGTAGCCGATCTTTGCCCTTGCCACACATCCCAACAGAGGAGCCAGTGTAATTCAAGTCAGTTTGCATGGGTCCTTGTGTTTCTTCTTGTCACTTCAGATCCCTCTCGTTTGTCGTGGGGCGCAGAGTCTGTTCGCATCCTGAAGCAAAGAAAAAAACGCCGAGAGGTCGCTGTAACCTCCGAAATCCTAGTGTGTTTTCTCAAAAGGCTGAAATCTCTGCTCGCCCATGGCCTCGGGGGAAAACTTCTTCGTCTCGTGAAAGGCCGCAAAGTAGAAACCTTAGTCGAACCGTGCGCTCGACTTGAGCAACAGGGTTGCTACAGACGTCTGTAGGGCAGATTCTGTGCAGCTACAGAGATTATGATTCGGTAGCAAAGCCAGCATGGATGGTGGAGTTTCCTGCTGCCTCTGCATTTATGATCCCCTAACTGGGTAATACACCAAAGAAGTGGACGGGTACTCATCGTACTCTCAATGGAGCTTTTCGAGCCTAAATGAATCCACTGCTGTCCGTCCAGGGCTACGTAAACGATCTGCACATATGTTGAACCTGTCTTCACTAAGACGCTTGAAGACCCCCTGCGACTCGGCCGTCAACGTCAGTACTCGACACGCCTTAAACTCAGGTCAAAGTTTGGTCCTATCGGTAGGTCTCACAACAGCCGTGTCCCTGACAGGAGTGCGCGGTGTGCTTTGCCACGGTCGCTCCCAGGCCAGCATACCTGTGATTTCAAACATGTTGGTTGAGGCTGCAAGGCTTTGGCTGCTCGTAAAGTTCAGGGTTTAGGCCTTAGGGCTCAAGGCTTGCAGAGCTTGGGCCCTCAAATCCAACACACCCCCCTTCAATTCCTGACGGTGAAGCCCAAATCCTGCAGCGCCATGTATATAGGCCTTGAGGTTTCTTGGCTCGGCTCTAGAGCCAAGTTCAGCTGTGATTCTAGACATTTTAAGATCTTCAACAACAACCCCGATGGCCCATGTCAAAGACGAATAAGAGTAGCATGCTTCTATTGAATTGAAGGCAGGACCCGACGTCCCCACGTCCCACAAGATGAAGCCTGCACCCCGCGTCAATCGAATACTAACAAGCGGCATAAATCCCAAACACCTCCTTATATAGGACTCATAGGACCCTTTTAAAGGAACCCTGTTCTACTTGTTAAGACCCCTACATTCTATCCATTCCCAGTACAGCCGAACCCTCTCAAGCTGCAAAAGACACTCTCGCAATGTCTCAGCATCGAGGCAAGCCGCAGGGATTGGATACCACCGGTTCGCACCATTGCCTCGGCAAGAACACTGCATTACAACAGTACTAGTAGGTTGGCTGAAAGCTCGGGGGAGAGGAGGCATTTGTAGTTCAGGTCCTACGTCGTGGGGATGCTTCCGCTTTCATGTGGTGGGGCGTGCAGTGTGTTAAGGACATTGGACAGAACACCCTGAAGGCCGTGAAAGACCTCGCCTGCGCGAAGGCCAGTGTTCCCGTGGCCGCCTTGCCAGCTGCCTGGTATCGACTTTTCTACTTGTGGTTTAGGGCTTTCGTTTCTTTTTCGGGTTCGGGGGCTGCAAGACCTTGGGGCTTTGGAACTTTGGGTTTTAGGGCTTGGAGCAGGGTGCTACGGCTGTGTCGAAGACTTGCAACTTGCTTCTTCTAAAGTGCATGTCCTAGAGCTGCTGCCCGCCCCTCCAGGAACTAGAGAATTTTTTCTGACACCAGGGGCCCAAAAGGCAGAAGCTGAATCTCCACAGTTACAACCGGACTGCCTTCTCGCTCTGCATGCCGATCTTGATGCACTCGAGGGGGGTGATGATGCATGCCTGATGGAGGCATTCGGGTACATTGCATGGCTTGGGCTTGGTCGTACTTCTTCCCGTAGGCTTGATGGTTGAAAGGGGAGGCTCTAGGCATACAGCAATCAGCGGTCTTTATTGCAGCAGGCGTGAGAGGGGCTCAGTCGGCTTTGCGGCCGTTGCACTCTCCAACCTTTGCCGCAACCCCATTCCTTCAGTGAAGGGTCTGGGGAGTCTATAGGGTTTAGAACACACCACATCGCAGATGCCATCCATGCAGCTCCCGTCTAGAAGCCTTTTAAATCGAAGCATCAGTTCCCAGACCCTGAAGCCTGAACAGAACCTGACCAGCGAACCCTGAACCCGAAAGCCCAAACGGGTCAAAAAGACCGGAGAAACAACCCAAACCGTAAAATCCGAAACCCCCCAAACTCAAAGAAAAAGGCGGGTGCAGCAGCAATATCGGCAAGTGCTTGCAGAGGCGGTGAGGCGGCCCTACAGTACACTCTAAAAGTATGCTTCAAGGTGCTCCACAGCCACCATGCACCGCTCGCATGAAGGGACGATGCGTGACCTTGAGGTGTCGTCCTCCAGTTTTGGTATTGCAGGACCTACCCCCCAAACATGGATGAAAGGCAACACGTTTGGGGATCGAGGTAGACGCTGCGCGAACTTGCAGCTTAGTTTCCGACCTCGGCCGCGCCGGCCATGCCCCCAGCTGCCAAACTATGGAAAAATGGCGCCTCGAGACAATCTTAAGCTCAGGCTTACTCGTTGAGAGCTGAAGGGTTCACGAGTTAAAGCTCCAGGCTGCTACGGGGTGAAGGTTGATGTGGAAGTTTCCGGAAATGGGGGACCCTAATATAGTACCCCAAATAGTATGATCCTTATTATAAGAACTCCCATGTACTGAAGTGTCAGTTCACACGACAAGATGTACTTTCCACGACATTGCGAAGGAACACCTTGCTGCGATGCCAAAGTAACAGGAGGAAACCTAACGGGGTACTCCTGCAACCTGAATCTGAACCTTTGCCATTTTGGGGGTTCAGGGTTTGAGGCTCGCTGTCATGACAGAAACCCCAAGCGCTGTGTCCTGAAGTCGCAAACCTGGAGATTGGGGGATGCAAACTACGGACTTCTGTGCCTTCGACTTCTCCCCCTTCCACAGGCAAGAGATGAAAGCGTCGTAGAAGACCTGAGGCTTCCAGTCATCAGAGACGGGCTCAGCCTTAATAGGGAGTTTCCGAAAACAGGGGGGGGCCTAATTTATGTAGAACCGAAACATTTATATAGTAGGATCCTGATTACAAGGACCCCAAAATGAGGTACCCCCGATTTTCGGAAACTCCCATGCTGTATACCTCAAGCTACCACAGCATCGTTTTTTCAGCCCCGTTGTATGATCTATGCTGCTGTGCAGATCCGAACTTAGAATTTCTTGGGACCCCACCAAGGGTAGTTTTTTTCAGTCTAGTAGATACTGTAGGGCTCCTCAAGGCTCTTCGGGTAGATTGAACTCACTGGGAGCTAGGGGCCGCCTTTCTACTCGTGATATGAAGACACGCCCTGGTAAGTGCAAGGAAACCTCAAACCACCAGACCACCCCCAAAACCATAGTCTCCGCTGATCTCTTTACTTACCTATTTGGTTAGTAGGGAATGGAAGAATGGTAGTTATATAATTGTACCCCGTTCCTCCATTCCCTACTAACCCAAGGTTAAGTAAAAAAATATGCTTTGCGTTTGGTGCTTTCGCTACGGCTAAGGGTTCCGAGGCCCTACACGAAACCGTGGGATCTGGTTATAGCCAAGTTAACCCTAAGACCCCGGCTCAAACCCAAACCCTAAGTCTCAAACATCGGCTCTCAGCGCCGGGCAAACTTGAAGCCTCTTCGCGGGATGACCTCGGCGAGTACGAGGTTTCTGGGCCTTTTCAACTCTAGGGGTCTTCCTTTTGGGGGTGGGTTCCTGAATATGAGTGCCATACAAAAACGTGTGTTTGAACAGGTAATTAGGCTTTTCTGGGCTGCAGGCAGGATTGAAGATCTGGATTCGGAGTGCCATGCACAAACGGACAGTTGCAAAAAGCCTAATTATAGCAAGAGACATTGCCAAATCGGGAGCCATACACCCTCAAGCATAACACCGGTACGTTCTGCATCGCAATAGCGCTGCTGGGTTCCCTCGCCACGCAGAGGCCGGGCACGAAGCCGCGCCAGAGGCCCATCAGGCCTTTACACTCTAGGGAGGGTCTTGTGCTTTGGAAGCTTGTCTACTATAGGACAGTGCTCAGAGGGAATCAGGAATGAAGGGTTAAGGGCTAAGGGGGATCAAGGGGTTCAGGGTTTAGTGTCTATAGACATCTTTATAGAAACTGCAGAAGTGAAGCCACGGAACGACTTACAAGCTTTAGGGCTCTAAGGCCTGTTCAGGACGCGGGGTTCAAGTTGTGCTTGGTGCTGATGTCATTTCAAGCTCCGGAGGAGCCGTGTATACCTGTACTTGCCGCTATCTTAACAACTGAAGTACCTAGTTAATCCTTATACCCGAGAGCTCGAACTCCCTACCTCTCCTCCAGCTCACAGACGGCTCCTCTTCCCAAACATCCCTGACGATTTTACCCTCGCTCGCCTTCGGCACGACAGATGCCCCGCATAGCGGCCAAAGTGCCCTCGGCAGAGCAAGGGGACAACAACAGATTCATCCGTTCAGCGTTTTTGGACTTCGTGTTCGTGTCGGGATGCAAGCTCTTGGATTCAGGGTGGTATTTAAGAACTTCAGGTTCATGGCTCGCAAAGTTTGAGATCGAAACGAGCTTGGGCATCCGGGGCTTGAGGATGCCTTTGGGGGAGACGGCTTCAGGACGCCAGAGCCGCCCACACAAGCTTAACATCCCGAACACACGACAACTCAGCTCCTGGAAGCCCGTATGATGGTTCGGGATTTATAGTTTATAAGGCTCATAAAGTTTATGGATACCTGGAAACCAGAATCCTAAACTGGTCCCAAACCATATTAATATTAAAACTATGCTTACATCGGACTATCGCTCCTCATATTCGCTCGAACAGCCGCCTGGAAATTGTCGCCGCTCTTGACGCCCTGCCCCTGCACAGAACAGGCAGGCTTCTCCTTCGGATTTGCAATCGTATTGTCTAGCTTTGCAAGCGAATTGTTCAGAAGGTACTAGTTTCTCAAAACCGACGGCTCAGTTAGCGAACTAGTAGGTTAGGGAGCATTGCATAGATTATGCAAACCAGTAACCCACCATGGAGGCAAGTGGAACCCTACAGAAAGTCTACATGCCCGACTCCAATCCTCAACCCCTCAGCCTGAACTTCAATCCAGGCTGCCGTCGGCTGTTTTGGATTTTGCTCTGGGTGTTAAAATTGGGTTAGGGCCTATAGAGTCAACAAAATTGATTAGGGATTTCAAGGTTCTCAAAACGCCAAAAAACCCCGAAACTTCAGCAAGTAGAGATCTCTGACCCTGAAACATGTCCTCACAAGTCTCAAAACTCAAGCCCGTTCCCTGTTGGGGATGGCTCTGCTATGAAGTCACCCTGGAGCTGCCTGCAAAACCCTCAATGCCCTACACCCAACCTTATTACTAATTACATAGACATGGAAAAGTGGCTCGCCCTCGCGCCTGAAGGTGCATGCGGGTCTTAACCACGTCCAGCGGCTGCATAATCGAAAGCTGGCACAAGGTCGAGGGGCCGCGCATTGAAACTCGGGTACAGGATAAGTGGTAGCAGAGCCGTATACGTGAATAGCATCATCTCTTGGCTGAGGAAATGAGGATTCACGACAGTCTGGACAAACGGGGAATCTGAAAGCAACATAAAATAGAAGCCTGGAAGATTGAGCTTTTTGGCCTAGTTCCTGCCCATATCAATCCAGAGAACACCCTGTGATTTGGAGGGTCCTTGTAGACATGGAACGAAACTGAGGTGTGCAGCGCTCCTGCTTCTGAAAGGTATCTAACGGGGATGGCCTGGCCTCCGAAAGAGTTCCGCCTGTCTTTTCTTGACCCCGTGATGGGAAAATGATTCATGTAGAAATTAGAATAGGGCTTGGGGACCCATTATACTACAATTGTAACAAGGACCCCGCAAAATAGTATAGTTAATTATTAAGGCCGCCAGATTACTTGAGCCTCCGGCATGAACCTGCAATCGACATCCCGGGGAAGCAGCAGACTGAGTATCAAGGACTCATACGGACCATCTCCAGCGACTTCCCACCCAACATATATAAATATAAACCTAGCAGAGAGCCATCGTCGACGGTGTTCGCATCGAACCTTCGATGACTAAGCCTCCCCTCTCAAAACCGAGCCCTCAGCCTGATGCGGCGCCACAAGCCCCGAAGGGAAATTTGATCCCCAAACCCTAACTACACCCTAACAGCCCTAAAAGCCCCCATCCCTAACCCCAAAATCCCTGTACCCTGGACCCTTCTGGATACCTCCACCGTGGCCGCCGTGCCAGCGGCGAGGAAGCTCGCATATGCCGGAGGCCTCCGGTGGCGATGAGTCTATGCTCTATTTCAGTTGACTGGGGTTCGAGTTCGGGTTCAAGGTTCGCTACGGCAACCTAGTTTCAGGCTGAGGGTCTAAAGTCCACATGTCAGCTCATGTGGGCTGGTATGTGCCTTGTGAACTTCCAGTTGTCTTCAGATCCAACCTGGAGCCACATGTGCTTTCAAGCAGCATCACCTGGATTTGTCTTCCGCCTGCCCTTCTTGCAGCTTTGTCTTCAGCGCCGAGCTCATGCAACAGCTCGGAACTGCTTTTGAAGCCGCTGACAGCCTACTCGAGAAGACGACAATCTCCATCCAACTGAGCAACGGTCTGGAGCCACGTGTGCTTGCAAGCAGCATCACCTGGATTTGTCTTCCGCCTGCTCTTCTTGCAGCTTTGTCTTCAGCGCCGAGCTCATGCAACAGCTCGGAACTGCTTTTGAAGCCGCTGACAGCCTACTCGAGAAGACGACAATCTCCATCCAACTGAGCGACGGTCTGGAGCCACGTGTGCTTGCAAGCAGCATCACCTGGATTTGTCTTCCGCCTGCTCTTCTTGCAGCTTTGTCTTCAGCGCCGAGCTCATGCAACAGCTCGGAACTGCTTTTGAAGCCGCTGACAGCCTACTCGAGAAGACGACAATCTCCATCCAACTGAGCAACGGTCTGGAGCCACGTGTGCTTCAAGCAGCATCACCTGGATTTGTCTTCCGCCTGCTCTTCTTGCAGCTTTGTCTTCAGCGCCGAGCTCATGCAACAGCTCGGAACTGCTTTTGAAGCCGCTGACAGCCTACTCGAGAAGACGACAATCTCCATCCAACTGAGCAACGGTCTGGAGCCACGTGTGCCTTCAAGCAGCATCACCTGGATTTGTCTTCCGCCTGCCCTTCTTGCAGCTTTGTCTTCAGCGCCGAGCTCATGCAACAGCTCGGAACTGCTTTTGAAGCCGCTGACAGCCTACTCGAGAAGACGACAATCTCCATCCAACTGAGCAACGGTCTGGAGCCACGTGTGCCTTCAAGCAGCATCACCTGGATTTGTCTTCCGCCTGCTCTTCTTGCAGCTTTGTCTTCAGCGCCGAGCTCATGCAACAGCTCGGAACTGCTTTTGAAGCCGCTGACAGCCTACTCGAGAAGACGACAATCTCCATCCAACTGAGCAACGGTCTGGAGCCACGTGTGCTTGCAAGCAGCATCACCTGGATTTGTCTTCCGCCTGCTCTTCTTGCAGCTTTGTCTTCAGCGCCGAGCTCATGCAACAGCTCGGAACTGCTTTTGAAGCCGCTGACAGCGCACTCGAGAAAAACGACAATCTCCATCCAACTGAGCGACGGTCTGGAGCCACGTGTGCTTGCAAGCAGCATCACCTGGATTTGTCTTCCGCCTGCTCTTCTTGCAGCTTTGTCTTCAGCGCCGAGCTCATGCAACAGCTCGGAACTGCTTTTGAAGCCGCTGACAGCGCACTCGAGAAGACGACAATCTCCATCCAACTGAGCGACGGTCTGGAGCCACGTGTGCTTTCAAGCAGCATCACTTGGATTTGTCTTCCGCCTGCCCTTCTTGCAGCTTTGTCTTCAGCGCCGAGCTCATGCAACAGCTCGGAACTGCTTTTGAAGCTGCTGACA
The DNA here is from genome assembly GCA_905221615.1 of Symbiodinium sp. CCMP2592. NCBI lineage: Eukaryota > Dinophyceae > Suessiales > Symbiodiniaceae > Symbiodinium > Symbiodinium sp. CCMP2592. Next base: position 356,191 of record CAJNDT010000580.1, read on the forward strand.
GCCTGCTCGAGAAGACGACAATCTCCATCCAACTGAGCGGCGGTCTGGAGCCACGTGTGCCTTCAAGCAGCATCACCTGGATTTGTCTTCCGCCTGCCCTTCTTGCAGCTTTGTCTTCAGCGCCGAGCTCATGCAACAGCTCGGAACTGCTTTTGAAGCCGCTGACAGCCTACTCGAGAAGACGACAATCTCCATCCAACTGAGCGACGGTCTGGAGCCACGTGTGCTTTTAAGCAGCATCACTTGGATTTGTCTTCCGCCTGCTCTTCTTGCAGCTTTGTCTTCAGCGCCGAGCTCATGCAACAGCTCGGAACTGCATTTGAAGCCGCTGACAGCGCACTCGAGAAGACGACAATCTCCATCCAACTGAGCAACGGTCTGGAGCCACGTGTGCCTTCAAGCAGCATCACCTGGATTTGCCTTCCGCCTGCCCTTCTTGCAGCTTTGTCTTCAGCGCCGAGCTCATGCAACAGCTCGGAACTGCTTTTGAAGCCGCTGACAGCGCACTTGAGAAGACGACAATCTCCATCCAACTGAGCGACGGTTTGGAGCCACGTGTGCTTTCAAGCAGCATCACCTGGATTTGTCTTCCGCCTGCCCTTCTTGCAGCCTTGTCTTCAGCGCCGAGCTCATGCAACTGCTGGGAACTGCTTTTGAAGCCGCTGACAGCGCACTCGAGAAAACGACAATCTCCATCCAACTGAGCGACGGTCTGGAGCCACGTGTCCTTTCAAGCAGCATCACCTGGATTTGTCTTCCGCCTGCCCATATTGCACCTTTGTCGTCAGCGCCGAGCTCACACAACTAACAGCTCGGAACTGCTGTTGAAGCCGCTGACAGCCTACTCGAGAAGACGACAATCTCCATCCAACTGAGCGACGGTCTGGAGCCACGTGTGCTTTCAAGCAGCATCACTTGGATTTGTCTTCCGCCTGCCCTTCTTGCAGCTTTGTCTTCAGCACCGAGCTCATGCGACAGCTCGGAACTGCTTTTGAAGCCGCTGACAGCCTACACTGAGCGACGGTCTGGAGCCACGTGTGCTTGTAAGCAGCATCACCTGGATTTGTCTTCCGCCTGCCCTTCTTGCAGCTTTGACTTCAGCGCAAAGCTTATGCAACAGCTCGGAACTGCTTTTGAAGCCGCTGACGGCCTACTCGAGAAGGCAACAACCTCCATCCAACTGAGCGACGGTCTGGAGCCACGTGTGCTTGCAAGCAGCATCACCTGGATTTGTCTTCCGCCTGCTCTTCTTGCAGCTTTGTCTTCAGCGCCGAGCTCATGCAACAGCTCGGAACTGCTTTTGAAGCCGCTGACAGCGCACTCGAGAAAAACGACAATCTCCATCCAACTGAGCGACGGTCTGGAGCCACGTGTGCTTGCAAGCAGCATCACCTGGATTTGTCTTCCGCCTGCTCTTCTTGCAGCTTTGTCTTCAGCGCCGAGCTCATGCAACAGCTCGGAACTGCTTTTGAAGCCGCTGACAGCGCACTCGAGAAAACGACAATCTCCATCCAACTGAGCAACGGTCTGGAGCCACGTGTGCTTGCAAGCAGCATCACCTGGATTTGTCTTCCGCCTGCCCATGTTGCACCTTTGTCGTCAGCGCCGAGCTCACACAACTAACAGCTCGGAACTGCTCTTGAAGCCGCTGACAGCGCACTCGAGAAGACGACAATCTCCATCCAACTGAGCGACGGTCTGGAGCCACGTGTGCTTTCAAGCAGCATCACCTGGATTTGTCTTCCGCCTGCCCTTCTTGCAGCTTTGTCTTCAGCGCCGAGCTCATGCAACAGCTCGGAACTGCTTTTGAAGCCGCTGACAGCCTACTCGAGAAGACGACAATCTCCATCCAACTGAGCAACGGTCTGGAGCCACGTGTGCCTTCAAGCAGCATCACCTGGATTTGTCTTCCGCCTGCCCTTCTTGCAGCTTTGTCTTCAGCGCCGAGCTCATGCAACAGCTCGGAACTGCTTTTGAAGCTGCTGACAGCCTGCTCGAGAAGACGACAATCTCCATCCAACTGAGCGGCGGTCTGGAGCCACGTGTGCCTTCAAGCAGCATCACCTGGATTTGTCTTCCGCCTGCCCTTCTTGCAGCTTTGTCTTCAGCGCCGAGCTCATGCAACAGCTCGGAACTGCTTTTGAAGCCGCTGACAGCCTACTCGAGAAGACGACAATCTCCATCCAACTGAGCGACGGTCTGGAGCCACGTGTGCTTGCAAGCAGCATCACCTGGATTTGTCTGCCGCCTGCTCTTCTTGCAGCTTTGTCTTCAGCGCGGAACTACTTCTGAAGACGCATGGAGCCGCCGTGTTGTACCAAAAATCGCCAGCATACATGAGTCGAGACAGCACCTACATCACGAGTGAGCGCCGGGACCCTTGCATCACCATGCAAAGACCGCGATTATTGCTAGAATTGCAACTACTTCGCGTACTAGTACTTTTGCTGCTTGTCTTATATTTGTTGCTTTCATGTCCACAGCGCATGTACATCAAAGTGCATGCAATCTGAAAGTCAGAAGTTGCAAGTTACTCTGAACCGCTGGCATTCGGAGATCTGCAAAACACAGTAGATATTCGACTTCCTACACTCTATGCCGTCAAGATGCTGCGTAATCTTCTAAACACCACACCTGCATAGTATGTTCGACGCTGTGTGACTGCCCCGCGTACCGTGACATCCCAGAATCTGCAACGGAACGCCTCCGGCCAGAAGCCATGGCTTGCGGCAAAGAGGTATGTTTCGCGTCACGACACTATAGCTGCTGGTTAACCGGAAATGTCCGCCTTGTGTTGAACAAAGAGTACAGAAGGGGCTGGGCTGCTGGACTCCTGCACCCGGACGTTGAGGGGATAGATGCAGCTTCTTTGATGCGTGGTGTTCGGACATCATGCTGCAGCCTATGAAGCGTGAAGCAAAAGCAAGCTTGCTGGAGTACTGGGAGTGTCGGGTTAGTTTAGAGCTCGGGGCTCACATCATCATTTCAAACTGCTCGTGACCCGAACACACAATTACAAGCCATAATAATCAGACTGGGTTTGGCGGTAGTATGTTGTAGTTCACGAATCTTGCTTAAGGAATCCTATGGAACAAACATGTTAATATTCCGACCGCATATGTATATTGCTTAGAACGGATGAGCTTGAGCCGGTCGGTGTGCAAGCTTTTCACCGCATCCATGGGAGTGTCGGGTTGGGAAACGGATCTGAAACTCTGCAAAAACCTTATAACCTTACATCTCTGAACCTGATGCACTGATTGATGGGCTCCAGTGATCACAGCTCGCATAATTTGAAATCGCTGTGGCAAAAGATCAAGATTGTCAAGGTTTCGGACTTTGGGGTGCAGGTTTTAGATTCAGAGTAGGACTTTGGGGCGCAAGAGGTCTCAAGCTTGAGGCTTTCAGGTGGAGAGGCGATGAGCTTCAAGTTTGAGGTTTGAGCGTCTGGCCGTTCGGGGCTGTCACGGTTCAGGCTTCATGGATTAGGTTGCAAGGCATGAAGTCTAGTAAAGGAGATCCTAAGATGTGTCAGCCCTAAGACTTTCAGAATCAGAGGATCAGGAAGTATGATGAACCGTACTTAAGAATGAGGTACCTCCTAGACTTACTTAACCAGACTGTCATGCTTTACGAGTGTTGGACGGCTGTGAGGTTTAAACCATCAGCGTCCCAAATCCAACAAGCAAACAACTCTCAAACACAACAACTGCCCTGCCAAGCCCAAAATGCACCGTTCTTGTTTTTTCTCGGCCGTAGCCCAAAGCGAAGGTAACCTGGGCTCAGGGCGTGGAGTTTGTTTGACAACGAGACGAGACCAAAAATACGGTTTAGGGTTTGGGCTTGCGGGCTTTAGGATTTGGGGCTTATATAGGGCCTAGGGTTGTGGAGTGCACACAACTTTGAACACTGGAGTGGAGGTCCAGCAATCAAGGAACCAGACAATAATAAACCAAGATCTTTGGTTTACCATCGTATAACGATAAGGACCCCCCAACTAGGCGCCTTGGTTAATTTTCTGGATCCAGCGTCTGCCGAGGCACTGCCCTCACAAGGCCACGGCTTGCCTTTTCGCTGGCGGCATCCCATTCTCCTGCACTCCGGGCTTAGTGCATCCAGGATAAGCTCTGTCCGCCAACCCCTCGCGTGTCTACCGTTGGCAGGATGCTAAATACTTATGTGGGACAGTCTTACACTGCTTTCTTGAATACACATGACTTGTATGCCTTGCGCACGGCGAAGAAGTCGGTGATGCGCTTTGCACTCAAATGCGGCCTTGGCGACACTCTACGACTTGGGATTTGCAACCCAACTTGCTGCCATGGGTTTCTCCCTGCCCGAATCCCACATTGTCCGAAACCTCATAGTTCCAATACCTACCCACCCCAAAATACCCAACTCACTGTACACCCTAAACTCCAATGCCAATGCCTAAAGACCACAAACTCGATATCTTTGATCCTTATCGGCTCGGGGTTTCAATTTTCACGGACGCCGCTACAGCCTCGTACTCAGCGAATGTGCACTTTCAAAGAGGCATGGCTGTTCGTCATTCCTGAGAATCTATTTTGCGTACAGGATCTTCGGGGCACATCACTCCGTCAATGAAGACGTATGGGGCTCAGGGGTGAATCTGAACCTAACAGCAAAGGGGAGAAGGAAGCCCTCCAAAGCGCTCAACTCGAACCATAAACCCGTAGAGCCCCACACGCACCCTCGACCCCCCCAAAGTGCCCTCAAAAGCGCAGGAGCCCTAAAGTCAAGCCTTAGGCCCATACTATCATGCTACACTTTCAGTGCACTATCATGTACTCTGACTCTGATATGCTAATAGTAGCATATTCTACTAACATACTATCAGATACTACAGTAGACTCTCGAGATATACAACCCAAAGCGTTGAGCTCTGCTGAGGCCAGCTCTGACAACGCGCTGTGGCGGCGTCCCGGGCCGGCTTGGCCGGCTGCTCCGGCAGCGGAACTCGCGACGCTTCGGGATGAGTGTACTAGGTTTTATGGTTGAGGGGATATTCAGGTCTTGGAGTTTAAGTTTAGTTTATATAGGGTTTAGGCAGGTAGGTCGGCTGGTAGGTTGAGGGAGCACTCGTCTTGCAGTCTGCAGGGATTCGGGGCAATTCTGCTGCTTTGGCGTTGCTTCGGTCGCCCATGAAATCGAAGCGGACTTTGGGAACGCGCCTCCCTTGAGGAAAAGGGACACCGCCACGTGGTCCGAAAGCTGCGGAGGCCTTGGGATTCGGTGTCTCGGCCTAGGTGCCCTGGTTCGAGATAAGGTTTCGGTGTTTGTGCCAGGCATGCTTTGAGATGACACGGGCCTATCAGTGCTGGCATATGGGCTTCAAGTCTAAATCCTAAGGCACTCGGGCTTTTTAAAAAGTAATCATCCTTGAATGCCAAATCCCTCCCACGTTTTCTTATCGAGGTCTTCACCCGAAGCACGAGCCAAGATTATCAGTCATTGGAAGTCCCACATCCACTGCCCGATTATGCTAAAAAGCTTCCAACTTTGACACCGAGAACTACAGGGAGAGAAACAACAACAAGACATAAAGTCGAGAAGCAACCAAACTCGAAACACTAGAGCCATAAACCTTAACCCCTCCGCCGATGAACGAAAACAAAAGCGCGAAATCGAGCCCCTCCTCCAAGAAAAAGACGCCATGAATCGCAGCTGCTCAACCCCAACGCAAAGAGCCGCACGTGTAGACGATGCCACTGGAAGGGCCCTGGACAGCAACAACTTCGACGATAAACTCACTGAAGTGCCTGTTTTGTTAAAGGTCTTAAGTTGAGGATTTCAGGGTTTTGTTGTCAGTGGGGTGAGTTCTCTATGTCCCGCGACTCGACCTGGGAGCTATGGCATCCTCCGTTCTTCTGCAGCATGGTGGAGCTGCAGTGAAACTGTTACATCACCCTCAAATCCTGAAAGCCTAACCCTGCCCAGACCCTCCATCTACCCTCTATTAGACCCTAAATGCCCCTTCTTTGGGACCATATACCCCTATTTGAGGGTACCAGGAGGGTCCTGGTGTGTTCAATACTATAAACCCTAAACTTTGCCCTAAACCCTGAGCCCTTAACACTCATGGCTCGGGTTCGTGCTCTTCACTGCAACTGTCCAGGCTTTGCTTTGCCTGCAGGTTAAACTGATAAACATGTAACAATTTAAGCAATTGTCTTCTTTAAGAATTGATAGCTTGAATGCATTTTATGGCTAAGCTGAAAAATGGGTGGGCTTCATTGGCAACCCAAGTGCTTGCTCCACAGTGCCCCATATCCTGAAGAACCAGACCAAGGCCGCATGCAGACCCCTGAGTGTAATGTCGTGGCCTTAATAATAAGACTCGGGTTTGGGGGGGTATTAAAGTATAATAATAAGAAGGAATCCCCGAAATAGTATTGGTAATTATTTCGGCCCCTAAGTGTACACAACCACAGCCGTAAACCGCTGGATCTTGGACACCTTCACTATCAGAGCCGCCTCCCTGTGCGCGCGGAACTGCGCAAAGTAGGTGTCCTGGAAATCGTCAGCTTGCTCTCACTGCAGAGACTGCGGTGCAGGGCATTCTGAAATCAGGCCACCAATTCAACTCGCTATACTTCAGCACTAACCCTAAGGCTCCATGTACCCGTATAGTATATACTTAGGCCTTAAAGTACCTATTTGGGGACCCCTTTAAGGCTTAAGTATCTACCATAAAGGTACATGGAGCCTTTGGGTAAGACCCCAGCATATAGAATCCGCAGCCTCCGACTCTAGACCCTCTAAGCCTCCTCGTGACAGGCCAGAACAACCCCACTCAGAGGTTGAGGGACCTGCTTAGTGGGGTTTTCAAGCAAGAGTCTAGACATAACTTCATGTTCCCTACGATAAGAACCCAAAGGGTCCAAGTAATGGTATAGTATATACTTTGGGGCCCAAAATACCTACTATAATGGTACTTGGACCCGTTTGGAAGCTAGTTGATGAGTCCCCGGATCTTAAGAAGCCTGTCGGCTGTGGTCCTCGTCCATGGCCGGCCTGGGGAAGGCACACGTATGTATGCGGAGGCGCTGGAACATCTCATGCTAAACTCAACCCCACACCCTTAAACTAAACCCTATATAAACCCCAAACCCCAGTTGGGACTCAAGAGCAGGCACTTCTACGTTGCGTGGCCCGAAAGGTCACGGAAGCTTCGACAGTTGATGACTTTCTGTCTTCCCGGCGAAGTTACCATAATAGGGATCTATGGTAGATAGTTTTATGGCTTCGTTATTAGTTCACTATGGTAACTTAAGTTAACGACCTTCAGAGGCACCCAGATGGCTTTCGGTCTTCCGGGCGGATAGTGACGAATGTATTGCCAGCTTTTGGACATACCCCTGTGTCAGTCTTTTTCCGAAGGCGCTGCAAAACGAGGCGGCGGCTTGCAGATGTGTTAGCAACAGCAATCCCACTGCTGTCATCATTCTTAACGACTTAATGGCGCATATGGACATCGCACGGGCGCTCCTACCCTAGTAAAACACAAAGACCCTACTCCTCAGGTGCGTTGCTCCGCATCCAAGTGCCAACTACGATGACATGAAACATTATATAACACCGCAGGCTTATAGATTCTACAGGCTCTGGAAGCTTCCTCGACAGCCCTCCACCGAAGAAGTGGACCCATCCACCCAAACTCAAGAGCCATACTGTAAACTGCACCACCAACATCCTAAACCTAGACCTGTTCCTGTTCCTGTCGCATCAAGGTGGGATCAATGTTCAGTGATGGGATAGCTGTACAATCGAAGGTTGCAGCAGCAGCTCAGCACCGCGTGATACCGAGAACGCCTCGAACCGTTGTTTAACAGCATTGCTTCGGGATCTTGATACGAAAGGGGTGGGTCGGAAGAGTTAGCAGGACTGTCCGCCTTGTACTACAAGTCATGAACTGCTAGATAGATGATTCTAGTAAGAAGCACAGACAGTGCCAACTTCTATCGTGGTTGTGCGTGATGACGGCGCTAGGAAATCGAACATCGTCACAAGCCAGTCTCTGCATCCCTGACACTGGCCCCGATGCCTCCAGACTACAGCACCTCAACAAACTTGAGCGCTTACTGAAACGTAATACTTCATGTGGGGCTGGCCCAACATCATGGGCGAATTTATGGGTCGTTACTGCAGCAAACACCCGTTAAGTTATGACTAGGTGGGAAATTCATTTAACGGATCTTGGCTAAAGCCAGGTTGAAGGATCGCAGGGGTCGGGGTTTAGCGAGTCCAACTTCCGGGATTTGAAGGTATATGCTTTAGCGTCTATCGGATTTGCAGGTCTGGCTTTAAAGATAGAGTTTGTAAGGCTCACGCGCTCAGGCAAACAGATTTACTGATTTGGGGGGATGGGTGATCGTCGAAAGAAGAGCATGATCAAGCCTAGGCTGAAAAAGCAGCCTTAGATAAGCAGTCAAGCCTTTCTGCTATGTTCAAACCCGACATCTTAAAGTCCTGAAGCACGCGCCGGAAACCTACATGCGTACAGCGATGCCGCACACTGTACAGGACTCAACGATTGAGGATGCTGCAGTTCGGGCTAATGAAGTGTTCATGTTCCCAGCCTGAGGATGCTGCCTTACGGGCTGTATGAAGGATCAGCGCTCTCAAAACCACTACCGCCCTCAACAAATGCAAGACCCTACCGTAAATGGCCCGAAGGCACCCCCAAACCCTGAAAAACCCAACCCTCAAATTACCCCCGAAATCAGGCCTAAGGAAATGCCTGATAGATCTCAAGGACCCCCCAAATAAATCCTAAACCCTCAGCAGCCGCGACCTCGGAGAGATCCTTTCCCAGTCCTTCCCAGGACCGAATCGAAAAGTTGATGGACCTAAACTTACCGATTACCTATAGATCGTAGGTTACGAACGATGCGCTTGTGGAACCCGCAAACCCATTTATGAGGCAACTGGAGCCTTGAAATTAGATTCAGGGCTTCTAGGGATGCGGGTTCGCGCAAGGAATATAGGAGAGTTCGGGGCTTAGAGGGGTCGGGATTGGGCGTTTAAAGTAGAGAAGTTGGGGATTCTTGTATGCAATGGCATGAGTCTGAGTCTGCCGGAATTACAGCACGGTTTCTGCGGATGGGAGTTCGACAGTTTGGCTTATAAGGTTCGGTGCGTGCGGAAAGTGGAGATGGGCGAAACCAAAGCCCACGTAGATTCTCAAGGATTGCCACGGGCGTGCTGGCGATCAGCAGGCGAGTCCCGGACAAACCAGGCCCTCCCAAATCCTGGAGCTTCGGGTAAGCGGTTTTCGTCGAGTCTGGCTTGGGCAACGTCTGGCGACACTGATACCGGTGTTGTGGGAAAGCACACAACAGGCTTCGGGCAGCAGGACAGCCAGAAACTGTACAGTGGAAGCAGAACGCATTCCGTGCCCTGGTCAAAATTGTAATAAGCCCTCCGTGGCTGCATTCCAGATTCCCGAAAAGAAGCACGAAGAGTCGGTCAAGATGACGGTTGGGTGAGCTGAACTATACACGGAGTCGGAAGCTTGCAGGGATCTCGCATTGTCGAAATCTGTTGTCTCCGAAGCAGACCAAAATGCCACGATCTGTTACTGCGCATGTGTGGTGAGGACCTGCCGCCACGGCGACGACAGGATCAAGATCGACAGGAACGTCGCACTGGCCGTGATCGTTGCCTCCGAAGCAGACGAGTTGGCCAGTGGACTTCAGAGCGCAGGTGTGCGCGTAGCCCGCTGCCACCGCTGACACCGGGCCAAGGTCTGGCGGCACGTCGCACTGCCCATGGCTGTTGCTACCGAAGCAGATCAACTCACCATCTGCTCTCACAGCGCAAGTGAAGCTAAGCCCGGCTGCTACAGCAGAGACAGGGCCCAGATGGACTGGAACATCACACTGCCCACGCTGATTTCCGCCAAAGCAAACTAGCTCGCCGTTTGCCTTGACAGCACAGGTGTGATGTTGGCCCGCGGCCACCGCTATGACGCGACCGAGGCCCGGCGGCACATCGCAGCTCGGCCCACGCGAGCCGAAGCAGACGAGCTCCCCACTTGCCTTCAGGACGCAGGTGTGGTAGAAGCCCGCAGTGACTGCAACAGCTGGCCCCAAGTTCGGAGGGACAGCAGATTGTCCAGTGGAGTTGTTGCCACAACATACCAGCTCTCCTGATTCCTTCAAGAAACACACGTGAGAGAGTCCTGCAGCAATGCACGATAGAGGTCCAACCAGGTTTGATGGCACACCATCGTCACCAGCCACTCCGAAGCGAGCCAGCTCCCGGTTGGAATCAACGGCGTATGTTCTTCTAGACGTGGCTGCGACGCGACTTTGACATTCCGAACCACACTGATACAGCACCGTCAAGAACCGCAGCACGGTCTCTGCCACGTTGTAGGGCAGAGCCTGGCCTCTTCGGTGCCTCTGCGCACAGACCCAGCACAAGTGGTGGAGGTCTCGGCCGAAGACCCGGAGACCTGGCCCACCCTGCGGATTGCGCAGGCGTAGCAGCTCCATGGGACTCCACAGCTCACCGGCCTTGCTTGAGGCGAAAGAGCCGTAGAAACGCCGTGCTTTTATTTATGTCAGCTATGTGACATTGTGTGACAGCGCCTGAGGAGTGATTAGAAGCCATCTGATCATCGTGTGGAACCCGGCATCAAACTGCAAACCGGGGCCTCACAAGCAGCTGCCGCGCAAGGTACCGTCCGATTGGAAGTGCAACCTCCGTCCTGTCTTGCAGCACCCGAGCAATTAGAAGCTGTCTCTCTTGGCGATAGCCCTGACCGTTAATGTGTACGAGGCCTCATGTTCTCCGTGCGGTTCCTGCAGGGTTCAACTACAACAGCCGACAAAGCCATCAATCGCTTCTCTAAGTCACAAAACGTTGGGTCCAAGTATCATGAGAGCCTATTGCCCCAAACCCTGTGCAAAGCCTACACACCCCATTGTCAGACCGAGATCACCGAATGATCATCTGGGGATCCCACTACGCTTTCCGTCTGAACTCTGAAAACGCACACCTGCCCTGATGGAGCACGCAACTCACCTAAATCCTCCCAGCCAAGCCTGACTCCGGAAAGCCTCACCGCTATGGACGCAAGCATTGAAAACCAAAGCTGCAGAGACACCCTACAAGCCTCGACTGGCAGCGACGCTGCTAGCTAGGGCGGCCGACAGTGGTGCTGACACTTTGGGACAGCATGATTAACTACTGGTTTAAGGGTCATTTTTGCGTTTAGGGTTTAGGAGATTCGAGTTCCGACCATTACAATGTTACGTGGGTGATTTCGTCCTGATGACACTGGTGCCTTTTACATTAGCGGGTGGCCTGAGACTGTTGTATTCGATAAGGACTATGAATGAGAAGAAGAGAACGCAGATGTCGATGACGTGTGATCGACGAGGAATTGCACCCACGATCCTGATGGTGATGACAGCGAAGCTGATGTTGACAGTTGACATGCTGTTGATGATGCAGTAGGGTCTCCGACCAAGAGCGGCTCCTACATAGCTGCTGCTTGAGCTACCACCCCCAGTCCTGCGCACTCCAAACCTGAACCGGGAAACATCAATCCGAACCGGCAGAGCAAGAAACGTCGCAAGAGAAAGGACTGCACGACCAATACTATAGCTACTAGCAACAACATCGCACCTGCAATCCAAATTTGTCCATACTGTATGAAAAAAGCACAACAGCTGTGTATAACTGTATAACCCTATCCCCTATTCGGAACATTTGAGACTCCTGGGCCGCGCCCCAGGACCCTTCCTCGGTCCCATCAAGGGTCGGGAAACATCCGGCACGATACCCTCAATCTGGTTGGCCATGTAAGACCCTATTATCAGAATCATTGTCTAGATCTCTATATTTCACCGCGGACTCTCACACCTATGAGGCGCAACCAACTCAGCCACGACGGATCTCAAACAGATTCCAGCCGAGAATTCAATAGCCCGAGCCTGTGAATGGAACTTGACCTGAAGGGCGTGACATGCTAAGGCTACGGCTACAAGGGTTAGCCGTGACGATTCTAGTGCTTCGATTGTCATCCGAAGCATTATGGACCCAACACCCATCTTAAAGCTCCCATGCCCCAAAGGGTTCACGGCATAGGATTTAGGGATGAAGATAAATAAGTAGGTTTACTTGTAAACCAACACGAATCAAGACCTAGACTGGACAAAACGACGCTAACAATTTACTAAGCTCAAACTCCGAACCCGACCACAACCCTAATCTCTAATGTTAAGTCCCGACGGGCTGCGAAACCAGCCCCAGCGTCGCCAGCCACCCGGCAACGTCCTGCACAAGAACAGATTGTGATTCGGGCTCGGGGCAGGTTTAGGCTGAAGTTGTTTAGGTTTGCGTGAGCTTCAGTATCCATCAACCCTAAATCCCCTAGAAGCCCCAGCTTGAGATGTTCCAGCTCGCAATTATCATCCCTGCAAAACTGGGGGCTTGGTGGTTGCGTACTGAGGCTGAACTTCGACTTCCATGACCCCTGAAGCGTCGCATCAAGCTGCAAGCGGCAAAGCTCTGGGGCTCGGAATGCCTGCAAAGATGCAGGGACAGCAGCACAGCAAAGACCGAGACTGCCGTTTTTTGCGTTCGTTTGCCACCCTTGCCCAACTTCCCCTCATTTTACCTGATTTGTCGGCCTCCCCTCCCTCTCCCCCCCCCCTCCCCCCCCTGTGCCCGTTTTCCTGGCACTTCGTATCAACAACCGTGTAAAGGTTGGGGTTAGACAGGCCGCCCTAACATAAAAAAACATCGACTGCCCCCTCGCCCTGCCGCTACACAGCCGAGGCGGGCGGCGTAGCGTTAAAATTATTACCGAAAAGCTGCTTGAGCGTCGATGTTTTTCTCGTGCCCAGACGACGGCGAGTTTAGGAAGTTGCTCCTGTGGCGGCTCTGTACAGAGGAAGCTGAAAGCAATCACCCTGCAGAGCCAGCGAAAGAGGGAGACAAGCCCACGACTGCCGAGGATGATCGCGGCACTCATGGCCTGACCCGCTATCTATATGTGTATATATGTATATGCTTATATATAATATATATATATATATATATATATATATATATAAGATGGTTACCACCCTTCGTCGCCAACGTCCGGTGATACACTGCCCGCAGATCCGCCAAGCGTCGCTTCCATAGGACTCTTTATCTGCCAAGGATGCTCCCGAAATGAAACAAGTAGCATTTGCAGTAGTCCATTTCCCCTAATATTAAAACGTCCCCCCGCCAACCCCTTAATATACAAATTTGTATTAGGGTAGGCTTAAATGTATGGGGGAAGGGATCAGTAATTAGCATTGCATTCAGCATCGATGCTACAATAAGATGATATAGAATGCGCTACTCTCTACATAGTGACGTGGTGCTTGGAAAGCGGATAGTCAAGTATCCGCATAGGGCCTGGTGGGGACATTTGGATGTTGAGAGGTTGCGAGCTTGCCATACCCAACCTCTTGCAAGGTCCTGCACATGGCCCGTTGTTCAGCTTCTCCGAAGTCTGAAAACAAATTTACAAGGAAGCCGCCGGGCCACAAAGAAATGTGCGAAGTTCGTGTGAAGTATATACACCATGAGTGAGTCCAACGGGCATCTGAGGCTGGAAGTCGTTGCCATGCCAGCCGGATCCGATGTTGTGCTCGATCCAGGTTGCCTCCTGTTCCGCCACGATTGCAGCGCCCTCCTCTTGCGAGATTTCGGCGGGAGGCTCGCTGTGATGCACCGGCTGCAGCACCTGCTGTGTTGGATCGGGGGCGGCTGGGCGGACGGGCCGAGGAGCAAGCCGAACCCTGAAGCCAGCTGGCACGTCGCACTGACCAAGCTCATTGAATCCGAAGCAAATCAGATCGCCACTCGCCTTCACGGCACAGGTGTGACGGCCTCCGGCAGCCACCGCCACCACTGGACCTAGGTCGGGAGGCACATCGCACTGACCAAACTCGTTGTCTCCGAAGCAAACCAGCTCGCCGCTCGCCTTCACGGCACAGGTGTAACGAAGTCCGGCAGCCACGGCCAGTACCGGACCGAGGTCGGGAGGCACATCGCGCTGACCATTTTGATTGTCTCCGAAGCAAACCAGCTCGCCACTCGCCTTCACGGCACAGGTGTGACGAAGTCCGGCAGCCACGGCCAGTACCGGACCGAGGTCGGGAGGCACATCGCACTGACCAAACTCGTTGTCTCCGAAGCAAACCAGCTCGCCACTCGCCTTCACGGCACAGGTGTGATGCCCTCCAGCAGCCATGGCCACCACCGGACCGAGGTCGGGAGGCACATCGCACTGATAAAACTGATTGTCTCCGAAACAGACTAATTCACCAGTCGCGTTCAAAGCGCATGTGTACCGCACCGAGGTCGGGCGGCACATCGCACTGACCATGAGAATTGCCTCCGAAGCAAACCAGCGCGCCACTCGCTTTCACGGCACAGGTGTGCCAAAATCCGGCAGCCACGGCCACCACCGGACCCAGGTCTTCTGGCAAAGCACGTTCATTTCGGCCGAAGCAGACGAGCTGTCCAGCCTGACTGATGGCACACGTTGAGAAGCCTCCTGCGGCCACGGCATTTGATTGCAACATGCGCCATCCCAGAAAGGGCAGAACGCGCTTGGCCCAATCCGTCCGACGAAGGTGGTGACAGAGCAGCCGAAGGTTGTACACGTCTTGCGGACTGACGTAGTGGTTGCTGTCCGCCAGCAAGCGCAGAGCCATGTTGCCAGCAAGTCGTTCGACCCTTGCTCCTCTAGCGCAGCCTTGAGACGAAAGCACAGCGGACACAGAACTTTCGTCTCACTTTGCTTTCCACGTGGCGCTGGACCTTGCGAACAGGCATGACAGCTGCCCAGTCTTCCCAAGCTTGTTTTGCAGCGGAGCCACATCCGCACCAATCGGCGCCTCGGATAATCAGGCGTTGGAAGTCGCATCTGCGAAGAGAAGGCACGAAGTGGAAAGCAACCAAGTTGGTGCTAACATCATCATTTTCTGTGCCCTCTCGCACTCTCCGAAGGCAGAATCTAAATCTCCGAAGAACAACCCAACGAAAGCCCCGAGGATCCAAAACTCAAGGCTAAGCCGAAAGCTGGAAAAAAAGCTAGAAACTCCCTAAGGAACCCAGTTTATACCATTAAGAAGGGAGCCATATGAGTCGCTTTAGAACCCCTGCCCCTGGCGAAGCCCTGACGCCGGTGTACATGGAATTGGGCTTGCAAAGCTCGCAGGCTTTCTTGTCTGAACTCAGAGTTTTAATGGGTCATAATCCTTAGGACTCTGTAGTCGTGAAGTGTAAACTTTTGGCGTAATCACAGGAGTTCCTTAAAGCACCCAGAGTAAGAGTAGATACTCTTAAGGTAAGCTTGTTCATCATATCATTTATGGGCCCTTAGCAATCCAAAGTGCTAAAGCCACTAGGGCTTATTAAGCACAGGCCCAAGGCAAATCTGCAGACCAAAGCCCCAAGAAAGCATGAGGGCTCTAAAGCCGCTAACCCTGAACCCTCAGCCCCAAAACCTTCCTCTCTCACAGGGAATTACTCTTGATTTTTGAAGGCCTGATCATGAAGGCAAGCATCAGCTTCTCCAGCTGGAGGCGCGGCATCTCCGATTCTCCTGTCCAAAGAAACTCCCCAGGTTGGATTACCCTTCCAGGACCTAAATCGTATACCGTAAACTCTAACCCCCTAATTAAATCCTGTAAACTCTTCAGATTCGACATTTACGCGGGTCTTCGGAGGCTAGCGGATATGGAGACATTGCAACTATCGCTCACGAAGGCCAAGAATCGCATTGTGGCTTGCATACTGCCGCGCATGAGATTGCTGCCCCTACAGTCTGCTCAGCTCGCCTCACCTCGACTCGACATGTGCAGTAAACTCTACATCTTTACTTAGCCCCCACACCAGAAACTCCAGACTCCGCGACATAGATATCCGGAAATCCCTTAACTCCAAGCCAAGATAGATACTTCTCTCACATCCAATTCAAGCAGCTTCGAACCGATGAGGGTGCTCTTGTCACTCGGGGCTGCACGAAAAGTTTTGGTGTTTCATATCATGAATAATTATTATTATTTCTACATCATGATGATTGTTATTGTTCTTTTGGTACAATTATCAGTGATATCAAACATTGTTTAGGGCATCTTCGGAGCAGCTCCCTTGGGGCCGGGAGCTGCGGCCAGACCCAAAAGATCCCCCCATGCCGAAATTTTCTGAAATGCCATCGGTTTAGGGATTAGCATATCTATAGGGTTTAGGTTTATGGGGCCGTGGGTTTCGGGTTTCGGGTTAAGAAACCCCAAACCCGAAACCGACCTCCAGGACGATTTTTTGATTTCAAGCCGCCAAGAAGCTCCAGGTCTAGTGAAAGCCCTTGAACCTGCAAACCACGAGTCGCCTCCTGATACCAAACCCTCAGATCACTGAGCTCCGAACCCTCAAATCCTAGAATCCTATCAACACTTCTCTCTCACAGCGATTGTTTTCTGAGCGGCTGGCGGAGAGCAGCTCACGCCCGGATGTCTCCTGTCGAAGGGCCCGCGGGAGAGCATCGGTCTCACTGTGCTTGAACTTTCGGAGCATTCTAATTTTGCTTGGGAGCGCAAATACGCCCGCATCGCCAGAAGTTCCCAACTCAACTCCAAAACCTGGTGTATTCTACATTGAGAAGTCACGTTCCCAACGACCCTGATAACAAACCAGGCATTCCCAAGCCGTCCCCAAAGCCTAAGATGCAACCTCTGTAAGCCGCATAAGCCCCAAACTCCGACACCCATCGCGCTCCAAGCCCTGACATGGCTCTCGCCGCTTTAGGCCCCGAAGGCCTGAACAGTAGGCATCAGCTGGGCTTGCTGGCGGCTTCACGTGCCATCCTTCTGCCAGGCAACGTCCTGAATACAGGCTCCAAGAAGCAAGGAAGCAAGCTTTACGGCTTGGGCCTCGTGTTCGGGAATGATTCGGTGTATTATAGGTGTTTGAGGTCTAAGGCTCTTGGGCTGTCAAGTGTTGGGGTGTACGGCTTAGGCTCAGGGCTCTGGGTTTGCTTGGACTGCTCAAAACTTAGACATTAGTAACCCTAGAAGCCATATGATAAGCCCGACCATTAACCTCATAAGCACTATTATAATAAGCCTTATACTATAAACCCTACAAGTGACTTACTATAGGTTTGGGCTCACAGCTGACCTTTCCGTAGCTTGCGCTCCGTAGCAGCCTACGGAAGCAGCAACGGAAATCCGTCAAACCATGCACTGTTGCTCCGTCCAGGAGCACTCGGCATACCGAAGCCCTGAAGCTCGAACACGAAGCCGAATGATGAAAGCCTGCGCCCTGAACTTCCACCAATCTGCCTTACAAAAACACACGTCCCCCTGTCGTCTTTGCGAAAGCACCCGCAAGGAAAGCCTCTTGCTTTACACTCTAAACCCCAGGTCCCAAACCCTCGGAGCCCCAAGCACTTAGAAGCCTCGGCAGCCTGAGCGAACGAAGGAGCACCGGCGCCTTGAAAGCCCCCCGAAGTCTATATACCAAGAGCCAGGACCCACCCAGCCTAAAGCCAAAAACAAGAAGATACCTATGAGCATCGGAGCCTCAAGTAAGAAACATCCCCAAGAGACGGGTCTGAGGTAATTAATCTGGGAACGGAGCGCCTCAACCTGACCCCAGGATCATAAAATCACAAGACTCCCTGAATCCTGAACCTGAAACGACAACAAATCCCAAGAAATCTCTGGACCTTGAGCCTCAAACACTAAACATTTCTCAAACAAGCCCCATACTCCTCAAAAATCCCATCCTTCGAGGTCTCCCCCCCGAGTCGAAGACCGCGGGCCTCGAGCAGCCAGGCTCTTGGGATCAGGCGCATGCTGCGAACAGCAGGGTTTAGGGTTTAGGGGTTTATAGGGTTTAGGGTGGGTTTCTTTCGAAAGTCATATGCAAGTGGGCGAGGGGCGAGGGGCCTCACTTCCAAGTCTTTCGAAGTCCCAACTGACACGATCAGTAGCAGTGCGATTCTCCTCGCTCTGAGTATGACTATGATGCCACTAAAGTGAAGTGCACAAGTGTTGTGCTGGATCGAGCCTAAGGCCTTGGCTTTCAGGTTCCGGAGAATGGGAGGAACCGCCATCACGGGCTGAGGAAGCCATGAAGTCTCTCAAAACTGTACGGCCCATGACGTCTCCAGAACCTTGGGCTCCTCCTTTCAATGCGAAGCGGAAGCGGGCGACTCCCAAACCAAGCTGCCCGTGGCCAGATCCAACAAACCGAGGACAAACAACACCACAAATTCCCTTCCAAACAGCCCTGCAGACACCTTCGCATATTTTGATCACCACATCGCACTTGCCTTCTCTTTACGGTTAGAACTTAGTTAGAACCGATCAACCCCCAAACCCCTACCCATAAGGCCCTATAGGACCCCATTAGATGCCTCTGGGCTTCGCACTCTCACGGACTTCCGAAGGCCAGCGTGACATTCGGATCTGCCCTCCATCTCCTTTTCGGATTCAGGGCTTTTGGCCTTGGGGGGTGTTGAAGTGCTGCCGGGTTTAAGGGACTTTGGGAGTCGAGATCCCTTATGTCTCTTCCTGATTCTTGCGCGCGGTTCAGGCTTCTTGGCATCATCCTGTCGGAACGGAGGTTCTTGGAGATGAAAGTACACCTCGACCTAGCTTGCAAGCAGCTCCACCCGGGCAGGGGGGGTTTGAGCCAGGCTTCCCAGTGACCCAGTGATACCCTGACCTGAAACCCACATATACACATTTCCATATATATATATATATAATTATTATATAGTCGACTTCAAACCGTAGCTAACATGCTCGTTGTTGTCAGCTGCACGGTTGCAGGAGAGAGATTACAACCGTAAGTGTCACGATCACTACGTTCGTTGGTCATGATTCGAGTCCGAGTATTATTTTGCAGTCCGTCACTACAAGTAGTGACCACCGCGTCTATATGGGACATGTAATGTGGAGGTCGGTTTAGGAATATGGGCTCCTTTAATGCGTTTTGTCCGGCGCTAATTCCGACCGGTACAAAAAATTTGGGCGGTCTAATTAATGCGTTTTTTTTGGCTGGGGGGATTTTTTGGTGGCGGGGCTGTGCTCCCACATCGCCGCACTGCCACTCTCCGGTGCACGCATCAGTGCCTTCTGGATGGCCTTCTGGGATACTGAAGAATAATCGGCTACAAATCGGGACAAGCTACACACGCCCGATCGAAATCTACCATCCGGATATTTTGTGTAATTATGCTGTATGCTACACATGTTATTATGTCATGTGCAAGTACAACTGAACTCTTATCTGCAGCGTCCAATTCAGCCTCAACGGCAATGCCGCCAACAACAGCGCCTTTGGAGGAGGCTAAAAGCAAGTCACTCCAAGGCGCTGTGCCGAACAACAGCTGTACAATATGGGAAGACCTCCAAAATTGCTACCAGTAGCTGCACATCTCTCGTGGAACCCGGGAGCAACAGCCGTATATGACACGGATCAGCCCGACTGCAATTGGACTCTGCGCGGGTTCGTGCCGTGGTATCCCTGACGCGTCCGTGCCTCGGTGGTGGACTGCGCCACAGAAGCCGGATTGACGAGCGTCATTGCGGGAATGTTCAGGAAGGAGCGGCTGACCAGCACCACTTCCCCATCTTCGTCCGCGAAGCCGATGTTCTGGGAGCTTCTTGGAAACACGCAAAGGCTGCTGGGCATCTGCCGGATCACTCGCCTGACCTCTTCCTCTAGGTTTTCGGCGACGAAAATGTCGCAAGGCCTCAACCGCATGGTGGACAGACGGTTGCAGATTGCGCGGAAGCAGATAGGCTCCATGAAGATTTTGGCGCCAGAGGGCTGCAAACGCCAGTGCAAGCCCGCGTCCTGCAAGGCCTGCCGACATGGCTGCAAGGCCAGAGAATGCTCCAAATCTTCGTCCAGCTGGCGATGCGAGCGGCTCAACGTCAAATGCACCACCCGGGTGAGTCCAGTAGGCATCTGAGGCTGCAAGTCGTCGCCATGCCAGCCGGATCCGATGTTGTGCTCAATCCAAGATGCCTCCTGTTCCGCCACGATTGCAGCGCCTTCCTCTTCCGAGATGTCAGCAGCAGGCTCGTCGTGATGCACGGGCTGCAGCACCTTCTGCATTGGATCGGGGTTCGGTGCGCGGATGGACTGTGGGACAAGCCGAACCCTAAAGCCTGGCGGCACGTCGCACTGACCACAGCCGTTGTTCCCGAAGCAAACCAGCTCGCCAGTCGCCTTCACGGCACAGGTGTGAACTACTCCAGCAGCCACGGCCAGCACCGGACCGAGGTCGGGAGGCACGTCGCACTGACCATCGCCATTGTTTCCGAAGCAAACCAGCTCGCCAGTCGCCTTCACGGCACAGGTGTGATCTTCTCCGGCAGCCACCGCCACCACGGGACCGAGATCGGGAGGCACATCGCACTGACCACAGTGATTGTCTCCGAAGCAAACCAGCTCGCCAGTCGCCTTCACGGCACAGGTGTGAACTTTCCGGCAGCCACCGCCACCACGGGACCGAGATCGGGAGGCACATCGCGCTGACCATAGTGATTGCTTCCGAAGCAAACCAGCTCGCCACTCGCCTTCACGGCACAGGTGTGCCTGAATCCGGCAGCCACGGCCACCACTTGACCGAGGTCGGGAGGCACATCGCACTGACCATAGCAATTGCTTCCGAAGCAAACCAGCTCGCCAGTCGCCTTCACGGCACAGATGTGATAGAGTCCGGCATCCACGGCCACCACCGGACCTAGGTCGGGAGGCACAACGCACTGACCCCGGTCATTATCTCCGAAGCAAACCAGCTCGCCACTCGCCTTCACGGCACAGGTGTGCACATATCCGGCAGCCACGGCCAACACCGGACCCAGGCCTGGTGGTAAATCCTCAGCAGATTGGCCGAAGCAGACGAGCTGTCCAGCCTGATTGATGGCACATGTTGAGAAGCCTCCTGCTGCCACGGAGTTGGACTGCAACATGCGCCATCCCAAGAAGGGCAGAACGTGCTTGGCCCAATCCGTCCGACGAACGTGGTGACAAAGCAGCCGAAGGTTATACACGTCTTGTGGAGTAACGTAGTGGTTGCTGTCATCCAGCAAGCGCAGAGCCATGTTGCCGGCAAGTTGTTCGACCCTTGCTCCACGTGCAGCCTTGAGTCGAAACGGTGGGCACATGACGGGTGTTCGACTTTGCTTTCCACATAGCAATGGACCTCAATTCACAGCAATCATGACGGATCCCCGGTCCTTCGCAAGCCTGTCGACGTCTGCGCCAATCAGCACCTGATTTCATCAGGGAAGCGAGCTACTAGAGAATCAAGGGCTTCCGATGGGCCAGAGGACTGCAGAAGGTTCACGGGCATGGAAACCCCTAGCCCCAATAGACCCCCAAACAACTGACGGGGCCAACCGCAAAGGAGGTATTCATACCCTCAACCCGCGCCTGAGGCCCGTGGATCCGAGCAGCCATTCACTTATTGAAGCGACAAATCATGCATCTCCCTGAGGGATCCTCAGGGTCCATGTATGCCCAAACAGTCCATGCTTTGGCCTTTACAGCGTTTAAATCTGCATGTGATGTGGGTCACATTTACGACGGGAAGGCACGAAGTGCAAGTTGGTGCGTGACCGCATTTCTGCGCCATCAACTACTGGTATAGACTGGGCGCGCAAAGCCTTCACATTGGGATTTTGCCTTGCGGGCTCTCGAAGCTTCTGCAATGCCAAGGCTTCCTGGGACTTCGGGACCCCGAAGGGCTTCTGAACACCCTCCGAAGGCAGAGTCGAGATCTGCGAAGAACAATTCAACGAAAAGCTTCGAGGATCCCAAAGTCAAAGCCGAAAGCTGGACCAAACACTTTAAGAACTGCCTAAGCCTCCTCCTGCCCCCATAGAGAAGCCCTGACGCCTGCGTACATGAAGTTGGGGAACAGCTTGCAGAGCTCAGAGGCTTCGTTGTCTGAGCTCAGAGTTTTGGTCAGTTTAGTCAGGTTCATGTACTCGTAAAGTGTATACTTTGCCTTAGCGGAGTTCCACAAAGCACCCATATCACATGTAGATCTAAGCTTCGGCACATGCTGTAGAATCGTCTACGGACCCGTAACAATCCAAAGTGCTGAAGCCGCAAACCCCAAAACCCTGCATGGTTAAAATTCAAGACTCGCAGACCAAAATCCTAAGACAACACGAGGGCTCTGTCCAAAGCTGCAAGCCCCGAACTCTCAAAGCCAAACGCCTCCTCTCTCACCGTACTCTCTCCTTTCCGGGGGCCTGAAGTCAAGCATCAGCTTCGCCAGCTGCAGGCGCGACATCTCCGGATCTCCTGTCCGAAGAAGCTCCAAGCTTGAGGCGCAGGTTGGGTTAGTGTAAGCCCTGAAAAGCCATGAACCATAAAATGAACCCTGAAACCACTTCGGATTCGAAGTGTTTGTCTCCCGGGTCTTGGAGATATGGCGACGTTGAAAGTATCGAAGGACTAAAATTACATCCAAATTTGCTGTGGCTTTGCATATAGCATGGGATTCCTACCCCAATGCTCTGCGCAGCTCACATCAACACGACATGTACACCATGAACTCCAAATCGTGACTTGGTCCCTCTACCAGAAACGCCAGAGAATCCCCGACATGGATATCCGGAAATCCCAAATCCAAGCCAAGATTAATCATTACTTCCCTGGCCGCTAACGAAGCCCCAAAGCCCATGCACATCGAATCAAAACAGCTTCGAAGCGATGCAGGCGTTCTTGGCACTCGACTGTATAACCTGTATATCTATACTTGGGCAAGAGGACCTCTACACTCCGCACTGAACCCACGCACCTCAAAAATCGCCGCCTGAAGCCCTAACCCTGAAGCCCTATAGAGCTCTGAACCACAATCCTATAGAATCCTATACCTCAACTCTTCCTATCTCACAGCCATTGGTTCCCGAGGGACTGAAGGACAGCATCAGCTTCACCACCTCACGACCGGACGTCTCCTGTTGAAAACTGTTGAGGTGCGGCTTGGCTTCAGGCTTCGGATTCGAGGCTTCCAGGATTCCGCCCTGAAACGTTCGGCCGGAGCCATCATCTCAATACTTCTCTAACACTGAAAGAAACCCCAGCTTCGAAGCTTGGATCGCGTAACATCCTTGTCCTTTCAAGGCCACGTATGGACTGGAGGCCTGGAAGGCCTCCACTTGACTTCAATGCCTCCTGAAGTTCCGATGATGCTAGGGCAAAACCATATTCTACTGTAATTGCTGAGGTCCCTCTTAAAGCCGTTAGTTATAGTTATAGTAACCCTTACTTAGAATAGTTGGGTTTAGACTCTGACCGGCAGTTGGCTCCAGGCTCGTGGTCTGGGATGCAGAAACTTGGTTGACAGTGGGTCTTCAGTGTTCAGTCTTTACCCAGAAAACTTAACGACAATATTCATGCGAAGCAACATAAGCACTCTAACGACCTTATGAAGCCTGCTTGGGTCAGGAGTCTGAACCCTGAATCCCCAAACTCAATTAAAACATGTATAGTTCAGCTCTCTGAGCGGCTTGAGCGTTGTTGATTTCGCACTCGCAGACAACGAGTTCAAGGAGTCGCTCTTGTAGCTGCTCTTGCGGAGGAAGCTGAAAGCAAGTCACCCCGCAAAGTCAGCAAAAGAGGCAGACAACCCCAGAACGCCTGGTTTGCCACGCTACAATCTCGACCATATCTCTTGAACAGATGGCCTGAAGAGCTTACCGTTGGTTAGTAGGGAACGGAAGAATTATATATAGTAATAGTAGTTAAAAATGTACCCCATTCCTCCATTCCCGACTAACCAACGGTAAGAGAGGTTCAAGCCTCAGTGGCATGATACCCTTAAATCCGCTGGGCATGGGTCGGCGGGGCGGCAGCACGTATGGGACCAGGATGCTGCGAACACTTGCAACCAACAAGCACTGCGAGACGTATATATAGAAACACTGCACTCCGCATCAATGCACATCTATGTTGCTGCTGTGACGAGAAGAAAAGCATACATGCCCGCTTAATGCGTTTTCCGCCATGTGCGCTCTTGGAAGAGGCTGAAAGCAAGTCATTCCAAGAAGGCACTCTGGCAAGCAAACTGTACAAGGAAAAGTCCTCCAAAACTGTTCCATGGTATGAGGGTCAACAAAAGCGCCCTTGGGCTCCTGGTACCTCCAATAATTTCAGGCACGAACCATGCTATTAATCATGTATAATAAATCCGCCGAGGCCAAAGGCCTCTGGCGTCTTGATGGTTAATACTAACCAACCCTCTACCTAATCCTTCTCCCTGCAGCCCAAACGCAAACTTCCACCCGTTTTTAGCGACTGTTTTCGACCCCCTTGCCCGGCTTCCGTCCTTTTCCGCTGGCGAATTTGCCTCCCCTCCTCCTCCCCCCCCCCCTTCCGGGCCCCTACCCCTCGCCCCCGACTGCCCTGCCCCCCCCCCGCTCCGCTGCCCCCCCCCTCCCCCCCTCCCCCCTCCCTCTCTCTTCTCCCCCTCCGGCCCGTCCTCCCCTCTGCCCTCCTCGCTCGTTTTCCTTTTTTGGTTCCCCACCCTTCCGTCTTGTCCTGCCCTCGCGTGTTTTTTCGATTGCCTGCTCGTTTTCTTTCACCTTTTCTTCTCTTTCGGCCTGCCCCCGGCTCCACTGTCTTTTTGGCTTGTTTTCTTCCCCCCCCCCCTCCTCCGGCTTCCCCTTATTTTTTGTCTTCTGCCTGCTCGTTTTCTTTCACCTTTTCTTCTCTTTCGGCCTGCCCCCAACTCCACTGTGGGTTTTGCTGCATGTGTTTGCTCTACACTTGCCACACTTCTCCAAGTAGCCCTGACCCTGCAACTAAATTACACCTGCTTTAAGAGGCCCTTCGCAGTTTGGCCCCTGCTCTGCGCCCCTGCTGGCCTTACTGCAGCCGGCGGCCGAGGCGGGCTGCGTAGCATTAGAATTATGTAACCCAGCACCCCAAGATTTGGGTAACAGGAGCCGCAGGGAAGCCTATTCGGATTCCGGGGGATGGCTTTGCGAACCTTTGCAGCTTCGGGATGTGGGGGAAGCAGGCTCATCGTGACATCCAGGTTGCAGTACATTGCGAATTGTATCGGGTGTCGGCACAGGGCTGGTCCGCAGGGCCAGGGGAACCTTAAAGCCTGGCGGCACGTTGCACTGCCCGAAAAAATCCCATCCGAAACAACTCACTTCACCCGTGGCCTTGACTGCGCATGTGTGATACTGCCCGGCAGCCACGGAAACTACCGGACCGAGACCGGGAGGCACGTCGCACTGTCCGTGTTCATGGTTTCCGAAGCAAACAAGTTCACCACTCGCCTTTACGGCGCATGTGTGATAATATCCTGCGGCCACAGCAACCACCGGACCGAGGTCCGGTGGCACATCGCACTGACCAAGACTATTCATTCCGAAACAGACCAGCTCGCCACTGGCTCTCACGACGCAAGTGTAGTACGCCCCGGCTGCCACGCCGGCCACAGGACCGATGTCGGGAGGCACATCGCACTGACCGCAATCGTTCTTTCCGAAACAAACCAGCTCGCACCTCGAGTTGATAGCACAGGTGTGATATGCTCCGGCAGCTATGGCAACCACCGGACCGAGGTCGCCAGGCACATCACACTGACCATGTTCACTATTCCCGAAGCAAATCAGCTCGCCAGTCGCCTTCAAGGCACAGGTGTGAAAATCACCGACAGCCACAGAAAGGACCGGGCCCAAGTCCTTCGGCACAGCGCACTCGCCCCAGCGATTCGCTCCGAAGCAAAGCAGTTCTCCAGTTGCTCTCAAGGCGGCGGTGTGCTCAAGTCCCGTGGCCACTGCCACCACCGGACCCAGGTCTGGTGGCAGAACCTTCCTACCCAGACCGAAGAAATGCAGCTGCCCATCCTCATCGATGGCATACAGTGAATCCATGCACGCTGCCACGGAGCAGTTGGAGCTCAGGATTCGGAATCCCAAGAAGGGCAGAATGAGCTCCGCCAACGTCGTCTCGCCAGTGAGCTGGACAAGCAAACGCAGGTTGTAAACGTCCTGAGGAGTGATGTAAAAATCACTGCTCCCCAATTTTCGCAGAGCCATATTGTCGCGTCCTCTCCCGCAGCCCCCGGCCCGAATAGGCTTGAGACGAAAGCGAGAGGACACGTTCGAAAGCAGCCTTCAGTCACGAAGAACAGATGTCACTAGCTGCACTGCATGCAACTGCACAAAGTGCACTAACTTGTAGTTCAAACAACAAGGTTGCAATGACCTGCACAGCAAAGAGCCGCAGGGCCCAGTCCTCCCGGAACTTGTCGTCCGGAGCAGACTCCACTTCAAGGAGCGATGGTCATCCCTGAAGGGAGGAGGAAGTGCGGTCTTTGTTACGACACTTCCTTCAGTCTGCCGGGAAGTGTCAAAACAGTGGCTCTTACGCAGCATTCAAGGACAGGCCAAGTCTGGCACAAGCAAAACAGTGCACAAGCGGGTACTTCTTTCCTGTTGAGACCGTTAAGACACACGCAATTCCACCCATAGCCCCACCAGAAATCGCATCGACCCCACTGCTGACTCAAACCTCATGGTTACGGCCTGAAAGCACCCTTATACGACAGTAACAACAACTGTAACTGTAGGTTGCTTCATAATCCTTGGAACTTTATTCTAGAAATGGAACATGAGTCCCAAGAGCACTAAAGTTGTTGACTTAAGGCTCAAGGAGAGTGCATCTGCGCCGGAGCTCCTAAGGCGATCTCACCCCACGATCCTCAATGCCTCCTACATACTGCACGATGTCTTTTGGCAGCTTTTTGCACTTGTCGCTTTAGACTCTGGTTCATAGTTGCTTCCCGGGGCAAAATCTGCTAGCGATGACATGTGCAACTTGCGAGCTAGATGCCCGAATCCACCACCCGAAACAGGAAGCCGCTACACCTGAGCCCTAACCCGAAGGCCAAACCCCGGAAGCCCAGCTCGAGACTATTCCGAACACGACTTTTGCCGAGGGTGTGAAGGAAAAAGGAGGGTGGCGTTTTACTTCGCCGTTCTGGCAGCAGAGGTTAGGGTGTTTGGAGTTTGGGGTTTAGAGTTTCAGGGTTTACGTTCAGAGTTTCGATGGCTCTGGGACCTTGCATGTGATTCAAACATTATAATATGGCTCATTTTCGAGCAGATGAAGAAGTTGTGGAACCAATAGACTTCGATGCAATCTTTTCGCAACAGCCTTCCTGAACCTTTAACATACACCATCCACGTGAACAAACAGCTGCAGCAGAGCAATGTAAACACTACCGCAAGCATTCCTTGACCGGGCCCTACACCCTGAATCAAGATATGAAACAATGACAGGCACTCTGTTCAGCAGTGCTCTGAGCCGAGCCCACACATCCTAGACACACATGAGAACCTACTAGAAAGCCTGAGAAGCCCGTAGTTTTGAAACCTGACACCTGACACCCGAAAGCTGACCTGCCGATTCCCCAAAACAGTAGCCTCGACAAGGCCACATAATTCAGAGACCGCAACAAGATCCATGAGGCCCAGGCCCACACCCCAAAGCCCGAAATCCCGAAAGCTCGCAGGGCCTGTGAATCGACGGCTCCATCCGGCTGATCGATCAGCGGCTTCCGAGCCCAAAAAGCAGTGGAGAAACGAAGATCCCCAACAAAGCAGCGGGCGAGGGCTTAGAAGATGCATCCGAGAATAAACATACTCCGAAGCCCAGAAGTATCCTTGAGTTTGCGGGTTTCTAGGCCATAGCCCAGCTTTTCCATACTCAACACTGGCTTCCTGAAGCAAGAGAGTAGCAAAGAAGCAAGATAAAGCTACAGCAGAGGCCAGCGCGGAGTGACCTTTTTGTGAACTGCAACAGACCAAAACTCTGCAAATGCCAGCTTCTCGACACTCGAAGGTCCAGAGTTAAGGTTTTGCCCTGCGGTCTCAGATCCTGGGTCAATTCTGTGGGCCTTTCACAAACCTTCATGAACAACTTCTGTCACATAAACTCGCTTCTGCGGATGTCCTTCCAGAAGATGACACCCCCAGACTCTGAATCCTAATATATCCTAATCAGAGTTTGCGAGCTATACTCATATAACCCATACTCTTAAGAATGGAGTGTCGAAGTCGAGAAGCATCCGGCGGTCAAACGAAACTGAACCTGGTCCAAGCACCAATTAGCGCGAAAGTGGATTTACATCACTCGTCAGGCTGTCGGAAAACAAGTCAGTTCTTTATAAGGTCAAGGCACCAGCTTCTAGAATGTTGAGGGGCCGCACCGTCGCTGTCATTTAGGCATCCAGTCCTGCTGACCTTTCATGTGGCGCTTCGCCCCTTGACGATGCAGCATACAGCCCGCCAGCTAGACCCGTGACATTTAAAGACTCATGGCCGCAGCAGCCGCAATTTGTTTCTTTGCTGCTGCTTTTCTGGTAAACAGACCAGACCTGACATGGCAAGAAGTAAAGGCACTGAGCCTTAAGTGCAACCTCAACAACAATCCAAAGGGACTCGAAAATCCTTACAGCCTGAGATTCAACTTGGCGCCTGGACACGATGAAAGCCCCAGCGAAGGGGGGAAAAAAGGGGAAGCGAAACAAGGACCGGCGAGAGCCATCGCGCCCGAAACCCAAAGATGCTTCCATTTTCAAATCTGGAGGCCCCTCTGCTTGCCCTCGAGGAAGCCGAACACAGCAGCCAATCTTACGATGCCCTTGATTTGAAGCCTTTCAAACTACCTAGAACCCACTATCCCAAACACACTATGACCCCAAAGCCCTGCACCATGAAAGCTCCTGTAAGCCTGTAACCGGAATCGAGCACGTCCTTTCTACACCCGTTGATGTACTGCTGTAGCTAGCCTTAAACCGTTCAACTCCCGAGCAATCCTTCCTACCTGGTCTTGCTTGTATGCTTGTAACCAATAAACATATTAAGCCACCCTTCTATCAGTCCCAAGGAATCAGGCGTTAGGATGGCTCAGGCGCCACTGAAGCACCGTCTGCGCCAGCCCTTGTGTGAGGCGGGTCGTCCCCGAGCCGAAGACCGCCGACCTCGAAAAGAGCAGAGTTTAGGGTTTAGAGTTGAGGGTTTAAAGTTTAAGGTTTCCCGTTTCTTTTGGTTTAGAGTTTTTTTTAGAGTTTAGGGCTTAGGGTTTAGGGTTTAGAGTTTAGGGTTGATTCACTGTCTGGCTCTTCGTAGCGAATGGGGGACTGGGTAATGGGGACAATTATTCGGGATTCTATAGGGACTACTATAGGGATCCATTTCCCCATTCCGTACTAAGCACCAGACGATTCAGGTTTGGGTCCCCAGGAGAAGTCTACAGTGTGGACAGAAATCATCGGAGATACTGGGAAGGCTCATCCTGAACAATCAACCCTACACCTCCAACCCTAAGCATCAAACTCTGTGCCCAAAGCATACATCTTCGGGTGTTGACGGTATCGAAGTCGTGTTTCTCTCGGATTAAACACGCCAGATGCGACACATCCCATGTCCCGGCAATCAAATTCACAGAACCTGGCACAAAATCCCAAGCCCTGAGTCCGATATCTGCAGAAGCCTCAGATACGCCCTGTTTATGGCCTCTCAGAACCCAAGGTATGCTTTCTGAGGCCTACTCTGAATCCTCCCTCTGCTATTTGGGAGTTTCCGGAAATAGGGGACCCTAATATAGTACCTAGATAGTAGGATCCTTATAACAAGGATCCCAAAATAAGGTACCCCCCATTTTTCGGAAACTCCTATTTCGAGCCCAGGGGCTGAAAGGCCAACACCAGCTTCGCCAGCTGGCGGCCCGACATGCCCTCGGTCTTCTTGGCCACGTCCTGCCGGAAGAAAGATTGATTTAGGGACTCCAGATTCAAAATGCGGTACCCCATACGCTAGGCCACTAGACCATGAATAAAGAAGGGGTTTGTTGTAAAGACCCACATTTTCAGGAAGCTTCGCATGGATTCTGCTCTAAGGGATGCTTGGAGTTAAGAGGAGAGTGGCTGCGAGCTTCTCCCTAGCTTGAAGTTTGAGGCTCCAGAGAATGCTATCATGCTTGCGTTCTAGTAAAGCTGCTAGCATAGCAGCATGTCCATACTACTGAATGTGACTGTGATACACTGTAAATATAGGATGAGTGCTCAATGCCGTTAAAGCTGCACCAGGTACACACCAAGCTATGTCCGTCGTGTAATAGATGACCCGTCCCCTCAAGAACAACACACACAGCAGAAACTAGCAAGTGCTTCTGGGGTTGAGGCCACTCATCACCCGCGAGTTTTTGGAGCATCCGGGCTTCGCAGCGCCGACGAAACCGAGTTCAGCGAGTCACTCTTGCAGCTGTTCATGTGGAGGAAGCTAAAAGCAAGTCACTCCACAAAGACAGCCCAAGAGAGAGGCCGCCACTGGAACTTTGTGGCATCGTGCTGCCCTCGATTCGGGAGTCGTTGGCCTGTGGATGTTCTTCTTGGATGCTGCAAAGACCACAGAAACAATCCCGGCCAGGTGTCGACTATTTGTACATCGCGAAAGAAGCCTGTCTCCACAACACCTTGATACATGATATCAACAAGTCACTGCAGCTTCCAATTCCGGCTCAACGGCGTGGCCTCTACCAAATACGTCCTTGGAGGAAGCTAAAAGCAAGTCACTCCAAGACGCTATGGCGAACAACAGCTGTACAACGGGAAGACCTCCAAAATTGTTTTCCCATGGGGCATGATGGGCATTCTGTGCTGGCCTTGCCAAGGTCTTGACATATCTTCGAATTAAAATTGGTATGCCCTATGCGGTTGGAATCTGCGTGGGTTCGTGCCGTGGTTTCCATGAGCCGTGCGTGCCTCTGTCGTGGACTGCGCCACGGAGGCTGGACTGAGCAACATCCCGGAAGGGATATTCAAGAAAGAGCGGCTGACCAGCACCACTTCCCCATCTTCATCTGCGAAGCCGATGTCTCGGGAGCTTCTTGGGAATACACGCAGGCTGTAGGGGAGCTGCCGGACCACCTGCAGCACCTCTTCCTCCAGGTTTTCCGCGACCAGGACGTCACAGGGCCTCAGCTGCATGCTGAACAGATGGCAGCGGATGGCACGGAGGCACCAGGGCTCCATGAAGATCTTGGAGCCGGAAGGCTGCAAACGCCAGTCCAAGCCCTCATCTTCCAGGGCCTCCCGACAAGGCCGCAAGGCCGGAGACTTCGCCAGAGCTGTGTCCAGCTGGACTGCGCCACAGAGGCCGGATTGACGAGCGTCATTGCGGGAATGTTCAGGAAGGAGCGGCTGACCAGCAACACTTCCCCATCTTCGTCCGCGAAGCCGATGTTCTGAGAGCTTCTTGGAAACACGCAAAGGCTGCTGGGCATCTGCCGGATCACTCGCCTGACCTCTTCCTCTAGGTTTTCGGCGACGAAAATGTCGCAAGGCCTCAACCGCATGGTGGACAGATGGCTGCAGATTGCGCGGAAGCAGATAGGCTCCATGAAGAGTTTGGCGCCAGAGGGCTGCAAACGCCAGTGCAAGCCTGCGTCCTGCAAGGCCTGCCGACATGGCTGCAAGGCCAGAGAATGCTCCAAATCTTCGTCCAGCTGGCGATGCGAGCGGCTCAAGGTCAAATGCACCACCCGAGTGAGTCCTACATGCATCTGAGCCTGCAAGTCGTCGCCATGCCAGCCGGATCCGATGTTGTGCTCAATCCAAGATGCCTCCTGTTATCTCCTGTTCCGCCACGATTGCAGCGCCCTCCTCTTCCGAGATGTCAGCGGCAGGCTCGTCGTGATGCACGGGCTGCAGCACCTCCTGCATTGGATCGCGGGTGGGTGCACGGATGGACTGTGGAGCAAGCCGAACCTTGAAGCCTGGCGGCACGTCGCACTGACCACACCGATTGTCTCCGAAGCAAACCAGCTCGCCACTCGCCTTCACGGCACAGGTGTGATATGCTCCTCCAGCAGCCACGGCCACCACCGGACCAAGGTCGGGAGGCACCTCGCACTGACCACACCGATTGCCTTCGAAGCAAACCAGCTCGCCACTCGCCTTCACGGCACAGGTGTGGGCTCTTCCGGCAGCCACGGCCACCACCGGACCGAGGTCGAGAGGCACATGGCACTGACCAAACTGATTGAATCCGAAGCAAAGCAGCTCGCCACTCGCCTCCACAGCACAGGTGTGAAGCACTCCGGCAGCCACGGCCACCGGACCAAGGTCGGGAGGCACCTCGCACTGACCACACCGATTGCCTTCGAAGCAAACCAGCTCGCCACTCGCCTTCACGGCACAGGTGTGGGCTCTTCCGGCAGCCACGGCCACCACCGGACCGAGGTCGAGAGGCACATGGCACTGACCAAACTGATTGAATCCGAAGCAAAGCAGCTCGCCACTCGCCTCACAGCACAGGTGTGAAGCACTCCGGCAGCCACGGCCACCACCGGACCAGGTCGAGAGGCACATGGCACTGACCAAACTGATTGAATCCGAAGCAAAGCACTCGCACGCACAGGTGTGGGCTCCGGCAGCCACGGCCACCACCGGACCGAGGTCGAGAGGCACATGGCACTGACCAAACTGATTGAATCCGAAGCAAACAGCTCGCCACTCGCCTTCACGGCACAGGTGTGGGCTCTTCCGGCAGCCACGGCCACCACCGGACCGAGGTCGAGAGGCACATGGCACTGACCAAACTGATTGAATCCGAAGCAAAGCAGCTCGCCACTCGCCTCCACAGCACAGGTGTGAAGCACTCCGGCAGCCACGGCCACCACCGGACCAAGGTCGGGAGGCACCTCGCACTGACCACACCGATTGCCTTCGAAGCAAACCAGCTCGCCACTCGCCTTCACGGCACAGGTGTGGGCTCTTCCGGCAGCCACGGCCACCACCGGACCGAGGTCGAGAGGCACATGGCACTGACCAAACTGATTGAATCCGAAGCAACCAGCTCGCCACTCGCCTTCACGGCACAGGTGTGGGCTCTTCCGGCAGCCACGGCCACCACCGGACCGAGGTCGAGAGGCACATGGCACTGACCAAACTGATTGAATCCGAAGCAAAGCAGCTCGCCACTCGCCTCCACAGCACAGGTGTGAAGCACTCCGGCAGCCACGGCCACCACCGGACCAAGGTCGGGAGGCACCTCGCACTGACCACACCGATTGCCTTCGAAGCAAACCCGCTCGCCACTCGCCTTCACGGCACAGGTGTGGGCTCTTCCGGCAGCCACGGCCACCACCGGACCGAGGTCGAGAGGCACATGGCACTGACCAAACTGATTGAATCCGAAGCAAAGCAGCTCGCCACTCGCCTCCACAGCACAGGTGTGAAGCACTCCGGCAGCCACGGCCACCACCGGACCAAGGTCGGGAGGCACCTCGCACTGACCACACCGATTGCCTTCGAAGCAAACCAGCTCGCCACTCGCCTTCACGGCACAGGTGTGATGTCCGAAACCCGGTGCTCCTCCGACAGCCACTGCCATAACTGTACCGAGGTCGGGCGGCAGATCCTCCGTTTTCGTGCTGAAGCCGGCAAGCTGCCCAGCCTCGCTGATGGCGAATGTGTTGTACTGATTTGTGGCCACGGGGCAAGAGCTCAGGATGCGGAACCCCAAAAAGGGCACAACATGCTTGGCCCAATCGGTCCCGCGAAAGTGATGTACGAGCAAGCGCAGGTTGTAAACCTCCCTTCTGGTCACATACAAGTTGTCATAACCCACAAGACGCAACGCCATGATCTCCAGCGCACTGACCCCGTAGGCTTGAGACAAATTCGATCCACGGGCAAACATCCTTCGAGCTACGGCCTCTGCCGTGCAGGGCCATGGGTTGCACAATTGATGCAATCAAGTCGCACCTCATTGCCATGGCTCATGGGCTTAGGATTTTTGGGGGCGTAGGGTTATGGGGGTTTCCGAGTATAGGGGACCCAATATAGAACCCTAAATAGTAGGATCCTTGTTATAAGGGCCCCAAAATGAGGTACCCCTATTTTCGGAAACTCCCTTATGGCTCTTTACGGCAGATATCCCAAGTGACCCAGTCCTCCCAAAACTTGTCGTCCAGCGCAGCGTCCACTTCGATCAGCGACTTTCCGCCCTTCGCGGCGCGCAAGAGGTACCTGTGATTCATTGCGGAAGTTGTCCCAGAACCGATGGGCCTGCTCTTTGAGAACCAGGCTAGGAGCTGGTAACATAATCCTAGAAGCAGCCCTGCTTATCCATGCATGTGTTCAGGCAGGAACTTGTTCTGCTGGTTTGAACGAGCGAGCCAACCCGTGCCCCAAGGCTGTTGGGAATTTTACCTGCAAGGTCTTGCGCTGTTTTGGGGGTGCGAGCTTCTATGCCGTCTATACCTTCGAAGTATGATTTTACATGGGTATCAACAGGACTTGGCTCGGGTCTGAGGACCGTGTCGTAAGCAGAACAAAGCTTTCGGCAGTAGCTACAGCTACGCTTGCAAGAGCCATAGTTGAGGGTGCTGCTTTCTTCATCTGCCATGAGCCAGCATAAGAACACTTATGATTGTCATGATGGTTTGTCAGTACTTACTCTTGCCGCGACTATGATTATGATAAACTATTTGCCTCGTTGCTGCTATGTTCCACTCGAAACCTTGTCGTTGAGCCCTGAATCCGGCGGCCCTTGAATCCTAAACGCTTCGGACCCAAATCTTAAACCCTCTTAACACGAAGCCCTGAAGCCTGCGCCCCCAAAACTCCCCGCCGCATGCCTGAATAGTTGCCATACTATTCCCCAGAGCTCCCATCATGCTTACAGAAAAATGAC
This sequence comes from Symbiodinium sp. CCMP2592, assembly GCA_905221615.1. Classification (NCBI taxonomy): domain Eukaryota; class Dinophyceae; order Suessiales; family Symbiodiniaceae; genus Symbiodinium; species Symbiodinium sp. CCMP2592. The sequence goes on from CAJNDT010000580.1 coordinate 390,972, forward strand.
GTACACCAGATGCAAGTAGTCTAATTGTCTCGACCTCCTATTGTTTGGACCATCACATCTTGAACCCTCAGTTCTAGACCTCAGACTTCGAGTTCTGAAATCTCCTGTACCCTAGACACTGGCCAAGTCGCTGATCGATGAAGAGTCGGAGCATCTGATTCCGCTGCTCGAAAGCGGGTCTGGCATCAGAGCCGACGAAGCTAAACAGATGTGGTAGCCAGGCCGCTGAGGTGCTTTTTGGGGTTCAGGGGTTTTAGGCTTCACCGTCAAACTGCGAAACCACATAGACGAGGTCTAATGAATCTGAATCTTAAACTGGGCTCCCCGGCTTTCCCGGCTTAGGGTTTCGGTTTGGTTTAGGTCCGTTTAGGGATTTTAGGGCTTGGCTTGCAGGGTTTGGGGTTCTGGTCCGGTCCTTGGAGTTCTGGGCCTTCTCGTGGCTTGCTCTGCTTGGGGGGTGGGGGGGGTGAGAGGGGTTCCGGATTTGGGCTGCAGACCTCTTCTGCGGTGCGATCATGCCATGCATCACTGAATGCGCAAACAGTTAAACATGCACACATGCTAAATGCACAAGAGCCGACACTCTACACCTCCATACCCGACACCTAGCGTCCATTTCCCTCGTAAACCATGGAATCTTCAAACCACCATAATGGGAACGAACCGTCAAGAGCCCTCAATCCAGGAATCTGCGCGGCCTCGGAAATTCGAACTCCTCATCCACACGGTCGAGGACGGCGCGATCCAAGACGGTGGGAACATTCCTTTCGAGCTAAGAGCCAGGCAGGGCGCTCTACAAGCAGGCCTGTGCACTAGTCACGTGTTGTTTTTGCTGTGCGGGGCTTCGCAGCTGAGCAAAAAGACCTGAACCTTTAAGGCTTGAAGCCCAACTGCTAAACCCCACCTACACCCTAAACCCGGAACCCGTCAACATGAAAGTCAGTGCGTTCGACGTCGCGAATTGCGCCACTTCTAGGCTACCGGGTTGCAGGCCCATGACGTTGTTTCCCGCTGCAAGGAGGTAGGCTTGTAACAATGCCCTCAAATCTTGCTTGAGCAACGTCAACCAAATTCAGGCGTGTGGTGATTTTTCAGGCGCATGACAGGCCTGAGGTGCCTGGTGTCGGAGAACACAGTTCGTATAGACCAGCAGAGCGGCGTTGCAAGAATCACGGCCACACGGGCGCTTTCCGTGCCGGTGTGATGCAAAAAGACGGACCTGCAGGGTTCAGATTTAGCGGTTAAGGGCTTATTATTTTTTGTTGGCGGATGAAGCTTTCTGAGAGGTTGACAAAGTTTCGTTTTCGCCTTCCTGGACGAATCCCGCCTTCGAATATGATCCCTATTGCTTTTCGTACGACAACCTCAGGCTCCGAGGGTGCGTCACAACGCGAGAGCTCCCAAGAATGCACTTTACCTGACCCAAACATATGAGATACCCTGACGTCATAGGAATGCCCATAAAGCAACTCTACGCCCAAGCTTCTACTCTACTTTGCATGGAAATGGGCCTGCTGGCAATGGGCTTGGCCGCAGGTTCACGGTTCCACTGCAAAATCAGTTGGCTTGGAGGCGCTTGTTGACGGGTCAAGCCGCTAAGTGAGCATGGGCTGAGGTTATCGGAATTGGTTTCCCGTTTGAATCGAGGGCCTCGCATGTAGGCTTACGAGTTTTGGCGGCCACCGAATGGCAAGTCTATGTCCCTATAGGCTCCATGTAGCCATATATAGTATACACTTAGGCCTCAAAGTACCTATATAGGAACCCCTTCAAGGCCCAAGTATTGTATGTACCAAGGCACAGGGAGTTCCTCGCATCCTCGCCCATAGTGCCCTCTCCACCACGGCCGCGGCGAAGGAACGAGTCAGCCTGAAACAAACGTCTTCAGACTCTCCCAAAGCCAGAAAACATCGGGCTTGAGGTCAATCCTAGCCCCAAGGAGTCATAGCCGAAACCCTACTCCAAGATCTGCGTATTGCTTCCAGCTATGTGTCCCACACCCCAAATGCGACAAAGCATAGATTCCAAGACTCCACCTACCAAGCCGCCATACACAATCCGGCATGGAGCCTTTCTCCAGAAGAGGCACCGCCAGGAAGCCCCCATCCACCCCTATGAGATCCTATCAGCAAGACAAAAGCGGCTTCGATTCGAGATCGCGGATGCCCTACCCCTCCAGTTCCCGACTGGACCCTGTACATCCGATACCCGAAGGAAAGTCGTCGAACTTCGGCTTTAATCACGTTTGTCCGTGCCTCGTCTATGAAGAGGACCAGTCCTGCCAGAAGCAAAGAACAAAACAAGGACTATTTCGCGGTTTAGGGTTCAGGGATTGAGGGCTCGAGGATTTTAGCCCTATACGGCCGAGGTGCAGGGAAGACGAAGATGATTTAGGTCACAAGGTGGACTACCAGGGCTTCGGCTTTCGGGCAAGCTCACTGTTCGTTTTCGTCGGTTCAAGGTGTATGGTTGAAGGCTTGGGGTGATTTTAGATTTCAGTGATATTTCTCGGATTTTGAATCACCACTACTTCCCTGGTCCACCTGAGCAATTGTTGGGTTTTGGCCTTTGAGATTCCGGGCGTGTAGGCGTTAGATTGGTGCTGGTGTGGGGTATGATTGGGCCCGCAGCGTCAGTGTAGCCTGTGCAGCTTGGGGATCTTTCTCGGCCGCTGGCCCTAGGAAGAAAAGCTCTGAGTCTCAGGATAATGGAAAAAGTACGAAGCCTAGAAATTGGCACTACTCAACTTGTAAGAGAAAGAGCATTGCCAAAAGTACTACGACGAAGAAGGCATCTAGGATGCCGAGCATCGAAAAGACTGCGAATCTTACTAGGTCTATTGGTTAGTTAGACATCACCTAAGAGTTCAAAGATGCCCCTTGCTTTGGTTGCAGTTGCAAAACTCAAAAGTCTAGGGGCCTCAAAAATGAGAAGAAGGCTTTGGGGGACTCCTTAGTATATTCATAGTATGATATACCCCCAAACCCGACTCGAATTCGCAAGGCCCCTTGTGTTCCCTCATAGTAACCCTTGTAAGGAACCCTATGAAACCCTATCATAATTCTTTTCGAGGTGCTACCGAGGAAGGGCCTTTAGAGGAACCTGGCTACCTAAGCTTTGGACTCTAGGCTCAACCCTGAACTTACACCCCAAAAGGCACGCAACAACTTTATATACGCTGAGCAAAAAGGCCTGCATGTGTGTCATTCTGCGCAGGGGCTCATGCTGAAATCACTCCAACACTCCCCCCTTTGCGCTTCGCAAAGCCTAATGGTCTGTTTAGACCCTGTGGACTTCTACCTCATTCGAGGGATCCATCCATTCAGGAGTCATGGAGCCATTGTCTTAGAGCTCAAGGCCTTTCGAAAGATTCAAACAAGGATAAAGTCTGAAGACTAGTAGCTTAAAAGCCCCTTTAACCCCGCGGTACCGCCTCAAAAATCCACAAGGGAAAGGACGGATGGTGGCACGGCGAGGAGGGAAGAAAGAAGTCGAGGGCCTGACTAGCCCCGAAGGAAGGCTAAGTCCAGCCATGAAGAAGAAAGCGACACTTACAGGCCGCTGCAAAAGTCCAGGCCGGCAGGCAGCGGATCAGTTTAACGAGTTGGTGCTCGGAGGCTATGGTAGCCTGCAAGGCACTGGTTGCCTTGAAGTCCATCACTCACCCTCCCCTGCGGCGTCGAAGTCCAGTAGGGAGATTGGTATGGAAGACCGTGCGGCCAACCACACAGTCACTGCACGGAAGCAGTGATGAATGATCCCGGTTTCGGAGATGGTAGCACTCGGGATTTTGATGCCAGTGGGAGCCGCTGGAGGTAGAATGGCTCACCAGGTCGATTGGGTGACGGTAGGCAGCTGCAGGGGCAGCGGGAAGAACAGGAGGAAGAGGAGCGTAGTCCTCAGGATTGGTATTCACTCCGATAGATCGGAGATTCGAAGGACATCCAGAGGATGAAGGGGCTAAACTGGGAAGTCGAGCACCTATGGAGGAGGACGAACCCCTGGGAAGTCGAGCACCAGGAGCTGGCAACTGAGTGAAGGAGGAAGGCGGGGTGCTTGCGGCAGGCTGCTGCGTGGTCCCAGAATCGGGCGAGGAATGCACATCCAGAACCCCGGGAAATCGAGCACCGAGGCCTGGGAACACGTACGCAACTAAGCCTAAGAACCTCCTAAGGAAGGACCTAAAACCCTCGTAGGCTAAGATCACAACCGTAAGGTACACTATAACCCAACCCCAACCCTCAGGCTCAGGAGAGCCTTGCCCTTTCAGAAGCAGGGCGCAGCATGCCAGCACTGCAGCTAGCCGCAACCTACAATCCTCAGACGGATTCTTAACCCCTAAAAACGGCAACATGTCGCCGAACTTTGAGGCTGTCATCGCCTTTGTAAGGATATCGGCGGGCATCAGCAAGCCGCTTAAGTGATAAACCGTCCAAACACCATTTTCGATCCTTTCACGTAGGGCATGGGACCTAAGTCTTAAGTGGCGGGATCTCCAGGAAGTTGGGGGGCCGCTTACAATGCTTATTGCTGAAGAATTATCTCCGAAGAGGGATCGAGTAAGGGGCTCTGGAAAGATCTCCCCAATCAAGGCCTCAACAGCTTCAGCTGCTTGCACAACACAGACGTAGCTGATCAGCTCGCTCTCAGCGGTTGACAGAGCAGTCAGCGTCTGGCGGCCAGATTCCCAGTGGAGCGGAGCTCCAGCCCAGCACACTAGCAGACCCTGGTGGGATCTGCCTGAACTTGGCCCAAAAGAGGCGTCTGCAAAAGCATGCAACGTCGTTTCAACGACCGGCCTCGGATACTGTTGAGAGGCCCCGCAGTCTCCAGGAGGAGGGCCATACACAATGCACTGGGGTGAAGAATTCAAGAAACGCAACACTCCCTGCCCAATGCTTAGCGCATCCTTTGGCCTCTTGGTGGTCAACTGTGCCATGCGGCTGACTGGAAAAGACAGCTCGGGGCGCGCTCGAACTGAGAGCCACAGTAGCTCACCAGTTATGCTTTGAGCGGCCTTAACCGCTTCCGGATCAACCGGGTCATCACGGCTTTCGCCATCATCGAAGTTGGCTGACCACGCGGCACATGGAGACTTGGCACTCCCCTGCACGTTGTGCCTCTTCAAGAGTTCCTTGATGTACTTGGTCTGCCCAATCAAGAGACCATCAGCAGACTCCGAAATCTCAAGACCGCAATATTCGACTGGGCCATCTTCAGTATGCGTAAATGCGCTGCACTCCCATGTGGCCTTGATTTTTTCAAGAAGTGCAGATCGCTCCGACCAGGGGCTGGATTGGCCTCAGGCATACGCTGTGGGTTCGGCCCCACAAACCTTAGAACCCGATGCCCACAAGGCTCCCCCGGGCTTCTTGAACCCTCGCCCAAATTGGTAGGCGGCATTCCCGGAGCGTCATCCGCTTCACGGGTTTCTGCAATCTCCCCCGGGCTCTCTGAACATGAGTCCTCTCCGGATTCCCTTCTATCCTCAGAAGAAAAAACCTCATCAGAAGCAGCTGGATCTTCATAGACGCCTTGCAAGGTCGAGAACTCCTGCTGGGGAACTTCCGGCATCCCAGTTATCTGTGATTGGTCAGCCGAATCTGACAGGAAGTCAACCGGCCCATCCGAACCAGCTTTCAAGGAATCCTCAGACTCAGAAAAACTCCGACGGGAAAATTCGCCCGAACCGTAAAAATCCGAAAAATCTGCTATGGCACTCATCCCCCCCGCAGCAGGAAGAGAAGGGCCTTGCAACGTGACCCGAACAGAAGGGCCCTTGGAGCCGTGACGGTAGTGGGGCGTCGGCAAAAACGCACCTGTGCTGGAACCCGACAAGGGCTTCGGCCTAAGAGGAGGCTCAGCAGGCTCAGACGGAGGGCGCGGCCGGTAATCAACAGGATACACCGCCGACGTAATGCACACCGTGTCATCCTCAAACAGCACAAGGTACGAAGACAAGGTCTGCGGAGCCGGGCCAATCAGAACTCCAGACCGAGTTCGGGACATCCAAACATCCCTGTGGCGAAGGCGCTTGCGAGCCTCAACAGGCGTGCCATAAGCCAGCAAAGACCTGGCCGCACCACCCAAACGAACAAGGCCCTTACGCCACATCACTTCTCCGGCATGTCTCACTGCCGTGGGCCAGTGGCACGAAGGCAGATTCGCCGAAAGAAGAGCTCTGCGGGCCGCTCGCTTGACTTCTCGAATCGCGACCTCAGCGGCGCCGTTTGAGGGATGATCCTCAGGGGCTGTCCTTGTGGAGTGAATGCCCTGCTCGGCCAGAAACCTTTCAAGCGAATCACTCAAGTATTCCCGAGCCCTGTCGCTATGGAAGCGAAAGCACGGAATGCCAAACGCTCGGAGGCGGGCAACAGCACGCATGATTGCAAGCTGCACATTGAAGGACTGGCGGGTCTTCAGCGGTTCAGCCCACACCAAAGTCACAAACTCTTGACCATCATCGGAGTCACTGCCCTCAGGCTGAAGCGGCGGAGGCTTGTGAGGAGATTTAACCTCAAAGCTCACAGGAAGAGCTGAGTCGTCATCCTCCCCCGGCGTGGAAGAAACCCCAACGGCCGAGCTTGGCTCTTCAAGGAAGTCATCCCCAAGCTTTGTGTACACCTTAACCCGAGAAGGCTGCTCAGCATCCCCCTTTAAGGGCTCTCCGGTAACATGCACCGGCTGGTAGATCAAGCTTGCATGGGGATCCTCCTTATCCTGGGCCTTAGCCTCATCAACCTTTCTTGGAAAGCTATTTCAGAAGACTTATCCCGCCACTCCTTCTTATCACTTTTGACCGGCACCCTTATTGTGAAAATCACAAAATACCTGCATGCTCCTCCAAAGTCACGGCCCTTGTGGTACGGACCCGCAACATCACTGGAGAGCTCAAACAGATGCGGATGCTTCGTGAAGTGGGAGCGATCGCGGGAAGCTCCTTGAATGCAAATTGGGCAATCATTGCGACACGGCAAATGATCTGCTTGGCAGTGCCTTTCCCAAACCTCGGGTGACATCTTAGCCACAGTGGCTTCCTGGCACAAGTTGAGAAGGAGTCCTTCCCGCTCACGGTGTGAGCCTGCAAGCGCTCAAAGCTGACACAGCAGTAGTCATCCCAGGCCCGCAGAACCCGGCTAACAAGCCCAGGAGCCCACTCCTTGCCGTAGAAGTTAGAAGCCGGGGCTTCAATCACCTCTGGAGGAAGCTTCAGCTCATGAAGAGACTCGTACAGCTGAAAGCTGCTGGTATACACGGCAGTGGCCTTAGAGCAGGGATGGCCACCTAAACCCTGGTCGAAGCTGGCGGTCCATCCCCCCAGACACACAGAAACATTCTCATACTCGGGCCATTCCCACGCAGTGGAAGTCTCAGGCATTTCCAAGCAGTTGAAGAACTTCTCTTTGGCACACGAGGCTACAAAGGTCAACAGCAGAGACCGGAGGAACAACAGGGTGTCCCGATCAACCAAAGCACGATCGGACGGGCTGAGGTCTGAAAATCCAAACCTATCATCCCCCTCTTCCCCTCGGAACTTCAAGCCGTTCGAGGAGGACGCCAGGGCTTCAGGATTGAAGGTCCTGCTTGGCGGGCCACATACGACCCCATCGATGACACCCAGGGTGGCTGCCCGCAGCAGCATGCCAAACACATCATCAGAAAGAAGGTCCGATCCCCTGGAGATATCAACCTCAAGCACTTGGCCGACAGAATGTCGCCACCGCTGCTTTCCAGCAAACAGATGCACCAAGGTTGGGAACTGAGGGTCAAACAGCTGTCTCCTGGTCCGGCGGTTGAAAGGAACGCAGGAGGGATCAAAGGTGGGACTCACCGCAACCTGAGACGCTAACCGTTCTGGGAGCCCAGGAAAGAGGGTCTTAACGATCAGCTGCAGCTCACTTTCGCTGCACGAATCTGCCGCCACATGGGCTGCAACCCACTCCCTTAGGGACGAAAGCCCAACCTCCTCCTGGCCAACTGATCGCTGCCAAAGCTGTTGCGACACGGCCCTTGAGGTCTCACGGCGCAAGAGGAAGCGCTCGTACTCGCCAATCAGGCGAAGCACCAGAAACTCTGGCAACTCAGGAGTGCCATCCTTGAGTCTCACCGGGAGAATCCCGAGACCTGGATGCCGCACGTGAATGCCCCGGTCAGTCCAGTTGATCTCACAGCCCAAAAGCGGCAACGCATGCATCGGCAAGATTGGCTGCACTGACTCCCTGACCAACAAAGTCCCGGCGGAATTCACATGCATCAGAGCCTCGCCGATCGCGAGAGACAAGCTCACCGGGCGGGACTCCTGGATTTCCTGAGGCGATGCCTGGCGGAGAGAAGCGGAGGCCCCGCTATCCAACAAGCCGTAGCCAGTCGGGTTGCTCACAGCACTAAGCCGCAAAGCCTTGGTCTTGATCGACCTTAGCACACTCAAGATTTCTGCATTGATGGCTGCGTTACCATCCCCCTGACTCGGAGCTGCAGCCTCTGCCTGGTCATTCGCGGTCCCAGCAGGCGCGGTTTGAGGGTCTACGGTAGCAACCTTAGGTTTACCCCCAGGCTTGCCTTCCTTACCCTTACCTTCCTTAGCCTTACCCTTCGCCTTACCCTTAGGAGAGGAATCGGCAGGGGCCTTTGATGTCTTAGGGCTAGTGGAAGGGGACTCCTCATTGGCAGCCTTAACCTGGCTTTCACCGGGCATGAGTCCGCCCAGTGATCTTCGGCACTGCAACAGAAGCATCGGCCCCGCATTTTTTCTTCATCCTGGTCGTGGTAGAACTGACAGGACGACCCGTACGTGCAACCGCCAGCCGTTAGCCAGCTTCTGCAAGGTTTCATGCCTGCACCCGGCGACTTGGGTCCCGCTGGAGAAGCCTTGGCCTTCGGGGTACTGGGAGACGTCTGCAAGCGCTGCAAGCGCTGCTTCTTAGCATCATCCCCTCGGCCTTGAACCTCATCCTTCACAGGATTGTCATCCGTGGAGTGCATCAGGTGCTCAACCTCCGCCTGCATCATTCGACACAACTCCGACACAGCGTCGGAGGTCGGCTGGTAGTCAACCCCAAGCCGCTCACGGAAAGTGGCAAGTCGGAAGAGGCTCGCAGAGTGCTTCTGCAACACCTTTCCTGTCAGGACATCTAAACCCTTAACCAGAAGCGTCGTGTCAGGCTCTGCTGCATGCAGTTGTTTCAGGCGCATCCGCCATTGGGTCCACTGCCTCAGCAGCTTTGCAGCCTCCGACAAAGTGGAAGCAGCCTTCGGCGTCACCAAAAAACGCAACATGGTTGATCGTTCTGACGCTCCCCCGGGCTGAAACACCGTCATCAGACGAAAGATCATTCCTGCCACACTCAGGTGGCGTGAGGCGACAATGTCAACCCTCACAGCATCCAGGATTGCCTGAAGAATCAAGGTCACGCATCGCTGTTCCAGCAAGGCATGCTGGGGCTGCACCAAGTTTACTTGATCAAACTCCTTCTGGATCGACAGCCTTTCAAGCGGGGAAGTGGAGAGCCACCGCACGTAGGCCTGGTTGGCCGCCTGGTATGTATAACCCCACCAGACACTTCCGGTGTCTGACAGTGAAGAAATCATCGGCTGGACCACTGCGATCCAATCTCCAAGCGCGGTGGGGTTGTTAGGGTTATAGGCCTCTAGGGACGGTAGGGAACTTACATGTTTACCCACAGCCTCAGGCCTAAGGTCCTTAACATCAACCCGACCACTATTTCCAACCGGCGGGGCAGCTATGGGAAGACTTAAACCCGAAGGGGCCGGTGGGCTCGGGGGCGGAGTAGAAGAAGGAGGCCTCGGAGGAGGCGATTGGTATCGAGGCATTGCCGCTCCCGCGCAGGAGGAGACAGCATGGCAGGATGGCACTGGAAGTTGTGCTCCAAACGCAGGATGCTTCGGAGGAGATGGACTGTTGCTCCACGCCCCAGGAGTGGGCGGAGCTGCGACCAAGGGCGAAGTCCACTGCGGAGGAGGAGGAGGGACGAAGTCCATAGGCTCTAAAACCAACGAACCGTTAACCACCTTCCAGCTATGATTAACTCCCATAACCCTTATTACCCCAGACGAAGTCGGCAACTGGGCACGGGGAGACAGAGCGAAGTACTGAGGTCCAGCACCCGCGGCAGAATGAAGTCCAAAGTCCATCGAAGGAACCTCGGAAGGAGAAACGGGATTGGGAATCCCTGAGGAGGATTGGACTCCTGGGGGCCCTGTAAAAGAGTGAAGTCCAAAGTCCATAGACGGAACCTCAGAAGGCGAAAGGGTAGCCCCAGGAGCACTCGCAGTTGAAGTCAAAGGCACCTTGTCCCCAGGAAAAGCCATCGGGGAGTGAACAGATGGGCCAAAATCCATATCGAGGGAGGACTGACGTGGAGGTTCCTGACCCAAGACCAGGTCGTGAGTGGAATGAAGGGGGTCCGAAGCATTCCAGGAAGACCACCCCTCAGAGGCGAAAGGAGGCAGAGGTGGCACCGGGGGCAAAGGATAACCCTCCTCAGACTGAAAGTTTACCCTTTGGCCCTTGAGCTCTAGTTCCTCTACCCTATGCCCAGAAGAGGCCGACCCAAAAGATCTGGATCCTCTCGTACTACGTTCAGCCTCAGCTTTCTCTAGCCTATCATGAAGATGCTCAACCAAAGACCGTAGTCTAACGATTTCGAAATGTTGCTCTGAGGGATCCGGGATCTCGTAGGCCGAACTCTTCTGGGATTTCTGGGCTTCCGGAGACAGAGGGATAGACCTCCTTGCAGTGCCTTCACTGACACTTTCAGCCCCTTCCAGAACTACCCTCAGGCTACTCCTGTCTACTTCTCCTACATAGTTAGATCTGTTCGGAACTCCTCCATCTGAAGCGACCGTACCGAACGTTGTGGAGGTCTCTGGGATCTCGAGGCTTGCCGAAGAATCTCCAAAGGCCTGCAAAGCCGTCCTGGAAACCCCCGCAACCTTCGGAACCGACACCCCAGAATCCGAAGAGTCCCGAGCAGTCTCTAGGCCAGGAGCATCACCCCTCACTGCTGTCGGCACAAAGCGCCGTTCCGTTGCCAGCTCGGGCTGTTCTCCAGATTCCAAAGAGGCTTCATGCTGTTGGGACTTGAGAGGAGACATGGTAAGCCAGTCGGGCTGCTCATTGTGGGTCTGCGGCACGGAGTTTCCCAGTACAGTCTGTTCGGGCCAGGTAGAGGAGGTTGTAGTGTTCATCCTTAAGTTCTGGATCTCCTCAACTTGTTCTTGAAAGAAACGCCCTTTGACCCCAGGATCAGTCGCCTGCCCCCCAGCAGCCTTAATGACTTCCGAACTCCCTTGTGAACTGGAAAGTCCTCGGCCCTTGCCGCTAGCATTGTAATCTGGCTCCAAAACCTCGTCATCGCATCTCACCAGGTCCAGCGGACGGGCCTTCTGGATGGAGATTTCCATCTTCGCTTTCTCGCTCCAAAACGGATTAACCTCAGGAGCCCCGTCTTCCGGAGCAGAAGGGCTCGCCGGTTCCTGCTCTTGCCGCTCCTGTCTGCGGCGTCTTAGAGCAGGGTCCATGGTTCGAAAGGTGGATCCTACCACTTTAACTCAGCGACTTATCACCCGACTAAGCTAGGACCTAGAGCCTAGACTTATAAAGTCAGGGAGCGGAGGGCGATACTTAGGGGCCTAAGCCTACAAAGTAGAGCTAAAGGAACCCTAAGGGAGCTTGGGCTCCTAACCTCTTTTCGAGGTGCTACCGAGGAAGGGCCTTTAGAGGAACCTGGCTACCTAAGCTTTGGACTCTAGGCTCAACCCTGAACTTACACCCCAAAAGGCACGCAACAACTTTATATACGCTGAGCAAAAAGGCCTGCATGTGTGTCATTCTGCGCAGGGGCTCATGCTGAAATCACTCCAACAATAATCATTAAGGCCTCCTCTATTTATTAAACTCTAGGGAGCCTCTCCGGGAGCGTTGGGCCCACTCGAAGAGCTTGTGCCTCAGATGGGTTTGGGCCCGTTGGGCAGTATAGCGCTAAATAACTAGAATGGGGTTCCTTTAGATTCTTGTAAGGGTTCTTTTACAGGGGTCTAGAAGGAATCTATAAACAGAGGTCTATGGTTTATGGGCCTAAATCATCGCAGTAATATTTTGGTGCTTCCTTGTTATAATTATAGCAGAATGTGCGCCAAAACCCAGCTTGTGTGAGAGGCAACAGCTTCCCGCATTAAGCCTTGGGGTATGGGCAATGATGCACTTGATGGTAAAGGCTCGTCGGTTGTGACCATCAGCATCCCAAGGCTCCGCCTCCTGGGTGCCCCAGCCAACACTCGCATCACCCAACGAAAACATCAACACGTCCTAGACCACCGGAGCCCTGCAAATCGAACCCTGCAAAGTCAGGTTGCAGCTCGTTGGGGCCATCGCGGCCAAGAGGGCCTAGGTCGCCGCCTTCGGCAGGGAGCAGGTTTCGGGCATTCCGGCAGCGTGCTGAAGAGGTTAGGACTTATGTGTGTTGGGCATTTGATGGTGTTTACTTTTGATTAAGGGCTTTTGGATCCAGACAAGCCTACAAGATGAACTAAACACTCGATCGGCAAACCTTGTAACTCTAAATATCGCGTGATGAGCAGTGGTGAAGACAAGGTTAGTAAATTGGTGAAGCGAACAGGTCTGAACTATCACGTGTGAGACTCGCCGCAAAAGTGACGTTCACCTTCGGGGAGGAGCCCCCACAACCCTCGAATATTTATCAAAATATGCACAGACAAGTCAACAGAGTAAACTCTGGCTCTACCTGACTACCATTATAGTAGGTGCGTAGTACCCTAAAGTATACTTGTATACTACTATACAGTTACTTGGACCCTTTGGGCTACCTGTTAAAAGCCAGGGCGCCTGACATGATGGCATAGTCCAGGCCAGACTGCTTTGCCAGCGTTCGTGCGAAGAGCGTCTTCCCGGTGCCTTCCGTAGCAGAGCCCGGCTCTGCAGGGATTTAGGGTTTAGGGGCTTATGGTTTTCTTAGGATTTAAGGTTTTTTGGGGATTTAAATAAGGTTTAGGGTGTTCAAGACTTCGGACGAACAAACAGTGTCGCACCTCGGGATGCAAGAGGGCCTAGGCTTCGGGGCTCAGTGGCTTGGGATGGCCAAAGGCTTGTCGAGGGCGCGAAGGGGATGTGAGGTTTGAGGACCTTGGGCTTCTCTCGGCCTTGGCATGTTTCTGTATGCAAACTCGAAGCTCCGGTTGCTATATTCGAGGATTTGACAGGCTTGGGAATTAGGGCTGGAGCCATCCCTCCATCCGCGATAGGGGCACCGGGAGGTCCGTGAAGGAGCAGATGGCGGAAGGGCGTCCCGTTCCTCAGAGGCTGCAAGATGCGGCTTCAGCCTGAACACCCAACCCCCTGAACCGCAAACACGAAATCAGAATTGAAATTTGGCAACCCGAAAGGTTCTTAATCGAGAGCTTAATTTCACACCCCAAAAGGCCTCCATAAGTTCGCACGGAGGCTTTGAATGGCTGCTGCAGGGCTTGAATAACGCTTCGAGTGGTTCAGGCATCTGGATATTCGAGGTCCATGTGGGAGCTCAGGGCATTTATTTCCTTGCCGGGGCGCTGCTGTGCACTGAGCAGTGCATTGGTGGACCACTGAAGACGCTCCGACAGGGCCTCCTCCAAGACGATCTTTTCCTTGTGTCGGGGCGGTGTGTAAAGGGTTTAGCGAGCTTGCTCCAAAATTTTTGTCCCTGTCAAGATACAACGCACAACAAGGACCTCGAAGGGGACTCGAATGTGGGAGATGATGGCCAGTTTGTCGAGGAGGCCGGTCCAAGCCCAAACCCAAATCAAACTCGAGGCCATAGAGACAAAGCTTCGAAGAGGTTGGTGCTTGTGCCACGCCCGGGTAGCCAGGATAGCTGCGGCCGCCAGGACCACCTTGGCAAGCAGGAGCTTCGAGTTTGCGATCTTGAGGATAACGAGGTGTTTTGGACGTCATCAGGAAGATTGTATGCAGGAGGGTTTATGTTGAAGATGTGGGGATCATCTGTGAGTGTGCAGAGACAGCAGTGGTCATTCGAGTAAATGGAAATCCTGGAGTCCAAACCTCACAACATACCCAGCAAATCTCTCGGTTCTAGACCGAAATAAACATGCAACAACATAATCCGTCAATGCCCCAACTCCTAAACCCGAGCTCCAACACAAATTTGCAGAGCCTTGAAGTCTCGCGCACCAAAGGCGGCCGACTGAGGTGTCTCTCCTGAGGATGTGAGATGAATTTCTAAAGATGTTTCGGTCCAGGGATGTCCAGGGTTCTTATGAGTTCAAGGGGCTTTCTGAATTTATGGTTGCGGCTCATCATAGGGCTTCTGGCTATAGGGCTTATGGGGTCTATAAGCGCGCCTGAGGCGCATGGGGTGTGCGCTCTGGGCGTGCGGACTTGTCTGTAGCTTGAGCTTAAAGGCCAAACATAAACACAGTGATTTGAAGCACCAACTTGCAATCTTTCTCGCATAGAATTCCGGACGCAATGCCCCTTACCTTAAAGCTCCAGGTAAAGAGTACCTGCGCTGGAGGTCTTGCGACATGAATTGCCTGCTCTGGGCTGTTTGAAGTTCCAAGGTAACCCCATCAATAGCGAGCTGCTAGAACACGGCCCGCCACGCGTGTCGCCGAGCGGGCGCTGTAGACACCCACTGCGAGCGCAGTGAGGCCTTCGCCGAAGAAGCAACATCTATGTCAGACAGGGCTTTAGTCGAGGCTCCTCGGGTCAGAATGATCCAGAATTCTGACTGGTAAGACCTCGAAGGGCACTGTGGCTTTATCGGGCCGTATGATGTTGAAGTTCTGCAGATGGGAAGATGGATCCATTCTCTGACTATGCATCACGACGAATACGAGCGCCTGCCAAATGGAGCAATGGTAACAGAACGAACCGTGACACTGAATCCTGAACTTGATATTGCATACTTCAATGATTTTTGTGACACTGCGGCTTGGACGGAAAGGAAGCATAAACCCGGCAAAACAAATCCTCGGCGTGTAGCCCGAAGACTCCAAAGATCCCGGACCCTGGACTCATCCTGATGTTGGCTCCACGTATGTAGGCATTTCCCATTTTAGCATCATTTCTGGATTCCGAAACTTGCTGTGAATGTGCAGAATGGTATATCATGCCTGCTTCAGGCGTGTAAACACTATGAAACCCGCGATCCATTCTGCACAATGAACTGGCCTCCAACCAAGGTGATTGTCTTGGCCTCGCATGGTGCCGAAGAATTGAAGCAGCTCGGTCTCTGCTTGCCTACTTTAACCGTAGTTTCATAGGGTCTGTAGGACGATGATGTACGACAAGATACTACAAATAGGCTCTAATATACAAAGATAGAACATGATATAGTCGATTGCACTCTGTACGGTATTGAAACGGGGGGTGTTGGAAGGTGAAGCGGGGTGGGTCTAGGAGCTGTAGATGGATTCAGCGATTGAACATCCATAATACTCCGCTGCGATCTGGGATCCATTTCAATCCATTTGCGAGGTCTCGTGTTCTGAAGTTCCAAACACTGTGTAATTCTGGTGCAAGGTGGTTGGCCACAACAGGGACAGCTGGCACAGCACACAGATCTGAATCACACCAGCCTCGAAATATCTTGCCGCCAAGATGCGCGGTCTTCGTAGAGCGTCTGTGCACCGGCACTCATGCTCCTTCGTCGCATGACAGAGTTGGGATTTGAGGTCTGGGAGTGGCAAAGTGCCTGTTCTCTGTGACGTAGGCTTCAGCTCTTCTTGGTCGTGTTCGCTGAACCCCGAAACCATGGAATCCAGCCTGAAGCCGTTGAACACTCAATCCTCAGTCAAAGAGAAAAACGGATTTCAAGGCATCTTGTAACAAAGGCTCGTGAAGAAGGCATCGATGGTCTCCAGCGTTGTCCTCCGAGGCTTGCTTCAAAGGTCACGCACAAGTACGACGGAGTTGCTCATGAACCCCTGACAAGCCCTTAAACATACGAGACCCTTAACCGAGCCACTCAAAGGAACACTTAATGCCCCGAGCCCTAAACCGTTTTGCGCGCATAGACCAGGAAAAAGACCTTCAAGGAACCCTCAAATGGACCCTGTAAGGAAACGCCTTAGGACCCTTTAAGGGAATTTGACCGAGTCCTCCGCTTCTCGGCTGACTGGGCTCTCATCTCACGGAGGCGGATGTCGATGTTCTCCCGCTCCTACACAAAGCGCAATCAGCAACTTGTCTTCGGAAAGGAAACGCGAGCGAACACTGAGTTGTGCAAGTCGCACTTGTCTTCGGGGCTTTGGGATGGTTGGGTAGGACTTCAGCGCTTGAGAGGGAGGGTCGGATAGGACTTTAGGGCTTTTTGGGACTTAGAGGCAAGGTCGGATAGGGTCGGGCTCCGCTCCTGTTGTGCCCGGCCAGCGGCATCTGCTTTCGCTGCAGCCTCCGCCACAATGAAGCGTGGATGATTTCTGGGTTAGGGTTCGGGGCACCTCCCTCTGAGACTTGATTTGGGCATCGTAGTGTAGAAGAGCTTAACCTACAAGCCCTGAGCCGAACGCAAAGAAACTGGAAGAAACAACTCTGCCTGATGGTGAGGAGTGGTTTGAGGCTTTGGATCATCAACGCATATACGATAGTGTCGCATTTATTGTTTTGAGCTAGCAGGCAAACCCTCTGTACCCTGCAACAGCTACACCCCTAGGTGGGGCGTTTAAAGCCCTTGAAAAATATTTGTAAATAAGATCCTCTTAAGCCCAATAAGGGAAAACATAAAATGTCCCAAAGCCCTACCTAGACCCCTTGAGCCTTGGCCGTTTCGATATCTTGCACACCACGGGCGCGCATTGTCTCACGGACCGCCTCTTCCAACTGCCTGGGCTTCGACAGAACGTCTACGGCTTGGGCACAGAGGGGTTTAGGAATGAGGGTGTGGTGGTTTTGGGTCCCGAATTTTGGGGTTTCGGACAGAATATATCTTGAGTAAGGCTTATAAGGCTTGGGTGTAGGTTGATGCGGGGTCTTGGGTCCAGGGTTCTGAGTTTGGACTTCTACGGTCTAGTTTCTCTTCTTCCTTGGATTTGTATTGTCATTGCCTTTCGACGGTAAGCTATGAAAGGGCCCTAAACCCTAAACCTTGAGCATAAACCCTGAACCCTAAGCCCTTAAACCCTGGAGCCTTGGGGCTTAGAGACTTTGGGAAGGAGCCCAACTAAGCCGCCCAAAAAAACGGGACATCTCTAAAGGGTGTGGCAGAACCAGACAGCCGAAGGCCTGAGCCTAAAAACCCCACATGTCTCATGATCATCACCATCTTCCCCTGCAAGGGCAAGCTACAATGACTCCTTGGAACCTGTGGGGACTGCCAAAGCCTTCTCTCACTTGATTCCTTCGCCGGGACGCTTCTCGTTGCGGATCCGGATGGACTGACAGGGCAGGCTGGGTGCGGTCTAGGGTTCAGACTTCAGGATTTCAGGATCTAAGAAGCATGAGCCGGTGGTGACTATGATGATGACTATCATCATTATGTTGATGAACGTCTGTCTTCCTGGCACGGCTAGCCGATGTTGGGAAGGTTGGTGTGGCATGAACAGTTGCCTTTAAACCTCGAAGCGTCCAGAAATTGTTCACTTGAGTCCAGGGCTTCAACCTTGTAGGTGCTTAGAGCTTTCGGGCTTCGGGCGTTAAGGGTTTAGAGCTCTGAGCTACGCGCTCTAGGGCAGTCTCTGCAGTTGCTGAACAACTTAACTCGAAACCTCCAATGCAGAAAGTGACACTTCATTCACAATCCTGCAATCCTGTACACCAAGTGTCGAAGGCTCGGAGAAACCCAAACAGCCTAATCTGCTAGGATAATGCCATGAAGCCCAGATCGGAACACCCTGGCATCTTCACCCCTAAAGCCCTCAGAAACGCTGCAGCTGTGAAGAAGCGATCTGAACACAAGGTCTGCTACACGCGCTGCCTCAGCCTCAGAGCTGGAAGCTCGAAACCCGAGGAGCGTTAAGTATCAATCTGGCATCAACGTCGGATGGCCACTTGAACCAGTTCTGCCAGTAGTTTTGCGGTTACCGTTGTCACCACAGCTCTTCTAAGTGCCTGATACCAGGTCCGGTGCAGTAATTCCCTGTTGCTATGTAGATGATGCTCATGGATGTTATCCTATGCATCATCGAGTCTTCGGAATGTTGGTTCGGCACTTTCCCCCCCCCCCAAGATGGACCTCATGCTCGAGGAACTGCTCTTGCTCCCGGCGGAGCTGGTATTCTAAAACCTCCTGCGCGGTGGAGGTGTCTTGCTTCCAGGTTTAGAGGTTTACTGTACATGTGAAAGCAACACTGGTCCATCTCTTTGTACTCGGCTTTCTCTCCCTCCGTACATGTCAATGCATGTATAGAGGTTGGGAGAGAACGAGAGACAGAGAGAGAGCATGCAAAGTTCCCCAGCCCGGGTGCCTTCTGCAGCTCCAGCTTTCTGCCTGCAGTGGCAGCTCAGGTCCGTGTAAGCGAGGAGTCTAAACCCAGAGCCCGAAGCCCTGGAGGTGATAAACCGGAAACCTGGAGCACTAAAGCCTCGAAGCCTAAGCCTCGAATTGTATACAACCTAAAACCTGAACTATAAACCGTATTATAAGTCCGACATTCTAACAAAACCTGGCATGAAAAAGGAACATATAACACATAAAGCTAGGGCCTCCGTCAGCCCTGACCCGGCCTTGAAGGGAGCTTTCCACTTCGGCCTTGTGCTGCGCTGTGAGCCGCTCCTGATCCGCGAGGTGGCTGATCGTCCTGGGAGTTACGGGAGTTCATGACTTTGGGGGTTTAGGGCTTCAGGGCTTTAGGTTTACGGTTTTGGGGGTTTTGGTTTTTTTCGAATTTCAGGGCTTTGGGTTTAGAGTTTCATCGTCCTGCAGTTCGGAATTTCCAGGCTCTTACAGATTGGGGCCTCGACGGTTCATGTCAACAAGCTCTTCGGTTTTTCGGGGTTCGACTTTGCTGCGGTGGGGCTCAAGGGTAAAAAGCTCCTTGTTTTGTGTTTCCAGGCGTTTTCCACTGCCGAACGACAAAAATGTTAGGCTGAGCCACGGGAAGCTCGGAAGGTTGCAAACCCTCGAATTCCGAACCCCCGAACCCCTAATTCAACCCAAACCCATCCGAATCCTCAATCCTATACCCCAGCCCCAAATCCCCGAACCTTAATTAATAGCCCTGCAAGCGAAACGGGAACCTCCTCCAAAACAACTCTGCGGCCAAAACCTCTGAAGTCCCTGGGGGCCGTCCTCCGGGACTCCTCCGCCTGGGCCGCCAGAGTCTGCTCCTGGAGGAAACGCTGTGGATTTGTTCATCTTCGGATTCTGAGCCAAACCTACAAAGCCCCAAAGCCCGAATCCTAAAGCAATACCCGCGACCCTAATTACGGCAAACTAATGCCAACAAAGCCCTCAAAATGGATTTTAATCCGAAATCGATACCCTTAAGCCTATATAAATACCTACAAACCCAAAATAGCGTTAACCCTGACGCTGAGCCGTCTTAACCTGGACCTCTTACTTAAGCTATATACCCTAAACTTGGATCACAGAAGGGCTGTCTTCGGCTATCTGCTTGAGTTTAACTTTAGGAGTATCTGGGCTCCTCACGCCCTAAACCCCAAACCCAACTGCCTAAACTCTGCAAGTTTGGGAGTTTGGGTGTTTACAGCGGTGGATGCTGGCCTCCAACTGCGATCGGGCCGTGCGCTGCTTCTCCATTTCTAAGAGGGCCGCCTTCTGCTGCGTGCGCTCCTGGGTTGCAGGTCAAAACCAGTCGCAAAGGGTCCAGGTAACTGTACAATATATATATATGCTCACACCCCCCCCCAAGACCTACCGCGAGGTGCTTCGGCTAGCAATGGGTAGTAGAACATGTAAGGATTTGAGGAAACCATTAGGATAAAATACACCATACATAAACAATGGAAACGTATATCGTGTATAATCAATAGCTGAATACACTGTAATGACCTACGACGGCGCGACATCGCCGTTGGCGGATTTGGGCAAGCTTCAATGCCTGCAATTGTTTAATAGGGTACTGCCTAAATGTTCCGGATATTCATAACTCTGGTCATATAATGACCATAGGCATAACCCGAAGACAGGACCAAGACAGAACAGTGTCTACATCCTACGTAAGATCGTTAGATGCGCCGGGTAACTTTGTGTTTGTCATTGTCTGTTTTTAATTTTGTTCATGTACTCATAGGCATAACCCAAAGACGGGACCAAAACAGAACGATGTGTGCATCCTACCTAGGATCGTAATGAGGGTTACATGTGCACACATGTTTATTCTGTGTGAAGCTCTTAGGTTACTCATGCGCCAATGTGTATAATAGCTATTACTAGTGCGAATACTAATACTGATACTAAGATTTCTATTCCTACGAATAAGGATATTACTGTTCATAACATAATAGGCTTAATGGTTAATACTAGTATTAAAAATTGCACTACTAATTCGAATAGTAGTGCTGATGGGAATATTAACACTCCTGGGGATACTAATACGCATATTCTTATTAACTGTTCTCAATATGAATACTAATAGTACTAGTTGTTTGGAATACTAATACTTGTCCGAATATTCATACCAATACTCAGGCTACTGCGATTATACATAATAGGACATTAATATGGGTATTCGTATTAAGGTCAGCATTTCCTTCGAAAGTATTCATATGCGCATCATAATTCATCTTAATACTCGTACTGATATGAATTAGTATGATTACAAATACTTTTACGAAGACGGGTACTTTCAGTAATACCGATACTAATATGAATACTAGTGTTCCTACGAATATTAAAAAACATACCCATATTGATAGTAATTTTATTTTTTATTTGTTACCAATATACACGCAAATGCTAACATTAATACTAATATGCACATAAGTGATACAGTTCCTCCGCAGATTAATGCGCATAGTCTTATTAATTATTCTCAGTATTTATATTCACATTAAAAAACCTACACTAACATGAATAGCAGTATTACCACTTGATACTCCAGATAATACGATTATGCATAGTATGAACAGCGATACTGCTATTGATACCAATATTAATGCTCCTACGAATACTAATAATCACGTTCAAACCAAATACAAAAAACAGACACATCAATGTACCAAAGAATCTGTATTTTCACATACCAATAAATAATATACTCGTATACTACTATTCCAATGTTACCATAGACTATGAGACTATACACTGGTTAATATTAACACTAAGAATAAGGCAGAGACTAAGACCAAGACTAATACGAATACTAAAACTCACACTAGACATTAACACTACCATTAGTACACCTATTGTATAGACTTATATTCAGACTAATACTAACGCTGACATTGGAATTGACATTGACACTGACACCAACACTAACAGTAACACGAATCAACACGCTAGAACGCAGATACTAATACTAACACTAATGCCTAATGCACATCTGAAGACTACTGCGCGTAAACAACGAAACCATTTCCGATCAAGCATGCTGCGCGCTGTATTGGCTCTAAGGCTCCGAGAACCAAAAATCCAAAAAACCAAAAAACCAAAAATCCAAAACCTTTGTCAGGGGGGTCGAAACTTTTGGATTTTTTGGTTTTCCTAGGGTTTTTTTGGTTTTCCAACAGAAAACCAAAAAAATCCAAGGTTTTTTTGGTTTTCCAGCAGAAATCCAAAAAAATCCAAGGTTTTTTTTGGTTTTCCAGCAGAAATCCAAAAAAACACAGGTGTTTTTTGGTTTTTCACGAGAGACACAGCAGAAAAACCAAAAAAACCTTGTGTTTTTTTGGTTTTCCACCGAAAATCCAAAAAAAGCCATGGTTTCGCCAAGGCAAAGCCCAAAAAACCAAAAAAGACCTAGGAAAACCAAAAAATCCAAAAGTTTCGGGCCCCTCAGAAAGGCTTTGGATTTTTGGATTTTTGGTTTTTTGGTTTCCGCCGTCGTATCGTATGGTTTCTTTTAATGTTTCTTGCTTATGAATACAGGCATATGAATTTGAAAGCGGACATGAGTAGGCACGACGTTGTAAAGAGACATGACTTCACATCAGCCATGATAGAGAAGGTATCATCCCCGAAAATTACGCAAAACACGAATCGTATGCCAAACGCGAATCCCTGCCAAGAGAAGGTTTTGACGGTATTTACAATGGAAAAGAGGCCGAGGTAGGTCATGGGGGGGGGGTGTGTCCATATATATATATATATATATATATATATATATGAATATGATTATACAATATTATATATATATATATGTGTATATATATATATATATATATATATATTTATACTTTAGGGTACTAAGCACCTACTATAATGGTATTTGGACCCTTCTGGAGTTATGGTCTGGGGTTTATTTAGGTTTAGGGCTGAGGGCTCCTTTGGGGCTGCAGACCAAGCTTTGGACTTTTTTGGGCTGTAGCTCTCAGCACTACACCTGCAGAATCTGAACAGAAATGCTCTCGGCGAGTGTCTTGCATCGTCGCAACTTCGAAAGCCAGCTTGGAGTTCCTGACAAGGGCAGGGTCCGCTTTTAATTGATAACAAGTATTAATACAAATTAACAATAACTATGAACAATAATTAAACATAGTAGAAATAGTAATTAGACATTCATTTCAGGCCTTGGGGTGAGGGTTCAGAGTTTGGGTTCGCTCTGGGGCTGAATTTTTCCACCAACAAATCTTTATTGGATCCTTGTGCACTGCGAACAGTGCGTGTTCGCGAACCCCTATGCCCTGCAAGCCCTAACGGCCAATGGACACTCATTCGAAAATTCGAGATTCGAACCAGACCGGCGGAAGGAACAACGAAGGGTCGACTGGCCCAGGAAGACTTAGATCAACGATTCAAAAAGCTCAACATTCTAAACGAACACAACATCTCAAACCCTGCTTCAATCTATCTCCAACATCCTGTCTGCACTCCTGATTCAACATGCTAAGCAGAAGTCTTAGAACTCGAATGACCCGAACCCGAATTCCACAGTCGTAGACACTCAATGTCAGCCTCGGGCCAGTAGAACTTAGCCCCCAAACTTCGCATAGCCTCAACCGACAGGCCTCTGCTCTACAGCCCTGAACCTCCGACCTCTGAACACTCTGACTCAAACCTGAACCACTGAACCCTGAACACCCTACTAAAGCGCATTCCCCGTTGCAAATCCTAAAACCCGTTGTCGAACACAGTATCCCGTGCTGCCTGAACTCATCCACAAAATTGACATAACTCAAACAATTTGATGAATTTTCCTTGCATTCCTGAGGGTGTTTAGCCTGTGAAATTGTGAATCCTAAACCCGAAGCCTTCCGTCATACTGCTGAAGAGATACATCCTGCATTAGCCATAATCAGGAAAAAATCCGCTATTCCCATGGTTTGGGGGCCTTAAGGCAATGCACCATAATCAGGAAAACCCATTAGTCCCATAGTTTAGGGTCCTTAAGGTAGTGCAGGATTTATATCATCCCATAATCAGGAAAACCATCAGTCCCATAGTTTAGGGTCCTTAAGGTAATGCAGGAAAAAAAGAGAGAGAGAGAAGTAGATATATATATATATATATATATATCATCATCATCATCATCAACCCCTTTTGGGCCCTGTCCTCGAGCCATCGATCTCCTTCAGAGCTGCAGCTCCCTGGCAGATGGAGTTTCTTCGTGGGAGTGTCCGAAAATTAGGGCTACCGTGTTTTGGGGTCGCTTATAATAAGGATCCTACTATTTAGGGTACTATAATATTAGGTTCCGACATTTTCGCAAACTCCCTAATGGAGATCGGAGAGCTTCAGAGCTGGAATCGCGCAGGGTTGAGAGGGGGTTTTAAGGGTTTGGGGCTTATAAGGGTTTCAAGGGTTCGTTAGGGATTTGGATGTTTTGTGTCTTCAACCGTCGTTGGCTGGAGTCGCTAAACTTCAAAGACTTCAGGCCTCTCTTGGGTGCACTTCTGGTCACATTTGCGTTGGCCCAACCTTCTCGAGCTGCTCGGGGTCGAACTTGCTGTCCACCTGGTCATGGCAGCGTGGAAGGCATGAAATGCTGCTGCTACATCTATAGGCCTGCCCAAGCCTGTTACGTCGCAAGATGATCATTCCCACGTGATGCCTCGCTGATTGCACTTGTTTGCTGCGCGGAGATGCGAGGAGTGCCAGTAATTAGCTGTATAACTTGCAGTTTCTGCTGCACTGCACGATCCCCGCTGCCTCTTCACCCTTGGGTTTCGACCCGCTGCCACCCAGTCGTGGAGCGTTCATGGCTCCAAACAAAACTCCGCGCACTCCAGTGTAGATAGTTTTGGCGACGGCTCTCTGCGGGCAAAATCTAGAGACTCGCAGTAGCTCCTCTGAAGGACGGCTTTAAGGCCAGCAAGTCGTGTGTAGCTGATACGGAAAAGGAGCTGCAACAGATCTTGGGCGGCTCAGTCAGGCAATTGCCTTCATGTTTTCTTCTCCTCATGGGCCACCTACTTAAGCTGACAGCTGCGGCTGACTAGAATAAAACTCAAAAGACTCATGTGGGCATTTCACTCTAACCTGGAATAAACACCACCCACCTTGCCTGTGGCAGCTGTAATCAACTAGTTTTAGAGTTATGTAGAGAACTCTCTGATGCCACGCTGAGAGTAAACTGCCACAACGATGGGTTCATAATCCTATTAAGAGTTATGAAGGTCTTCCGGTTGAGGTTGTTCTCAATCAAAAGAGCACACTGGGAAGTGCTAGTTCACTCACGTGTGGATTGCCTGTCTCCTGTTCCATGGGACTTTTGATTGAATCTCTGGTGATAATTAAGAAACTTTGCTCTAATTTTCTACCTGCGACACCAGACCCCTTCACGACCCCAAACCCAAAGACATGAACCTGGAACTCTAATCCTCTATCCTGAACCTTCGACCCTCAATCCTCAGCCCTCTGTATATGCTGTGCTGTACAGTCTAAGCCTTAACTTGCTGGAGGGCTATAAAACGACCACCAGAGCTCCACGCATGCCGCCACCCTCGAAGGGAACAGGCTGGAGGATGCCTCCCAGCCTTAGCAGGGCTTTGGCTCTTGCTTTGAGGGGCTTGGGTTTAGGGTTTAGAGTTTAGGGTTAGGGGTTGAGGCTTTAGGGCTGGCTCTTGGGGTTTGGCGGTTTTGGAGGTTCACGATTGCCTTTGGGTGTAATAATCTGCTTCAAAGTCAACTGCTTAAGGGCTCTGCGGTCTAGAGTTCAAGTTCTAGGATGTCCGTTTTGGGGTTTGGGGGTGGGGGGATGTTTGGCTTATTTGGCTTCTGGTTTGGTGATCTTGGTCAAGGGTTTTCAGCAGTTCAGGGTTCAGGGTTCCGAGCTGAAAAGGTGTTGGTGTTTAGGTTGTTGGGCCCAAACCCCAAACACCTGAAACAGCGTCAATTCATAAACTGCATCCAAACGGAAAACCCCGAAAACGCCCTATACAACACTGCTCACGACCGAAGCCCCCACAAGAAATCTAACAAGCCAGCAGTTGACCCTCACGAGCTTCCCGACGTGGCAGCAGAGCGCGCTGCCATCGTCGAGTTGGGGTCCTTGATCTCACGGCAGTCGAGACCTGTCTCAAGGGTTCATGGCGGATGTGAGCTGTAATGTACTTCGGGGCACTTCAGTGCGTAGGGTTTTGGCCTCGTGATTGGCTTGATTCATTTGATAGCTGATAGAGCTTCTTTCAAAGTTTCGTTGGGGCTCAAGCTGGGAAGACCCGCATAGCAAAGATACAGATTCTCAACAGAAATAGACTTGTGCCGGAGTCCACAATATGATTACTTCACGGGCCAAATACTCTGAACCATCACCTGTTCGCCTCCACCTCCTTTTCTCACGTGGCAAACCATGGGAAGAAAGGTTTATCTGCTTGAGTACCGAGCTACCAAACTCGGCGCTGGGCTGAAGATTTGAGAAAGGTACAACACCCTCAGTTGGAATCCGAACATGTAAGTAAAGTGCTGTTGATAAGGCCTCCCCTTCATTAAAAAACGAGACTCCGAACTCCCCTCCGAAGCGGATCTGCACCTGCCCCCGCCACAGCATGCTTCTCGAAGAAAGGTCTGTCCTGGCTCAGTCAAAGACCAGACACCCCTTAACTTATGGGTAGTTCTCTAGATTAGGGTCCCCTTTGACGTTCTATTTATAAGGGTGCCGTACTGTTTAGAGGACCTTTGAAAGGAACCCTAATTCAGCGAACTGCCCGTGTGGGGATGTGCTCGGAGGGCCGAACTTGAGATGTATAGGGTTTAGGGGTTTAGGAGTTTAGGGTTTAGGGGTTTAGGCTTTAGGGGTTTAGGGATTTAGGGTTAAGGGTTTTATGGCTCACACGCTCTTCCAGCTGGAGAAAGACTGCCCTCTTGGGGAAACCGTACCCTAAACCGTAAATCCTACATCCTGGAGAGCCGTCAGCAGCCACCGAGATCCCGGCAACGAGTATGTAGTCGATCCGGGCCCCCTCATTCTCGTGGCGCTTGTTCCGGTATTGGTCCCAGCCTCAGTGTGGGTGGTTATCTAAAGTAGGGTCTGTTTGGGGTACTTGTTGTAAGTGTTCTGTACTATTTTGGGGACCTGAAAAGGGACCCTAATTCAGGGAACTACCCATGTGCAGGGTGTTGGGGATCAAGCCGCACAACAGACTCTGACAGAGTCAATATCAAGACAACTCATGGCAACCTGTTTGATGCTCTCTCTCCCTGAGGCCTATATACCAAAGAGCTACCAGTTGCGATTCAACCAGCAGGGTGGTTCGACATTTCGTGACCATCAGCAACCGAATCACCAAAAGGATAACATGAGTCAACCCTATAGTGCCCTATAGTCCAGACACTCGGAGGGCCAATTTCCGGCCCAGCTGCAAGTGAAGCGCTCTTGAGCTTGGGGATAGAGTTCTGCGAAAGTGTCGACGAAGCCGGTTCGCAGAAGGCCCTGCGCTCGCATAATGTGAGGTACTAGGGAAACGAAGCATGAACAAAGCGAAGAGCTTCAAGTTTAGTTCAGCTGGGACCGTAGGACGTTACAAGCTTCTGGCCATATATTATTTCTACCTGAGGGCTTTGCAAGGCCAAAAGGGTTCGCAGCTTAGGGTGATGCATCTCCGCAGACACTAAGTGCTTGCAACAGTTTACGCAAGACATGAAGATCTATAGGGCTTGAAGAGGTGTGGAGTTGATGTATAGCAGGGAAGCAAACCCTGCTGTTTCGGGCTGAGCGTCTGACCCTAAACCCAAACCAAATCGGAAACCCAACGCTGGAACCGCAGTCCAGTACAGGAAGCCGAGTTTAGGGCCTTAGGGGGGTTGAAGCAGAAGTTAGAAGGGGCCCCCACCCTGTAATAGTGGCATAGTAGGAATGTAATAGGGCCCTAATATAATCCTCATAGTCACTATTACAGGGTGGGGGCAGCTTCTAAAGCAGAAGTGAACTCTGGTAAACCCTAGCCGGACCGGAGACCTGAGCTCAACAAGCGTCCAGCCTTTCCCGCCCCTGGCCTCCCCCTCCAAAAAACAAAAGCCTGAAGCTCCACGAAGAATTGGAGAAGCCGAGAAAGCCCATAGCCCAGCAAAAAGCTACTGCTGTCCTTACGCAACCCAAAAGAACATAAAATTCCTTTAGTAAGGGTCCCTTTAAAGGGATCTATAGGGAATCTATAAGGGCATAGAGTTTAGGGAAACAACATAAAACAAGAGAAACGCTGCAGACACCTACACATCCCAAGCCCCACCAACCCAGGGCCCCAAACTCCAGAAGCCATGAACAACATAAAACCAACCCCAAAGGGTCCTAGATACTGCTATGGGGGAGACTTCCCCAAACTTATAATGGTAATTCCTAATATAGAAACCCTACATTCCACTCTATCTATCTCTCTCTCTATATATATATATATATATAGATGCATTTTTTCTGTATAGGTACATAGGACCCTTTGGGAGCAGCCCGAAGGTTCCCGAGCTCCCATGGGAGCTGTCCTGGAACCAGGACCTGCACAAGACAACGCAGGGCTTTCAGGTTTAGGGGATATAGGAAAAGCATAGGGGTCTGTATAGGGGTCTATCGACGCCTATGGTAGGGGGCTACTTACCAGACTCATCTTCGGTTTAGGGTAGTTATAAGTAGGGTTATACGTCCCCTAATATGGGTTATAAGTATCTCACCCTACTTATAACTACCCATGAACTTCAGGTTTACGGGAACCCTGGTTGAAACAAAGAGCTGCTGGGTTTTCGGGTTGGGTGTTGATTTTTGTTTTTGAGCCTTTTGGGCTCATCTTACCAAAGGCATTGCAGTGCCCCCACTCACTCTCTGGGCAGCGACACACTCTGAGCCGTACTTACAATACCCAGAGCGCAGACCTAAATCATGTTTGCAATGCTAACGCTATGCCTCCAGGGACCTTATTATGGGGTCCTTAAGGGGTCTAGCACCCTAACTATGAGGTCCTTGGAGGGATAGGGTAACGCTATGGGGGAGGATTGCTCTGCACGAACATGCCCAGAGCCCACCCTAAACCCCAAACCCTAACCCCTAAACCCTAAACCCTGAACCCTAACCCTAGTGCCTCACCACCGGTGCAGATCCCGACGTCGTCCAGTTGCGGACCTCAGATGGTACTCGCAGGGCCTAAGATGTTAGAATAGAGGTCTTTTGAGGGGGTAGTTGGGGTTCTAGGGTGTCGGAGGCGGGATCATACGAATCGGCTGTTGGGCAAAAAGAATAGTACAGATAATACTTCCGGCTCTATCTCTCTCTGTCTCTCTCTCTCTCTCTCTCTCTGTCTCTCTGTCTCGCTCTCCCTGCCTATACACACACAGATATGGAGAGAGCGAGCGACAGAGCGAGAGAGAGAGAGAGAAGGAGATGTCGGTTCCTAGAAGGCGCTCTGGGGACAAATCGTTGGAAGCAAGACTTCCGAGGGTAGAACGGGGCATCCCGAGTATACCCTGGTCGATATTGTAGCCGGAATATTGTAGCCGGAACCCTACGACAAACATTCCCCCCAAAGGCCAGATATAAGGGCCGAATATCATTCAACAGAACTCGGACCTCTACATTGCCAACCCGCAGCCCTGGCCAGCTAGTCCTGCGGTGTTCATCCCGGGGCTTGAAGTAAGAATCCTTGTAAGCTTCGAAAGTAAACATGTTTATAAGAGAATACAATATTGTTGCAGCAATATTGGGCTTCGGGGCATGTTGTATTCCACTATATGCATATACTTGAAACCAAGGGACTATTGATACAGCAGAGGAACCCCAAGGACTAACCTAACTAACAACTACATATGCCACTAGCCTGCATCCCTAAAGACCATCCTGACTAAGTATGACTGATCAGGTCTCTATCTTGCAACCATTCGGCGTTTGTTCCACGGCGTTCGCACTTTCTGGGTGATAGCAGGCTGCCTTGCGTAAATCAATGAGGGAAGCCGGAGCACCGACGACAGGTGCAATTTCCATGAGAAACCGAAAGCCTCGACGCTTCATGAGGTTAGGGGTTTGTAAGGTCTACCTGTATCCCCAACCCGACAAAATAGTAGGTTTTGTCTCCATGAGGCTTGGGTTTAGGGTTTTCCCGGGGCTAACGAAGATTTCACGAGTTTGGAACTTCGGGATTTGGTTTTTGCTAGCATTCCATAAGATTTCAGGAGTTCAGGGAGGGTTTTTGGATTATCGTTTTCCTTGGGCTTCGGGTTTTGGATTGTGCTCCGGCTTATTCCCTGGCAACGACCGTGCCCCTTGCACGACTGTACAGATGCCGGCAGCTGTGATCCAAACGGCGTGAGTCAACAAGCCCTTACCACAATGCTTATATGCTTTGAAGGGTAGCTTGGGGCATAATGCCCCAAGGTGATTCAGCTGGCCACTGAAAACCTAAGTTGGCTACCGATTCATTGGAGGGTTTGGGTGCGGTGGCAGATCTTTTGCTCATGACCCTGGATTCGTAGGCTTGAAAGGACAGTTGGCGATTTAGCGCTCTGTTTGAACGGCAAGGTGCGAGGATGGTGAGTCGGGAGAACGTTGCAAGAGCCCCTGGGACACCTTCCATCCGCAATGGGCTTCCACAACAAGAGGCACCTGATGAAGATCAGCGGGATACTTGCCCTACATACACCCAAACGAACCCTCCAAATCGCAAGACTCTAAACTCTAGACTCCAAGCCCTAAGCCCTCAACCCCTAAACCCTCTGAGCCCTCAACCACATGCCCAAACACAACTTGATGCTAAACTAAACCTTGGCAAAATCCCTCACGGCCCTATGTGTGCAGCAAAACCCCAATCTAGACCGTAATGTAGGAACGCAGCATAAGAAACCCTGGTCCTACAACCCCCAGATAGTACGATCCATAGAAAGACCCCCAAGTAGGGAACCAAGGTTCCTGAATCAGGCTCCTACATTGTCCTACAGTAGACAGTCCCTGCTGCACGCAGGCATCGGAGGTCTGTGAGTTTCGACCTCCAGGCCCTGCTATGCAGCTCACGCCACGCGCGGTTTTGTGTTCTTCGGGGGTGAACCTGCTGCGGGAAATCCGGATCGTCGGTGGCCCAGCTCTTCCGAAAAAAGCGGTTTCGGGCTTGGGGTGTCAACTCTTCTGAAGAGTTCTGTCAGAGTTGGCTGCGAAGGATTCGATCTTTGAGCATGTCTGATAGTAATGACATATAAAAACCTAACCCAGTCCGATCGACCTTGCCTTCGAGGTTATTCAAACAAACGGCAGAGGCTTCCCGGCCTACAACGTGAAACCCAAAACTGTAAAGGTTCGACTTCTGAGCTGGTTCTGCAATAGGCTTTAAGTTATCCTAAACCCCAAACCCTAAACCCCTTAACCCTAAACCCTAAACCCCAAACCCTAAACTCTACACACTAAACCCTAAGTTCATAATTTTATGGGAGTAGAGGGCAGCTCACCGATAGTCCGGACTTCAGGTGTCCATCGCACTGATGCGGTGTGCATATCTGCAATACGAGACCTTAACTGCCATAAACCCTGGATGATACTAATCTTTCGGAGTCCTAGGTGTTCGGGCTTCAGGAGTTAGAGTTCAGGGTTTTGTAGAGCTTTGGGGGGTAACTTGTCTAGGAGCCTGGGCAGCTCGAGTCTGCTTTGGCAGTATGAGGGAAATCCATTAATTTCAAAAAACTCTTCAGGCCCCTACGATTCCGAACGATGTCCACGCCAATGTTGGGATAGACTTCTAGTAGTAGTAAGTACTGCCCATGATCATTATCATAAGACTAGTCATACAGTGACAGTCATAGTTAAGGATGAATGCTATTCAAGACCCCAGGTCGGGTTCCCGTCGTTCTGGTCTCGCTTCTGTCGGACAGTGATACTGGCGTCGGATCGCCTTGGGGCGTGGCGCAAGTATGACCGTGCTGTGTGTTCTGCGCGGCAGCACTGGAGTTTGGTAGGCTTGCGGATAGAAGGATCATTCTCTTGACTCCTGTGGTGGCCAACCAGATTCCATGCTGACTGATACCTCCAGCATTTCCGAGTCCTCGAACCCTGAAGCTTTCAACCAACAGAGGCAGCAAAATACACCTGAAAAGCGCAGAATTCGGATGAGTCCTCAGCTGTCAAAGCAACCAAGCAAAGCTTGGCGCCTCATCGTTCAACTTGGGGACTTGGGGTGGTGGTGGTACACCTGTTATTATTACCTGGATCCCAAAAGTATGTAGAATAATAGCCCTTTGAAGGATTTGGGCCATGATTTTGCCTACTTTTGGGGGTTTAGGTAGCCGTTATTAACCAGGAACTCTTAGAACAAGCATTGATTGCGATTCAGGCTTCTATCTTACTCTGTCGAAACTAGAACCGCGGGATCGCTGTGAAGCTTCGGGTAAACTTGGGCTTCAGAGTCGGCGCTGCATATTTTCAGAGCAGGGTTTGGCTCAGGGCGCTGGGCATACATCCCAAGATCTGCAACCCTAAAACCCTAAAACCCTTCAGCCCAAGATCTGAGAAACTCAGGAAAACATTCTCAGTGCTAAGCAAACGCCCGAAAAGTTTCCACAACCCTGAACCCTAAACCGTATTTCCTGGCGTCACTTGGACCGGTTTGCGTGACCAGCTGAAGGTATCGCACGCAGAAATTCGGCTAGGGCCCTTCTCCGAAAATTGAGGAGATGAAGACGAAGCTGGGGCTATCCATGATTTAGGGCTTCGTTATAAACGGCCTGCTCGGGGAAAGCTGCGTTTAGGGTTTACGGCTCAGGGATGTATCAGGATTGATTTAGGTTTTTTTCGGTGCAACGTTTAGAGTTTAGGAGCTTTGAAGGTTGCCTACTCAGCCACGAAGTATACCTGTAAACGGCATCCCCTGAGGTGGAGAAGGGAGCAAGCCATGGCGATTATCGAAGCAGCGTGCGCTGACAGTCTACCGTTAAATTTTGGGCTCAGGATTAGGGTTTAGGGTATCGGGGCGGCTTAGAGTCTGCCTTCTTTGAGCTTGCATTCCGGGTATGTTCTTGGCATCTGCCAGCGTCCGCTGAATTTATCTTGGGCATGTGATGTACAGGAGCTGACGAGCAGGCGGGACCTCCATGAAGGAACTGAAACCGGAACTCTTTAATGTCGCCGAATATACCCTCCAAACAGAATGCTTATAGAACGTACCCTGACCCAACCAAGCAGAAGTAGAATCCTCGCAGATCCCTGTAAAGAATCCCAAGGTCCCTTCAGAGCGACGTAGATTTGGGTTAAGGCAGGTTGGCTTGCGGTTTCCGATGCCCAGACCAAAGAAAACTCCTGGAAGGAATTGCTCTGTGTTCTCATAGAGGCCTACAGACACAGCACAAAGAACCAAGCCTATGCTGCAAAGCTAAAATTACTCCGTCTACTCTACAAAGCGTGAAGTGCACCTTCCACTCTTATCTGAGCTGCGAAAGACAGGGTGGCGGAAGCCTTCAGCCCTCCGACACTGGAGACTCAAAACTATGCCTTGAGCTCGCAAACCCTAAAGCCACAACCCGAAACGAACCCCTTCGACCTAAATTCTGCCATCCAGCTCTTTAAGATAGCCGCAGGTCCTGCACTCTGGTAGGACGCAGCTATGGTGCTGTCTTCAGAGTTAGGGACAAGACAAAAAGGGGCTTCACAGGAGAGGAGTTGGATTTAAGCTCAGGGCTCTTGGGCTTTCAGGTGCTAGGGCTTTGGCGTTTGGGGGTTGAGGGGGATTAAGGGTCTTGGTGTTTCGGGTTCATGGATTCTCAGAAGAGGAGTCGGAAAAAGTGCATGTATACAGCTTCACATTCGGTGTTCAGGAGTTCGGCACGGGATTTGGAGGCGCGTGGAAATCTCAAAGGACTTGGCGATTCAGCCAGATTAATGGCGTCAGTGTTTACATATCTAGGTCTTATATAGGGTTTAGAGCTTGGAGTTGACTTCGTTCTTGGATGGCCTGGGCGATGTGCAACACAAGCCTGTGGGACAGATGAGCAACAACCAAAGAATAAGGAATCCTACATCCCCACAGACTAAGGACATCAAATGCCTACACCCCAAATGCTGAATATATATATATATATATCGGAAAATACTCCCAAAGTATCCAAGTACCATATTCTAGCAGGTACTAAACGTATATAATATACAGTTGCTTGCACCCCACATTTGGGACTCTTGTGAACCGACACTATGCTCCCCGAACCCACCACTCAAGCGTCAGGCGGGTTTATGGGATCAGCGAACTTCGCCTTCGGCATCAGCTTAACAGTTCGGGGGTTCAGGATCAACTGTCTAGGTTTAGGGTTTAGGGGGTTCAGGGTTTGAGGGTTTAGGCGGTTTAGGGTTTAGGGGGGTTTAGGGTTTGAGGGCTTAGGGTTTAGGGCGGTTTAGGGAGGTTTAGGGTTTTAGACTATCGATGTGTTAGGATGCCTGGGAAGCCCTTATGACGACTCCCTAACAGGCCCCAAGGCCATTCCCGTGATCTCAGGCACTGCTTCATCGACCCGGTGATCCTGTCTGACTGTAGGCCCCGTAGACCCACGGGCATAGGGTGTGCTTGCGCCGCAAACCCTGAGCTCTACCCCCATTGAACCCTCCACTGGGATTTGAGGATTCTGTGCGTTTTGGCTTGTGGCTTCGTCGCCTTTTCCGTCGAGGGGTCCGGGGATGAGGTGGTGAGATGGACCGCGGCTAAACAAGGCAACACCGATACTGTGGCCTTAAGCCTCAACCAAGATTTTTGCATCAGTCTTACAAAGCCTGCTCCATGCACACAAATCCCCGACCTGCTCTAAATTCAGGGCCTAACGGTTTGAGGTGAGTGCTCCCAGCTGGTATCTTAGAGGTAATATAAGGTGTTTTAAGGGTTTAGGGGTTTAAAGGTTTAAGGCTTTAAGGGTTTTAGGATCAGTCCCTTGGCTTCGGGGAAATAGGGCATAAAACGAAATCTCATGGGTTCCGTGGGTCTGAGAACTTTCAAGGTCCCTCCCACTTAAGCTCAAACCTCTAAACCCTAAACACTAGTAACCCCCAAAAGTAGGTAAGAATAATGGCCCAATACCGCTAAAAGTCCAGGTACTACTTAAGTTCAAGCCTAGACCAAAACTCTGCTGTGTACTGTAGGGGGCTTACTAGGATCTTGATGTATACAACGACACTATACTATACTTATATCAAGGCGCCCTAAGGAAGATTACTGAGATTTATTTGTTCAAGCTTCTATCCTAGGTGCAATGCTCATCTCCGGATCGTCGCAAGCAGTCTCACCAAGTTATTCGGGAGGCTGAAGATGATTCCGAAAGAGACCGGCTGGCACGTTCGCCTCAAGAGGTTTTCTGAGAGTTGTAGGAACCCTGAAGCCTTATTACGAAAAGTGATTCGGGCCTTTAGGCTTGAAGGGGCCGAGCCCTTCAGAATGAGTTTCGTGGAGGAAAGTTTCCACTGTCCGAAGCTTCCAAAAAACCAAACAGAAGAGAAGCTTGCAAAACGACATCTTAACTTTGAAGGGGAATCCCAGAAAAGCTGGGCGGGATAATGCTCTTGAGAGACCCACCATCGACCTGTTACGTTTGACTGCGATGTCTCGTCTGCCTCCCGAAAAAGAGGGCTTCGAAGAATCTTGAGGGAGAAGGGCAACTTCTTTCAGCACCAGATACAGTCGGGCTTAGCGGGTTTAGGGTTTGGGAACCCACGACATGGGCTTTGGGTGGTTTCAACCCTGCACATCCACAGGTGACCCGGCTTCCATTGGTGAATTCATCTGCTGTTCATTCGGAGCATTGGCTGAACAAAAACACTTCAACCCTACAGCTAGAGCTTGTTCCGAATTTCTACATCCGGCTGGCCACCTGAAAGAGTACATAGACTTGCTGCTACTTGAGCCGAATGCAAAATCAGAAGACTACAATCCACAGCCCTAAACCTCAAAGACTCATCTGCTGGTGCTGGTTGAAGTACCCTTCCCCTATGGTGTTCTCCTCTCTCGCCCGTTTCTCCGTGGCCATTAACTCAGCTGGCCCACCTGTTTGTCTTGGACAACACAGGTGCCCTAAAGGCCCCAATACAACGGTGTCTGCTGCCTATGTGCAGCGTATGATGTTTCCCCATTGACAGCTCTACAGTGGGTCAGACAGCCTCTCTGGCCTTTTGGGGCAGCTGGTACGAGATGCTCAATCCTCGCTTCTCGCATTGGAACGTGAAGTCGTCTACTCCCCTCCACCGACTTTCTTTCGCCGAGCGGGTAGGGGCCGAATAACCTAAAGCCCAAAGACAGATCCCAAGCCCTAATCCCGATCTTGAACCCTACTCTTCCCCAGCTCCTCCTGTGAAACACAATGCGGGTCGGGTGTAACGGCAGTTCTGCAGAATCTAAGTCTCGGTGCAGTACGGCACATCAGGAGTTTCTAGGCAGGCAGGGGAAGAAGTTCAGGACGCTGATTTAGAACCCTCAATGCTAGACTGTGATGCTTGGTATGATCACTGCTAGTGCTATAGCTGACACTATGAGGACCCCTTTGCAAAAAGGAACCCACCTTTTGCTAACACTCTGTGAAGATCTGAGCGTTCAGCTCGGGTCTACATTGTGGAGTATGGTTGTCTGCAAACCCAAAAACCCCAAAGCCCTACACTCTAAAGCCATAAACCCGAAAAAGCCCCACAACCCTAAAGCCTTAACCCGTAGCTTCAGCACATAAGGGTCCGGCTCTTACAATTACTATAGTAGTTCTCTTAGGTTACCTGAGGGCTATAAAGACAGTTTAGGCCCCCTCTGAGGCCCTCGATGTCAACGCGGGTTTTCGGTTGAGGGGCAGGAAAAGTCCTTCGATTTGGAAGCGCGACAGCTTTTCGCCACATTTTCCAGGGACCTTGGCGACCTAACAACCACGGTATAGACATAATAATGTAAATTCCCTGAGCTCAGGCTCTCAGGCGTCGCTAGCGGTACAGTCGGTGCATGGCATTTCTGCATCAAACGCCTCAGCTTGCTGCTCAGAGAAACAGCATCGCTGCAACATTCCTGCAATCGCCTGAACCCTAAATGCTTCTGCCAAGAACTAGCCATGATTAAGTAGCCAAGCTCCAGACCTGGGGACTGCGAAGGCTTCACAAAGAATTCGCACTTAACAGTCAAGAACCTATCGTGACAGACAAGCCCTGTCAAATTTCATGTAGCTGTGAGCCCACGCTTAAACGAAAGCCAGTCTCGAACCTTGTCAACCCATGCTTCGGGCTTTATTTGCCAAGGAACACCATGACAGCGCAAGTGCCAGTATGAGTGCACCAGGCCATCTGAGAGAAGTGGTTGTTGGCTTTTTCTGTTTGCGATGGTCTCCCAAGGTTGCTTAGTACTTGATTTAGTTTCTGGGCTTGGGGAGGGTTCAGAGGCTGGGTATCCGGGTTCCGGGCTGAGTTAGAGCGTAAGGTTCATGCTTTTGTACAGTCAGGTGGAGGGAGGCGCCAGTCGTCCAGATCAAGAAACTGGTATGCAAGGCTGGATTGCCTGCTGACTGACATTCATATAGATCGATACAGGAAGGTCGAACAAGAGACGTAAGAATTCACTTCAGTTCTAATGCCCCCACCACTGTCCAAGCTGAGCATAAAGCATCTTACTGGCTGAACTCTGAAACCTCATTTCGGGGTTATGCTCGGGAAAGATTCGTGAGCAAGTTTCGAGTGGGCTGATGCTGGGATAAGTCAGGGTAGTCTCAACCCAACGCCCCATATGGATAGCTCGATGTAGAGCACTCGAGAAAGAGATGCTCTGCTTGATGTGTTGTCCTGCTTGAACTTTCACGGGACCTTTTCAGGTCTGAACTACCCTAAACCCTAAACTCCGCCAAACCCGAACATGCCCTGCTCTCAGGTAGCTTTGAGAACCTCCTCTTCAGAACTGTTGAAGGGTCTCTGGCTCTGGATGGAGGATGAGAGTTAGGACTTCGGATTCTAGAAGGGTTCTTTGACGCCTGAAGCCGTAAACTCCATGAGCCGGACTTGTGTGGGAGTTGAAGTCCTTATTATAAGGATCCTTCTATAGGGTACTATATTAGGGTTCCCTGTTGTGGGAAACTCTGATAGAAGCTTTCAGAAAAGTCATCATCAACAGCAACAAAACGGAGAAGGTCGCAAGCTTCACCAGCACCAACAGCAGGATTGTAAGCATCGCAGGCTTCTCAAAACCTCTAGAAGAGCGGTTCCCCAAACCCTAAACCCCTAAACCCTAAACCTTAAACCCTAAACCCCTAAATCCTAAACCCCTAAACCCTAAACCTGATGCGAATCAGACAAGAAGTCCCAGGGCGCTCACTGTTGACATCTGGATCAAAACTTGAACCTACAACGAAGCTCTTCAGAGCATGAACCCTAGCTGGGAACCTCACCTTACGCCTCGCAAGACTGGGATTCCAGTTAGGGTCTGTTCTTGAACGCAGATTGCGACATTTCAATTTGAATCCACGAAATTGTGGCCTTATGCTGCGCGGAGCCCAGTCTGCACTGATGCCGCCTGCGGCATGGCTGAAGGCGAAGCACTCTTCGGGTCTGTGGAGGCTGCATGTTTTAGGGCTATGGCACTCTGAGCTCAGAACCCTCTTGAGGGTCGGGGGATTAGGGCTTAACGTTCAAGTAAAGCTGAAGGTTCAGGGTTGGAGTTCATGGGTTAAAGTGTTCATACCTGTACGGTCTTACGTATATTGTCACTGTGAGAATCGGGTGATAAATGGAATGATTTCACTAGCTTCAGAAGGAAGACATGCATGAAAACGGAGGGGACTGGCAGAACACTACATGCCTGCTAGGAAGCTCCACAGCCCTGTGAACGGAGCTGATGCAAGATGTACTAAGTCCGGGCCAGAAACTACTGTCACCTTGCAGAGGCCCCTGGGGTTTAGGGTTCAGGCCTTGTCCATCGCCACACCTCAAAGAGTTCTTCAAGAGCGGGCCTTTCAGCAGTGACTGACACTGCACGGACATCCGCCTCAAGTAGCAGGATACTTAAGTCAACAACCTATCCCCCCTGAACGGCCCGGTTTCGAGCGGTACCATGCTGAAGGCCCTGGAATCTGATCTGGGCGTGTAATATAGGGTCCTTAATTATTGGAGTAGGTTTTTGGGGCCCCTTATACTATAATCATAATAAGGGACCCCCAGAATAGTATAGGTAATCATTAAGGCCCCTATAGCAATGCTCCTTCAGGAAGAGCTTCCGTGGCTTGCAGGACTAAGGTTTAGGACCAAAGCTTCGGCGGGATCCCGGAATCCAAACCCGAACCCTAAACTGAAGACTCACCCCTATAAGCCGCAATCGAAAAGATCCTGTTGAGGAGTAATCCCGGATGCCTTGAAGGATGCCGAGATATACGCCATCCAGCTCACCTGTAGCACGGCGCTGAATCCCGTGACCTTGAACTCTACCACGGGACCCTCAACCAGAACCAGCAGTCTATCCTCAAGGCCATAAACCTCCAAAATTATTCGAAGTTCTCATCCCTAACTAAACCAAAAAGTCCTACATCCTGAACTCCCAAACCCTAAACCCAATGGTCTGAACAACAACAGCATCCGGGGCGTGATTTAGGAGCTTCCGGCTCAGGGTTGCATTTGCAGGGTTCAGGGTCTGAAGGGTTTAGGGTTCAGGATGTCAGGTTGATAGAGTTTAGGACTCGAGGTTTCGGATTCAGGTCTATAGAGTTTAGGATTCGAAGTTTCGGGTTCAGGGTTTAGGGTTTAGGATTCGGGCTTTAGGGTTTGAGGTTTAGGGTTTCACCTCGGGGTTTGAGGGGCACGTCGTCTATCAGCACATATATGCCTCATCAAGTCACATTGACACATTGGTGACTCAAAAAGTTCATGGAAAAAGGCATTGCCCTCCATGCTTTTATGGTACTTTATGCTGCGGGATGGTGTTTTGGACAACCCTTTCCACTGCTTGTCTCTATATTTGTTGCATCATGTAGGAACCTAATTAAGAAACCCTGGCACTGGGCTATAACCCCAAAATAGTAGGATTCATATAAGGAACCCTGGGTTTCTTAATCAGGCTCCTAGATTAACAGTGACGAAAGACTATGATCTGATTCTTGTTGCCTCGGACTCCAGGGATATATCAGCAAAGTCGTTCGGCAGCACAGTAACGAACAACTGTGTTAACTAGTTACCTAACCCCCCCCCAAGAGTAGGTAAAAGAATGGCCCAAAACCTACAGAGGGCTGTTATTCTAAATACTTATGGGGTCTAGTTAATCAGTGCGACAGTGTTGTGTCAACGAGACAAACTGTCAAGGATTGAATGCAGAAACTCATTTCGCGTTTGTCTGAAGCTGGGGCTCGGATTCGTGGAGTCGCCCTGGCGGCTGCTCATTCGGAGGAAGCTGAAAGCAAGTCACTCCTAAGAGACAGCCAAGTGGAGACAGCAAAATGGAGATGTGAAGGGCCTCCAGAATGCTGCAAAAAATTACAGAAGCAAACCGCTACATGCTACACATATCACTAGAAATGTCCGATGAAGCTTGTATTCCGGTTGCAGCATCCATTTCAGCCAATGCCCCTGACACAGTTGCCCTGGAGGAAGCTGAAAGCAAGTCACGCCAAGGCACTGCGGCAGTCGGCAACTGTACAATGGGAAGCCCTACAAAATTGTTCCGTTTCGAGGATCAACAAAAACCTGGTCGGCCCAGTTCTAGTGGGCCCAATGGCATTTGGGGATCGCGTTGCTAAGCACAGCACATCTTAGGGCGAGCTCGGCAGCAAGCTCGACACATCAAGACTCATACGCTTGGAATCGGCGCGGGTTTGTGCCGTGGTATCCCTGAGCCGTCCTTGCCTCGGTGCTGGACTGCACCACGGAGGCCGGATTGCGGAGCGGCAGTGCTGGGATATTCAGGAAGGACCGGCTCACCCACACCGCCTCCCCATCTGCCTCTGTGAAGGCGATGTTGTTGGAGCTCCTTGGGACCACGCGGAGGCTGTAGGGGAGTTGCTGCACGACTCGCATCACCTCGCTTTCTAAGTCATCGGAGACGAGGATGTCGCACGGCCTCAGCGGCAGGGTGGACAAATGACCGCGGATCGCGTGGAGGCACCAAGGTTCCATGAAGATTTTGGCGCCAGAGGGCTGCAACCAGTCCAAGCCCGCGCCCTGGAGGGCTTGCCGATACGGCTGCAAGACCGCAGACTGCTCCAGGTCTGCGTTCAGCTGGCGATGCGAGCGGCTCAAGGTCAAATGCACGATCCGAGTGAATGCAGCAGGTTCCCGCGGCTGCAAGTCTCTGCCATGCCAGCCGGAACCAATGTTGTGCTCAATCCAAGATGCCTCCTGCTCCGCCACGATTGCAGCGCCCTCCTCTTCCGAGATGTCAGCGGCAGGCTCGTCGTGATGCACGGGCTGCAGCACCTCCTGCGCTGGATCGGAGGTGCATGTGCGCATGGACTGTGGGGCAAGCCGAACCCTAAAGCCTGGTGGCACCTCGCACTGACCATCAATGTTGTTTCCGAAGCACACCAGCTCGCCACTCGCCTTCACGGCACAAGTGTGAGCAAATCCGCCAGCAACGGCCACCACTGGACCGAGGTCGGGAGGCACATCGCACTGAGCATCATGTCGATTGCTTCTGAAGCAAACCAGCTCGCCACTCGCCTTCACGGCACAGGTGTGATGGTGTCCGGCAGCCACGGCCACCACCGGACCGAGGTCGGGAGGCACATCGCACTGACCCCAGAGATTCTGTCCGAAGCAAACCAGCTCGCCACTCGCCTTCACGGCACAGGTGTGACTATATCCGGCAGCCACGGCCACCACCGGACCGAGGTCGGGAGGCACATCGCACTGACCAAAGTGATTGTGTCCGAAGCAAACCAGCTCGCCACTCGCCTTCACGGCACAGGTGTGCTTTTCTCCGGCAGCCACGGCCACCACCGGACCGAGGTCGGGAGGCACATCGCACTGACCACACTCATTGTTTCCGAAGCAAACCAGCTCGCCACTCGCCTTCACGGCACAGGTGTGACTATATCCGGCAGCCACGGCCACCACCGGACC
Organism: Symbiodinium sp. CCMP2592; assembly: GCA_905221615.1. Lineage (NCBI taxonomy): Eukaryota > Dinophyceae > Suessiales > Symbiodiniaceae > Symbiodinium > Symbiodinium sp. CCMP2592. The sequence continues at coordinate 432,492 of CAJNDT010000580.1, forward strand.
GAGGTCGGGAGGCACATCGCACTGACCAAAGTGATTGTGTCCGAAGCAAACCAGCTCGCCACTCGCCTTCACGGCACAGGTGTGCTTTTCTCCGGCAGCCACGGCCACCACCGGACCAAGGTCGGGAGGCACCTCGCACTGACCCACCGATTGTTTCCGAAGCAAACCAGCTCGCCACTCGCCTTCACGGCACAGGTGTTATAACCCTCTCCGGCAGCCACGGCCAGCACCGGACCCCGGTCTGGTGGCAAATCCTGTGCATGGCGGCCCAAGCAGACGAGCTGTCCAGCCGCGCTGATGGCACATGTTGAGTAGCCACCTGCGGCCACGGCATTTGATTGCAACATGCGCCATCCCAAGAAGGGCAGAACATCTTTGGCCCAATCCGTCCGACGAACGTGGTGACTGAGGAGAAGCAGGTTGTACACGTCCTGGGAAGCAACATAGTGGTCGTTGTACCCTGACAAGCGCAAGACCATGATGCCAGCAGGTATCCAACTCCCTGACCTGCTTTGGGGCTTGAGATGAGAAGGGCTCAAGCAGTGTGACGTCTCAGAATGCCTTCTTCACCCTGCCCTATGTCCAAGCTCGGCTGGAAGTTTATGAGATCGGGGCCGCGCAGTAATATCCAGGATTGAGGATTTAAACCTGGGTTGTGTGCTTGGTGGGTATTGATACCGATACTGGTAACACAGGCCCCTCCTGTGTGGCGAAACTGAAATTATGTAAAAACATGAGACTCCCTTTCAAGCTTTCGTGGGTGACCCCAGCATTTCCTTCCTTCCTCCTCTCACCCTCACGCCCTGAGCAGCCGCTTGGACGCTGAGACTTTTTGCAACCCTGCTTCCAACTCCACACTCAAAGCCGTCGGCAACTCAACACGTTTAGCTGGCTCTGAATAGAAGATGCAGGAACCTACACAGTTAGCAGGGTTGTCTCAAGATCATATCGCCTCATGGGTTGCATTGGTTGGGATGATTTAATTCTTGCTGAGTACGTACCTCACAGACATCCCCAAACACTTGAAATGCTGCAAAGCCCTGATCCTACAGATGCTCATCATAATGCCCAAATCAAACCCTATTATAAATCTAAAGTCCTGACTCCCCAAAAAACACAAACTCAATGCACAGCGTATGTCCACCCCCAGCCTGTTGTGTTGGTCACCTGGGCCGCCGCTAAAATACGACAGAGGCCATTTAGGGGCAGCGTCGGGTCCCACTGCGGTTAGCATTTCAGGATGTCGGTGTGAAGCATGAGGCAGAGAATCGACCACTAAACCGTCGAACCGTAGTTGATTTTGGAGGGCCCCGCTTCGTCAGTGCTGCAAGCCTCATTTCCGAGCAAACCTTCCCCCAAGGGAAAGCGCCGGGTAAGGTGCCAGGGGCACTTGCCGCAAACCAAAGCGAACTGTGAAACAAACGGAAATCCTACAACCTTGCGAATTCAGCAACACCGAACCGCAACACCATGCCTCCCAAGACCATTCTCTGAGTGCATGTCCGTTCTCTTCGCATTTTGGGGCAACAGAAGGCTGCCAGTGCGAGTCCAGGGTGCAGCTAGTCAGGGACCCGAAGTGGACGGATCAAGGTGTCACCGAGGGTAAGCCCCACATCCCCACAAACTCAACCCCGAATGCTCTGAACACCCGCCGCAGCTGGGATAATCTACCTGAAGAGGCTTGAGGCCTCACTTCCTGAGTCCCCAAAACTCCAAACCCGAAGTCCGGCAGTACAGAATCACAGAATCTAAAACGCTATACTTACTCAACAACCCCCGAGCCCAAATATAGAACCCTGACACCGCAACCTTCAACCCGGCCGTAAGCCCTAGCACTTTAAACCTCTATGTCCCAAACCCTAAACCCTTAACTCAAGGCAAAAATACACCCGATAAGCATGGGGTCTTCCAAGCCTCCCTGAAGTGCTCCTTTGAGTTAGAGGCCCTATCGTTGTTCTTGGAGGTACGAAGGGGTTTATAATGCTTTCTATAAGCAGTTGGGAATGCGGGGCCTATGCTTTAGGAAGGGAAGTTGGGAATAGATGGCCTCTGGTCGGTAATGGAGCTACAAAGGGTTTTATAATGCTACATAACGGGGTAGTTCAGGATCCCGGTAGGGTTTGGGGTTGCAGCGAAGGGGCGGTGGAGGAGGAAGTGGTGCTGAAGCTTGATGTGGTGGAGGTCGTCGTGGACCAGGTGGAGCTTGTCGAGCTTCCTTGCAGTGTAGGGTTTGGGGTTTAGGATTATCTATACGGGTTCCCCAAACGATTTCTGCAAATGGTTTAGGATTATCTTGTCACGCAGACTTCTGGGTGTCGTGTGCTTCTCGGCAAGCTATGAATCGTTTTAAGTTGCCGGCGTCGGGATCCCTTATTATGAGAACTTGAAACAAACCCCTTGACAAGAACCCAGTCTTTCGTTGTACTTCATTGGCACCCCAAACCTGCAGACCCGAAGGCCCAACCCCAACTACCACACAACTCGAGTACATCGGCATGCCTCATGGGGTCTGAGAAGGTCAGGCGCCAAAACCCCAAAAAAAGCCTCATACAAATATAGATATGGCTTCCACCCCTTATGCCGAGCTTCGTGTGCTGCTGCTGGTCAGCGTGGTAACCGTATACGTGCTCGTCGTAGTCGAAGATGTCGTAGACGTGGTCGTGTTCGTCGCAGAAGTCGACCTAGTATTGAATGTGGAAGTTGCAGAAAATGGCAAAACCCCAATATGAAGGGTCCCCTAAAAACCTGTATGAGCCTGCACCGCTACTACTAAGAACCCTCCCTGCAAGGGGTCCGGCCTCCGGTTTCGGGCTTATTGAGCTGTAAGCTTTACCTTAGCCACCAGAGCTTCGTAAGACCTTCCAAAAGATCGAACTTCGGGTCGATACTGAAGCCCTACAAAAATGAAAGGTTGTGGTTAAGTCTCACGGATCATGGTTTGACAGTGCGTCTGTCGCCCTGTTGAGTTGAATGATAAGATTCTTGCCTGGCATCGGTATGTAAATATGTATTTAACATCTATGACCAATATAGACATACCTACCTACCTACCTACATACATGTGTATATATATATATATATATATGGATATGCATGTCTAGGTCTATTACACACATACCGCTATATCGGCAGTGCCTCCAACTATGTTGCTGGGAAGGCAATGGAGGTCTCCTTGTTGAATCAGACCACAACTTCCAACAGCCCACATGGAAGCGCAGGGTTTCGTGCCAAAACGGACCTGGAGAAGGATTGCGAAAAATGTCGTTTGTGGCCTAACTTTAGCCTGCAGGCAAACTTGCGCAACCCCAAACCCAACACCCCATGAACCTGGGCCCTAAGCCCAAGCCTGAAACCGCGTTAAAGATTCAGCCTCCTAAATGAACTTCTGTTCCCAGGTGCGTTTGCGTAGTAAGCGAGGAAGTGGAGCTAATCGAGGTTGTTATCGTCGACGATGACCTGGCGGACGTCAGTGGCCGGTATTGTGTTCAGGCCAACATGACCATAGTGGCAGTTGGTGACCATGATTTGGGTACTGCCCACAGGCAGTAACAGTCTGTCATAAGGCTACTATTAATTAATTAAGGGCCTTGTACATCTATTCTAAAAGTATTCCTCAGTTGGTACTGTGTGGGGCCAGCATCCACACCATGCTGTGTAAGAAGACGCTGAGGAGCATGGACTCTACTATGGCGCTCAGTGCCTTATCGAAAATAGTCCATCTTGGTAATCTATTTTTGCGGATTCCTCACTATACCCATAGTCGAATATGCCCCCCAAACCCTATTCTAACTATTAAGGGGATTCCTTACTATACCCATAATCGAACATGCCCCTAAAGCCCTAGTCTAATTGGTCCGGCCCCTTTTCTTTGGATTTCGGGGCTTGGAGCTGGGGGCTTTCGAAGGCCCGGTCGCCACTCCTCGTGAGAAGCGGCCCGAGCTAGGCAAAGCTCAAAGTATCCTTTTAGAGGGCGAATACCCTTGATGATATAAATCCTGCATTACCCATAATACAGTAGGGAATATACCATAATTCCCATAGTTTAAGGTCCTTGAGGCAATGCAGGATTTATATCATCAACAGTAGTACCAATATTATCCCCTAAAAGGGATCTATAAGGGTTCCCATTGATGTTCCAACTTTCTGGCTTCTACTGTATATCCTACCCCAAGAATCCAAAGAACCCAATAATGAGGTACTCGGTGTTAGGATAGTAGTTATGTAGGTTAGGATTTGGGAGAGTATATGATTAGGGTAAGGTAACGTAGCGGCCTTCGTAGTTAGAATAGGGTTTCACAGGCTTCCTTTAAAGGGATTACTATAAGGGATCTGTGAGGGTACACGGATGTGTGCTTTATGAGTTTGGGGTTGTGGAGGCCTGAAGCGCCGAGGGGTGAGCATGTCAAAAGCCTCCTACATGGAAACAACCATCTTGCTGGACAAGGCTCGAGGAGGTCGTGGAAGTGGACGATGTGGAGCTGGAGGTGACCTAAGCCACATTGGCATTTAGCAAGAACAGAGGCCCGAATAGTTGGAGCAGGGTTTCGTGGTACGTTACAGTTGTTGCAGCAATAGTCTAGTGGCGTTCGAACATAGGTGTGCCATAGACCGCTGACATAACTTCATCCTCTCATCTGAAAGACACCTTACATAACTTCATCCTCTCATCTCAAAGACAGCCCACAGTTAGTCAACCCGAAAAGCCGGGAGTTTGGGGACAAGGGTTTAGGGTTTGCAGGCGTCGATTTTAGCGTTGCGGGTTCAGACGGCTCTAGGCTTCGCGTGCTTGCTAGATATACACGCAAACAGATCATAGGGTGTACAAAATACCAGCGTTTTCCGGGTATGATTTCCTGGCAACCCACGACTTCAGCAGCATTCAACCGCGGCATCTAAACAGTCTGCCTGCAGCTATAATAATATCGAGAAAGGATGAAGAAGTATTGGAAGTAGACAACTTCCGACACGCAGAGGTCGACGGAACTCGGAGCTGTGACGATAGAGAACGAATCATAGTGCTTTGACTTCCAGCGTTTCTCAAGATTTCATGCCACAAGGCCAAAGCCTGATATCCTGTAGGACTGAAGTCCTACAGACCCCAAAACGTGGAGATGTTCTACACTTTACAACTATAAACTTGAAGACCGCGGAAAGCTGTCGGAAGCCTGAACTTTGAAACACTCCTCAGCTGCTGTTTTATACCCCCGAACCCACAGGCTCAGACTACACCTGATGTTATAACCATATATCGTCGGAGCCCCTGAGTATCTGACGTCTACAGTCTTCTAGAAAATCTTGGGAGGTCCCTGTTCGGCCGAAGGGCAGAGGTTTCCGTCGTTGTGACGCTGGTCGTCGTGCTGCTGGACGTCGTGCTGCTGGACGTCGTACTGCTGGACGTCGTGCTGCTGGACGTTGAACTACTGGTCACGGTGATACTGCTGGTGCTACTCGTGGTGGAGGTACCTTGGGGCTGTCGGAGGGGGGGTGCAATGCTGGGCCTGATTGGTACAAAAAGTTACTAGATGTCCGCTCCCCCTTGCTGAACCGGTTCAAACCTACTCATCGCAACTTTGTTGTCGGAGTGCCCCTTTCAGCAAACGTTGCGAGACAACCCCTAGGCCCTGAAACCAAAACCCTAGGAGTTCAAGACCATTTAACACGAACACAGGTTACTTACTTTGGTTAGTAGGGAATGGAAGTAGTAGTTATAATGGTACCCCATTCCTCCATTCCCTACTAACCAAAGGTAAGGGTAGTTATCGGCAAAAAGCTGAAGCTAAAGCCCTAACACCCGCTCGAGATGTTTGGGCTCAAAGCCCATGAGCCCCTTTCCGAAAGCGAAGGACGATTCCATGGAGCAAGGACTGATTCGAGGCATGTAGCTCGCTGAAAGGGTATTGGGCTTTCATAAGATTTGGTGAGAGGGGTTTCGTGAGTCACTGGTTGTTCGAGATGTCTCAACCTAAAGACGAGAGCGACGGCGCTTCAGCAGTTTGTTTGCAGCCTGGGGCTTGGTTACTTGTTTCGAGGCTTAGGGTTGAAATGGGCCCTTTGTTGCCGGGCCATTGCAATCGCATGGGCTGCTGCCGGAAAGCCCTTAGCTGGACTTTGAAGTAACCAAGGAGAAAAAGCTTACAGACTTCTATTTCACAATGGTTCCTTTGAGGACAGGTACCCAAAAAAAGTATTCAAGTGTGGTACTCCAAACCCAGGTTAGTTGTGACTGTCTCATGCCGTAACAGCGCGCACCCACCAAGGGGAGGCGGCTCCGTGCCAAAGCTCGAGGCATCCCATATATGAGTTTCCGAAAAACAGGGGTACCTTACTGCGGATAATGAGGCTCCTACTATTTAGGGTACTATAGTTAGGGTCCCCTATTTTCGGGAACTCCCATATCTCTCAGCCCGGATCCTCGAACCTGAATGCCTTAGACCCGAAGCCCCTGAACTTTGCCTGCTCTCTCCCACTCTTCGTGTAAAGACGGGCTTAGCGGCTCGAAGTGGAAGACAGCGTAGTCCTTGGAATCGTATCCAATATTCCAGGCGTTTTGGAGTTAAGGGCAAAGGTTGTTGATCTTCGGTGTAGGACACTCATGTTGAATCACTTTAATCCCTGAGCCCTACACAACATGCAGACGCATCGAGGCATGATGCTCTGAAGCCCCAAATGCGAGACGCCAGATTTAAAGAGCTTGCAGCTCCAGGTGTCTCGAGCTTGGGCTTCTCAGGAGCTTTGCTTTTAATTAGGCCCTGCAGGGTCCAGTTTAGCAACGTGTCCACGGCAACAAGAAGCTGTCTGTCTTTGCCCTCAATGAGGACAGAGCAATTAGAACTGAACCCCTCGGCTCCAAGCCACAAGCCTCCGAAATTTGGAACTCAGATCCCCAAACCTTCAACCGCCGTAGATCTCGGCTCGAAACCCAAACCGCAAACTCTGTATTCCATTCTCCGCTTCCGGATCATTCAAACCACAACGGATCCATTTGAAAGACCTAAACCGAAAACCCGTTCTCGAACCTAGAAACCCAGAGTTCGAACTCACGGTTCCAAACACCTCGGAAGTCTATTGAAACGTCTTTTCTCCACAAGCCAGAAGGAGAAGACGAGAAGTTTCGAACCCGGGTTCGAACATAGAGTTTCCCAACCCAGAGTTTGAAACATGGAGTACCCGAATCTAGAGTTCGAACGTCGACGTAGAGTTCCGCCGAGTTCGAGCACAACCCTCGCAGTGGCCAAAGCTGGAACACTTAAACTTAAGCCTAAACAGCTGGTCCAAGAGGCTTTAAACCCGCGGTTGCTGCCGAGGGACGTTGTGGTGACGGTAAATGTGGTGCTACTTGAGGTGGTGCTGGATGTAGTGCTACTCGACACGGTACCTTTTCTCGTGGCCCCCATAGGGCGCAGAGCTGCAGGCTTCACGGTCTCGGGTACCGTAGTGTCTGGGTTGAGGGTCTCGATCATGATGTGAGAAGAGGGTCCTCATTGAGGGGCCTGCATTCAAAGGGCTCAATGAACACATACCTGATCCTCAGAAGGCATATGTTGTATATAATGCTGCATGCTTGGATATACAGATATAGATCATCCCTGCGTCCATGCATGCATGCAAGCATGCATTCATATCATATCATATCATATCATATCATATCATATCATATCATATCATACCATACCATACCATACCATACCATACCATATCATATCATATCATATCATACCATATCATACCATATCATATCATACCATATCATAAATATTATATATATATATATATGTAGGTATATATAATATTACTCTGTATTGTACATAACTACGTGTTGGGATTTCTATCCGTACGATATCGGACCATAGAGGGCTCCTAGGCTTTTACGTTGCGTGGTTCGTGGTGGGGCTCGCGGGCTTAAACCCCTTAATTAAGGTCCCAGCCACCAAAAAAAACACCGCATCGAACCCCGAGCCCTCATGATGATGATGATGATGACGATGATCATGATGGTGACGATGATGATGATGCTGACGATGGCGATGATGGCAACGATAATGATAGCGATGATGGCAACGATGATGATAGCGATGACGATGATGATAGCGATGGTGCTGACGATGATGATAGCGATGATGATAGCAATGATGGTAGCGATGTTGGCGATGACGGCAACGATGATGATAGCGATGATGATAGCGATGATGGTAGCGATGATGATGATGATGATGGTGATGATGGTAACGATGATGGCAACGATGATGCTAGCGACGATGATGCCGACGATGACAACCACCATCATTGCTGCCAATCACGGCTTTCAGCATGCGGTCCCTGAATATTTTCTTTCAGGGTCTCCAGTCCATGGGCCCTGTCGGGCTGTGGCTTCCATGGCATGTCCATGAGGCGCAATGGCGCCACATGTTTCACGATGCCGAGAAATGGGATGCCGCCGCAGAGGTCATCCGCTTTCACTTGCAGTGACGAAGGGGCGACCTGCAAAAGGCTCCTGTGCGCAGACCCTTTTCCCCACAACTTTCCTCGCCTCACGAACCTCAAGCCCCAAGCCCCAAACTTTTAAACCCTCGGCCCCACCTGCACTTTCAGCCTCTCGACTCATACTGCTTTTGTTGCCCGGCAGCACGGATTAAGCTTCAGGTGGTTTTTGGGGGCTGGTGCCTTAATTAAGGAACATACCTTAAAGTATAGTAGGATCCATAATATGATTTAAGGTATATTGCTCAATTAAGGGGTTTTGGAGGCTCTGGGTATCGGGTTTCGGGCTTCGCGACGATTGCGGCTACAGCAGGCACTGAATTCAAAGAACCCAGGCACGCGTTGTCGAGGTTGTCACAGATGACGAGGTGAAGGTGCCTCGAAATTTCGGGCATTCAGCCCCGAACACTGACATCCCGAAATCCCAGCCTCTGTTTGCCCTCTGGGAATTCAGGAGTTAAGCCCTCGGACGTTGAGGTTCAGCAGCATGTATTTCGGGAGGGCAGAAATCATCCTAAACCGATTCAGCAGCTGGCTTAGATTTTTAGTTGACGGCGAAGCCCACTGTACCATCTGCCTGGTTGTCAAAATTATGATCCCTGTTTGGGTACCCTAAATATTAGGGTGCCGTATTGTATTAAGGACCCAAAAAGGGACCATAATTTTGACAACCACCCATCTGTTTCGGGCGAGCTGTGCTGGGGCGTGCGCGGCTTCTCCCACTGATTGATGCACGGACTTTTTGTTGCAAGCATCTCCATAATAACACCCGAAGTATACACACAAAAATATCCTCAAACGCGTCATATCAGCAGAAGCCTTACATCCTAACCCCGAATCATAGCACGCAACAAGCGTTAAACACCTGATTCATATTCTTCATTATGAGGCACCCCTTACCTGATATCCGATGCCAAGGAACTGGTGGTTATTGTCGCGGTGGAGGACGTGCTGGTCGTCACGGTCGCTGTGGACTGAGTCGCAAGGTTTTGGTGGTCGGCCAGGGTTTAGTTCAAGGGCTTGCGGGGTTTGAGGTTCTTGAATTCTGCTCGGGTTTATATAGGGTTTTTCGAGCTTCGGAGTTTTTTCCTGTTGAGGCTTGCGGACTAGGGTCGAACTTAGCCATATCTCCATTCGGAACCCACATACCAGCCAGGTTACCATGCTTCTGGCTTCAAGCGGCTTTGGTTGGTCCGCACTGAATCAATCCTAAACCCTAAGCCCATGAAATTGAGGCGCCCTAACTAGAAGCCCTGCAAATAGCTGGAACCCAATCAGCAGTTGGTGGGCACTGAATGCAAGGGCCTGAAATCTTTTGAAATTGAGGTTTCGGGGGCTCTGTGCCATAACAAAACGAGGAAACCCTGTGAGGAATACACTACCAGCAGCACTGATCCAGACGGTGGAAGCGATTTGCAACAGATTCTGTGGAACCCCTAAAGATTCCCTGTTGAGCTTTCTATATGGGTTGTTCTAAGGGCTTAACATGTGTATAACATGTGAAGTCATGAATAAGTAGAATATGGTGTTGGGGCATCTTATGTGATGGTGGCATTAGGAAAGCCTGGGGAACAGGATTGACAAACATTACAGGCTCATGTATTGTAGAGTTTAGTAAGAAGCCTGCAAACGAAGCGTGTTGCTCAATTCTGGAACGGCTGAGGGAATCTAGCATGTTTTTGGGCACTCGTTGCTTTTTTTTGTCGTGGGTTTGGGGCCTGGCATTGCTCCAGCATTCTGGCTTCTTGCTCAGGATGACCGTGTTCGCATCATATGCCGATGCCTTATCAAGCCGCCGTCTAAGCTTAGTCTCTGGCCGCCACCGATACCCAGAAAAACGACTACAGCCGAAAAAGCCGGACCCCCGGCCCTAACTCCTAGCCTCATGAACTTACTGCAACAGCTCAGTCGAAGCTTTTCCGGCCCAGAGATGTCATGGCCAAGCAGCAGATGTTGAGGTGGTTACCTTGGTTTCGGTAGCAGAGTCGGGTGCTTTCAACCTTGACTGTCTGCGCAGGGCCAGTGCGGCACCGTAAAGCCGCAAATCGTCCCGAACCCTGAGCCCCTGCACGCCAAAACCAACCAGTAACCAACCGTTGGCAAGTAAAACTGGGGTTTTGGCATGGACACGAAGGCCTTGATGGTGAGAATGGGGCTTTCGGGTACATTACAGCGTATGCATAATGAGGAACACTATTTACATAGCTATTCAAGCTCCTATGGTAGTCTCCTCATCCTGCCCCACCCAGCCAAGGGTCGCCTCCAACCAGGTCTTGGCAGATGTAAAAACGAGCTAAGTTTTTGAACCTCTAGATTCAGGCCCTTGCAATAACAACACTAAACCCTTCTAGCCAGGGAGCATGAAACCTTGAATTCTCTACACCCGTAGGCAACGTCAGCATGCCGTATTAAATCTCAACACTAATCCTGCACCTGTGGCCCTCAATTCAAGGGACATTACGGGGTTGGCATAGGGTTTCAGGATCACGGAAAGTGCCTTCAGAAAAAATCAGCAAGCTCCTAACGATGTGAAATCTGACTGGTGCTGAGTTTGGGGACGGGGGTCCAGGCTTCGCACGGTTTACTTTGACCAGACTTGTAGGGCCTTCGGGGTTTGGGCGTTTGGGCTTGTGATTTGGAGTGGTCAGCTCTGCTCCAGAAGACAACAAGACCCTCATGCGCACCTCAGATAGCCGCTTAGACCCTAAACCCCAAAACCTGACAATACAGACACGCACGAGCAAGGACTTCAAAACTTAATTAGTGCATCTACAGAGGCGCAAGCCCTGCACTCCATGAACACCAACGGAATTGCAAGATGTGAATCCCAGTCTCAAGCAACAAGCAAAACAACTGCCTCTGAACATGAAGAACGCTTTGCAGGTAAAGGGTTCATGTAGGGCTGAATCCGGAAACTTGATCCGCTGAGTGTAGAGGGGATAATGCCCAGGGACGGTGTTTGTTGTTGTGGTTGAGCTCACTGTTGACGACCTCGGAGATAGACAGTCCGACACTGCAATAAGTAAGCCCGACCCAACCCCTCGTCCATGCCGCAGGACTGAACTCGTCACAACAACTTGTGCTATGAGTTTGCAAAGCCCTAAACCCGAAATTCTCAGCCCCAAATACTCAAATATTCACACTATCAGCCACCAATTCAATCCTACGCCAAACTCCCGAGTTTACAGTGCCTAAACCTGGAACACTACATGTATACGTGCTGTTCAAGGTTTTTCGCAAGGGTTGTATGGAGGAGTAAGCGGCCACATAGGACTTTAGAGGTTCACAAGGCTTTTATAGATGGGTTCATAGGTCTAGGGCTGTATACGGCTGTCATCAGGGGTCTTGTGAGAGTTTTCTACAATCATGTCAATGTGAGGTTCAGGGTGTATGAGGAATAGAGCTACGGGATTGGTTCGTTTTAGTGAGTAGACCTGGGATTCTCTATGATAGCTGATGTTCCAACTTTCGAGCAGTTGCCCCAAAACCTCAAACCGTAAAGCACTGACAGTTGCAGGAATTTCGTTGCTTTTGCTTTGTTGTCAAGACTTTAACCACCCTGAAACCCTTGAACCAACCAAGCAGACAGGAGCAGCCAGGAACCCGGCGTTGTCGTGACAGTACTGCGGCACAGGGGCAGTCGTGAGTAAAAACAAACTTTCTCAGACCGAAGCATGACTTGCTTTGGGGATCCTGGCGACGACTGAGGTCTGAGACGTTGCGGTGCCTCCAACCACTACAGTCAAGCAGCCTCAAGGCACACCGACCAACCCTGATTCCTACATCCCAGACGTTTCCTACAACCGGTTTAGGGTTTAGGGAATTTGAACATGTGTTTTGTGACCTGGTCCTGCTGGGGTTTGAGGGCCAAGCCTGGACCACGATACACAGCTTCCAGAACCCATCGAGGAATGTTGACTGCGGGAACGCTCTCACAAGCCCCGAGCAATGAAATCCTAATGGTGGAACCTTCGACTTATTTTGCGAAGCCGACCAGCAGGATTCTACAAGTACGGATTGAAGTTCATGTTAGCTTCAGAGTTGTGGGCTTGAGGGCGGATGGCTTGCTGAAGCTTTCAAGGTCAGCCTAAACCCTCAACACAAGCCTGTTCAAGCTTCAGGGTTTACGGTCTACGGCGCAAGGGTAAAAACTAGGCCATAGAGTTTAAGGGCACGGGGTTCTTGCCAATATACGGGTTTGAAATCTAGGGCGTATAGCAGGGTGTGGCGATTGGTTTACAGGCTCTTTCATGCTTTCGACCTAGAGTCAACTTTCTCAGTGAATTCACTCGCCCCTGAGACATCTGCGCTACACACAAGACCTTGCGGCTTCTATCCACTGCATGACTGACAGGTGTAAGGCTTTAGGATTGAGAACCTGTATGCTTTGAACGATTTCGCTTGCCCCAACTCCAAATCTCGCAATGGCTTCATGGATCATAGTAGATCCCGCAAATGCCTGCTGCTCGTCATGGACGTGCTAGTGGTGGAGGAGGTAACTGTGAATGTTGTCGATGAAGTAGACCTGCAGAATGTGTCCAGTCGTCTCAGCAGGTGTGTGTGTGTGTAAGTACATGTTTTGCATGTGTGTGTGTATATATATATATATATATATATATATATATATATATATATATATATATATATATTGCATGTGTGTGTTTTTGTGAGAACGTGAGCATATGCACATACGTATGTATACACATACACACGGACAAAAGACAAACAGACAGACGGACGGACGGACATATAGAAATACATTTATGCATGCATACATGCATACATATATCGTGTATTCAAGTCTCGGCCCAGCGGTAGAGAAAGAGATAGACAGGAATGCATGGCCATAATCCACATGTATGGCCAAGTGGTACATACTATGCATGAATGCACCGCCCTTACATCAATCCCCACTGCGTATTTCCTGTTCTGTGGCAACTCAACCCCCAAACCCTGCACAGCCTCCAGGTTTTGCAGGTAGTGACACGCTACAGACGTATGCCTTCGTTACTGAACTTACTTGCAATATGGCTTCCTCATTGTGGTAAGCTTTAAGTAACATCCTCAACAAAAACCCAGGGTTTAGGGGTTTAGGGCTTAGGGGGTTAGTTTAGGGTTTGATTTCCAGGGTTCACGCAGGGAGCCTGGAAATCTGACGAGCGTCGATGCCTTCTTACTCTGTGAGATACGCACCCCTCCTTGCCAACCGCTTATAGCGAATCCCAGAAAGTTGGAACATGGGTTTAGGAGGATTAGTGCTAGAATCCCTTTTACTTTACCTGGCTTAAGGGTATGAGGATACTAATGTTCCAACTTTCTGGCCTCTACTATACAACTACATGGCTGAGATGCTAAGGGTGTGTGTGGACCTGCTGAGGCTTTGCTGGCGTTTGGCTTCGGGGTTCAAAGAGCAGGGTCTTGTCTGTTGAGCATTGTCGGGGACATTTCAAATCCAGCTCTTTCTGACTCTACTGTTTCTACAGGGTCGCGCATAAAAGGATTCGTGGTTCTGAGGTATCGAAAATTCAACAAAAGGCTCGAGAAGCCAGGCCCTGTTCTACGAGTAGAATCATGCAAGACAGCCCTACTTCCCAAGCCTTGCAAGACACCCAACCAACTGATGCTCCAAAACCCGCACCCTGCACCCCAAAGCCAATAAAGGACACTGAAACCCTGGCATGAAAGCAACTTGTTCATGACTGTTCATGGGTTGAGGCTTTAAGGATTAAGGCCAAGTTTGTTTCGCGCATTTCGGATTCTTCGAATCGGGATTTAAGGCCTATAATGGGTTCAGGGATGACTGGGCCCCCTGCGCAGTGGAGGACGTGGTGGTGCTTACTGTCCTTGTCTGCTGCAGCATTTACGGAGGCCAGGGACTTTAGGGTGTAGGGATTTTGAAAGGCTCACTGTTTCGGGGCCCGGGAAGCTTGAAGACTCAAGCTTTGGACTCTTGGGAGCACAAAACTTGAGAGTTGCTGGAGTCGAGGAGATTTAAAATGTTTGGGGCGGTTCTAAGAGTTTTGGCCTCAGAGAGTTTGTAGATTTATAGGTCTGTCATGCAATGTGCAGGGAGCTTCGAAAATTATAGTTGAAACTTATGGTTCCGGTTCAGGATTTCGGCAATCAACAGGCCCTGAAGTCTCACAGATTTGTGCTTGCTTTTCGGGGGGAACGTGTTCAAAAGGCAGGGGCTTGCTTCCAGTCGCGTTTTGGGGATGTTTACTGCTGTTTAGGCCATAATGGTAGTATACCGTAATGTGGGGGTTTCCGAAAATAGGGGAACCTAATACAGTACCTTAAATGGTAGGATCCCAATTATAAGGACCCCAAAATATGGTACCTCAATTTTCGGAAACTCCCATGTTAGTATACTGTACAGGATAGTGGGTTCTGGGGCCGGCTCTGTGACAATCTGTGTTCACTCAAAGCAGTGCAAGCATTCTGCACATGGTTTAGGGTTTAGGGACTAGGGTTTAGGGTATAGGGTTTAGGGTATAGGGTTTAGGGTGTAGACAGGGCCTTGCACCCCAGATCAGAATGAGCACCACAGTTGTCAATGCCATACTACCACCACGCTGCTGCTCCTACTCTGCATTGACCTTTAAGCCCTCGAAGCCCCGTATTACGGTACCCACGCCGAAGCCTTTACAGTAACCCTCATCGGGGGGTTTCCGAAACTCAGGGATACCTTACTTGGGGGTCCTTATACTAAGGATCCTACTATTTAGGGTACTATATTAGGGTCCCCCATTTTCGGAAACTCCCATAGCAAGCCTCATAGTACTTCCAAGCCCTAAACCCGAGACCCACAAAGGACGAAGGAGCTTTGAAGTTGATGTTACTGTCACGGACGAGGTCGTCGCCTCGATTTCTCCGACTCTTCCCGGCTTGCAGAAAAGGTGTATATGTAGACATATACACATATGTATACGCACTCACGACATGTACAAAAGATACTACTATATTGATATAGAAGCAATGAATGTGTAAATTCGTGCATGCAGTATGCATGCATGCAAGCATGTATGTCAATATGTGGTGTATGTGTGTGTGTGTGTATCTACACATATTTGCACATCATGCGTGTATCTAGACTAATGACCTTAAACTTTACACATGTTCTTATATACATATACAAACAGGAATTGGGGCATCGTACGTATCGATCCTGCCTTCATGGTAAACTAAACAACAGAAAAAATGGTTCCGAGGTCCCTGCAGTGAGGCTCAAATACCGAACATGCCCCCAAATCGGAAGCTTTAAGTGAGCCCTATTGCGCCAATAAAAGAAAGAATCTGGAAAGCATGAAACTCCTCTCGCAGACCGGCACTTGAACTCCAACTATCCCAAGTTTGGCCTACAGAGTCGACGGTTTAAGGTGCAAGACTTGAGGTGTATAGGGCCGACTCAACCCTGGCCCTTGCACCGAGAACCCTCTGCGCCTAACCCTGCCCCCCACCACCGAAAAACCTAAGAATAAGGAACCCTGAACCCAAAGCCGAGGTCCCTGCCGTCGTCCTCAGATCAAGGGACGGGGGTGCGCTGGCTTGGAAAGCTTTTTGAGGGCTTAGGGTCCGGCACAAAGCTTGGGACCATCCTGTAAGGTGAGGGAAGCCTCTCGTTAGAGCTGTGGGCTTTGAGGAGTATGCTGGCTTCTGGTGCTTCTTGCCTCAGATTTCAAGGTTGCTCAAGGCTCAGACGTAGCACTCCGACGGGAGGATAGAAGATCACGAAGGCCTCGTACACCCTGAATGCCAAGACAAGCCCTGCAATCCTGGCTTCATCTACCAGGGCCGACTGTCCAATACAAACACAAATCGACCGCAACAAGGTTGCCCCGTTTTGCGGGAAATAAATACCGCAGTCCCTTTCTGGAACCGTTTCGAGAAAGTACCTTGGCTGACCTGTCCATTCTTTACCAGGGGACTGCTGATGAGGACAACCGGACAACCCCAAGTAACCCTAAACGCAAAACTCTTTACAAACCCGTAACTCTTAGCCCCAAACCGTATAAAGCCCCAAAATCCCAGCATTGCGATGATCTCAACCCGAAACCTCGAATCCACTACGAGACATTGGGGCACTTCTTGAGAAGCTACCTGTGGATCTGAAAAACCTACCATTTTCAGAGTTAGACGCCACCGTTGGGGAGTCATCTATGAGGTATGGGATGAGTAAGTCAGTGATGATTGTGGCTACAATATCCTAATCGGAGATGCCCTCATTTTTGCTTTACTTCTAACGTCGTTGTCAAGTCCCGGCCTCTAATGTCACGTTGGATTTAGGCGGCCTTTACCGTGCTACACATCGCGCAGCTGATCCTGTACCGCGCTACTGTCGCCACCATAGCCGGTAGTACCCCAAGTGACCACAGATCCATCACTCGGGATTGCAGCAAATGCACCATAAGAAGCTTGGATCTGCTGCACCTCTCGCAGCTGATGCTGTACCGCACTGCTGTCGCCACCACAGTCGGCATTGCCCCAGGAAATGACAGATCCATCACCAAGGATTGCAGCAAATGCACCACGAGAAGCTTGGATCTGCTGCACATCTCGCAGCTGATGCTGAACGGCACTGCTGTCGCCACCGTCGTCGGCAGAACCCCAGGTGACCACAGATCCATCACCGAGGATTGCAGCAAATGCACAATCAGCAGCTTGGATCTGCTGCACATCTCGCAGCTGATGCTGTACCGCGCTACTGTCGCCACCGTCATCGGCAAAACCCCAGGCAACCACAGATCCATCACCAAGGATTGCAGCAAATGCGTAAGCAGAGGCTTGGATCTGCTGCACATCTCGCAGCTGATGCTGAACGCCACTGCTGTCGCCACCAAGGCGGGCATCACCCCACGCGACCACAGATCCATCACCCATGACTGCAGCAAATGCATGCCTAGAAGCTTGGATCTGCCGCACATCTCGCAGCTGATGCTGCACTGTGCTGCTGTCGCCACCGTCGTCGGCAGAACCCCAGGTGACCACAGATCCATCACCGAGGATTGCAGCAAATGCAGAATCAGAAGCTTGGATCTGCTGCACATCTCGCAGCTGATGCTGTACCGCGCTGCTGTCGCCACCGTCGTCGGCAGAACCCCAGGCAACCACAGATCCATCACCAAGGATTGCAGCAAATGCGTAAGCAGAGGCTTGGATCTGCTGCACATCTCGCAGCTGATGCTGAACGCCACTGCTGTCGCCACCAAGGCGGGCATCACCCCACGCGACCACAGATCCATCACCCATGACTGCAGCAAATGCATGCTTAGAAGCTTGGATCTGCCGCACATCTCGCAGCTGATGCTGCACTGTGCTGCTGTCGCCACCCCAGGTGACCACAGATCCATCACCGAGGATTGCAGCAAATGCACAATCAGAAGCTTGGATCTGCTGCACATCTCGCAGCTGATGCTGTACCGCGCTGCTGTCGCCACCAAAGTCGGCATCACCCCAGGCAACCACAGATCCATCACCAAGGATTGCAGCAAATGCGTAAGCAGAGGCTTGGATCTGTTGCACATCTCGCAGCTGATCCTGTACCGCTCCACTGTAACCACCAAAGTCGGCATGGCCCCAGGTGACCACAGATCCATCTCCCAGGAGCGCGGCGAGCGCAGAGCTAGCGTCGTATGCGACGTTTCGAATGGTGGCTTGAAGCTGGACTTGGTTCACACGCAGTGTGAGCACGTCTCCACTCTTCAGCGTCGCTTCCGCGACCGTTTGTGCTCCATGCAGCACCTCTCCAGAAGACTTCAGCAGCCTCCCTCTGCCCGTGCTCAGGGCACTCTGGGCGCGGTCCTTCAATGACTGAATGGATGCATCCGCCTCCGCTTCCAAAGAGGCACTCTTGCCACTGAGCAGATGCACCACCACAGAAACCGACATGAGGCTTCGTAGGGTGGACGCTTGCTGCAAGACCTAATATCCTTCGTCGAAGACTCAAAGAGGCCTCGCAATGCTAGTGTTGGGCACTGGATCGACCTCTTGCACCGCATTCTGCATCGGCACAGAACCTACGAAGGTGGGGCACGTAGTGGCCGGTCCAAACCTTGAGGCACCATAGAAAATTGTCAGAACCGAATTTTATGAACCGTGAGAGGCACCTTGCCTGATCCGTTTCTACAAATCCAGAAATTCGAATGATGACTCGAGTTCCCGAAGCCGCAAACACCACCAATCGGGAATGGTAGGATGTCTATTTCCAGCTCCGCATAACCATCTCATCTTCATATCTAGAGTGCTGAATTGCTAAATCCCCCAAATCGTTGACTGCCATTACGCGGCATCATCATCATCATCATCAGATACATAGCATCACGCTTGTCTTTACTTCCCTCATCATCACCATCCTCATCCATGCTTGTGTCCACATCTACTATGCTTCCTAAATCCAGACCCAGCCGAAGTTCGACGTTGTCGAGGAAGAGGTGGACGAAGCCGTCGTAGAAGTCGTAGGAATGGGAACCGCGAACGAGTAGATCATGTCCTCAGGTCCGACAGAGGGTGCACGTGTGCCTTAAGCAACTAAGCCGTTGAAACCCATCAGATGCGCTAGGTGTTATGGGTTCAGGGTTCCGGGAAGAGGATACATAAGATGTACGGGCAATATGGGTGGTTGTCAAAATGAGGGTCCCTTTTTGGATCCTTAATCTAATGCGGCACCTAATATTTAGGGTACCCAAAAAGGGACCCTAATTTTGACAACCACCCATATGGGTCTAATATGGGAAACCCGTTCGAGAGATTATGATTATTCTGTATGTTCGGAGCCTTAGAGTCTTGCGGTTTTCGGGCTTAGGGCCTCTTCGGGTGGGGCTAGGAAGGAAGTGCGATGCAATGGGGGCCTCATCGGACTAGGTAGAGATCCATACCGAATGAGGAATGCACGGCATGCTGAGTTACATCTAGTACTACTGCGCCTCCGATGCTCAAACCCACTGCCAAATGGCTCAAGGATGCAACCCCTGAAGCCCGCAATCCAGCTCCTAACCTAACTACAAACTAAACTGGACCGGCGGCCGTGAGGAACCCAGAGACCGACGCAAGAACTGTCCGTCGTCATGTTGGTGATGGTGATGATGACTACTCTGTTTATTGTTGTCATTAGTACTCGTATGAATATTGATATTGCTGTTCCTTTTATTACTTTTGCTACTTTTGAACAGAAACTGGCACCGCTGTGCGTGCCAAAAGCGACTGCGAAGGCCCAATTGTAAACCGCACTCATGGACCTCGGGCTGGAGGCCCCAACCCCCAAGGCTCAAACCCCAGACCCTAAATCGCAATTCCTGCGCCCTAAACTGCTCCATGACCTACAAAGATGGGCTCGACGGGGCTCCCTCGCAGGACCAGTCCCTCCAGATTCAGCTCCGCAATATGGTGTAATATGAGATGATGTGAGACAACCATGATACAGTAATCGATATATGTTAAAGTGAGATTGAATATGATACCAGTATGATTTACTGTGATCCTGAAACCCGGAAGGAAGCCTCAACGTCTTGCACCGCCTCTAGGGTTTAGGGTTTAGGGTCATGGAACCAAAACCCTACACGCCTCAAACCCTGAAACCGAAAGCCCCAAAGGCTCGAAACGGAACCCTAGTCGCCCCTGGTTGCCTCGTATCAGGGATTGCAAGACCGCAAAAGGTAAAAGGTTACCTACCTACTCTACTACTCTACTACTATAGAGGCCGGAAGAACTACGAATAGCAATATCCCCTGATAGTTCCCTTTTCACAATGCCATTATGAATCCCTAAACGTCATTGACATACTTAGGCCTCTATACTCTATACTATACCCCCCCTAGCCTTAAAACCATAAATCTTTGAATATTCTGGTGGGTTTTACATGACCAAAAAAATAAGAATTAACAAGCATAGTAATTCCTAAGGAGACTGTAGTATAGGACCTATACAGCTTCTCTGGGTCCCCAGGGCCCCGGGCCGCCAAGTTCGTCGGACTCCCATTTGATAAGCCTTCGCCACCGATGGTAAAGATCTGGTCCTGAAAGGTTGACGGGGGTTGCAGGGGTTTAGGGGTTTAGGAGTGTAGGGGTTTAGGGTTTAGGAGTTTAGGGGTTTAGGGTTTAGGGGTTTACGGGTTTAGGGGTTGAGGGTTTTGAGGGCTGAGGGCTTATTAGGGTGATAAGGTTTAGGGACGTTTAGGAATAAGGGTTTGAGGCCGGGTGCTTGTAGGTTATGTGTTTGGAGCTTTCGGGTAACGCTCTGGTCCTGGAGATTAGGGAAACAGGTTGGGTTGAGGTTCTCGGCTTAGGGGGCTTACAGGGTTTAACATAGGGCTTTATAGTTACAATAGGGTTTTGGGCGCCTACTATACTATTTTATAGTAACCCCCGAAATAGGAAAGTGAATTATTTAGGCCCCTGCATTGGGTCTTGCGTGCTTGATAAGCTTTTAGGGTGTAGGGGAGAGGAAGGCGTCCTCCTGGAAGCCATCAGCTGCACCATCGTAGGACACTTTCGGAAACCTGATGCGCAGTATACAGCTTCATGACATTCCCTCGGAGTTTCCATCGGTATGCATACATATATACATACATATACTTATACTTATACTTATATATATATATATATATGTATACATATCCTAAAACCAGTTCTAGCAAAGGAATAATGCTTCGGCTGGCCACATCACAAAGCTTTCGTCGTGCCCGAAAGACCTTGAAACCCTGAATTGCTCGACCTTGAAACAGGCTGGAAAAGAAGCTGGACTCTACGACGCCCCATCTAGGAGTTTCGGAAAATTAGGGGTACCTTATTTTGGGGTCCTTATAATTGGGATCCTACTAGTTAGGGTACTATAGTCGGATCCCCTATTTTCGGAACCCCCCCAATCTGATCAAGCTTCTTGGGTGTTCAGCAACAAAACATTTAGTCATGAGTGCTTGAGATTGGGGTTCGAAAGGCTTCCGGTCTCGGCGGTTAGAAAGCCTGGAATTACAGTCGTCCCAGAGCTGTAAACGTCCAAAACCCTGCCAAAGAATTGTAGGAACCTAACTATGTAAAGAAACCTTTGCGCAACCTGCAAATTGAAAACACATCAGAAAAACAACAAAAGCCTCTACAGCTCTCTAGAGTTCCGGACGTGGGACGCCATGCAGCAGCGTGCTGGAGGACGCTCCGCGGCGTTTGCCGGGGTGATAGTAATAGGCGTCCAGGCACTCCAAAGCATCTGGGCAATCAGGGTGCAAGTGGTATCTTTGTGGCTTTTTTGGGGGTGTACAAAGTCTTTCAGGTTCGGGGCTTCAGAGCCCTCTCAAACCTTCAGAGTTTCGTGGCCACTCCAAAAATGTGGGCCCGGACGAGGGCTTTGGGGTGGTTCCTGGGATTTTTGGCTCGGGAGAAGGGCTCAAGGCGGCGACGAGGGCTCGGGAGCTTGCCTTCTTAACCTAGAGGTTATAAGTGTTAGCCCTGTGTAGGGCTCGGGGTTTGGGGATTTAGGGCTTTGCGATATTTGGGGGTGGAATTTTATTGCTCTTATTGAGATTTAGGATGTCATATGGATTGAGATCTCGGGGTTCAAGGTAGGATGTAGACCTTCAGGATACCTACTTGTCGGGTATCATGGGGAAGTAAAGGTTAACCTTTTTGGTTATATAGGGGTTATATAGGGACTATACTACCCCAAAAAGGTTAAAGGTTACCTACTCGACTACTAGGGATATGATGTGATGAAAGGTCATAGTTTGAGCACTATGGTGCTAATGGAGTCACCAGACTGGGCGATCGGCTTTGCTCGAGCTGATTCGAGCTTGTGACTGTCTCATGCTTACGGTGGTTGGAATTCAGAGCTGAGGTAGTTTAGAGTTCAAGCCGCTGATTGCACAGCGAACCTCACCTTTCAGACACCCCAATGTGAACTGTTCACTGGCATGACTGGGGTTATTATCCTTGTCATACAAAGCCCTAAACTTCCTACACCTTGGAGTGTGTTAAGAATTGCCTTCTGCCTGCATCCAGACGGCCTCCATTCCTCTAGCTTCTCAGCAACCACAACAAGAATTCCTACTCCCAGAACCCAAACCTTCGAAGAAGCCCTACATCCTAAAAGAAACCCTAAACCTAGGACCTGCAACCAGGCCGCAAGCTCGGGGACATGAGCGCTTTTGTCTAAGTTTAACGGTGTAGTTTAGGGTTTAGGCTGCTTTACAAAGGCTTCATTAATGGCCATTACTTCGGCCCCTCTAGTATATGCGTGGAGTTTCCGGGCTGTAGGTGTAGAGTGGCGGCCGGTCCCAGCAAAAGCAAACCACTGTCTTTCTGAGGATCCCACGGAGTATGCCTGGGATGCGGAGCACCAAGCATTCTACTCAAGGCTCGAACTCCGAACCCCCCCCTTGCTGCCCAGAAAAGTTGCATTGCGGGCTTCTCCGTTTTCCGGGCCGTGCACTAGTCTCACGTACGACTTGGATACCTGAACTGGGTGCAACGACCTTAGGCCAAAAGCCTTGTCTGTTACCAGAGGGACCCTCCATCCTTATCCCGGACTCCGCTAAACTCCAGCATCGCTTCTACAGGTTGTTGGCATTGAGGAATGGATGCACCATGCCGGACCATGCCAGTACCCACACCTAAAGCCGTAACCACGGGGTTTGTCGTCATTTTTCAGAGCTTCTGAAAAAGAGGAGCGGTCTGGACAGTCGATCCGAGTGTAGGACTGCGTATTCTGGGTGCCGGTAGAGCATGGCCAATGGTTTGAGTTTATCGGTCATAGGGCTTACGGCTCGGGGTTCGGAGCTTGCAACAACTGCGTGCGCAACAACGTGGTTTCTTTGGTTTGGAGGGGGGTAGCCCAGCGAGTTTCGAGTTTAGTAAATAGCCTGTAAAGGCAAGGGTTGGAGGTCATGGTCGTTTGTGTGGTATTATACAGTTCAGACCAAGTGTGGTCCCATGCAGCCCCTGCCCCGCCGGCTCTGAGCCCATGACCCTCAGGGTAGTTTAGGGTTTAGGGTTTAGGCTTTGGTTTAGTTTTGTGAGTTTTTTACTATCTCAAGCACGAGGGATCTGGCTGCTCGTGCAAGAAACCCGATGCCCACTCTTTGCAATTCCAGTACTATGCTAATTCACGCTTTAAGGCAAACTTCTGGCGAGACATATCTTCCATAGTTGAGTGGGCTCGCAGGGTCTTGGAACCTACCGGGATTCGGCAAAGATTCCGCGCCTTTGAACTTCACTCCAGTTAAGCCCCCTGTTTCAACTGATGAATCCTGAGGCATGCACATAGAGGTCGTCGTAGTATGTCGAGAAGTCGACTCCACCTGAGCTGTCTCTGCATGGACTCAGGGCGCGCATGAAGGTCAGGTAGGGTTACACGGGGGCTTGCAGCCCGTAAGGGAGCTTGCAGTTTTTATAAAAATCGAAGGATTTGGGCCTTTCATTCAAGATTTCAGGTTTAGGTTCCGAGGGTGTGAAAGATCTCTGTGTATTGTGAAGGCGTGGATGTACCTGTATATAGTTGATGCAGGTATCTCCCGCTTCAGTTGTCACAATGCCCGGACAGTGGATGGTATGTGGGGTGTAACCTATCTGCTGAGGCTGGTCGCTCCTCACCTGCAGAGCGAAACCTCAAAGCTCCACTCCCAGGAGACATCCGAGCCGGTCGTTCCTACAATCCAGGATCGCTTTGAGGGTCCTTGTTTCAACAAGTTGCAAAAAGGATGCGTTAGCCCAGGTCCCTTACTTTCGGAAACACCCTCCCAAATGGTGCAAAGCCAAAGTCGTGGGAGAGGACGTGTCGTGGACGTCAAGTATCGGGCGCTTCTCATTTCTCAGTCTCAGATACTGGAAAGATGATTCTGCTAAAAACCAAAGCGTGCAGATGCCTCATGCTCATTGTCTCAAGCATTTAAACAAAGCATAGAAGTACCCTCAACTCAAGTACCCTCAAACCTTCGCTGTAAGCCCTCAAAGCCAAAAGATTACCCTCGAAAGGTAGGGTCGCGGCCGTAGATGACGATTTGGTCTTCGTCACTGTATGGAATCTGGAGGGGAACAAGCTTTCTGCCGAACCCAAAAACCCTCAAGCGGGAAAGCACCGAAGCAGTGAGGCATAATTCTAGGGCTGCTAGTTCGTAGGCTTTGCTTCATTTGCATTCTGAGAGACCTTCCTGGTTGAGGGTTTCTAGGGTTTGGGGTTGGGGGTTCGGATCTACGGGGCTTTGAGATCAAAACCTGGAGCTGGACCCCCATGTAAAGTGACACATAAAACGGGCGTGTATCCTAAACACTGAACCCTGACTGCAACCTGTGCCAGCAGGCACGGTACTCAATACTCATCTTTCCATCACGTACGCGTATTTTTCAGTCACGGCAACCTTCCAAACTACAATCTTGCGGCTTGTTTAAAGTGATAGACACTGACAGACATGTATATAAGCAAATGTCTGTACCTACACCTACACCTGCACCTACACTTGCACATGCACCGTTCATGCATACATAAAGATCCGATGCCCAGAGCCTGGGCCTGGGTCGATGCCGGAACTACAGCACTCATTTGCCATCAAAGGCCCCTGAACTGGGGAGCAGGCGTTCGCATGCGCTACACTTTGTCTTACTAAAGCCTCTTCCTATAGAGTCTATGTGGCTAACCCTCAACCCAAAAGAAACCAGGCCCTGCAAAAACGATCATCTCTTGGGTCCAGGCCGTCGACATACCGAAGCCTCCCCTAGCGGTAGGTCCTTCCGCAGGTACAAGAAAGGGTCCAGTGCTGTGGATTTTGAGATCAGTCCGGAACGAAAAGGCTCGTTGGGATTCATCGCTGCAGTGACAGTAGAGTTTCCAAAGATTAGGGATACCTTATTTGGGATCCTTATGATAAGGATCCTCCTATTTAGGGTACTATATTAGAGTCCCCTATTTCCGGAAACTCCCACAGAGAGTAAAGCTTGAGAAGGTGTTGGCTGAACCCGAGTGATACGGCCGAGGGTTCCATAGAGCGGAGTCCCCGAAAAGAGGCTGAAGGCACTTGAGTCTAGGTATGTTCAGATGCGAAACTCGTGATGAACATCACCCTTTACCAAGGGATATTACTTTGCTTTTCTCGTTGGCCCCAGGAGAAGAAGGATTCCTCGTGTGCACCTTTTTTGCTTTAGCAAGCCTGCGCACACAACAGTCAACAGCAGCAAGAAAGGACCTCTAGCCTTGAAGCCCGTGAATCCGAAGTAACATTAATACAGGCACCTTAATAGCTAGAAGAAGGTCTCAGGTCACATAACACTATATATAATCAGAATCAAGAACCCCAAAACAGTGATGGTTTTAGAGCAAACCCCCGGCCTAGCTGGACCTGTTTAAGCTCGACACGGAGGTACAGAAGCACTCCACCACAACCGCGGACTCATTCCATGAGCCTCTCCCTATGAAGCCGAATCCGAATACGAGAGCCCCAAAACCCATCAAAACAGCCCAAGTGAAGTGCCCTCAACATAAACCTGCACCCTGGGCCTCTCACCCTAAACTTAAAACCAGCCTGTTCCCGAGGGATTCTGCTGGGCAAAGGTGCCTTGCTATGCAGGTTCTGTGCATCTATAAGCTCTGGAGCATGGGGCATCATGTCTCTTCGTTTGAAAGCAAAGCTTGAAAAGTGAAGAGTTGATGATTGGCAGCTCGGGGGATCCCGGAAACGGCGAACTGAGATTTTTTGTGGCTGAAAAGGGCTGGAAGTATGGAACCAGGTGCTGCGTCTTCCAGATCCGTTGAGGGGATATCCTCTGGCAAGGCAGACTACCTATCTACTTACCTTTCCATCTCTCTGTCCATCTAAACTCGTTTATCTCTTGTGATGACTATTTATGTATCTGTTCTTGTTATTCCTACATTACCTACACACTTACCTACCTACCTACATACATACATACATACACACATCATGGATTAGATACATGCTTGCATGCATACACCCATGCATGCCTGCATACCTGCCTACATAGCCTAACCTAACCTACATAGATACATGGATACATAGCACATGTATATACATGCATGCGTAAGTTGGCCCGAAACCGAGATCTGAAACTCAGCCTCAGATCCGGATCTAAGGAGCCGTTGTCAACACTAAAGGGCTTCGCGCTTAGGACTATGATAGTGGCAATAACCCTAAACCCTAAAGTCCTAAACCCTCCAAGCACGAATATTAATAAGGTTCAAGGTTTAGGCTCTTGGGTTTCGGCTCACGGTGTGAGGGCTCAAGCCCTCTAGACTATGACGTGTGTTCCTGCTGTGAGCAGGATCGCAGCAATTCCGCAGCTAGAGTAACCGAGATGACCTAGATTTGCAGCACCGGCCAAAGTATCGGGAGTGGCTACTTGCCAGTGTTGTGTGGCGTGCAAGCACCCCGAGTACTGCAACTACTGGGAATACTGGCTGCCAGATTCGGCATTTTCATGCAGCAAACAGTGTTCTGACTACTTTCTGACAAAGCCAGTTAAACAGGACGACCAACTGAGCGACAAGTGCAACCTGACACCCAAAAACCCAACGTCTTGAACCCTGATCGCCAGACCCTGAAAACACTAAACAAGCCCCACGCCCAAGAATCGCGGGGCTTGCGGTGGGATCCAGCTGCCGCCGGAGCACCAGCAGCGACGTCGAACAGCCAGAGGTCGTTCAAGTAGCCGCCAGTAGACCCGTCAAAATAGAGCCCACCGAAGATGACCAAGTAGTCCTCGGATAAGGGTTTAGGGTATTAGGGTCTAGGGTTTAGGGCATTAGGGTATTGGGGTTTAGGGTTTAGGATATTAGGGTCTGGGGTGTTAGGGTTTACAGTCTAATCGTTGGCACTTTGGGTCGGTTTAGGGTATTAGGGCGTAAGCTGCAGAAAGTGGGGGTTGGCAAAGTGACCGTTGCAGCAGTTTAATCTGGAAGAGTGGGTGCAGATTGACTTTCTTCGGAACAGCCGAAGAACGTTCTTCAAAACAAGCGATGGACATCATATCCAACATGGCTCGTGCTGACTCCTGGAAAGAACAGCAACTGCAAACGAAAGAAGTTCAACACTTCTCGAATAGCCAGCAAAGAGAACCTACGGAACTGGTGTTGGAAAGTGGGCACTCTTCGTACAAGTCATACCAGTGCATCGTACCGCATCCATCAGTTATAACACGCGCAAAAGACCCCGAACAAAGGGACCGCCAAAGTTCGGAACCCCTGGCACGTGATAAACTCTGCCTAAACCATCCTGAAGGTCAATCTGAAGGGTCCAGGCCATACAGTATACACCTTGGCCCTAAGGTACCAGGGCCTGACTTACTACTGTAAGGTCACAGTTTTTTCCTATGTGAGCACATGGACCCTTCGGGGAATCTAGCAAAGCCTGAACAAACTGACGACTCCAGGAAGCCGTTCCGTCCGAGTTGGTATGCACCATACCTGCAAAGGCTCAGAAGTGCTTGGGACGAAGGGTCGGCGGGTGGTATAAGGCTTCCATAGAAGCTTTTTCTGCGGGTTTACAAGGGTCTGTGTTTCATGTGGTTAATGCAGGGGTATACTGTATTGAAATTGCCAACCTTCGCGTCTCTTGTTCTGCAGGGGTGGGCAAAGGCCTTACTCTGCGTATTAGACGGTGGTTATATAGGGCATCACAGCCGTTCTTGTAAGCTGCTGTACCACGACCGAATAGACTCCACGGTAGGCAAAATTAAGACTGTATAGTGTTCAAGGCTTACGCACAAAATAATTGGCGTTCGCCTTGTGAGCTACAGCACTACGGGGTGCCCCTTCTTCACGACAGTCAGCACATCTTGACCTGTGAAAACACAGCTCTTCGCCAACAGGCCCACACTCAAAAAGCAAAGCCACATAAATACAAACTCAATGCCCCAATCCAAACCCTGAAATTCATGATTCGAAGCCCCAAACTCGCCACCCTCGGCCCCGAACCCAGACAAAGTAACCTCGCAGTCCGGAGCCCAAACTCGGAACCCTGAGCCCTGAACACTAAAACCCTTCAACCCAAACCCTCTAACCCTAAACCATCATACCGTAGACCCTGAATCCCAACGGCTGAAATCCTCCACCTCCAGCGGGAAATCCCTTCCCAAACCTGATATCCCGAAAACTTGAAGTCCTGAACACACCAAACTCAAGAATCCGCCCATAACCTTACGCCTTACGACCTAAACCGTGAACCTTAGGGTTTAGGGTTTAGGGCTTTAGGTTTAATCCCCAAATCTAATAAGCCCTGCATCGCACCTCCCTGGAGACGTGCCCATGGCATCGTGCCCGATGAGATCTGTGTCCATGCTCCACCTTTGAAGCTGCGAAAGTCATCAGAACTGAGGCTTGGTTGGGGTTTAGGGTTAGGGGTCGCGGTTGCCGGGCTTACCAGGGATACCAGGGATTCGGGATGGTAGGGCTAAGCTTAAGGGTTCAGGGCTTGGAGATGTGGGGACTTCAGCGCCTTGAGGTTGCCAGCTTAGGCCTGTCTCTCTTTGATCTGCGTATGTTGGTCTTGTCCCTCAAACAAATACTTAGGGTTTAGGGTTTAGGGTTTAGGGTTTGGGGTTTGGGGTATAATACACAGAATAAGCTCCCTAGGATCGGCATGATCTTGGCTTTCTGGCTGACTGCAATGTCTTGAGGCTCTAGGCTTCGGGATTCTCATACTGTAGGGGCCTTAATAAATACAATGATGGGGTTTGGGGGGTCCTGATTATATTGAAAGTATACTATACCCTCAAACCTGATTTGATTCATTAAGGCCTCTGCATTAATTGGTTGGCTGACTGACCGGAATATCTGCAAGTCCTAATCTGTAGAGTTGGGTCGCAAAGACAAATAAATAAACCCTAAAGCCTAAGCTTGAGACAGCCAAGAGCTAACATGTGCATGGGCTGGAGGCCAGCACTCGAACCTTGTCATCATGCAAGGACCACACAGAAACAAGAACTCAAAGCTAGCTAGCCTCCGAAACTGACATCCCATCGTCCCAAGACCACGACGTTCCGAAGGCAATTCGTCCGAGTTGCTTGAGATGGTGTACTTCCACATATCAGCACCTGAATCTAATCTAACGCCAGGTGTGGAGGGTTTGGGTGGTCTATCTGCACCCGCAGCATCGTTGAAAGGTCCAACGATTAAGAGCTTACACTCGGGATCCAGCAGCAAGACATAGCATCTCATTAAGGCACCATTCCGTAAGAATTGTGACCGTTGCTCCTTAGAATGTGTCTTGGCGTGGCTAAACATGGCGGCAAGCGCTACCGGTACAGTATAGCAAAAACTCGAGCAAAAGCAACGAGGACTTTGGATATTGCTGGGTATACACTCAAACCCCGTATTAATCATACGCCGAAGGCCCAAACCTCAAATACCAAAGCCGAGAAGGAGCGACTATACACACAGGCCGCACGTCTGGAAACTCTGGACCAGCCCTCAAACAGCGCAAAATAGGGGCCTTAATAATTAGAATAAGGTTTTTGGGGCCATTATACTATATTTGTAGTCAGGAATCCCCAATTCAGCATAGATAATTATTATAAGGCCCCTATAGTACACCGAGCGCTGCGACTGGGGTAGCGAGTCGTGTGAGAAATTAGCTGCCCAAGGGGCTGGAAAACGCCCCACTCGTTCCGGTACCTGGCGTCGTGCGCCGGGACATGGTGTGAACCAATCTTAAAACCTGGCGGAGTAATTCAATGCAAAGGCTGAGCATCTGGGCAGCTCATCGAAAATGCGAGTGCAACAGCTTGAGCCATTGAGCACTTCAGTCACAAATCTAGAAGCGTAGGTCCTGAAAGCTAAAGCCAAGAGCCCCGCAACGCAATCTTTCACACACAATGCCAACGCCCAACTCTCAGACCTCGAATCCAACGCTCCACCTGAAACCTAAACCCTAAACCCTAAACCCGGATCGTATTGCCGAACCTTGGAGCCTCTCAGCTAGGCCTTGAACTACGGTCCATCCCTACACCCACCCCGGAACATAGGGTTTCAGGCTTCGATCAATTTACCCATAACCTCGGGACCCCTTTCTCCTCCTGAACCGTAAATCGTCTTTAGACCCTTCAGACATCCCAAATCTTCCAACATTTGGGAGTTTCCGAAAATGGGGGACCCTAATATAGTACCCTAAATAGAGAGATCCTATTGTAAGGACCCCAAAATAAGGCACCCCTAATTTTCGGAAACTCTCATTTGAAGTTAGGTCCAGGAGGCCATATGGCGAAGCTCCTGCGTAGCTGTAGAGATCCCCGCTCACATGCACGAGACTGTGCCACACCTGCTGCTTGTAGGGTCTAGGCTTTGGGGATAGGGGCTTTGCAGCTTTCTCGGATTCAAAGTATAGACCCTCCTTACTAACAGCCCTTAAGTTTGTGTCTGCTTCGAGGCCTGTTACCAAATCAAGGCTTTTGGCCACTGCGGCAAAATCCTGGATATTGAGATTGCAGAGCTACCCACCGAAATTCCTGAAGTATGCCCTGGCTGTCAAAAGATAACCTCGATCATCTTGCTGCTACCGTCCAACTTCCCGGCTTATTTGAAACGACTTTGCCGTGGACACTTAGTCTTGCAGGGGAGGGGCGGGAGGGGCACCTGCAAACATACACGGAATTCAAGCTCTGACCGAAAGAGTCATTGCAGCATATGACTCATAGGGTTCATATATTCTGGATCCGAGCGAAAACTGGGTGACAATGACAGGGTTCAGGCTTGCGCTTAGTGGAGAGTTCAGCGTTCGACAGCCGAGGGTTAGAGCTCTGGTGCTTCTTGTTCAGTGTTTAGGACCAGTGTTGGAGAGTTTAGGGTGTTCAAAAACTCTTCACAGAGGGGCTTGAAGAGTAGACGGGCATATATTGGAGGATATACAACGGGAGCTTATTGCTGAACCTCGTCATACCTCAACATGACAGACCACTCAAGCAGCAACTCCTTTGCAGGTGCCTTCTGCTGTGGGCCCCCGCCGGTCATACTGCCAGTGAGATTGACCCAGTCGCCAGTGGAAATTTCATAAGAGTACCTTTGCAGGCATGTTTCGTGTCACCACGAACGAAAGGTTAAGAAGCTCGTGTATGGTACCATGATGGCCAGTTGGCCATTCCTTCGGGCTGACAAGTCTTTGGTGGTTGCTGTCCGAAGAAGTTTCTGGCATGGCGGGCACAAGAAGATAACGCGATTAGAAGCAGATTGTGCGATGATATGCTATGCTTCTGTAGGTCTAAAGAAATATTACTCCTACATCTATGTTGTGTTTTGAACTTTGGTCTGAGGATTCCAGTCGGCGTTTTCGCAGGCTCAGGCTTCTTGGGCTGGGCGGTAGGGTGGTAGGGCACTGCCTAGATTGGGGCTTAGGGTCAGGGCTTACGTACGATCCCCCAGCATGCTAGCGTTCACGCGGGCTTGAGCTCAGTGGCGCACTGTAAGCCCAGAACTATACAATCTAAGATGTCAGCTGCCTGGTGTGAAAGGCTTGCTTGTAACCTTATGATGACAGCTGCAGTCCAGGCCAGGTTTTGAAGGTAAGCGTGTCAGGCTTTCGACAAATGCAATCTTCTGGCACCGAGATGGGGAAGTGTTGCCAGAGCTTGCGTGAACTGCATGGTATGCCCAAGCCATCAAGATCAACAGCGTAGTCGTCACGACTTCAACAACCCCGAGACACTGTTAGGTAAAGGAAAAACAGTTAAATCCTCGAGGCATCTATTCCTAAATCCAACACCCTGATCCCGGAGCCTGAAGCCCTAAATTTACGAAGAGAGCCGAAATGGAGAGAAGGCACAGGTCGTGGCTGGCTCCCCAAAGCTGGAGCCCACCGTGGAGATAAATCTTATCCTGCGGGGGCTTAGGATTCAGGGGGAGGGAAATCTTTTTCTGCAGCGCTTCGGATTTGTGTATGAGGCTGCAGGCTTCTGACTGCGATCGTGGCACTGATGCGATTGTGATGCCGTAATTTCTTGGTGGGCTTGGGTTCTGAACACTCATGTCCCTAGACCCAACACTCTGGACCATCTTCGAACAAAGAAGTGAATGGCAGTGAATGGCTTTGCTGTTACTACATAGCACTAGATTTCCTAGCAGCGTTATTGGCTTCAGTCCGACTTCCCGTGCAACGAGTACTGCCACGACAAAGACGACGACTGCTGCCACTACTGATATGGGCACGACCACAACTGCAATGCGGGTTTGAAATTCGGACCACTGCCGAATACCCATGCCTACCATAGCCAAGGGCACCCTGACTCCTTAAACCCTCAAGCCTGATCTCTGAGGCCCGATGCTCAGACCCTAACCATGCAGCCTACAGCCTCATGATTCCGAATACGACTTGGTCCCCATCTTCGCCGAGTGGCGCTTCCGTCATAAGCCATGCCAGCCCCTAGCCTGCCGAAGAGGGTAATAATAATATACGGGCCGTAATGGTTAAGAATCGGGTTTTGGGGCCCATTATACTAAAATATAATAAGGAAATAATCGGGAACCCCCAGAATACTATAGGTAATTATTAAGGCCTCTGCAGTATGGCTTTGGCGGCCATGCGGATAAGTCTTAGAAGCTAGGCTTCGGGGCCTCATCAGCTTAAGGCTAATAGGGCTTCCAAGTTGTTAGGCTTCAGGAATAAGGTAGGCTGGATGAATGTGAGGTCCTGGGCTCTGCTATTTTGAGGTTTGGCGCAAGCTTCTGCTCTCTTCGGGGTTTCTATTTCGGAAAGTAAGCTTGACACTCATTCACAGTTGGCTGCCAGGATTTTGGGGTTTAGAAATAAAGGCCTCGAAACTTCAAGCCTTACACCCAAGCGGATCCCAAGCCCTGAACCCTCAATCGTCCTTGATCATTAAGCTGGCACCCTGCCCTAGACACTACTAAACCATAAACCCTACTTACACCCCGGCCTGGTTGGTGGCTTGTCGGCATCAGAGCCGGTGAGGTCCTCCCAGGACCTTCCCGAAACCTGAAAGGTTCAGGTTGCAAGTTTGAGGCTTCGGAAACGGTTTAAGTGTATAAGTTTAAGGGTTTATGGTTCAGACTTCATAAGGATTTAGGGGCAGAGGTTTAGGATTTAGAGGACTTCCCCAAACGGTAGATCCATGAACCTTTGTTCCCAAATACAAGCTTAAACCCTAACACACAAAATCCCCACAACCCACATGTCCGAAGGCTACTCTCAGAGGGCACATGCCACCGCGGCGCGATGGCAATTCAGTTTCGGCGAAGTGTTCAGCGTGGCTTGAGTTTTGGATTTATCGAGGTTCAACAGTGAAGCAATGATGAAGATGCCCTCTAGGTTGCACTGGACCCCATGAGGCTTGTAGCCCTACTAAGGTGCTGTTTGAGGCATGAAACATCAGCCTGCAAGCTGGAACACCTCTCCGCAACCTGGCCCAAACCCTTGGACTCTAAATCCCTGCAGCCAAAACATGAGAAAGGCACCGAGAATGCGAACATGTCATCTTTGGTGAGGGAGCTGTTGCAGCCTCGGTCTTCACATTGGACTTGCGGTTCCCAGACTCCCGGGTTTCGAGATTAGGGTCTTTGTTGATGTGGGGGGTATAGGCCTGGCGATTTGAGGGTCGGTTAGTTGTTGCACATGTGCATACGTGTCCATGCGTGTGTATATATATATATATATAGTATACATATATAATACATATGGCTGTATGTAGTTGTGCAACCTGTTCTTACTTGCATGTATACACATGTCTCGGCATACACCCACTTTAGATTCAAAATCTGTAAATGAACGAGTGCAAAAACATGTTACACATAAGTATACATACACACACACACACACATATATATATATATACAGAAGAGGAGGCTGTGGGGCCTGCGTTTTGGCAACCCACTATTTTTAGTGATTTTGTGTGTTTCGAGTGGTTTTGTATGTTTCGAGTGATTGCACGTGAGGTTCTCTGAACTGTGTACTAGTTTTGTGCGTGTGTACGTGTATGTTGTTGCTTTGGATGGTTTACATCAAGTATGAGTTGTTGTGCAACACGAGGTCTGTTTATAAACACCTGGTTTGTTTATAAACATGTCGTGTCGTCACAATCATACAATCATGTGCCTCCTCTTCAGAAATAATATTGTATATGATATGTTTATAAACAGCTAGCCTGCCAGACATGTAGATATGTATGTGTTTATAAAGACCGGTCTGAGGGGAGGGGGGGGGTGGGGGGAAGGGGGAAGGTTCAGCGCATGTCCAACACTTATCACCCCCCCCCCCTCCCCTCTCCTCCAAAAACAAAAGCAACGCCGCCCTGCCCAGGTATGGCGCTGAGCTGAAGGGCGGCCATCGGCCGTCACTGCGTGGGTAAATAAATAGTTGATATGTGTGTATATATATATATTATAATAGCAATCACTTTGTTTACGAGCGTGTAGAGACAAGCACGTAGATCTTCTGTTGAATATAATAATGCACCTCGGCTGCAATTGGACTATCCTATACTACGACTACTCTTTTTTTTGTAATGCTCATGTTGCGGTTCTCATGATCATGATGACGTCAGCTTCACAAAACTGTTGATGCAGCATTCCGGATTAAAGTGTGTTTAGCTGCATTTCGCAGTTTAGCGGGTAGAGAAGCATGAAGCGGTCGTCGGCTGTGGCGGGTTTCGTTGAGTTCGAGAACGGTGTGTGTAAGCTCCAACTCACCAGCGTCAACCTCGCTACAACTGCTTCTTCCTCTTCCACGCCGTCGCCTTCACCGAACACTTCCGGAATGCCGTCGATCCAGAACATCATGTCGCAGATTGCTTCGCCGACGTCAAATGTACATGCATCGAAGCGAGCTCTCTCCAGTCGTCAGGTCCAATCTCACATCTGCTACATCCAACGGTCCCTCAACTTGACCACGGGCATGAAGGGCGAATGGACCCCACAGGCCTTGGAGATGCTCAACAAGTGGTTGTCGTCACCGAAGAAGGGCACCGGCACCAAAGCAGCCCTGGCCATCTTGGACGGTGTTGTAAACGACAAGCCGGACACAGAGGAGGCAAAATCCAAGAACTCGCTCGCGGAGAACCCCAACTTGGAGATAGAGGTCAAAGAGGCAAAGGACGCCGAGGACTTGCTCACAGAGAACGCCGACTTGGAGGTAGCCAAAGACGCAAAGGATGAGGACCCCCACTTGGAACCAAAGGAGACAGAGAACACCCAGGACACGTAGGCAGAGAACGCGGTGGACACCAAGGAGCAGGATGCCGACTCAGACTCGGATTCCTCATACTCGAGTTCTTCATCTTCTTCTTGGACATTGCCTACGGATTGGGGCACATGGCCCGCAGAATGGCATGACGTCTGGCAAGAGAGCCTTTTCCTCCTCGAAGAATCGGCAAAGGAGAGCCAGGAGAAAGCGGACATCGCCATGGGTCTGTTAAAGGCTGTGCACCGTGCCAAACTCCGATGGGACCAGGTCGAGTGAAGTGAGTGTAAGCATAGTCGACTCCTTGCAGTAGCGCCGGCGCCATTGCACAATTTGGGAAAAGCATCAAACTTGAAGTCAGTTGAATGAATCCCCAAACATGTTTATAAACACGGTCTTGTTTATAAACTCGTCCTGCCTTTCGCTTCCTCAAGCTTTTTATCATTGGTAGAGATACTGCCCTCAGTGCCCTCAGCAATCCTCTCTTTGCACACCATGGATCACGCAATCATCGCAGCGAAAATGACGTACATCAAATACCACTCCGCTATCGTCCACAACTTCAATGATTCAGGTGAGTTCTCCATCAAAGACCTTCCGCTCATTGATGCCCCCAATACCAAAGGCAAGAAGTTCAAGGAGTTCTTCCACATCGTAGAGGGGGTTTCTGCTGCAGATTGCGATATCATCCGCAATGTCTACAACTCGGACCCGCCCAAGGTTAACGAGCTACCTGACTCAGTGCGTCCTCGTGATGCCCTTGGAGACTCCTGCGTATTGCAAATGGCCCTATATCCCCTGAGCAGGACGGCAAGTACACGGTACTCAAGTTCTTTCACTCCTCCGCTTTCATTCCTCTGGGACTTGCCAAAGCCTTCTGTGCACATAAGGTAAGGGTCATCAACTACCAGGTCGCGGACAACAACGATCACGTCAAGTGCGCTTTCCTCTACATGCTTAACCGCATCCAGGGAGAGCAATGGTTGACGCAATCATTGGTGAACAAGGTGTCTGCCAAAGCCATGAAGAAGGACGATTCGGGTGATGGGAAAAACTGGGAGCCCAGTGACAACGAGCTACGTGAGGGTATCGCCTTTATCAACGACTACGCGCCTCTGTCCAACACCAAGAACGAACAGTTCTTGTGGTGTCTACTCAATGTTCGCGACCGCGAGTCTCCCATCTATGGCTGGCCCCACCATGTTGTCAACAAAGCTTGCATCAATCGGTCCACGGGCAACTCACAAAGTGATCCAGAATATTTCTTTCCACTTCTACTACATGACTTGGACCAAAGCTTTTTGGAGAAGGTCGTGCCGCTGGTGATGCCCACTATGACTGGGCATGGGCTTATCCTTTTGGGCCGTGCAGGTGTTGGAAAAACGCCCACTGCCATCATCCTCGCGATGGCCGTCGCCCGCCACCTCGTGGTAACTCGTGGTCTTGATGGCCACATTCCTGGATTTAGAAGATCGAAGCAGATCGACGGATTCCGGGAAAGGCCTGGCGAGTTGCATGTACCGGTTCTCCTCGATGACCCCTTGTTGCACTCCATGAACATGGAGGATATCAAATCCTTTCTCGATGTGGCCGAGAACACCCTGGTGGATGCCCGGTATAGGGCCGCCAAGTTTGTCCGCAACCAAGTCCGCATTCTCCCCAACAATGAATGGGGGGCGGAGAAGGAGCCACGAATGACCATGGGCGACAAGATTGATTGGCAGGCCTTCCATGATATGTTCAGTCCTACTGTCAATAATGCTTCGCTTCCCCACCTCATGGCCATTCTGAAGCGGGCTTCGGTGGTCATTGCCGGTGAATTGGCCATTTATGTTCGCTTGGCAAGCGAGCAGCCGGACCAGGTCATACACCGGTTCGGTTCCTGTTCCATGCTGAAGGATTGGTTGAAGCCCAACAACAAGAAGTTCTACAACTTCTACAAGGAAGGCCAGCATGTGAAATTCCCCGGCTATGAGGAAGCTCTTGAAGCTGAGGCCAATTTGGTGAGCGAGTTACTTGCTTCTCCTTCCGAGAAGGAGTATTTGGCCAGGGGGCGGTCCCACGATCAGTGGGCTGAGGCTTATGGCGGGTCACTGACCACGCCAAGAGGCAACATGTCGACGGCGGCTACCACCAATAGTCCAGCGATTACATCACCCCCTGCCAAGCAACAGAGGGTCGAGCACGACGAGGATGCGGACGAAGAGGCCGCGGGTTACATGCACTCCTGCGACTGATTCAACTCTTATAGCGAGGTGAACCATTTTGACCACGCAGATCCTCTGACAAGGACCGTTAACGGATGCCCGTTGGAAAACCAGAGAGCCTGCATACACACATTCACACCCAGCATCTGCCTGCATTGAACTCTGTCTCACTTCATTAGACATCTGGTGTCAAGTTTTGAGATCTTTAGACTTTAGATCCATCATGCCGACGACGATCAAGCGTCCAGCGGCTGCCCTTCCGCCCGCCAGAGCTGTGTATAAAACACATCTCACACAATGCTTTTGCTCTTCGAACTCCGTCCTGAAGCCAGGTCACGAGATCAATGCCATCCTCTACGGCATGAGCGGAATGGAACGCATTATCGTGAAGAGCTTCCGCTGTTCCAGCTTCGGGTGCAGGAAAACGTACGGGCCAAATTTTGTTTGGGATCTCTCTCACAAGTACAACACTGCCACCCCCAAGGACATTGAAGAGATCGGGGCTTACTTTGTGGGGACGAAGATTGGCTTTACGGCGAACTACTTGAAGTACCATAGCTTCTTGGAGTTCCGCGCCTCTGTGTCTGCTATGGCAATTAAGCACACATACCAGCACACTTTCAACACCGCTCATGGAGAGCAGTCAAACTGGTTTGCAAAGATGCACGCCTCCGCCATTATGTCGTGGATAGCCGTCCAGGAACTATATCCACTACAGCTACATCTCAGCATCAAGATCGGCGACGAGGTCACGCCTCATGCTCTCCAAGCATACCATGAACACCTCCATCTCAAGGTCTTTCCACCGAAGCACAAGAATACAGTCAAAGAGCTTGTCGCTGATGGGCATCAGAAAGTCCACATCAAATGCGCAAACTCGCGCAAGCATGCAGGCAAACCTCCCAGCCATGGTCGCATAAAGCCGTTTGGCCATGGTTGGTTCATGTTGGTCCATCCTCGTGATCTTCGCATTCTGGCTGTCAGATCCATGTCTGTTCCGGAGAACAATGAGATCCTCTATAAGTCGCTCCTCGAAATCTTGCCTTTGTACAAGCACCTGGATGGCCTAATCATGGACCGTGCTTGTGGCTTCTTGCCCACAGCCAAGGCTGACAAGAACCTGAAACAAGTCAAATACTGGAGCATCGACGGCTTCCATGCCAAGGGCCACACCAAAGGATGTCCTTGCAACCCCATCTACAAGAAGAGGTTGGCCAAAAGGTTCAAGGGGGTAAACTCCTCGGCGTGTGAACAAGTCTTTTCGTGGTTTAGAGGGTACGCACGACTTCTCAACGAGAGTTCCCCTCTGCGCCATAGTTTCAAGGTGTTGTACTTTGTGAAGTTGCATAATTGTGCAGTGGAGCAGAAGCAGTCCATGTACCTGAATCGCTATGTTCGCTCCGGTAAGAAAGCCAAGCGACCTTACTCATGTGGCAAGAAGACAGTCGCTAAAAAGCGACCTGCAGCAGCCATGAGCTAAGCTCAGAGGTACACGTGTGTGCATCAGGCAGAGCAGTCGGGCAAAATCAGCCAGAATGCATTACTGTCGGCACCACCACTAGTTTTGAACTTGTTCTGTTTGCACTTTGCATGTCAGCGCATCCAAGGTATGCTTCGTCATCCTCGCAACTTGGAGTGTACTATACTTATTGTAATGATATTTCCAATAAACATATCCCTAATCCCTTCAAAAGTGGGTTTTCAAAAACCCAGGCCCCACAGCAACCTGCTCTCTCTCTCTATATATATATATATATATATACATGTATAGATATTTGTATAATTTCTTGAAAGCCTGGACGTGCTCAGGGAGATGGATTTGCTTACCACAGGCGCTTATACACAGGGACAGCCTCTCCCCAGAGGGTCTACAGGAAAAAATAACCTAAACGTGACAAAGGCGAGGGCCGTGTGTTTGAGAAAATCGTCAATGCTTAGACACAGTACTGCTGAGCTGGCCCGAAGCCACCCCCAAAGCTGTGGCAAATAATCATCAACTAATCGAGTTTGAGTGATGGACATAGGCATAGATATGCAAAAACCGAAAACTCAAACAAGCAGTTCTGTTTCTCCTGAAATCTACGCTTGTTTCAAGTGCCCCGGCTCGCATGTTAAGCCGACAAGTCCTAAACGAACACCAAAAGCTCGCCAAATCGAACCTGACACCCCAAAGCCGTTATCCAAACACTGCAAGCCCCCAGTAGAGCACAAAGCCATCCAAGTTTGGCTCTACCACCCTTTCTTTGGCAGAATTTGGCCTCTGATCGTGACCACATATCCCCAAACCTGCGGGGAAGAATCCCTAAAGCTCTATGCAAAGTTTCCGAGTACATTGTTATAATACGGATCCTACTAAATAGGGTACTATATTAGGGTCCCTATGCAAGCCAAGGGCATGCGACCCGAGGCCCTAAAGGCGCTGCATGAAAGAATTGATGTACTAGAATCCCTGTAGTTGAGACACAGACACAATAACGAACAGCCCGTTACGGTTGTAACCAAAATGGAAAGTAAGACCCCAAAACCCTTAGACACGAAATCTATTCAAAGAGGTGAATTTTGCAAGATGTGGGGCAGTCTTCGCCCCCTCCAAAGGTAAAGATCTTCTTCACCGAAGACCTTTGTGCGAAATTTCTTCAGGGTGTGAGGCTCAGCATTTAGAGGTTTAGGGCTTGGCGGGTTTAGGGGTTGAGTCAGATTGGGAAACTCCTGCGGTGAGAACGGGGGAGTTGTACTACTCCCAGCCCCCGGAGCGGCGTCCGAGTCTAGACTTACCTTGGGTTAGTAAGGAATGGAGGAATGGGTGCAATTATAACTACTATTACTACCATTCTTCCATTCCCTACTAACCAATTTTAAGTAGAGACTTGTGCTGACAAGGCCTCGGTCTAGACCGAACATAGGTGTGTCCTGACGGATAGTTGTCAAAATTATGGACCCTTTTGGGTACCCTAAAAATAAGTGCCGTATCATAATAAGGACCCAGAAAGAGACCTTAATTTTGACAACCACCCTCGATGTCACCCAGACCAAGGCGAACAAAGAGATCTTTGAGCCCCCTGCGCGTAGACCGCACTCATCCTTGGCTGGATCCGATTTTTTCGAAACTGTTTCCCTACAGGACTTCTGTAAGGGTTTCGGCACGGGATCCTATGATCGGGGGTGGATTTGTCCAGACTGTTTCCTACAAGGCTTCCTTAAGGACAGAGCTTCTTTAAGGGTTTCGACAGGGGATCCTACGATGGGGGGTTTAGGGTTTAGGGTTTTAGGGTCCTAAACCCTAAACCCTAAACCCAAAACCCTAGGGTGGAAGTACAGGTCTGAGGATGGTAGGGCATGGTGCTGTCAAGGTTGCTCCTGAGTATTTAGAAGAGGGCCAGGGCTTCAGGAGGGGGGTATGTGGGGGTTTCGGAAAATAGGGGACCCTACTACATATAGTACCCTGAATAATAGGATCCATACTATAAGGATCCCAAAGTAAGGTGCCCTAATTTTTGGAACCTCCCATGTTGGTATAATGCGAGGGTGTGGCCCGTATACTCACATCGAAGCTCGGGCTTCGCCAAACTTTGGCTAGAATGAAGTAATCAAGCTTCAAAGCATCATGTGTTGTGTGTGTACATACATATTGCAAGAGTTCTACACATAAAGGTGTAGAGAGTGCTGTCGGTATACACGGGCTAAAGAAAGAGGAACAGTCAAACAGGCTTAGATGTAAGGCCCCTGTCTGAACACCTAACCCTACTGCCACCCAAAACCGCAAACCAATCCCAAGCCTGAGCCCTGCACCCCAAGCCCACATCTCAAACCTGGAACCTTGAGACGCTCCCGGACCCCTGCTTGGAGGATCATGGGACTTAGTAAGTAAGGTTATAAGTACCTTAATTGGGGTTAGAAGTGTATAGTTACCCTAACTATAAGCCTAGTTACTAAGTCACATGATCCTTTAAGTAGGGACTCTCGTGAACCTGCAAGGCTTGAGATTTTCGGCCGAGCATCCATTGCCTCGATGATGGAGCACCGACGTTGGTGAACTGCCTGCATTCCGCCGGGGGGTTCTGGGCTCTTAAGGAACCAGGGAGAAAAAAGTGTAGACTTTAATTTCATAAAGGTTCCTTTAAGGAAAAAGCATTAAAGTATGGTACTTCAAAGCCCAGGGGCCCAGTTATAGGCTCTAGGGCTACCGGGATTGGGCTAGGGTTAGGATGCTTAGGCCGACCAATCTCAGAGTCGCATGTGGACCGACTTGGTTTTGCATGTTTAGCTCCTTTCCTCTTGTGCACCAATCTTCAGTTAGGGAATGTAGACGGGTAAAACAGAAGGACATGGAAACAGATGCGACAAGCCCCCGGCTTGGGACTCTCAATCCTACACCGGAGAATGCATGGACCTCCATTCTGCATCGTTTGCTGCGACCAGCCACCTTTCAGACTTTCAATACTTCGGGCTTGACAGCTTTACATTAGTTCGGGTTTGGGGCGTACGGGATCATGGTGTAATCGGGACTCTGGTCGTCTCGGCCTTAGCTGGGAGGTTCAGCGTCCAGGCATATGCTTGAGTATCATTAAGAAGAAGAATAGGACTATTAGAAAGCAATATCGGCAGAAGCCCACGAGGTCTGAGTGTTGGCTTTCTGCTGGACATCTCTGCACTTGGGGGGAAACATGAACTCTGGTCGTTGAGTTACACCCACGGCCCCTGCAAACCTTTGAATGCCAAACGGCTAGCAACACTCCAGTGCCCTACGATGCCCTACTTGACGCGCGCATACGCCTGCATGCCCTGACACATGATGAACTAGGGATCCATGCAGCGTGGATGCCTTTGTGGCCCTCCACCAACAAGGCGCTGTAAGAGTTTAGAGTTCCAAGATAAAACATATGCGGTTATTGGGCATGATGTTGGTGATGACGAGCGCTAAGACTCATGTTGCTTATTCCTTATCGTCATCATGACCACCTCCAGCATCCCACACCCATTGCTTCTATCATGGATAAGGCATGGGTGAGTATTGCCATAAGATGACAATTTACGTCTAAGTCTTCTGTGCGCTAGCAAGACCAACACTTCAGTCATCGGTCTGGAAATCTGTTACTTAGTTGCTGAGTTCACAACCCCAAAACGTGTACACATTCAGGTTTATGGTGGGTAGTATTGTCCCGAAACGTGTGAAGTGTATCCACTCAGCTACTAAGGTTCGAAGCAGTCGCAGGCGAAGCAGTAATAAGGCAGTGACAGCAGCAGCTCTATAAAGCGGGGAGTTACACTGCAACATCGGGATGCAGGCTTAGTGTGTAGACGGTATCTCCGGTAGCCTCAATCTTGAACTTCTTCTTGCAGCTGTTCAAGTTGTTGACTGTGTACCGCTATGACAAACCACTACTCCACAAACACCAACCTTAAATTAGTTGAGTCCCTTTCATACCAAGATCCCGTAAGGCCCTGCACCTACCCGAAGTCCAAGCCCTTCAGCCCGTACTCAAACCGTGAACACAAGAGCTTGGAGCCCGGCAAGGGCAGGCAAAGCAAAGCTAGTGACCACTGCATTGCCCGGGAGTGGGTCGTACCCAAAACTCCGGCAACTTCTATCTGATCTACGTGAGCTATGGGCTGAGAGTTCATGGGAAAGGTATCATGGTGATGCTGCTTTGCTTCGTGTTTTCGGAAGCACCCACACAGGAACATGAGCTGACCGCTAGGCTAAACGTTTCATAACATGCTACGGTACCTCGGTCCCTGGGAAGCCAAATCAGCAGCAAGTGAAGAACTACTTGCGAATCTCGAATAGATTTAGTTTCGATCTAGAATCCCCAAAGTAGGCCCCCTGGAGTCCAGGGTTGAGGCTTTAGTAGGTGACGGGACAATGCTCGAATCGGACTTAGGAGACGAAATCAAAAGAGTCTAGATCTCAGTGCTGCCAGGCATGTCACCAACCAGCAACGGGGCAACGCTGGACTAGACCTCCTGCAAACCCCTACACTACGTCGTATCTCTACTGCGCTGCGATGCCCACAGGATAGTTCGGCTCCAGCCAACACAACCTCCTC
Source organism: Symbiodinium sp. CCMP2592 (assembly GCA_905221615.1). Lineage (NCBI taxonomy): Eukaryota > Dinophyceae > Suessiales > Symbiodiniaceae > Symbiodinium > Symbiodinium sp. CCMP2592. The sequence goes on from CAJNDT010000580.1 coordinate 476,336, forward strand.
GACCTCCCGCAACGCTTCACAGGCTTACAGTTTCGAGCTCACGGCCTTTATCCATTTCGCAGAACCGACTCTGGGTCCGAAACCATGGATTGAAAATAGGATATGAGATTCAGCCTTGAGCAAACAACCCCTCAATGCCCTGAATCCTGAATGCCAGTAAAGCACGATAGAATCTACCCAAGGGCCCCAAAGTAGTTCCTTTTTGGGAGTACCTTATAGGATTCTATATATGAACCCCAAAAAGGAACTACTTTGGGGCCTATGGGTAGAAGCAGCCGGGCTCGTTGCGATCCATTCGCGTGCCTTCAGGCCGAGTTCAACACCTGGAGCTTCCATAGTTGGGGCTGCAAGCTTAATGGGGACCCCTACCCCATAAAGGGCTATATAATGGGTATATGATAGCTATATTAAGGGTATATACCTAGGGTTCCTTATTAAGGGTCGGTTCAAGGCTCAGCATGAAGGCCTGCAGCTTATGGTGGCTTTGAGGGTTTCAGGGTTTAGGGCTTCCGAAGTTTAGGGCCTTAAGTTTAGGGTTCACGGTCTTGCAGGAAGCCAGGGTCTACGGATTTTGTGGTTGCTACGTCCTTGGGGCTCGTGTTTCGCGGGTGGTTGTCCTTCCGACTGTGTCTGAGCTTTTCTATGTGGGGATCAGCGCCAGTCAAAAGCGAATACCTTCAGCGTCGACCGAAGCAATTCGTAACAAGGTCAGGTTCAGTACTGTTAAGACCAATTCGGCACCCTATTCTCAAACATGAAGATGCCGGTAGGAGTTACGTGGACTTCCATCTGTGCCGGCTTCATTTACCGCCGCTCAAAATCTTCAAAACTCGAAACCAGAACGAAAACGCCAACATCCAATAAATCCCAGGCTCAAACCTGGAAGCCCCAAGCCCAGAACCCCAGACCCAAACCCATTTAAAGCCCGTTTCAGAATCCCATGAACCATTAACCCAGGATCGCATGTCAGGGTTTTGCGTCTCGGGACGTCAGGACTTCGGAGGCGTCTTGGTTTGGGCTCCTGTCCGGCAGCCTCTCGCACAGCTTATTCAATTTAAATCGCTTGGGATTTAAGAAACTTACACAAAAAAAACTCCTAAACCCTAAACCTGATAAACTCCTAAGCGCTAAACCCTAAACAACCCCAAACCCGATAAACTCCCAATCCCTAATCCCTAAACCCCAACCCCGCCAAACTCCCAAACTCTAAACCCTCAACCCCCCAAAAACAAGTGGCCCTGAAGCCTCATCCTCAACCCTAAACCCTATGATTCCTGTCTTTCAGCCATACAAGCCCTATAGACCCTATAAAAAGCGAAGCCGTAAATCCTGCCTATAAGCCATATAAGCTCTATAAACCCGGGCAACCCTAAACCCCTATAAGCCCTAATCCTCAACCCTAAACCCTATAAATCCTGTCTATCAGGCATATAAGCTCTATAAACCCTATAAACCCTATGTAAACCCCTATAAGCCCTAGTCCTCAACCCCTAAACCAGCAGAAGCTCTTTGAGGCCCCGTCCCGCCAGCTTCTTCAAACCTGCCGGGGGCGAAGGCCGCAAAGGGATTTATGAAATTAGGGCTTTTAAGTTTTAGGGTTTAGGGTTAGAGTTTAGGGTTTATGAGGTTTAGGGTACAGGGTTTTCGGGTTAGGTTGTAGGATCTAGATTAGGATTTGAAGGGTTCGGCATTTAGGCTGTTTTTAACACTTTGGGGTTTGTTGATGGGATCTAGGGTTTAGGATGTAGGGTTCAGGCTCAGGGGTTTGGGACCTTGAGATTCGGTCCATCTTTTGCAGGGCTCAAGTCTAGACCTCAGCATGTCATGAAATGGCTGGCGTGAATTTGCTTTCCCAGTGCCTTCTGCAAGCTCACCCACGGTGATCTCGCCAGGCTCACGAAGCCTCGTCACGCACTCCCAAGCCATTCAAAGCCTCAAACCGAAATACGCTGAAAACCCAGGAAGTTATCGAATCATGAGCACCTACCAGAAATTTCGCAGAGCCATCTCAATTTCATAACTTCCGATGCAGGGTTTAGTTTGAGGGTTCTGGGCTGTTGGGATTTGTAGGGGTTTTGGGTTAACCGGGGCCTATGGGACGCTAGTCCACAGATCTGACATGACTGCATCATGAAGCTTTGGAAAATTCCTTACTACCAAGATCCCAGGAGCTGCGAAACTACGGGGATCTTGGAGGAGGATGGAGGAGCGCAGCTGTCGCATAGGTCCCTAAACCTTAAACCCTAAACCGCACTATTCTCACCTGCCCACGCAGAAACTCCGAAAAAGCCATGCCCTTTCGGATGCGATGACACGTAGAGACGTTGAGCAAAGCCACGCCGCGGTAAGCTCGTGAAGCTCATGACCGGGGTTTTAGCCGACGGGTTCAAATAGTTAATTGTCCTATCAAACACGTACGCCGATGGAAATCCATAAGTACTGTCACTGTGGATAAGAACGAACTGTGGGCCAATATCTCGGAAAGTCTTGGGGGAGGGCATAAAAAAAAAAAACTCTTCACACAGGGGCCATAGCCGGGTTCTTGCATTGCTGCGATACAGTGCTCACACACGGAAGAAAGCTGAACTCTTGCATCGCAAATCGGGCGAGCTTCGACATCCGGCACTCCAGCTTTCAACGCCTGAAAGCTCGGAAACCAGTAGACGCAAACACGAAGAAAGCACCGAAACCCTTGAATTCCTGATTGATCATGATAAACCCTCAACACCAAACCTGCACACCCGGGATTCCTGAACTCTCCGCTGCCAAAAGCAGGCTTACAGCCCTGATCCTCATGATCTGTTGCTGGATGTCCGTGGGCCGTACACGTAGTCAGCCGTGGTGGAGCCAGGACCCAAGATGATCCTTAGCACATGTTTACTGTGTCTCTTGGTGTGGCTTCTGATATAAGTTTTGGGTGTCTATGGGGTTCAAGGTGTCGGCTGGAAGTTGCTGTAAGAAGTTTGAGGTCGTCGAGCTTGTGATTGACGCTTCAGCAGATCACGGCATCTTGTCATCAAAATCTCCAGCAGCGAAGCCAAGCCACAGAGTTTCTCTAGGCTCCCCGCGAGCCATCCTCCTCGACGCCCACACCGTCGACGAGAAAGCTGTACCTTGTACGATTGCTAAACTAACATACATCACACATTCATGCAGTATTGCTAACATGTGTAATTATCAATATTTGTCTCATATGACGGAGTCCAGCTTCTGGGCAACTCCTTATGACTTGCTGGCATCTGCAGCAGACCACGAACTTAGCCAGAGCAAGGGCCAGGAATGTCGATAGCGCATCATCATGCACCCTGAAATCACATGAGCTTCGCAAAAAAGCACGACTGCACCACTGCCATCACCTGGCATCATGCACACCCCTGCCACGGATCACGATGCACTGGTGCGCTACGATCCAGATGTAAAGGGGAGGCAGCTGGCCGAAGAACGAGCTGTCACAAGACCGTCGCAGATCTGCTCCAACATCAATCTCAAGTGAGGGTTTAGGGTGTAGGATCTGGGTTATGAGTTACGATGATCAGGTTCTCAGGAGTTTAGGATCTGGGTTATGATGTGCTACACAGGTGACAGAAGTGCACTGACCTATCATATTCTGTGTGCTTATGCATCGCTTCACGCTCCGGTTTAGGGCTTGGGCCAATGCTTTGGATTCGGGATCGCAGGTTCGTATTCTGGGGTGTAAACTTGAAAGATAATTACATCCTATAAATCCTCCTAAACTCCACACCAAAACCGGAAGCCTACCGAAACTACTGCAGTCAAAGAGCTCGGCATATTCTCGAGCTTCCAGAGGCAGGCCGATGCGCACCGCATCGCCCACCGCACCCGAGGCCTCGAGTTCCGCCATGATTATGGGACTTACTAGTTACAAGGTTATAAGTACCTTAATTGGGGTTTTAAGTATAGTTACCCTAATTAAAGAAACACCCTAGTTAGTTACTAAGTCCCATGATCCTCTAATTACGGCTCCAAACAAGCACATAAGCAAAAATGCGGATAGGGATAGCCCATATAATACCCCCCTTAAAATGAAGCCCAATAAGGTGGGGATATCCCTACAACATGCTTATGCTTATGTGCTTTTTGGATCCCTAAATGATATCGGGTCCATGATTCACGGCCTAGGGTTCAGGGTTCGGCGCTTACAGGGTTTTTTTGTTTTGGGCGGGGCTTAGGTCTGGTTGCTTAGGATTCAAGGCGTAGGGGCAAGATTTCAAGATTTAGGATTAGAATAGGGCTGAGGCGATGGATGCTGGAATTGTAGCGGGGCAATGCGGACCACTCGATTCCCCAGATTTCAGAATCCTTGTTGAAGGGAGCGAGCCACACCGACATGTCGGCCAAAACTTCGAGCTCTTCGGGCCGTCATGGAATCCCGTCCAAAACATCCGTTGAACGAACCCCGAAACTCCGAAGCTCTGTACTGCTTGGGTTTAGGGAGTAGGGTTTAGAGGTTTCGGTACATCTAAACGAGAGGGCTCTGTACTGAGATTGCTTGGGGTCGTTTAATGGGCGATAAGGAGGCCAGGCTAAGGGCCCAGTTTACGAGCGATGTACTGCAACCCTATACCCTGAACCCTAAACGCGAAACCCGGAACCCTAAACCGGCATGCCATCTCACGACCAAAACCCAACGAGGCTTCCAAGAGGCATCCGGCACCGGTCTCGCAAAAGCGCCCCATCTCTGGTAGACCTCCCCCGAGTGTTGCCAAGTACCCTCGGTCTGCAAACCTAAAACTCAGAACCCTGAAAACCAAAGCGGTCTATTACAAGCTCCTTGGCTGTGGGTATAGGTTGTGGGGGGGGGGGGAGTTCTACCAATACAGGTTTAGGGTTTAAGGTTTAGGATTCAGAGTTAAGGGTTTAAGGTTTAGGGTTTAGGGTTAAACTCCCGAAACCCAAACCCTAAGAGCGCACATGTCAAGGATTTGGGCTGGGTACTTGGCGGAGCGCGAGCTGATGCTCCTTGACGGGCTTTAAATGCTTAATACAGGAGCTTTAATACTTAGAATGGGGTTTTGGGGCCCATTATGCTATACTGATAATAAGGGTCACCCAAAATAGCATAGGTAGTTATTCAGGCCCCCATAGTAGGTTTCTTAGGGATATCCTGTGTGTTGAGAACGTATTTTTCGCGACGCCCGGGTCTGTCTTCATCCGGAAGTCTTGTCCCCCACGACTTCTACAGCTTTCTCCTACTTGTCGGGTATCATGGGGAACTGAAGGTTAACCTTTTTGGTTATATAGGGGTTATATAGGGACTATACTACCCAAACAAGGTTAAAGGTTACCTACTCGACTACTAGGTTCTGCACATGAGCCCAGCAAGATCTTTAACAACCAGGAAACTTTTTTATGACTAGGGCGTCAGGAAACGAAGCATATCCCATGTTGCTATCTAGCCCACACCACCACACTGAAGCCTAAACAACAACATAAGATAACATTAGCACCCCTAACCCGGCAGCGTACAGGGTCCTCGCAATGAAGAAAACCCTCAAAACGAAACGGACGTGCCAAATCCCGAGCGACCTAGAGCCCTCGCAAGATTCGAAGAAGTCCTTGAAGTAACCTTGAACCCTTAACAGAAACCTTACAGACCTCATGAAGTAACCCTGCCCATAAACCGTAAACCCTGACCCTACGAGCCGAAGTGCTCTTGTCGCACCTGACCGGTCTTCGTGTTCCGCGTCTCCATCTGCGAGACCTGCTTTTGGCTGCGTGGATGTAAGGTTGAGGGTAAAGTTTAAACTAAGGCTTTGGGTTTAAAGGCTTAGGGTTCACGTCTTGTAGGGTTTACAAAATTCATCGGATGGGGGGGGGGGGGGGTGCTTCTCGTATTGGGTGTGCGTATCTATATATATATATATGTATGTATGTGTAAATATGAACGTAAATGTAAACGTAGATACATATATATATATATATGTGCACATGAATGCTTTTATATGCATATGCAAATGTTGTGAATGTAGCTGTGTATGTGTATATATGCATATGTGTAGGTGTAGGTGTATGTATATGCATCTGTGTATACACCTGTGGAAGCATATGTATATGTATATGTATATGTATGTGTATGCACATAACTATGAACGTATAAGCGGAAGCAGCAAACTAACTACCTACATGAACAAACAAAAAATAAATACACAACAACAAAAAGATACCCACAAAAGTCACATGCATATCTACCTACGCAATATGTATGTACGTCTCTATAAATAAATATATATATATATATATATATATATATATATATATGGTCACCCCCCCCCCCCATGACAGACCATCCCCTTCAAAACATCGCTCCCACCGGCGTGTTCGTGCTTTTTCCGGGGTATCGAGTTTGAGCCCTCCGAACGTATCCCTGGAACCACCAAAAGACTGAGACCAGAAAGCAGCACGATAAGTCGCGCGGGTGTCCTACCAAGAAAGGAATTACAGAGCACACGTGTATGGATGAGGGTTGTGCTGATACACTACATAGTAAGCACTACACAGTAATCTTACTTGAGTCATATATAGAGCAGATTCCAGCATTTCCGAAATTTCCAAAATTCTCTCCCCTAACTTTCCGGATTTCCAAAATTTCCAAAATTTCCAAAAAGTCCGCCCTTATGTTTTGGAAAAATCCTGTCGACTAGGTCGGTAAATTTTGGAAATTTTGGAAATTTTGGAAATATTGGAAATTTTTGGAAATTTTGGAAATTTTGGAAATTTTGGAAATTTTAGAAATTTTGGAAATTTTGGAAATCCGGAAAGTTAGGGGAGAGAATTTTGGAAATCTTGGAAATGCTGGAATCTGCTCTATATATGACTCAAGTAAGATTACTGTGTAGTGCTTTTAACACTAACGTTGACATTTATATTAATGCTTTTATTACGAATATGCACATTACTAATACTATTATTAACATTAATACTTCTACCCCTACCAAGAGTCATATTCATATTGATATTAATGCCAATACTAACAGACACCTGTGTATACTAATGTCCGCAGATATACATACCACTATCTGAAAAGCAAATATATCAATGCATTCGTGTACTAACGTAGTATAATCGTATTTAATTTGTCATATACCCAGTTTCCAACGTGACAATATACTACTTGTTAACGTCTGATTATACTGTACTGATATGCTAACTTGCTAAGACACGAATACTGTAATATGCAAGTACACTGACACATGGCAATGATATACTAACATATGGATACACCAAAAAAGTTGGTAGATAATATACGAACATGATAAATGAAGTAGCATACCAGGATACTCATACACTAATATGTTAATAATCGAAGATAATAGCACACCAATATACTAATGTACTCATGCACGAACGTGCGCATGCATTAATATACTAAGAGCATACAAACATACAGGTATACAAACATATTACTGTTCGAATACATTATAATGTGTTGGTGTACTAAGCTGTTTATATAATCTATCAGTATACTAATATATCAAAACTAATTATAGTATTGATACACATACTAGCACGTCCGCGAATATTACACTGATGTTAAATTCATCATTAAGGCTGATTAAAACTGACATCGACATTGGCACTGGCATTAACACTAGTTATCACTAAATATGCTAGTGTACTAATATACGAATACTGTAAAAGGCAAGTACACTGACATGTTCACATGCCATTATGCCAACATATTGATATACCTATAAGCTATTAGGTAAAATACGAATATAGTAAATGTAGTAATAGACCACTATAATAATATACTAATATACTACTACGTTAACATACGAAAATCATGATACACCAATATACTAATGTACTCATGCACCAACGTACTAATATACTCGCGCAATCTTCAACTATGCAAATATACTATTGTTCGAATACATTACTGTATTATATTAAGCTCAAAATAAACGAATCAATCAGTATATTCACATATCAAAACTATTTATAATACTGATACTAATACCAACACTTCTGTGAATAATAAACAGATACTAAAACCAGCATTCAGACTGATACTAATACTAACACGAGTACTATTACTTTCATTGACATCGACACTGGCACTAACACCAGCACGAACATAATCACGAGTTCATATTTACTTTTATTGATATGTATACTTTTATTCAATACTAATACTAATACTGATGCTAATACTAATACTAAATACCAATACCAATACTAGTACTAAAACAATACCCATCCTAATATCAATACTACCACAAAACTATTACTCATATGAACATGTGGAGAACGGAAACCCAAAGGGGCAGCACGCACCCTCGTTTTCCGTCCAAGCAGAATGTCCAACGACCGTGACAGGTCGAACGTCCGCCCAGGACGGGCTGCGCGCAATTGCGTCGCGGCAACGAGAAGCTACCAACGACACACTGCCGTGCTCACTTGAGCCAAAAATGTTATGAATACGAATTACAGAAGAGCATGCATAAAAGCATACAGCACAACAGCCAGCCCGCAGACTATGTACAGTTACATTCGCCCCTCAGCCGAGAGCACGATAGAGCCGTAGGATTCCGCGGGCGGCCGGAGGCCGTAAAACTGACCTACAGACCCTGCCCTCCTACAAACCCTTCGCACTCAGCACAAGACCTTCGTTTTTCACGGCCTGTGCTGCACGAGGCTCTGGTTTCCTACTGTACACAGCCTGCGCCGCACTGCGGCCACAGGGCTGGTGAAACGAGCAGCTGAAGCTGCGGCGTTACTCCACGCGCTTCGGGAGCACTACCGTGCCTCCCTAGCCGCTCCCGTCAAAGACCTGTAGAGCGGATACGCCACCCTGTCGTCTCATCGGAAAGCAGCTAGGTGCTGCGACCAAAACTGAAGTTGCCACAGGTGGCTAGAAGGGCGGAGCGCAGTCCGCGACTTCTAGTCCACGGTCACTGCGGCTCCACGTTGGGTTGCGCGGCGGGCTGCTGGACATTTGAGGGTTTTGCCCGCCCGCGGTGGTTCCGCTGAGGTGCTTCGAACTCCTCGAGCTTCAGCGCCTTGGACCACTCGGTGCCAAACGAATCTAGCCACTTTTGGCTAAATTCAGAGGTCAGCACACTGGCGACCGCGATGCCGACCTCCGCGTTGGCCCGTGAACTAGCACTAAAGTTTAGGCTTCCTATCACGGCGCTAACTGTGGAGTCCGGCCTCGTCACGAGCACCGTCTTGGCGTGGTGGATGCCCGCGAGGCCTGCGCCGATGCTCACGTCCGTGCGGTTCTCGGCGGCGTAAGCCGCCTTGACCGAGGTGCCCTTGCCGACACGGACCTGGACGCCAGCCGCCCCTAGCTCCTTGAGGGACTGCAGCTGGAGCTTGGTCCGGCTCGTCTGCGAGTTGTCGGCAAGCACGTGGGCTCGGGCGCCTCGCTCCAGCGAGGACACGAGGGCTCCAACCAAAGGCTTGCTATCGAAGCTGTAGGCTCGCACGTAAACGTGGTCCCCATGCCCAGCGTCCGATAGCATCATTTGTACCACAGCGTGATACTCCGGAAGGGTCAGAAACTTGACCCCGGCTCGCTCGAAGCCGTCAGGGATCGGGAAGTCTCTGACACGGCGTGCCTGGCTCGACATGGGAGCTGCCAGGGCCGGAGACGCTGCAGAGGTACTTTGGCGGGGAGCCTCTGCTGCAGGCGTCTTCGGGACAGTCTCTGTCGGAGGCGCCGACACTGTGGCCACCTCCTGGCGGCCTCTGAGCCTGGTAATGCCGTCAAGGCAGCCCTCAGACGGGTTGCCGACATTCCGGGCTCTTTCCGAGAGCGACCTCGCCTTCGACACCATGCCGGAAAGGCACCCCTGTTCCAGGGCCGGCGGGCCGAGGATTGCACGGGCCCGTCTAGTCGCGGCCGGGGCAACGGACAGCGTTGGGGCAGCGCTCGCGCCTGTCACGGCCACGAGTTGCCCCGCAGCTTCAACAGCGCGTTCTATGTGACCGCAACGTCCCTCGTTGAGGAATGCCTTGCAGTCGCAGCCTGCGCCATCCGCGCCCGACCCGATCTTCACCAGGACTCTGTGTGCGCCGGCCTTAGTCTTCGAGGCTACCTCAAAGACGGCCTCCCGGCCTTCGAGCGACACCAGAACAGCATTCCCAAAGGGGTTACCGTTCATGGCGTGCATTAGCCGGTTAGTGGCGACACGTCCGGCCCACCACAGCACTACGGCCGCGAACGTCCACAGTAGGACGACGGCCGTCAAGCCAACCACGCGGACACCCCGAACGAGGATACCAGAGGATTCCTCGATGAGGTCCTCCGCCGCAGTGGCAACTGCAGTGAGGCTCACGTGTGCCACCTCTCTGGCACCGCGCTCAACAGTGAAGAGGGTAGGCGCCAGCGCAGCGGCCACCAAACCCATCTTCCATCCAATGTTGCCCGTTGTGGCGTGGGCTGCGCGATTGCGCGCTCTCCTGGAGAGAGCCCAGCTGGAGACCGCAGCGCCTATCGAGCGCACGGCCCCAAGGAACCCACCACGGTTCGAGGGCCCGGAAGAGACAGCGGGGCGAGAAGAAACGGCAGGGGCCTCGGGCGCCACTCTGTGGCCACCCGGGCCACGCAGTGGGAGCGTGAGGGCGGGCTGCCCAGCACGCTCGCCGAGTCGGGAGGAGTATGCCAGTCCGGCAGCACCTCCGGCCCACCATCCTCGGTTGCCGTAGCGGTTCGAGCTTCCCCTTCCACCACCTTTGCCACCACCCTTGCTGCCAGAGCTGCGGCCCCCACTGGGTGCACCGCGCCCGGAGGAAGGTTGGCTCCACCAGGCTCGGGCAGAGTCTTGAGAGAGCTCTGCCTGCCTGCGCTTTTCAGCGCGGAGCCTCTTCCGTCCGGAGCGGAGGAATTTCCTCGCATGCTCCGCAAGGGGATCGGCGTTGATGGAACGCTCGATCCGTTCCATCTTCGTGCCCTCGCTCTCTTCCGACGAAGAAGCAGCTTCATCGTCGCCTTCCTGGGGCGGCATGCCGTGGGTTATGAACGACGCGCCCGACTTAGGGCCACTGCACTTAAAGCACAGTTTGCGCCATAACATGTTCCTCTCTTGGCATGTGTCCCGCCCACAGGTCCAGTAGGCGTTGGACATTGCGGCGGCGATCGCGTCCGAACGCTTCGCATAAAGGTACTCCTTTATGCGTTCCTTATGTTCATCGAGCCAGACCTCGATGAACCACGCCGGCGCCGTTCGCAGGTCCACCGGCGTGCTCCAGTACAGGCTGTCCTCGAAGATCCCCACACAGGGGGCACCTCCGAGCTCCTCGGAATCATGGTGCCGGCAGGTATTGCGTTCTGGTGGGTTCGCACGCCCACAAGTAAAGCAATCCCACCAGCCCCAAGGCCAGACCTTGCCTGTGAGGAGCGGAACGCGCTCGGGTGTCGGTCCAAGCTCGTTTTCATCGTAATCGGGCCAGATTTCAAACACTGGCCTGTTCGACAAAATCGCAGCCTGGTAGACGAACGCGCGCCTCCGGCGCCGCGCCAACGCGAGGAGCTGCTCAAGCGTGTAATCACCCTCGCCACGAAAGAAGGCCTTGATCATTTCGTCATGTTGAAGATCAAGGGGGACCGTAAGTCTGGGATCCACATCGCGTGCGCCGGGCCTTCCAGGCCCCGGCGGTGGAGTCGCTTCCCAGTCCACGTCGCGCCAATCGGCCCCGGGAACCTCGTTCGAGAGTCCGTAAACTCCCGAAACTCGGTGTTGGGGAGCCGGCGACTCCATGGTATCCTGCCATGTTGTGAATCGCTTCTTGGGCGGCGGCGGTCCCTCCGGCTCCGCGGGTCGCCGCTTGTCTGTGCTCGACGAAGCAGCGGCCCCGCTGGCACCTTCTTCGGCACCTGCCTCGCCACTAGACGAGGGAGCCGCGCCTGTCCCGGCCGCGGCCCCCGCAGGGGCGGACGGAGCCGGGCGCGACTCTTCCTTCTTCGTGGTGGCCCGCTTGGCCGCGGGGCCTTGACGCTCAGAGCCGCTCTCCTCAACGGCGCGCTTGAGGGAGGAGAGGGACTTAGCCTCTGCTGTCTCCTTTTCCTCCTTGGTCACTGCAGGAAGGCGGGTGTCGCGCCGTGCCTCAGGAGCCGCAGCCGCGGCCTCCTGGGCCGAAGCAGCAAGCTCCTCCTTGGCGCGTGCCGCCGCTCTTTCCCGTGCCAAGCCTGCCTTCATAGACTCCGCGAGGCTAGGGATCCGGACCTCCGGACTCCCTGCCTCAGCTGGGGGAGTCACGTTGGCCGCAGGCGCTGCAGAGGAGGAAGACGCCTCCTGAGAGGCATCCGGAGGAGCAGGAGCCATCTCCTGATCCTCGGAATGCGTCGCCGAAGATGGCGGAGCTTTCTTCTTAGGGCTGGAAGCCTGAGGCTCCGCACCCCATCGTGGATCAGGCGGGGTTCCAGTCCTCTGGACACCCCCCTTCTCTCGAGGGAGCAGATCCGTTTCCAGCATAGGGGGATCTATCTCCAGTTGGGTGTCAGTCTGCTTTGCGATAGGGTTCAAGACACCCGCGGCGAGCTTTTCTTCTCTGAGCCCATCGTGGGCGTTCCAGATAAGGTCTGAAAAGGTTTCCCTCATCGCTTGGACGTGCTCCCTCGGGGTATCTTCCCGGGGAGCGTCCACGTCCGGATCTTGGGGCTCCAAAAGCTCGTCGGGGAACGCCGGAGGAGGCGGTTCAACATCTTCGGGAACCTCTCCGGATCTCCCCTGCTCTTCGCGAATCGCCTCCAACGCTTCGCCCAGCGGGGTCTCGTCCCTAAACAAGTGACGGTAGGGACTCGGAGCTGCGGCGTTGGGCATCATGAAGTCCGTCTCCTCGTACGCTGGCCCGAGAATGGTACTCGGGTAGCGCACGGGAGGCTTCGCCCGCTGCACCGGCCTCCGGTCAAGGCGATACGTGCGCCAGAGACCATCGGAAGTGACACAAGGCGCCCCATCCGGGAGCCGCCTGAAATCACGCAGCTCCGCCCCGATGCGATCACAGAAGCGGTCCGGGTTGGAGATATGCGTAAACCGGCCCAGGTCAGCCTCAAAGACCCAGACACGGTCTCTGTGGTCTCTGCGAGCTTCTCCGTGGCGGAAGCGTCTCAGAGCCACAGCGGCTTCTCCAAAGAACGCATCGTCGCACGGGGCCGGCACCATGTTCGCCGGAAGGCCCCTTCCGTGGACCGCCGCTCGGTGGTACGCGGCTTCGTACTCGTGCTCGAATTCGGCACGGCACCCGCGGATACCACACTTGTGGCCGGACCCACGGGAAGGAACCCTTCTAGGGTCTCCGTTCCCAATCTCCTCGGGTGTAGGGCAACCAGCCACGCCCCCGCCATGGATCGCACTCCGGTCGGGGGTGTCCCCGAGATCGACGAATTCCCCAGGCACTGCAGCCTCCTCGGGAATCGGATCCACACTGAAAGGCACAAAGGTGTGCCGCGCAGGAGACTTCGGAGCGGGCCGTTCTTGGCTTGCCGACCGACGCTCCACGGATGCCATGAAATCGTCGATCCCGCGGAGGATGGCCTCAGTCTTGGCCCGTTCCTCCTCGGTCTCCTCTGGGACGGCCGTACCTCCTTCTCGGGAGCCCTCTGGGCCTCCCGTGGAGGCCGAGCTCGCAGAAGGGGCTTCAGCACTAGGAACGGCCCCCTTCGGAGCGGCCTTGAGCGGAGGCCCACCAAGCTTAGGCCGGATAGGGCCTTGGTAAGGCCCGGGCCCCAGCCCTCCATGAGGCAAGGGCCTTTCCGACCGGTTCCTCGCAGCAGGTGGCGGAGGAGGAGATCGCGCGATGGGCGGCTCAGCCGGCCCACCCAGCAACCATCCAGGCCTGGTGCTCAAGAACTCCTCGGCCCTCTCGGTTTCCATGATCAGGAACGGCGGTGGAGGCCTGACCCCTTTCGGCGTCGGGCCAGGCTTCACCGTGACCATTCCTTCCGGAACGGCTGGCCTCTTCGGCGGCGGCTTCGGGTTCGCCTTCTTGCTGAAGTTCTTCGGGTGGAACAAATCCGCTGGAGTAAGCGTACGGTCCGCCTCCATCGGCTGATCCCCAGGCGCTGCACCGGCACCCTCAGGGTCACCGGGCGCGGCCTGAGGATCCTCAGGCAGCTCATCCCGGGCCCTGGGCGGCGTCTTGTAGCGGATCGTGTCCGCAGGCGGTGCTTCGGGAGGCACCTTTTGAGGGGGGCGGTGTGATCTTCCCCGCTCCTGTTCCCCTGCCGAAGGCGCTCCCTCTGGGGCCACCTTGGGGGTAGGCTTTAGTTTGCCTTCCCGCCCTGGCGGCGGCCTATCATCGACCGTCCTGGACCGATGCAGCGCAGAGGGCATCCCACGGGGACCACCCTCCTTAGGTGGTCCAGGCGGGGGTCCCGCCGGCATTGCCGAGCTCTTGGCCCGCACCTCAACTTCCAGCTCGGAAGACGAGTCCTCGTCCCCGATATAGTAGTTGACCGGGCCGGCTCCGCCAGGCGGCGCCGACTGCTCTCTGCGGACTCCGCTCCCGGGCTCCGCATCATCGACCCACCGCAGGGTGTTACCCTGACGCTCTGCAAGCGAGAGGTCGAAGACTTCACAGCCGGGTTGCACCGTGAGGATTCGGAGGATGCATTCTGGAGGGACACGCCCTGTCAGAACACATCCGTCTGTCCCTCTCCAGACGGGCACCCCGGAAGCCCTTAGGAGCTCGAGGTTCGAGACCACAAGACAGGTCGAGTTCTTTCTAAAGCCCGACGTACTGTCCCGCTGTCTTGGGTACCCGGGCCCGATCACCCAATGGACAGTCAGGCGCGGGCCGTTTCCGCCTCCCGGGAGGAGGCCGTCGCGGCCGATCCGCCGCGCATGAAACACCTCTGTGCCATGACAGAGGGTGGAGCCTCCGTACTCTACCGAGAGCTCCCTCATGCCGGCCTCATCGAGGCCGTCTCCATACACGGTGCCCGCGGTCAATCCTGACCCACGGCCGTGTCCCTGGAGAGCCCGGATCCGGCCATCGACCAGCTCCAGCCGCTGCTTCTCCCGACCGCCAGCCGCGTTTTCCAGATCACTCGCCGCACCTGCCTCGATCGCGGACGAAGTGATCTGGAGCTTCTCGGCTAAGGCGGATACGCTAATCCAGCCCCCTTCGCCGAGATGGCCCTGCAGGCCGAATTTGCCGTGGCGGAGGGCTTGCGTAAGCGCCCTCTGGCAAACCGCGGGGTTCTCTAGCCACACCCACGGCTGCCATCGTGAGTTGCTATCACGACCGCCTTTCCCTTCGTTCCCGCGTCTGCGGCCACCTCCCATGGCGCCCCTCGCGGCTCCCTGGCCCACGAGGGGCCCGGCACACGGAGGAAAAAGTGGGAGTGGCTCCGCGACCAGCCGGTCCACGGAGGACCCACCGGCAGCGAAGGAAAGAGGGGTACACGCGACCTCCCGGCCCACGTGTGCCAAAGCACACCGCGAGGCGCAAGAAGCCGATGGCAAGGGCCCGCGCGGCCCGTCGCAAGCTACTGGGCTACTCGTCTTGAGCCCACGCTGCGCGGCCATGTCCTGAAAGGCAGGGGGTTCAAGGGGGCTGCACAGAGAGAGGGGGTAGGGCTCACACTCAGCACGACCTACACCCTGGACTACCTCACTACACCCTTGCTGCAGCACGCACGCAACGAGTAGTAGCATAGAAAGGAGGTAGCGACCCACGGGCGTAAAGGCCTGCGTCCGAGCTGCCCCCCACGTTCCCCCCCGAACCCCCCCGACGCGGCACACTAAGGCCCCGAACCCTAACCTAGACCCCGCGGTCAAGACACAAGCGGTCAAGACGAACACAAGCGAGTTAGGGTATAGGGCTCTTGTGGGGTGGTTAGTGTCCGTTAGGGATTCATCGTGTTTTGCTTTTGCTTTAGGCGCGACCTTCCGGTCCGCGTCAGGCGGACTGGAGCTCGAGCCGTCGCGGCCTCGAGCGCCTAAGGCTTCAAGGGCGGAAGCGGCGGTCTGAGGCGCGGAGCGGCTGCCCTTCCGGCACGCCGTCCTTATCTCCTCCTCTGCCTCCGCATCCGTGAGGAAACGGCCGTCAACGACCCTACCTGTACGAACCGTCAGGTCGTCGACATAGGCCACCCATTCCTTAGTGAACCTAAGCCTTCGATTGCGACCCGGCGCATACGCGCGGTCCACGACGTAGTTAAAATCGTCGGGACCATTGACAGGCCCGAAGGTAAGCCCAATAGGGAGGTACTTACCGCTACGCGCAACAATGGCAAGAACCTCCCTGGCACGCTTCGTGTTGCGGATCTGATTGAACCCGGAAACCGCATCAACGAAGCTATACCAGACTGATCCTACCGCTGCAGCGAGCACATCCGTGCTCCGCCGGCAGTAGTAAGTGGATCTCTTCACCCTGGCGTTTACCCTGCGGTAATCTACCACCAAGCGGCGTTTCCTCGCCCGCTTGTGGGAAGGCATCTCCTTCGTAGGGAAAGGGGCCGAACCCCAGGCCGAAGGGCCTCGCACAAGCTGCCCTCTCTGGACCTCCTCCTCAAGCCGGTCATCAACCCACTGCGCCGCTTCCCCGCGGAGCGCATGGGGCTGAGAGCTGACCGGAGGCCCCGTAGGGACGCAGTCGTGCGCAAACTTCCGGACCGTGGTACGCGCCGTACCTTCGACCCAGAATGCAGCGGCCTTCCGGCCCACCGTCTCCTTAATGGCTGCGAGATCAGCCTCGGTGAGCCCCGGACGGTTCTCCGTAGGGCCCAACCTGAGGCCTTCAATGACCTGCGCCTTATACTCTGGCGTACGGCGGGGATCGGCAGCCACAGCCTGGCCTGCCAACGCATAGACCTCCAGGTCCGCGAAGACACCATCCCAATCCTTGGCGTCTGCCTTCGACCGCCAGTGAGCATCCATCTTCCTGGAGAACTCCAGAACTTCAGCCTCCATCTTCGCTCTCTCTTGAGGGGAGAGGTCCTCGCCAGACTTAACGTCCGGCAACGGTACCTCCGGAGCGGAAGGCTTCGCAGGCTCAGCCGGCGGCTGGCCGCTCACTGAGCAAATGCTGTCGTAGCAAGGGGGCTGGTCGCCCCTCAGACCAGCATCCGCCAGGCAACGGCACAAGGCCGGAGCGAGCACCCTCGAAGAGGTCCGGGCCTTCGCGTGCTGATGGGCTACCCTGCCCAAAGCGTCAGGCTTTGCACAGCGAACGCAAACCGAATCCATCTTGAAGTTGGAAAGACAGATCAGCGCTCCTTCCGAATGCTTAGAACCCCTAGGAACTGATCCCAAGAGCTGACATCGATCAGCTCGGCCGAAAGCCCAAGGGAACTTCGGTTCCGAAAGCGTCCCAAACACGGGAGCCCACCCCTGGGCCTCCCAAGGCTCCCAAAGTCCTTCCTGATCTGAGATAGTAACAAGCATCTGGCGCCCCTTCTCGGCCACCATTGCTCCCCACCTACTGACCAGGGAGAGGAACTCCTTGGGGATACCCTTACCGGATAGGCCCACAACGAGGCACTTGGGGTCGAGCGTATCGACCAGAAGGCTCAGGGCTTGCCGGTCCTCCTCTGAGGAGAAGTCCCAGCGGATCCCGTAGGAGCTGGCTCCTTGAACCGCAGCAGGAGGGCTACGCAGGCCTCCTGCCTTACTGACCTGAGTAAGCGAGTGCTCCGACACCGCTACTTCGACAAGGTCCACGTCCATACCCTCTAGGTGATCTCTGATCCACCCCTGGACCGCGGCACAGGAGCTACCTCTACCGACGATCAAGGAGGGCGCGGGAGCCTCAGCAAGGAGCTCCTTCAACGCAGCAGGGACGTCAATCGGGGAAGCTGCCACACCCACTCGGTCCGGCACGGACTCTTGCAAGGAGTAACCGGCCTTATCGAGCTTCCGGGCAGAAGACGCAGCGAGAACCCCATCCCTACTAAGATCCACCTTGGAGATAATCTCCTTCACGGTGATGGACTCTATGGCCTGTCTCGTCCCTTCGCGGGTCAGAGAACCGCCTTCGTCCAAAAACGCAAGGTGCCACCGGACTCTGAGTCCTGAGGCGTCGGGGATGTACCGGTGGACGCCCACCTGTGCCCTGGCTTCGTCCACTTGCGTGACCTTGCCTAGGCGACAGGTTTTAGGGCCCACTCGGGCGCCATGGTACGCAACATGGTCACCAATACGCAACACGAAGTTGCGGCCCCGGCGCTTGACAGTAAACTCGACCTGCTTAGCTTCACCGGCCGCTTGCTGACCCAATGAAGGCGGCTGATGCTCTGGCTCGTCGAAAAACTCTATGGGGTCCCTCTTCTCGGGCACCTCCGCATCTTCCGGCACGAGCACTACATCCTCCGCGTGGGCTTCACATTGCCGGCCTGGCGCCTCACCAGGGCCACCAGGAACAAGTTCGAGTTGCAGCCTATGGCCTTTAACCGCCACTATCCTCCAAGGGCCGGTCAGACCAGGCTTCCAAGGGACACGCCCCGCCCCCTCTGGCCGGGGCTTGGGGGAATTCCAGACAACTCTGTCCCCCACGCGGAGCTCAACTGTGCGACGCGACCGATTAGCAAGTCGGGCACGCGCCTCACTGCTCGCGTCCCAATGGCGCCGCACAGCGGCCGCCAAGTCGGAAAACTGCTTGAACTGGGAACGGGCCCAGTCCGTGATGGGCTCGAATTGGAGGGCCTCGCGGAGAACGTCCTTCTCCAACGGCAAGGCGAGGCTCCAGGACCGTTCCAGGTCCCTGGGGGTGTACCCATGCGCCCCCGGGGTATTATCCAACACATACTCGGCGACCATGAGCCATTCGCTCCAGTTCTCCATGGAGCCGCCGATATGCCGGATGAGGTTACCCAGAACCTTCTGGACCTCTTGGTGGACCCTCTCGTTGGACCCCATCTCACAAGGCCTGAGAGCCATACTGAACTGCTGAGTTGTCCCAAGCATGGAGCACAACTCCAGCATCATGGCATTCTTGAACTCAGTGCCTCGATCAGATCGGATGAGGCGGGGCAGGGTGCGTGATCTCAGCACGCACCGCAGAAATGCCCTACGCACATCCGTATGCGTAAGTGTCTTCATGGGTTCCAGAAGCACTGCGTGGCTAAGGCAATCAAAGTACGTAATACTGTATCGGAAGCCATCGCGGTCCTCCCGATTAGGACCCTCGCAGTCGACGGAAACTTCCTGCCAACACGCTTCCGCGAGACATTTGACAGGTTTCGCTTCGACCTTCGTGGCTCGGGCCCTGCCCTTAACACACGCCAGGCATTTGGACACCCACAACTTAACGTCTGGTTCCATTCCTGGCCACCAGACGGCCCTTTCAAGGAGACGGAACGTGACCTCCGCCGAACGGTGCGCCCCCAGGAGGCCACAATGCACAGTCATGTAGCATGACTTCCGCCACGTGACGCCATTGGGCCCGGCGATACCGTTCGGGACGACCGGGACGACCACCGTCTGGCCAGTCTTGATGGTCACTTCCCTCTCCAAGACTCCGTCCGAGCCAAGCTTGAAAGGGGCTTCCGGCTTCTTGACCGAAGCCGTAAGGGACGGATCTCTCCGTTGAGCCTCGTGCCAAGCCGTGCGAAGAGCTGGCGTGACGCCGAACTCGCAGAGCCCGGCGCCATCCCTGGCCGCCAAGGCCAGCTTTTCTCTCTGACTCTCCGGGCTGTCCTTGTCCGACAGCACAGGGAAAGAACCGAGGCTGAGGGGACCAGAACCCCCGGACGCGGACACCTTAACCCGGCAAGTCCGCACGGAATGTGACTTGACACAAAAGGGCCGGTGGGAGGAGTACAACTCCACAACCACCCGTGGGGCCTTGGTAGCGGACCCCACAAAAGCCAGGGTCCTGCTAAGCTCTCCTTCCTTGACCTCGATCTTCTTCGAGAGCTGGACGGCCATCCAATGGCCTTCCTCTCCTGAACACTGGAAGGCGGCGATGACAGGCGAAGCCCTGAGCGACTTCCGATGCCCAAGGGACTGGATGCCGTCCCCATCATTCCAACCTTCCACGCGGTCCACCTCTCCCTTGAGACCAAGGAGACACGCAAAGGATTCCCGGAGGCGAACTTCGCCCTCCTGGAGATTCCATATGCGTTCGCACTCAGAATTAACCACATGCCTGTGGCTGTGCCAGTTGGGCTCGACAGCCCAGTTGAGCGAGCTCGGCCCGCTCAGGCAGGACGGGAAGGCCTGGTGCCCTTGCAGGACTTCACCAGAGGCGTTCACGACCCAGGAACTCCACAAAGAAGGGCCGTCCTTCTCGCACCCCTCGACTGGAAGCTCCAGGTCGCCCCCAGTCCAGACCCTCGCCTTAATCCTGCCGTACACCGTGGGCAGGAGCCCTTCCACGGGCTTTTGGAGGAAACCTTTGGCCCATGCTCGGATGAGGTCCGTATCAATGTCCACCGAACCATCAGCAAGGCTGGCGGACAAGAGGGCGTTCACCTCGAGTGACACGCTCGGGTCGGCAGACTCCGGGCCCTCAGCGGCCTCCTTTTCGGCTTGGGCCTCAGCAACCTCCAGAGCTGTTTCCTCCGCCTCCTGCCGGATGCACGAAGGACACCTTGAAAATAGGTATGTCCTCTTTCCGCAGGCGCAGACTCCTTCGTGATCCCAAAGCTCCCGAGAGGGCGCGTCAACGAGACCACGCAAGGAAACATCCGCGACTTTGGAGATCCCTTCTAGCTTCAGGGACGAAAGGACCTCAGCGGAAGCGGCAATCTTGCCCACTATCCCATATCCTGGTATAGGGGGCTCGGGAAACTCACGCCCCATCTCTGGGCACGCCTCAGCCACCTCAGCATGAGTAGAGTGCGCCTTCCAGACCTTAGGCTTAAGGCTCCAGATACCCTTGATCCCTGCCCAAGCGAGGCCCGCGACGCGGGCTTCCTTGCGCTGCAGGTTGCGAGCCTGGAGGGTGACTTCAACCACCAGCGGCCACCGCAAGGCAGCGGTGACAACTCCTCCTTGGCCAAGTCCTACCAGAAAGGTAGGGGAAAACGCAGCGGCTTCCCGAAGTACCTTCGCACAGGACGTAAGCAGGTCGACGCGGAGCTTCTTGACCTTCTTGGGCCCGGTAAGCTTACCGGTCATACCGTCGAAGTGGGACGCCACTCCGTCATCGTCCTCAAAAGGGCCCCAGCAGCCTCTCACCGCAATGGAGTGCCCCGGGATTCCCGAGACGAAGACTTCACGGATCTCCGTGAGCGCCCTTTCCTGCTCCGTCCAAGGGGCATAATCGAAAACAATCATAACGCGGACAGGGGGACCGCCCGCGACCCCGACCGGCACCGCAGCCGCGGTCGCCGGGGCAACCTGCGTCGCGTGATCGGGAACCGCGTCTTCCCCTACTGCCCAGGGAACAGGACCGTCACCTTCGGTCCCTTCTCCAAGGTACTGGTCCAGGTCGAACCCCTTCAGCTGGCCAGTCATCCCGACCAAGTCCTTGGTCCGGGCGGCCAAGAGCTCGTCCCGACCCTTCGGGTTCCTGGAAAAGGAGTCCCCCAGCGTCGCACTGCGACCACTGAGACTCCTGATCTCAGACCCATCCATCAAGATCTCCGCAACCCATCGAACCAGTTTCTGGTCGGAGCCGATATCAGAGGACTGCGCTCTCGTAAGATTGGCATGGTCCGTCCAACACAGGGTTCGGATAGTTCCGAAGACCTTTCGGGTTGCTCGCTTGACTTCGAGCTGTGCGAAGGCTTCTTGAATCAGCGGGGGCCAATTTTGCTGCGCAGGGGTCAGACTCTTGGAGTGAGTCATAAGAACCTTAATCCTTGAGAGGTCCCTGCTCATTTGCACCACCGAGCCCCCTACCGCAATCCCGCTGGCGTCCGCTATCTGCTCAAGCGGGCAAGAGCCATCAGCAGCCGACGCCTCATCGAAGGCCGCCAGGCTGATATGGTGGCTCATCATCTTCTTGATGGCCTTGAAAGCCTTGCAGCCGGCAGTGGTGCCTGTCCCCAGGCCACCTTCCGGAAACTCCGCTCCCGGTTTCTGCCATTGGCCCAAAACCTTAGCAGCATGGCCATATTCCGCTGGCAGATAGCCCCGAAGCCAGTTCGCACACCCAAGGAATTGCTGGATGTGGAGCTTTTCCTTAAGCGGCGGGAAATCCACGACCGCTTGGCATCGCTCCTCGTCGGGCGCACTCCCGTGCCGCCCGATCCGGTGCCCGAGGAGCTTACCCTCTGACACACAGATCTCAGCCTTGGCGACACCAAAGGAGAACCCAAAGAGGATGCTCTTGTCGAGGAAAGCTTCCAAAGAGACCAGGTGATCGAGAAGGTGCGGGCAAGCACCCTTGTGCCTCGCACCCATATCCTCCCGCAGCTTGTCGTAGTAGTAGTCGGAGGGAGGTTCCTCGATCATCTTCTCAATGTCGGCCGATTCCACTATGTGGTACACCGGCTCGTTCCTAGTGTCCACTCTGGAACCACTAGTGACGTCTCGGCCGTGGCTTCCTCCAAGCCCCCTCGTAGCGGAACCCGCATCCCATCCTGCCCAACGCGGCCCCGTCTTCGTCCTGAAGACCGCGAGATCGGACGTGACGGGCACGGTCGACCAGTCGACAGACTCGGGCCAAAGCCTGAGGTCCCTAGTCTGCCACAACCGCCACGGGCCGCCAGAAGACTTCAAGAGGCAAGTCTCGTACGGAAGCCTTTCGACATCCGGCCGATTCTCCGGGTCACCTTCCTGGGGCCTGCCGCTCCAAAGGCCAGCCATTCCTCCCTTCGTCTGCCACCACTGGCCCTCAGTGGGGATGGAGGAGAGGAAGGACACGGCATCCGGATCCGTAACCACGGACTCCGTGGCCCAAGGCCCTCCTAGGACCGTGCTTACGGCGGCAAGGGCGAAAACCGCCCCAACCCTCAGGCCCTTACGCCAACCCCTGCTGTGCGAGCATGCGCCGCAGCCTTGCAGGCCACAGACGGCGGTCCTCTCGGTGGACCCGCACGCAAAGCATCCAGGGAAGGTCGAGTCTTCGGCAGTGCCTAATCCGCAGTTCCCACACGGGTCACCACTCGCGTCCGTAAAGAGGGTCTCAACCCCTCCGCATTCACACGCGGTGGTCTGCGCGAGCCCGGTCCGGACCTCGCCGACGACGGCACCCGGAGAGACAGTCGTGTCCTCTTCGGCTACCAGCAAGATCGAACCTTCCTCGGCTCCTGTGGGCCACAGCCCAGGCACTGCTTCGCAGTTGGCGGACTCTACCGGGAGGACAGCCTCCGTAAGGGAGCCATCCTGGCCTCCACTGCCTTCCCTCTTCACAGGTGCGATGACCCCATCTCCGGCCAAGAGCTCCAGCGGGTTCTCCCCGCTGTACCGGAGCAGGTCCCTGCCTCCGGTACCCGGCTCAAAGCACAGAGCACCGTCGAGACTAGAAAGCCTGGACTCGAAGGCGTAGGCGCGGTCCTTCCGCGACCTACTGTAGTCTTCGCACCTGGGGATCTTAATCCCAAGGGTTTCCAGGGAGTGGCAGTCAGGAAGGGGCTTGAAGCCCAAGCCCTGCCGTCCCGAGCAATCCAAGGCGCGGCCGCCAAGGATGAGCCCATGCCAATCCGAGGTTCCTTTCGCGGCTATTTTACAGCGCACGAATATCTCTGGACCCTCGCTGCAGTTGTCGGGGGAGAGCCCCTCCAGAAAGCGGACTCTCAGCACGACGGCCCCCTTCAGGGGCACCGGCTTCCCTGCAGCGATCCCATGGACGAACTCCGGATGCACCCAGCGTTCGAACTTCACGACAGGAAACCTCCGGTCCTCCGTGCCGATCCCCAAGGCAGCAGCCCGGTTGAGGATCCCACAGAGGAGTTCCTCCGTGATGTGGTTCGAGCCTGCACACCCGTCCAGCATGCATTCCACCATGCCGTCGATGACCTGCACGACTGTTCTGTACTGGTACCCCCCGACCTCGTTCTCGCAGAGGTGCCACCAGTCCTGAGGCAGCTCGTCCAACGAGCTGAACTTCGACGACGAGCTCTTGGCAAGCGGGAAAGCGGAGGAGTTCGCCGCAACAACCGTGCCAGCGCTCCCAATCTGGATGGAGAGCGTAGCGAAGGGATTCACCATCCCGGCGCCACTCGGGGCCGCCCAGTTCGAAGGCAACGCGGCTCCCCCAGTGGCGGGAAGCGAATGGACCATGTCACAGTCCGCTCCCTTACGGCACGACCCGTTCTTCTTGAAGAAAGGGCAGATAGTCCCTGGCGGCTTCGCGCCCGCCTTGGACTTCGCCTTGGGCTTGGCCTTGGCCTTGCCTTTGGGCTGCCCTCCGGGTCCACCCTTGCCCTTGCCCTTGCCCTTCCCCGGCGTTGTCGCCAGGGTGGACGCGTCCCGCTCCTTCTTGGCCGCGAGGGCCTTTTTGCGGAGCTCCTTGTCGTGCGAGTAAGGGCACGCGTCCCCTTTTGGGCAGTTCCCGTGGTCGCGGAAATGGAAACAGATAGGCTTACCTTTTCCATTTCCTTTCGGACCAGCGGCAAGCGTGGAAGAGGCGGCCGCCTTGGCCGCGGCCTTAGAAGCCTTGAGCTCCGTCCTCAGCTTCTCGACCTCCTTCCGCGCGGCGGACAGGGCTGGGTCTTCCGTCGAACCTGCGTACACGCTATTAGCCGTCACCCGATGCGCAGCCTCACGCTGCTCATATTCGAGGACGACCTTATGCGCTTCTTCCCAGGTCGAAGGGCCTCGAAGCCCTGCGGATGCGCCGTCGCTAGGCCACAACCGCTTATCACCGCGGATCTCCTTCTGGAGATGTGGAGGCATCTTGCGCAAGTAGCTTAGGAAGAGCTCCCTCGCTGTCTTGCCAAGACCCACACTCTCCAGCTCCGCGATGGAGGCCTCAAACAGGGGCTCGAACTGGTGCCCTGTGAGACGGCCCTTAGTGAGGGCGACGTGCTCCGCGTCCACCCTCATCTCCTTCTCTTCTCGGCTCTCGCCGAAGACAAGGTGCCGCTGCTTGATCCTTTCGTAAACGGCTTGGGGATTCTCAGTAACTTCCCCGGTCTTGGAGGCAGCCTTGTACACGTTAGTAAAGGTCTTAAGCCTCGAGCCGCGGCAGCGAGCACGAAGGGCGATGAGTTTCTCCCGGAAATTCATCCCCTTGCAGTTGTTGGCAAGGCCACAGACGTCCTCGAACTCTTCGTAGAACTGGACCACGTCCCGGATGTCGGAGCGATCGTCGGTGAGCGAGGGCCATTGGAGGTCCGTCTTCACGGTCGTGATCGACGTCTGACCTCCGCGAGACGCCAAGGCCTCCTTGAGCGCCTCGGTCTGGGCCGCCAAAGCTGCAGCGAGCTCTCCGGCTCCGCCGCTGGCGGAGTGAGGCTCGCCGGGCTTATCCTTCTTAAGCCCTTCGAGCTCTATCTCCAGAGCCGCAAGGCGGGACTTCAGGGGTGAGTCCCCCGGACCAGGTTGCGGATCCTCAGGGATCGCGAGCTGAAGGTCCACCGGGAGAGGCGCCGGTGCTCCGGACTTAGAGCCCGACTCCGCAACGGCGCCCGTCCGGGCCGCCAGGGCCGGGACAGAAGAAGGAGTGCTCCAAACCTTCTCGGGATCGCCGCTGCTCTTGCCTCCCAGGGCCAAGATCAGCTCGCCGAGGCACGAGATCTCCTTCTCGACCTCCTCTCGGTCTTCCGACCCAAGAGAAACCGCGGCAACGGTAAACCTGGTGCGCAGGGCCCGCACCATCCTGGCAGGGTGCCAGTCACCTCCCATTTTGCCGTATTCCTCGGCAAGGATGGTGGCCTTGGTAGTGATCTTCTCAAGATCCTCCACCGTGACCTCTGCCTGGTGCGCCTTCAAGGCCACAACCAGCCTTGAAACCCGCGTCAGGTAATCCGCGACCGGTTCCTGGTCGGGACGGTAGAGCTCCCGCAGGTCCGCCTGCAGGGTCTCCGCCGTGACGGGACCACCCGTCCCAGCAGACGAGGGAGGCCCGGAACGGGCCGGGCCGCCGGCCACCGGCGAGAGAGCAAGCGCACCAACACGGCGCGCCGTCTCGGCCACGTCCGCCGGCGCAGCGGCAGGACGCGGAGCCGGTACCCCGGCCTCCGGCAGAAGCTCTTCAGAGCTGGGGCCCGGATCGCCATCCTGAGCACCCGGGCCCGCTTCCGCAGCTGGAGCTTCCTCATCTTCCTCTTCATCTTCTTCCTCTTCCTCTTCGGCATCGAAGTTGTCGTAGAGGAATTCCATCGTCTCCTTCCACAGACGCTGTTCATCTGCTAGCGTCGTGGATCGTCCGTCCTTCTTCTTGGTGGGACGGGACCCCGTTTCCTTACGCCAACGGAGCCAGTACATAAAGGGCATCTTCTCCGGGTACTCCACTGACCCATCCTCGATGCACCTCAGCAACGTGGCTCCTTCCGGCTGACCTGCGACCTCAGCGCTCATGGTCGCCTAGCGAAGGAGAGAGCCCCGTGCCACACAGGACCACGGCCTCAAGGCGCACGACAAGCGCGCCTTCGAGGCCACGTTAAAAGATTGCGGCGCAGCAGCCGCCTGGGTGGCCGTTTCCCAGAACAGCCCCCAATTGTGGAGAACGGAAACCCAAAGGGGCAGCACGCACCCTCGTTTTCCGTCCAAGCAGAAAGTCCAACGACCGTGACAGGTCGAACGTCCGCCCAGGACGGGCTGCGCGCAATTGCGTCGCGGCAACGAGAAGCTACCAACGACACACTGCCGTGCTCACTTGAGCCAAAAATGTTATGAATACGAATTACAGAAGAGCATGCATAAAAGCATACAGCACAACAGCCAGCCCGCAGACTATGTACAGTTACAAACACTGATATCAGGATTAGGACTACTACGAACAATGACAGCAGTACTAAGAATAGAACCAAGAACAATACATATTAATCCTAACACTAATACTAGTACTAATACTAGCTACTAATTCTAATACTCATACTCATACCAATACTAATGTCACCACTACTGCTGCTACTACTACTGCTACTACTACGACTACTACTACTACTACTACTACTACTACTAGTACACATACTTAATACTAAAACTAATACTGATACTCATACTAGTCACTAATACTAATACTAATACTCATACTAATACTAATACCAATACAAATGCTACCACTACTACTACTGTGCGACAACGATTGCTAGTACGACGACTACTACTATTAACATCAATATACATACTTAATGCTAATACTAAGAGTAATACTAATTCGAATACTATTACTAATACTAAACATCCTAATATCAATACTACCACAAAACTTACCTTTTCGGTTTACTGTGGGAAAAAAGCTGAAACTTTTTTATGTGTTTTGGTATAATATATATGCTATAGACAATACTATGGTTCGATGGGATGAAAGGGTGAAAGCGCCATGGTTGGCAACCAGCGCCACCGCCAATGAGGCCGACCTGGGCGCAAGACAAAAAAGAAAAACAGCAGCACAGCCACTAAAGGGTTTACGGATCAGGTTACAGATGAAGCTTTGCTGAGCAATGGTCGCCGATTAAGGTTTGAGATAAACTATAGGGTTCGAGATTAGGTTCTGAGATTTCGGTTCGAGATTAACGTTCGAGATTTGCGTTTGAGAGTGAGGGTTTAGGGCTTAGTGTTTGAGATAGGGTTTTTGAGATTAGGGCTTGAGATTGAGGGTTTGAAACTATGGCTTGAGTTTAGGGTTTGAGATTAATTGCATTTGGAGCTTGGGTTTTGAAATCAATGTTTCATTGGGGTTTGGGCTTAGGGTTTGGCATTGGGCTTTCAAAGTAGATTGAACTTAAAGGTCGAGATTAAGTCAACATTTGTGAAGGCATTGTGGAAATTGCGGAGCTTCTGCCTGCAGTGACTGAATGCATGCACCGCCCTGGTCTTGTTTTCGCCGTATCCACTGCACTCGCTTCAGCCGCTGCCGCCGGCCCTTCCGCCGCTGCTGCTGCCGCTGCTGCTGCCGCCGACCGCCTGCCTGAGCTTCATATGAAATATGACACCGGAAAGTGCCAAGAATTCTGATTGCCATAAAATGCTTCTCAGCAACTGGCTGCTGGTCGTCAACAGATCGAAGCACTTCGGCTTGCGCTTCAAGTCGACGACATCATCGCACAGACCTGAAGCATCCAATCCACGGCGCAGCCGAAGAAGTTTTTGATAGGCAGGAAATGGCAGGAAGGACACAATGCTCAGATGCGGCAAAGCAACTTCCCTGGAACAAGTAGCCAATGCCGGAGCCGGGGTACACGGCATGCTTAATCCAGATGCGGTGTTCAAACTGCTCATGTGGAGGCAGCAAACCGCCCCTCGGCGTCGGCCGAGGCAGCTCCGTATCCTCGTCCCACCACGATGCCACCACTCTGCGCTTCGAAGAACTGCTCTGTTTCCAGTGCTTGCCCGTCTGAACTTTCCTGTCGCTCTTGAGGTTGTGACCACGAGTATTTCTCACATCACCTTAATTTAGTCCGGAAAGAGAAAGGAGGCAGCAGCCAGCATCCACAATGCTTTGGCTTGAGGTTTTGAAATGCAACCACGGCACAGCCATTGCACAGGGCAGGCGGCTTGCGCCTACTCCCAGCCCCGCAGCCGGGACACTTGTACGGAGAGCTCGGCATCGCACGGGAAGAAACCTGTCGATCCCAGGCAATGACGGTTTTGACAGTGAGGCTGATGATTTGCTGCTTCGGAGCTCTGTGTTTGTCCGCAGCTGAAAATCTGAAAAGACTCGCAGAGACCTTGGTCGAGAGAGATCGTCCCTTGTGCCCGCAATGCTGGGCATGCGAACACATGTGAATCTGAAAAGTCACGGCTTGCCATGAAATTACAAGTCTGATTCTGAAGAGTCACAGCTTGCCCATCACAGCTCAATTCAGCACATGTGTTAATTCGAATTCGCATGCAGCCTGGTGACGGCAGCTTCTCGGCACCCTTGAGACTGGCACCCTTGTTCACGACCGAACACCTGCACATGTTCGAAATCGCAGGACCCCCCTCGGGTCCACTGGACCCAAAGCAACACGTCACATTCTGAGGATTCCTCAGTAAAACAGACTGCTGAATAGGTACCTATGGAACAAGGAACATGAATAACTTTCTCGAAGTGTCTTCTTGCGGCTAGCATCTTCAGAACTATTCTCAGTGCCGGCAGCCCCTCTAGCATACATTGCACCACTCAGTGGGCTGTAAGCACTTCATCGATGAGCCTATCAGATTTGCCGGAAGCTTCAGATGCAGCTAAGTCATCATCGAGTCTATGCATTTTCTCAAGTCACTCTTTCTTGTCACAAAGCGAATGGAGGCCTGGAACCAATGGATTCAACCGTGATGATGAAAGCACAGGACTGTGAATGCTATGTTAAAAACTTATTCTGAACTATGATTCATGTCATAGTTACCTTGCTTTTCGAAACTGATGCATAATTTGTCGTTGCATATCGAATTGTGGTTGTCCTGGTCATGTCGAATTGTGGTTGTCCGCTTCACTTCGTGACGTAAAAAAAAATGTTGACGGCATTTGCGCAATTGAATTGGCCTCGCCGAATGCTGTCCAACCGCATGGTCGTCATCCGACGGGAGGCTGGGCAACCACAGTTTGGAAGGGTGGAGGGTTTTAGCCTCATATGAAATTGTGATTGTCTTAGGGTTTGCGGGCCCGCTGTCGGAGACCCCTGCCCAAATGTGGTTGTCCGTTGCCTGTTGTCTGTGTCTTTTGCTCATGTCTAAATGTGATTGTCCTACACGGCTCCTGGCGGCTGTGCTTGTGCCCAAACTCTATTTGGAATTGTGGTTGTCTGCGGCCCGCTGTCGGAAGCAATGCCTGGGTTAGGGGGCAACAAGAATGCCGAAAGAGCAGGCCAGCAATGCTTTTCCCAACGGATTCGGGTTTACAGATCAAGGTTTACGGATGCCCAGCCGACGATGGTGCGGAATCTCCAAAGAAAGCTGCACAAATGGATCCAGCTACCCAACATTGCCGCTACAAAACTGCAAGCCTAACTGGCAGACAACCTTTTCTGCATAGGCCCGTGCTCTTGCAGCTGTCACACATCTGGAGTCGACCACTTGGCTGCCCGTGTTTCAAAGGCAGCTGTCGCACACACGGAACCGCACAAAACTGCAGCTGCATCTGCCCGTCCTTCAAAAGCAGCTGTCACACATACGGGGTCCATCTCAAAACTGCAGCTGTGTTCGCAGCTCACTTGGCCGCATCTGCACGTGCTGTCCGGCAGCTGTCACACATGCACGTCTCGCAGAAAGTTGGTTTCCGCACCTCAAGGCGGCAGACGCAAGAAGATAGATGCCAGGAGAAGGGCCTTGAATACATGCCGGAATGTGCCGGGCCTTCTTGGCCCCTGGATGCTCAACTCGGAATCTTTTCGCTGCCAGTTTCGAGAGAAGGGATCCTGTAGCCATCGCTTCGGGAAGCTCTGCCAGGGAGCTGCGGTCGGAGGCGACAAGAAAGCCGGACTGCTGCAGGGCGTCCGACATAGCAGGGCTCATCTTTTTCCCACCGACCCATTCGCCCACCACGCAGAAGGATGGCGCTTGCACGAATGCCCACGGGAATCGGCCGTCGCGCCACCTGCAACAAGACACGTGCTAGAGACGGAACCCGAAGGAAGACGGAAGCCGACCTTGCCGAGGCTCGGCATGTGATTGTCCGCCTCAGCATCCACCCCGTTGATGTAGGACCAGATCATGCCAGCACCTGCAACAAAGATTGAAATAGATTGGAATGTGCCCCGCGAGCTTCCCCAGCCTTCTGGCACTCGACCGTCGCCCTTCCACGCGGACATGACCAAGGTCGGACGGAGACGGCCGGCGCCGGCAGCAGTCATGCCTGATGCTCCTCCCTTAGGGTCGTAGATAATCTTCACCCGGTTGAAAGCGACGGCATCCTTTGTCTCGCTACGAAGAATATGGCAGAGTCCCCTCAGGACCCTGGGGCAAGAGGTGTTCTTTGGGTTCAGTATGTACTCATCTTTCTTCTCCTTCTTCTGCTTCTTCTGCTTCTTCTTTTTGTCTGTAGCATCTGCCGGCTGATTCTTGTCCTGCTTTTCCCGCTTCTTCTTCTGGACTCCGAAGAACCTGGCAAACCATGAATTCTGTGCCTGTTTGGGGTCAGCTAATCGTGGGGCCCGGGCATGCTCCGCCCCTTTTTCTTGGAACCCAAGGACCTGGGCAAAACGACATTGCAACTCCTCAGCCAGAGAACCTTCCGAGCCCTCCACACATCCCCGGGCTCGACCAGCGAGCAGAGGTCCTCTACGAAATCCTGCCACCCGCACGTCGCTCAGAATTGCGCTTCAGGCACGGTCGCCAGCCTTTGTCTTGGACAGAATCGCATCCAGGCGGATCTGAGTAATGTCTGAGACTCGGCGCCTACCTCATGTAGAGATGTGTAATGGATAAGTAGCAGTAAGTAGCAACAACATTGCAGCGATTCCCTCCTGCTTATGAGGCCCTCACGTCTGTTCGAAGCGTCTCCCAGCTGTACAGCTGCCAGGGCCGCGGCAGCTTTCGAACTCATGAGGTTCAGTGCCCTCCGCAAGCAAAGACCCGTATCACAAAAACTTGAGCGGCTGACAAACAACAGGGTGACCAACCATGCCACTCAATGTGTGATTTGCAGCTGCTTTCCCCAGCTTTTAAGTTGTCACCGCGGACAGCAAAGATCGCTGCTGCCTAACTCCGTCCACAGTGGCCCAAAACGGCAGTCACTTGGCTTCGACAGGAAAGATGAAGAACTGATTTCTACGACAGCATGCCTGTGGCCACATGGACTAGCAGGAACATTAAGATTTAGCTCTCGTTGGAGTCGTTAGAATCGGACCCATCCTCGTCGTCATCGCTGGGCGGGAACGCCTTTTCGGCACTTGCCTTCTTAGGCTCGCTCTCAGCCTTGGGCTTTGTGTTCGAGCCGCCCTCTCCGGTGGTTTCGCTTTTGGCAGGCGCCACCGGATTTGATGGCACGGGATTCGAGGGAGCCGGGTTGGAAAAAGCAGTGTCCCTCGCCAACTCCTCCACGACGGAGTTCATGAGCAACTGCATGTGACATGTGTTGCGTAAGATTGCGATGCAGCTCACCTTGTCTTTGACGGCAGCCACCACTGCTGCTGTCTCTGGTGTCCACAGGACGATGGAGTGCAAGCGGAAGGTATGAAACAACTCCCGATAGAGGATCTGGTGTCTGCCGTTGACGTGCAACGGCACCAACTCCTGCATCGCACAACAAGAAGAGCTCTGGCCAAGTAAAAACAGCAGTGCTGCAAGGAGAATGCTCAATACAATTTTCAGTCCTCCTCAGATCGGGACGACCTCCTTCTTCTCATTCATGGTCAGCATGATCTGACTTTTGATTTTCTTTTCGACCATCGGCAGCTGTGCGGGGTCTGGCAAAGGAATCGGCAACCAGGGGCAGGAGCTGTCCGTACCTGTGCCGATGAAGCGGTGTTCTCGTGCAATCAGCGGAGGCGCTGTGAAGATCAAGGTTTCCTTGCCCACGATGGTGTTCAGGCAGAAGGCCCTCTTGCGCTTTTTCGCCGGTGCCCTAAAAATAGAGAGAGAGAGAGAGAGAGAGAGAGAGAGAGAGAGAGAGAGAGAGAGAGAGAGAGAGAGAGAGAGAGAGAGAGAGAGAGAGAGAGAGAGAGAGAGAGAGAGAGAGAGAGAGAGAGAGAGAGTTTTAGAGAGAGACTTTGAGAGAGAGAGAGAGAGAGAGAGAGAGAGAGAGAGAGAGTTTTAGAGAGAGACTTTGAGAGAGTTTGAGAGAGCGAGCGGCACGAAGGATTCTGGCAAGCTACGTGTCATGGCCACCGGGCCCACACTTGGCTCGCCGCTCAAGGTCCTCCTGCGAGCTGGGCATGAGCAGCAAGGAATTCAGCGTCGCATTGGGCACGTTGAGCTTGTTCATCTGCTTTTTAATCTCACCGTTCGCTTGGCTTGACCCCACGTCGAAGACCAGCAGGGCATCCTGGGCGCTAAAGGCAAGAAATGACGGCAGTCAATATGAATGAGTCCCTGAGACACGTGGGCATGGAACCCTCACGACGCCTTGTCCTCCTTGGCCTGTGAGCCGAAGATCTTCACCACATTGGCCCTTGCAATCCAGCCCACACAGTCGGAATCTGAACATTGCACAAAAACAAAACCCCCCCGTTGCAGCAGAGTCTCAAGACGGATTTGCCGAATGGTGGAGTCCGAGAGTAGATGTTGTGACTCCGCGAAAAAACTTCCGAGGGTTCAAGGATGAGACCACTGTCGAACATCCACCCCCGCACTTTGCCAGCAGATGTCACGCCGTCGGGCGGCAAAAGGCTGGAGGCACAGCCAGCTAAGGCCGTCTGGACACTGCTCAGGTTGGTGATGTCCGCCACCACGAACTTGCAGTACCGCAGCACCTCGACCTTAGCCTTCTGGAGGTCGGAGGCCGGCTTGGGTTTTGGAGGAGGGGCGGCAGGCTCTGCGGCGGGCCCAGACACATCCTTGTCGCCCCAGTCACCTGACAGCTCTTTCAAAATCTCCTCAGCATCAGGCAGGGCAGCAACCGGAGGGAGCGGCGTCAGATGCACGGCATTGTGCCTCGGCTCCAAACAGATTGTGGCCATCAAGAAACACAGAGATTACCATCAATCCTGGAGTTTAGTCCACGTCCAGCGGCTCCTCGATTGTAGTTCTGGACCCGCGAGTCCGAAAAGCGGTTCACAGCAGTGTCGTGAGAAGCCACCACGGCATACATGGTTGGCAAACAGTCCAAGTCCAAGAACTGTTTCAGCAAAAGCAGGACGGCTGCCTGTTCGGCGGTTTTGCCTAAGAAGGCTTCTTGGTGGATGTCGGCGACGCCGCCACCCGAAAGCTTGAGGCTTTCCGGATTCACGTAGGTGGAAAGGAGGTCTCTCCACTCCGAAGATTTCTCCCTCTCCGTCGTCGACTCTATGATTGCCTGCAAGCGGTCTTGAGCAAGAGAAATTAAACGAGACGGAGGTTGCTGACCCAGCCCGCCTGCATGCATTGGCGGGTGCAAACCAAAGCCTGAAACGTGTCCAGCAGGTTGTCGCGGCTCATCTCGTTGACGGCAACTCGGAAAGTTTGTGCCGGGTTGTCGCCCTTCATCCCGATATACAGCTGTCCTGAGGACAAAGTTTCAGCGACAATCTTTTAAAGCATGCGGGTGGGGCCAGAATCAGTGTGATGGTGACAGATGCTGAGCTACCGACGAATCACCCAGCCGAACTCGTCGGGACTGCTCGCAATCCCCAGAACCCGAGTTACCTGGGCGTTGCAGGGAAAGGAACCGAGGAGAAGAAACATCAACTGGTATTTCATAATGGCTTCTTCTTGTAACATGTCCCATGAAAGTATAATCAGATGTTGCTCCAAAACCTAGTAACTACCGACCACCGGCTCGCCCACGTCGGGCTGTTGTTGCAGAACTGCATACTCTTCAGGAACTCCCAGCAGTTGGCCTCCTGGCATCGCTTTCTGAGCCTGAGCAATTTTGCCACCTTGTCTTCGGAGCTGACCTGACACAAAGAGAAACGTCTAGCAAGTCTGTGTGACAGCAGGTGCTTGGCAGCCTCGCTGTCGCCCGAGCCGAACTTCAGCCGCTGGTTCTTTACCTGCTCCTGGCGCCCAAGTGAACGAGGTGGAGGGGGGGGCGAGGAGAGGTGCGTGATCAATGAAACCAGCCCACCTGAAAGGCCAGGAAGAGCCCCTCCGCGTTCGTTGGTTTTCCGAGGCCAGCATGTAGTTGCTGAAGCCTTTGTAGCTCACCCATGATGGCGTATGAAGGACTGGCAAGACAACATAAGTCTGGCGACATGTACAAGCGATCACTCAGACGGCAAGCAAATTGATTCCCTTCCTGGCAGACTGCAGGCTCAAAGATCAAAACCCGCGGCAGCCAGCAGTGACACTTGCCTGGAAAGATGCGGCTTGCACCGTTTCTCCTCTCTTGTGAGATTCCCCAGAAAGCATCCGCACTGTCAGGAGAGCAGCGCACGAAGAGCAAAGGCAGGGCCTCGGTCGCGGAGTGTGGACCGGCAAAGAATGTTGGGGCATATGATTCATGTGACACCCAAGACACTCGCGCTCGCTTCGCGAACACGTCCTTCTTGGGGTCATCGGTTTCCAGCAGGTGGGCCCATTCGATGACGAAGGCCGCCAAGTGCGGCAAGTGGCTCGTTGGAGTGAGCTCTCCCCTCAGGGAAAAGCGGCTTGCATCATTCTCACCGGCCTCTTGGTCTCCGCCTGGCAGAGAACCATGGTGCACGGCAAAGGGTCAATGTGGTCCTTTCTGAGATGGAAATCTCGTGCATCGCACAGAATCGCACATATCGCCCCACGACAGAACGCAGCCCGGGCCGGCTCGTTCCCAGTTCAGGTCACCGAGCACTCCACACCCTCGCGTCTGCTGCCTTAAGGTAAGCAGCAGCAAGATCGGGACAACCGAAGCCAAGAAACTTTAAGCCGAGATACTCTTGGTCGTCCTTGACCATGGATCCATCCCAGTCAGGACCCAAGGGCATCAGGCCCTCGGCAGGCAACGGGTCGGAGCCTGCCTGCTTCCGGCCAGGCATTCGCAGCACGGATGACACCGATGCTTTCCCGGATCGCTGTCCACAAATGTTGGTCGTCCTGAAGCTGGTCCGTGTCGTCGGCCTTGGTCTTGGCCAGCTTCTTCGCTGGCTTGCCACCACCAGAGGTACGTGGTTTGCCCATATTGATCCAAAGTGCCCTTTAAAGGCACTGACCCTCAAAACGTGGCGAAGCAAAAAATGCTGCGAGTCACAGAGCAAGTGTTAATGAGACGGAGCTGCGAAAGATTGGAGCCTCAACAGAAAGGCTGAGCAGGCTTGCTTTCACTCTTGCACCCCGACATCCTTCCCCAGCCAGCTGAGACACTTGGTCAGGACACGAAAGAAGTCTTTGATGGACACTAATGTTCCGGCCACGCCCTTCTTGACGAGCTTTTTCCGAGTGGCCTCCTGCACCTGAGGCACGACGAGGAAGGCACGCTTCCGGTTCCTTGGCTGGTTTGATTGCCAAAAGACTTTTTTCCATAGCTCGGCGTAGGACACAGGAGTTCATCCACATACCCCCCGCTCCGACAGCGGCGCAGGGCACGCTCGTCCGGCAACGGGGTCTCCAGACATACCCCCTACCAAGACGAAGAAACGACAAAGCAGGGATGTGACCAGGACCATTTTTGGACCATTGCTTCCCATCTTGACCCTGACATTCCACGTCAATCCATCCTGAACCAACAGGACTCCCAGCTCCCAAATTCTGAGAGAGCCCCTTGTCGCTGGAAGGGGTCCCCCAATGAGCCCCATCCTAGGACGACAGTGCAGGGCACGCTCGTCGGGCCAGGGGGTCCCCCAGCAGACTCCTTTGACAGACACCAAATGGCCGACACAACGGCGACAACACTTTTTCTGAACTTCTTGCCGCCAGAACACAGAAGCGTTCTCTTCTCTCTCATCATCCACCGCACGTTGGGGGCTAGGATGCTCTCGGTCAAGGCATTCTGCAGATGAACCACGATGCCCTTCAGCTTCTCGTGAACCGTGTCCGACATATAGAACTGGATGTTCTGTTCATAGGCCGGGAGCAGCCGCAAGATGGGGGCCGGCGGCTCGTGCGGCCGTTTCGCCGCATGGTTAACCCACTGTTCCGTCCCCACGAACCCGCCCAAGACGCGGATTGCGAGGCTGATGCATCCCTCCTTCATGTCGTCATCCTCTGGCACTGACGGATGGATGGCCCGGAGGAAACTATCACTATCACAGCAGATGTAGACGAAGTGATTTGGGCCGACCTTGGCAAGCAGCTTCTCCTCGGAGATATAGTTCAGGAAGTCAGAGCCACCATAAACAGAGCCACAGACCCCAAGGCGAAGCAATTGCTTTTTGACACGGGTCTTCGCCTCCTTGCAGCCACCAAGAACGACGAAAGCACAAAAGCCAGGAGGCAGGGTAACATGCTGCTCCTGCAAATGCCTTTGCTCCAGCCGGCCCAACTTCTCCTTGTTCTCAAGATGTTCCTTCTCGTGCTGCTTGAGCTTCTGGGCCGTCCCACAGAGGGGCCCAGACGTGAAGTCCCGCCAAAGGTCTGCCTGCAGCTTCTTCACAGCTTCCCGGAGGTCGACCTGAGTTTGGGTCTGCCTCGTCTTTGCACTGCATTTCGCAATAGCATCCAGGGCTTCCAAATTCAAAGTCTCCTCTCCTGTCTGGGATCCGGCAGCCTCAAGCTCAGCCTGCCGCCGCCTCTCAAAGGCATTCAATCCAGTTTTCCGCTTGCTGGAAACAAACTGCCTACTTGGCAATCGAGTCTTCTTCGTGTTGGCACCACTGCCCCCATGAATCTCTTTGTACTTTGTAATGATCTTGTAATACAGGGGACGGGGCTGCCTGCTCAAGGGCCAGCGTGAGGCGAGAGCAGCGGGCAACATTGGCGACGGCAGAGGTTTGGGCAGGCTCTGCACCTTCTTTTGTGCTTCCCCGATCGTACTCGTGCACGAACCGGCTTGCCATCGTCAGCCACTCGGTGGCGAGGGCAAGAAGTCGAATGCTGGAGGGCGACAACACCTAGGAGACAGTCTGAGAGCGGCGGCAACCAGCTGGCAAGGACGGCACTGTTTAGTTGTGTCCGAGGGGCTGCGAGCAAAGTCTCAGCCCACTTGCTTTTCTCATTATTCAGGGCTGCAAGCTGTGTCAAGAAGAGGACCACCGCCGGCAAAGATAGAATCAGTTTCTTCAGTGCAACAGTTATCGTGTCGAATCTCTGGGCTGCAAAGTGACAAGAAAAATCTTGCCCCAATACTTCGGCCACTCCCTCCAACTGGCTTCGCACTGCCTCCGAATACTTGGAACATAGTTTGTGAGAGTGTGCCAAAGCCCTCCAAAAGCTCCCTGGGTCGTGCTTGCTTTTCGTGGAGTAACGAAGAACAAAGAGCTCGATGAGCTGATTCAATCGACTGTCGGATTTGATGCTCTTTTCGAGCGACCTCTGAGCGCTGTGCATGCAGCACCTCGTTGTCGTACACAAGCAAGGCATGATTCCTCTGGCCTCGCGGGAAAACCACGGAGCAGGTACACCGAGTAAGTTAAAGCAACCGAGACCCCTGCGGCCGCAAACCGCCCGGCCAGTCCCTCTGCCCTTTCGCCGTCCACCGTGTAGACCTGTGGCACATTGGGCGGGCGTCTGATAGCATCTGAAGCGGGGCCCCGGCTCCTTGAAAGTCTTCGCAAAAGCCGAGCGGTCGCCCTCGTCCGGGCAAAATCTCTCCAGGGCCAGCTGGATGTGGTCAGCTTTTTGTAGCGATGTCTGGCAAAAGACAATCAACAACTAAAGGACATCACTGACATCACTGGAAAATTAGCAAATCGGCCTTCTGGCCATTGCACCGAGACAGTTCGAGGATGCGTCTGTGAACAACATAGTTGTTGTCAACCATCTTGACTTTCACCGCCAATGTGTCCTGGCTGACATCCTGCACGGCAAATACAATGAAATTAAGATGCGACCGCGACCACTGTGTCAACAGTCCTCGGCCCAACCAGCACTTTTGCATTTTTTGCAAGCCGCCGGTCCTGCAGGTCTATTTGAGGACATGCATGTCAATGTGTGCTGTGTGCCTCAAGGGCGAGCCTCCTCTCTCAATACGGCTGCCAGCGCTGAAATGATCTTCGAGTGCTCACACGGGGATGCTCTTTGTAGCGGGAAGTTACCTGGGTCTGAACGATGAGCCAGCTCGCACCGCGAGGCGTAGCCGACGGATTGCCCGCTGCGGGGCTCCATTAGGACCTGAATGGCCAAGTGAACCTGGCCGGCAGTCGGAGCCGTGGCATCGGCCTTCGCAGAAACGGCCTCCACGGGCTGCTCGACCAAGAGGCTGCTGACGTGGAGGTCGGTTTCCTCGTGGCGCTTTAAATCTTGAAGCTGAAGAACATCTCCGAAACGAGTAAGAGGCACCTCAGATGAGAAGGCAAAGGAAAGACGAGATGCCCAGAAAGTAAAAACCATGAGTTGCGTAGGAGGCGCTTCCCTGCAGACGGATCCCTTCGTGAACCGTACGAAGGGCGAGGAGGACTGCTCTGGGGCTGCACATTTCGCCCGGCACAGCTTGCAGCCTAGGCCCCAAGCCTGGGTCGGCGGTGCTTCGCAAAGCCAAGTGCTCTGCACATCACCGTCACGGTACAGCAGTCGGCCAAACCATTTGTCCTTGTTCTTCAAGAATTTGCACCGATTGCAACGTCGAACAGCCTCCTTGGCCTCGGCACAAGAAGACACGTCGATACCTGTCCGCACCGACGCAGTCAGCCGGAATGCGACAAGGGTTCTCAGGAGGTGACACTGCCAAACTTCTCCAAGCAACGTCGAGCATGCTCGCCTGGCCGAGGACAGGCGGATCGGCATATGGGCTTGTTGGTGCCTTCAGCCAATCTGAGGCACCGACCGTCAGGGGATCTGGCACGCATCCGTTCGTCGCCACGGCAGTGACAGGATGGGCAGGAAGAAAAGTCAAGTGTCTGATTTTTGCAATGCTGGGAAGTTGAAGGGAAATGCTTGCGAGAGTCTGTCGACCATGTCCTGCTGCTAGGCATTGATTACTCCTGCTAGGCATTGATTACTCCTTCGTGCCGTGCCAAGACATGCCACGACTCTGTCAGTCTGAGCAACACAAGACAAGCAGAACAACTTCGCAATCCTGCGTCATCCCTGACCCCTCCCTGGCCCACACCCCCGCGCAGGTCCATCGGACCCACCCTACAGGTCCGTCGGACCCGCCCTGAGAGCCAGTCGGCTCCCAAACCCCAAAACCCAAACTCCCTTTCAATCCAATCATCCCCGAAACTAGTTGGGCAAAGGCTCACTGCCACACCAAAAACAAAACGTAGCTCGATGCGGCGACAATGCTGAGCTCGATCGGCCTAGGCACAATGGTGTCCGGGTCTGGATCTTAGAACAATATGCATGCTTGGAAACGAGCGACCGATTCTGGAAAAAAATCCGAAAATTTAGAGGCGCGGTCGTTCCCCGCATTTCCGTACAACTTTAGGTGGGATTAGTGTGCTGCCGAGGACCCCACCTGGTGGGCCCCACCTAGCACGGCATGGAGCAGGCTGAGCTCAATCGGCCTGGGCACTAGAGGCCGACACAAAACAGCCGCAATCTGTGAGTTGGGAGCCAAACTGAGGGCGCAGGTTGATTACGCAGATCGGTGCTCCCTGATCTAGTGGACCCGCCCGACAGGTCCATCGGACCCGCCCCACAGTTCCATCGGCCCTGCCCTGAGAGCGACTCTCTTCTTTGAAGGTTCAACACCCGCACCAAGGTCCCGACGTGCGAGAATGTTGAGGTCTACTGGCCTGGGCGCAGAACAAGACCAGAGTGCCACCAAGGAATAAACCAGGCTGCAAACACAACCTGCTCGGCTCAAACCCCAAAAACCCATCATCTGTGTGAACCCGTTCGAACGAGTGCACCGAGGGCCCAACGCAAAGCACCACGAGCTCAGCCGGCCTGGGCCAATGAAGCGAAGAACACTGGCGTGGTGGCACCAAGGACCCGCTCAAACCCAGAGGCCCCAAACTCCTTTTCCCAAAACCCAAAACCCAAACCCTAAACCACCGTTTGTCGGCCCGAAAATGGGGGTTTGCAAACCCCCCTTTCAAACCCCCATTCCGAAAATGGGTGTTTGAAAGGGGGGTTTGCAAACCCCCATTTTCGGGCCGAGAATGGGGGTTTGCAAGCTGGGGCCAAGCATCACCGTCCACACCGAGGGCCCAACCTAGCGAGAATCCTGAGCAGCTCCGTCGGCCTGGGGTCAATCTCGAATCTCGAAATAACTGCTGACTTTCTAGCTGCATGAAGCCTCGTCTGGAAAACAGAACCCTGGAAGGCAGCAATCTTGCGATCTAACACCGAGGGCCCAACACAGTCAGAGTGCTCGGTAACTCAATCGGCCTGGACGAAACGAAGTGAAGTGCAAGACCAAATGTGCAACAAAGGCAAATGTGCAACAAAGGCAAAGCTCCACAAGCACGCCAACTCGCATCTCTCGCTTTTTCACTCCGCGACGGACAGCGAGGATCCACATCAGCTGCTCGAAGACGACGACGGAGACCTCACCCTCTTCTTTGACCGGGGCGCCATCACCTTGGCCTTCGCCATCTTGGGCTCGGCCTTCGCCTTCGCCATCTTGGGCACCACAGCCGCCGCCTTCGCCATCTTGGGCTCCGCAGCCTTCGCCATCTTGGGCTCCACAGCAGCCGCCTTCGCCATCTTGGGCTCCGCAGCCTTCGCCATCTTGGGCTCCACGGCCTTCGCCTTCGCCATCTTGGGCTCCGCCTTCGCCATCTTGGGCTCCGCCGCCTTCGCCATCTCGGGCCCCGCCGCCTTCGCCATGCCGGGCCCCGCCGCCTTCGCCGGCTGATGCAACTTCGGCACAACCGTCAGCGGGTCGATCTCAGAAAGCCAAATCCCCGACAGCAAAACAGTCAGGCTCTGCGACCAAAACGTTAACACGACAACCTCAGAAAGCTTATTCGGTAATTCGGCGAAGTGGCTGCGACATGAGGTCTCCTGTCGATCAGCCCTGGCACCCACCTCTGCAGAACATCCATCGCCACGGCTCGCCTTTCCAGAAGCCGGCTGGGGCGATGTGCATGCTGTAACTACGGCCACTACGGTTGATTTTGACACCCTGCCTTTCCACGTTCTCCTGCTCGTAGATGGCTAAAAGGGCCGGGATCACAACGCCCTGGTCCGGAAACCCAGGTTCGACCCTCTGCAAAAGGGTGAGGACCTGTGTGCGGAGGGAGTCGCCCTGTTCCAGGAACATCTTGAATCGCTGCGCTATGTTGTCTTTCCGGAAGCAGTCCTCGCAGCCGATGGCTGCTGTTGCAGGTCAACAAATCGACGTAGAGGTCATGCAGCTCCTTAGTTGAACAAGAACTGCTAAGTATGATCACTTTAATGTAGTTTCGAAGCTACAGTAATCAAACCCAGGGAAAAAAGCACATGCCCAAAGTGCAAACCAAGCTCTGGCCTCATCTTGCCCAAGCCCTTCCCAGCACCCTCGGCAGCAGCTGGACGGCCCTTAGCTTGTGCAGATGCAAATCAGCTTTCAGCAGAGAGCTGCCTTCTACCCAAACACAGATGCAGAGAGGTCACCTCCCATGACGACGAGCTGGAAGCCGGAGGCAGTGCAGCCTCACCCGGACGGCCCTTGGCTTTGTGCAGATGCAAGTCAGCGTTCAGCACAGAGCCGCTGCCTTCTACCTTCTACCCAATTACAGATGCAGAGAGGTCACCTCCCAGCTTTGACTTGGAGCCGGAGGCGGTGCAGCCTGAGAACACAGAAGCCTGAACAATGCATCTTTCTTTGTAAAGCTGCCATGCTTTCGTCCAAGAAGCTGCCGGGTTCTGTATCGGAACAACCTGGCAACATTAGGGAAGTCAAGACAAGCGTTTCAGTCAAATGCAGAACACCACAACCACAACACATCGATGCAAGCAGGGGGCTGCTGGCGGTTGAGCAGCCTTCGCCTTCGCCAAATCGCCCAACTGTCGGGAGATCTCGGCCAACTGTTCCTCTCAGTTTCTCGAAATTGACAGAACCCCAGTGCAACTGGAACGTGACAACTAGTGTCATGGGCCCCAGCCTGAGTTTTGCGACTGGCAAATTTGGCCTGGGACTTCTGCTTGGAAGGCCGGTTCTTGCCAACCATCGCTGCACGCGAGGGGAGGGCTCTAGAGAGAAGGCCTGAAGCCTTAAGTTCAGGCCTAGGCCTAATCGTGGATGCAACCCCTGCCCTAGTTAGGCTGTCTGCCTGTGCAATGTATATGCCATGCTGCAGCATCATGAATCAAGGACTCGAGCCCGCCACAGGCGTCCGCACAACACTGCTCGCAAGCCCCAGTCAACAAGCACAAACGGACTGGTTCAAGAGACGGTCTCATAGGCCCCCGACAGAGAGAACACGCCGTGATCAGCAGCAGCACCACCTGGCGGCACGGCTTTGGAGTGGGGCTTTGTTGGCACCTCCTTGACTTATGACGGTGTTCAACCTGTCGCCCCGGATGCTCATACGATACTACCAACACGAAGGAAGCCTAGCCAACGCCAGCCAAAACAATCCGGGGCAGGGGCCACAGAAGACTTGAAAAAATTACAACCCTAGCCAGAACCCAAACCCCAAGCCCTTCCCGAACACAAAGCACACAACCAATAACTACTCTTGGGGACCATCGGCTCCCCCCCGGGGTCCATCGAACCCCAACCCTTGGGTCCATCGGACCCATGCCCTCGGGGACCATCGGTCCCCCTTGAGGTCCATCGGACCCCTCCCTGAGGTCCATCGGACCCCACTAAAAACCTTTATGTCCGCAAATACTCAAACCCTGAAACCCTCCAAGCAAGCCCAGCGGCACCAGAAGAGCGAGCGGAACCGACCTGGGCGCAAAGTTTGCTGTTTTCGAAAATCAAGATAAATACATAAAGCACAACTATATATACACACACTGATATTCAATCAATTGTATGTGTGTGTATATATATATATATATATGTATACATATGTGCACATATGTGTGTGAGTGTGTGTGTGTGTGTGTGTGCACATCATGTACATGGGCGAGCTCAACAGATCTTGCAGGACACAAACCCGAACCATGATCAAGACCTGTAATACCACAAGACCCCCAAACGAAAACCCTCCCTGGGCGGCCGGGCGCACGCACTCGTCGGTATCGAGGTCGATGTAGATGAAGGATGAAGGAGCTTTGCAGGTTTGGGGTTTAGGGTTTAGAACTTTTGAAGGAGGTAAGGTTTCGTCACAGGGGCTTGTCAATGTACCCCCCCTTGGGGCTACTAAGTTTGGATATTTGGGATCTTAATTAAAAAGTGTTAAAGTGTGCCACTGAAAAGCCCAGAAAACTAATACTAATGCTAACACTGATACAAGAATTAAGATCTACAAACAGTAATAGTGGTACGAAGAGCAGAATTGAGATTAAGATTGGGACTAGGAGCGCTGCATGCATGTGAAGAAATTTCCAAAAATTGCAAACCATCTAAAAGAACATTTTGGAATTGAGTTTGGGAGAAGTGTCTGTCGCCTATCCGTTGACAGATCCTGCCTGGGGACGCACGCCACCCTTCCCCTTCCCCACGACGGTCTGTCATGGGGGGGGGGGAGC
Source organism: Symbiodinium sp. CCMP2592 (assembly GCA_905221615.1). NCBI lineage: Eukaryota > Dinophyceae > Suessiales > Symbiodiniaceae > Symbiodinium > Symbiodinium sp. CCMP2592. The sequence continues at coordinate 520,444 of CAJNDT010000580.1, forward strand.
ATATATATATATATATACACATACACACACACACATATGTGTATATATATATATATGCAAAAAATATGTGTATATATATATATAAATATATATATATGTATTATATGTGTATTATATGTGTATTATATCTGTATTATATCTGTACTCGGGGAGAGAGAGAGAGGAAGAGAGAGAGAGAGAGAGAGAGATGAGCTTATGGGGTTTAGGGCTTTTGGCTTTCTTGCGACGTGCCGGGCAAATAGCGAGGTTTGGGTGTGCTATATACTGATATGATGGAACCCTAAGGGATAAACTGATCTTGATATCTGAGGCCTCCTCCATAAAATTACGGCATGCAAGCGTGCTTGGAGCCTCAACACCCTGCGTGTTAAATGACCAATGACACACAAACTTCAAAACTCACCAAAACACCGCAACTCAATCCCGAAATGAAAAGCATCAACAACACAACACGCGACACTCCCCTCCAAAACGCTCAGCCCACAAGCCCAACAACCCCTTCCTGAAACCCTGCACAAAACTCACGCCAACAAAAACATCATAATGCCGTTCCAAAAACCACCAAACCCTAAACCGTAAAGAGGAAAGGTCCATGCCCACCTGCTTGGCGCGAAAGCATTCCAAGAGTGGGCCCCAGTGCTTTCCCACAACCTTCCATGAAAGTTTAGGGTTAGGGTTCTAGGGCGTAGGCTGTATATAGGGCTCGAAGGTGCAGGTAGGGCTCAGGCTGAGGACAGGCGATAGGCGATAGGCTTCAGGGCTTAAGGCTTCGAGCTGTGGGTTGATAGTGCGTAAGCCGACAGAGAAGAAGATACAGATCGAGAGAGCACTCGATTTTGGCTCACAGTGGCCCTGCCAAGCAGATGTTGACACAAAGCCCTGAACATTCGAGCCGAAATGCGAATAGAGACCCGGAGCGCCAAACCTAGTTCATTGTTGGGATGGGATAAAAAATGCGCATGTTTATTCCTTATTGGGTTTAAGTATTTAAGTACCCATGAAAATGTAAAATGTTGCCCAACTATGACAAAGAAACCATTTGAGATGTACAAGGCCTATGGCTCCGAGCGAGAGCTTTTCAAGGGCTGGGGCCTGAATCCTGAACCCTAAACCGTAAACCCCTAAACCCCATAAACCCCTAAATCCGTATAAACCGTAAACCCTAAACCCCTACACCCCAAACCCCTAAATCCGTCTAAACCGTTAAAGCCTTAACCCCTATACACCCCAAACCTAAATCCGTCTAAACCGTAAACCCTAAACCCCTGAACCCAAAACCCTAAACCCAGCCCGATCATTCTCCAGGCTGGTAGCCTTCAGCTCGGCAGCCAAATCTGCGTCGTCGGTACCAGCTCTACCTGCCAACGGTCCCAGAGCCTCCAAAACCCTTTAATTAAGGAATATACCTTAAACTATATTCGGGATCCTAGTATGATTTAAGGTATATTCCTTAATTAAGGGGCTTTGGAGGCTCTGGGGTGTTTTTGCCTTTGGAGCTTTTGCTGCTCACCGGGTTGAGTTTAGGCTTAGGGTTTATAGGATTCAGGGCTAAGGCTCATAGCGGTTAGTTTAGGCTTAAAGGGTTTATACGGCTCAGGGTTAAGTGAATATACAACTTTTTTGTATTATAGGGCGTTCAAGGGTTTAGGTGTTCTTGGTTCGGAGGTTTTGCGACAAGTATTAGGGCCTGCCAGAATCACAGGTGGCGCTTGTGAGGATCCTCAGATTTTGGACTTCGGTGTGGAACAACATGATTTTGTGCCGACTTTATCACGAAAATGGTAGAAAAAGGTACAAGTAGGGACATCAAGAAACCCCTAAACCCAAAATGTCTCAATAATTAGTGATTACTCCTGGGTTCGCTCCTTCCACCGTCTTCCTACTCCTTCTCTCCTTCTTCTGAAACTGGCTCTTGCTAAGGAGTTTGAGCTTAAGAATCCTAGGGAACGCCTATTTTTTGCAATAGCTCCCTACTAAGGTAACTTTGGTTTAAAACAATCTCCAGAACTTGAGCCGAGGAATGTTGGCGGCTCCGCTAGAGGCGGGCACTCACTTTATATAAGGGCTTCGGGGTTCGGGTCCTGTGGAGGGTCTTCTCAAAATTAGGGTCCCTTTCCGGGTTCCCCAAGATAACAAGGACCCTGAAAGCGACCGACAGCTAGAGAAGTATCCCATATCCTCACTTTCTCTGAATCTGCAACCCTGACTCGCACATGCTTCGGTAGCCTTCCAGGATATGCTCCAGGCAGATAGGGCGGATCGGTAAGCTGCTCCAGTGACTGTCTTCCACTCTGTTCTTGAGGTTCCTGGGCTTCGACTTCGTATGAATTTGATAAGAGCACAAAAGCACCAAACTCAAGGTCTCAAAGGTTAAAATGGTTTTGCGTTGGCGTTGTCGGCCCGCAGCGACGATGACCATGTTGAGGTTCTTTGGCGCAGGATTGCGAGCATAAACATGCGCATCGTTTGGAGCTCAGAACCGTGATATCTTTGGCAAGCTACCACGAACACAGAGACACACACACAGAGAGAGAAACACATGCAAGCACAGGCTCCCACACAGCACTGTGCTAGGACCTGCTTACCAAGAGCCGCAGCAACACACCGCCCCTGGACCCCAGACGTTATTGTCTATGTGGGGCTCGGCCTCGTGAGGACGGACTTTGGGCCAAATGATCACAATACGACTCACACCTACGCAACATAAGCCCAAAGCTAGTGCAGCTAGTGGTCCTAAACCCTAAACCCCTAAACCCTGCATCAAACCCTAAACCCCCAAACCCCTAAACCCCTAAACAGCTCAGGCCATCTTCACCGGGTAGCAGGTCTCCCGCCAAAATCACGGTCTTCCCCCTCTGCCGCTGAAGCTCCATGGCGCGGCGGAGGGCCTGGACAGGGGCAGCATCACAGGGATCTATATAAAGGGAACTCCAGAAAGTTGGAATATGGATTAATGGCAGGATCCCCGATAATTTACCTTAAAGGGGTTACGATAATGATATTCCAACTTTCTGGCTTCTACTGTATACCTGAACCCTGAACAACCTACCTTTTTAGGGGGTTCCCTAATATGATTTCCTTATGTAAGTCCTTAAAAAGGGTAGGTTCTTCAGGGTTAAGGTAAGGATTGCTAGAAGGGGTATTATGGGGGTTTAGTATAGGGGCCTAAACCACTATCAGTCCTCTTTTTGGGGCTCTTTATCATAATTACAGTAGTATATAAGCAAGAGCCCAAAACCCTAGTCTCATTATTAAGGCCTCTGTATTATATAAACATGTCGTCGAGGTCCAGGCTAATCTTCTACTGTACAGGGATTTCGGTCCAATCTCATAATAATTAATGGTTTGAATTCTGGTGATTTTGTAGCATTCGATGAGCAATGGAGACCCTAGATGGAGTAGCCACTTCCTGTCATGGCATCAATCTCCCTGAGCTCTAATTAAGCTACATGAATCACGTCAAAGACATAGCACCCAAATCAGCAAGCCTGGCCATGCTTGACATCCTTCTCGCTCTCTCAGCAGGCCATTCCGCTTGACTATGAATTGACAACAAGGGTTCCTTCTCGCTCTAAAGTGTGCAATGTAGGTTCTACGAATTCCTGAAACTCGTTCATAGTTGGGATAGGATCAAAAATGTAGATTTTTATTCCTTGTCGGGTTTAAGTACCTATAAAAATGTAAATTTTACCAACTATGACAAAGGAAATCCCAAGCCAAGTTTAGGCCCAAAAGCAAAACTGCGTTGCTGCGTTGCGTGTACAGTTTGAGTCCTCGGGGCATGCAACCCCTAAACCTTCGGAGGCCAACAGTCAGCTCACAATCAAACCCCGCCCCTGAGGTGGCTTCTTCTGACATGATCTTGTGTGTGGTTTTTGTTTTTTGCGGGGGAGGGCTTTAAGGTTGAAAGGGATGCAATTCAATCAATGATCGAGTTTGGGATAAAAGCGAGCTTGGTAGGCTCCAAGGTCACCGGTCTCCATCGGGCGCCAGGGGACGGCGGCGGCGAATTCGCCTTCCGCCCTGTCGAAGGAAGTTGGTGCGGCGTGAGACCAACCCCCTTGTATGAGCTAACGGAGATCTGTGCTTTGCGAGCCCTTTTCTACTTAGTTTTCAGCCTTGGCGGATTCGGTCTTCCAGCTGAAGTGGATCGGAGCAGTGTGTGCAGCGCTCCGAAGGTCCAGAGTAGATGTCGAAGATGGCGTGCGCCTCAGGCACCGCCTCCAACAAGTTGCAAAAGGGCTCTCTGGCACATCCTCCTTACCTTTGGTTAGTGGGAATGGAAGAATCGTAGTAATGGTGGTTATACTTGTACCCCATTCGTCCATTCTCTACTAACCAAAGGTAAGCCTCAGGTTGCAGTGCGCAGTGACGGCAGTGCTTGCAATTCGCTGCAGCAGGCCGGCAGACGGCAGGCTTGGGTTTCCCTTCAGGGTTTTGCCCGAGAGCCTGCATCGCATAGCTGCAGGTCTTGGGATTTACGCCTTGGAGGCTTCAGGGTTCAAAGGTGACACTTAAACCCAAGCCCTCGGAAGGGGACCCGACGTAACATGAGCTCGGGTGCCGAACCCTCAGCCCGAAGCCCTATAGACCCTAACACACTGGTGAACGCTCACCAATCCTAGACACCATCAGCGTCTATGAAAACCTGAGAACTGAGAAACCCTGCATTTAATCTTTCAAAACTCCTTAAGCCCACGGCGATCCCAAGTTGGCCTCAAGCCAGCGCATCTTGAAGGGAAGACGCGGACCTGCCCGGCTTCAACATACCCTACAATACATGTTTCATGAAATCTTTCCCTGCAAGTCCTGGCATAGCAGTATTTGTCGGCAAGTGGTCAGGAGAGCAGAAATCAGAGTATCCCAGACTGGTGTCATCCTCTGAAGTTGCTTCGTTGGTTGATTTAACCATCTTGTCTACCTACCTCCTCTGACTGATTGCTACCCCATTGACAGTGAGAGTAATGTTTCGGATTCATTTATTTCCCTTAGACACGGATTGGAGGAGTCGTCGCTCCAACCCAGATCGAAAATCCTACACCTCCCGAGCTGCAAAGCACAAAGCCAAAGGATTGAGATCATCCGCGTCACTTCGATTGACTATCTTTGAAGCTTCAGATTTGGTCCTTTTGGGCCTAATGATAACTGGACCTTTGATATGTCAATCCTTAAACCCTCAACGTGAGGCCCCTGAGAGCTTGCTGGCCTCCTGCGGCATTCGGCACATAGACGTTGAAGACCTTGGCTTTGAGATGTCACATTTGGTTCGGGTTCCATGCACAAAGGATCATATGTAGAAGCCCCATTTTGCATTATGTCTTGAGAAGCGCTTAGGACGTTGTAACTGAGCAAGACCAACACCGGAGCCTGTACACAGGGCTATGCAAAGATCATGAGAAGCGCTTTCGAAGCAATCTGCACCCTCCTGGTTGGTGTCTCACGGCTCCCTACAACTCCGCCCTAGTCGCTCTGATAATGGCTACTCGAATTTCCTCTGTCCTTTCCTGTTCGACTCGTCTCAGGATAACCAAAGGTTGGCCCTTTTTACAAAATCGGGCCATAAACACCAGTAGGAAAATGCTCGTCGTGTAGCCGCTTAAAAGCTACGCCCTTACACCCGAAACTAGGCCCTAACCCAAAGCCTTAAGCCCTTCTCAGCCCTAAGCCCTAAAGCCATAAACTATACACACCCCAACGCTTCCGAAGCCTTCTCTGACAAAACTTCATCCAAGCTTAGACCCCCGCAGTCTGAAATGCAAGATTTGAATTTGGGAGATCGAGTTTTGGGATTAGGATGTGGGGATTTCGTGTTGGGATTTAGAATCTACGGTTTGGAAGTGTGGCGGCTTGGGCTGACAAGATACATGCCGTTCAACTGGCGCGGGGGGACGATGATCGTAAATTTCGATGAATGCTCAGGCCGTTGGGCTTCTCTTGCAACGTCTCAGGTTGCAATGATTGGGTGCCGACACCGAAACCCTGAACCTCCAAACACACTAACTTGTATCTCGGAGCCCTGAAGAACGGGTCCTTTCTCGATGACGAAGGAATTTCTTCTAGCCAGCAAAGTTCCCAGGCTTATGTACCCCGGGTGGCTGTCTGCAGGGGTTCTAGAAACCAATTTATGATTTTGTCGGTATTGATGAATATGACTAATCAGGAAGTAGAACCGAGAAACCCAAACATACAAATACCAAACCTACGACATCACACTCATAGTCCTGATCAAACATTTTTGACCGTGAAATCCAACCGTTACCCTCGGGCCCACCGGTCGAATTCAGCATCCAAACATCATCTGCAATGACGTTTGGCCGCGGCGCGCACCACAGAGCGAACAGCAAATGTGAAGACACGCGAGCATTGCAAAGTACAACAGAGCACAATATATCAAATCACCACGAACCCAAAAAGACTGGTTGTCGTCAAGCCGAAAGCCTCCTCGCCCGAATGTGTTTTTGGATTTACTGCAGCACGACCGGGACCATAACCGGGCAGTTGCATGGGTTGCGATAACATCGCGATTACACAGTACGTCAAAAAGCGATCCCGATGCGTAGCATCTTTGAGATGATGGGTTCGACGCATTCATGCTGCCGCCCGGGTGTCATGCGGATAACATAAACACCGACATTTGCAAAAATGAACACCGCATCTTGGCCCAAGGATGTCGAGTTAGAAGTTGCTCGGAAGACGATGTTACAAAGCTGAAAAAGCAAACGGAGCATGTGCCAGCATGGACGTAATCGCGCTGGTTCAGCAACCCCCAAGGCCTGCCTTTTTTTCAGACTTCTGACATGAACAGCCAACTTGCTAAACCTGACACACTGCAAAACCGAAGCCCGACAAGCCCGGAATCCCGAAACCGCCATGTTTCCGAAACCTGTCGCAGCAGCCAGACAGTTGCGAGTCAATGCAACTCTCTCCATAACAGGTTGCGACCTCCTTGCGCTCGTCCAAGTCCCTCCAAGTCTCTGGATAAAAAGCTGCAGGACGGGCTTGCCCTGTGGTGAGATTAATTGGGCCCCTAAGAGGGTTCCGACTGTGCGATCGCACCTACCGAACGTTCAGGCCCCACAAGGCTGGACGCATCAGTCGGGTTTCTTCAGTCGGGCTTTGTGACTTGGACCTTACAATGTGCACGCTGTCTGTGACGGGCACATTGGGCAAACTCTGAACCAGCAAATGGAAAACCCTATATACCCTTAGCTCTGAAGCCTAAACCCTCAACCCGGAAAACCAAGCCCTAACCGCGATGTAAGCCTGAATCATGGTGGGGTCTATTCGTCAAGAGTCGATTGTATTGCTTCTGATGTGCCTCCTGAGCCAGAACCTCGGCCAAGCAACCTGATCCCCTCAGTTGCACTTACCCACAGGCAACATAGAGGTGATAAATAGGAATCGTCTCCCATTAAACAACCCCTACTACATAGTCGTAGTATGATGTAACCCAAACCCTATTCTGATTAGCTATGAAGGCTCCTGGATTTGGAAGTTCTGTGCCGTTGTTCATGTAGACGGTTCAAGATCACGGGGTTTGGGCCCGATTCATGCCCCCATATGTTTGTAGAGCCCCCTAAAGCCCCAAAACTCAAAAACACAAGCCGAATCCTGCGACCTGACAACACTGACTGTTTCACTTCCAGAACTTAGTTCCTAAGCCCCCAACAAGTGTACACTTTCAGTTTTATAGTGGGTAATCTTATCACAAAGTGTAAAGTGTATCCACTCAGCTACTAAGACAAGCACAAGCTTTATTCGATCCGTGTTGACCGAGGCAGGGATGATGCCCCGACCCAAAACCCCACACCTTAAATCCTAGACCTTCCCTGGCTATACTGAATTGAACAGCAGTGGGTACTCGACTAATATTCGGGTTTCGTGGTTCCCATCTCCTGAATCCTAAATCCTAGTTCCTGAATCTCGAATCCTAGCTCCAGTTTCCCAACTTCAGATCCTATTTTCACACATCCTCACCCTTGCATCGAAATCCTAGTTCCGACATCCTATTCTAGGAGCACCTGGAACTTCCGGAAACCTCTAGGAAGGGGACATCTGGGAGTAGCTCTCCCCGCTCATTGCTGGGCCTGTTGCAATGGAGACCCTAACCCTCGACCCTGGTTGCTGGCAACACATTCCATGCATGAAAACGCCACGCATCAGCCTCTGCCGGACAGGAAACGATGTTCAGACCCTACTTCAACCAACAAGACTCAAAAGATTCGGATCGCTAAGCTTTCACGTGGGGGTGATTGAAAATTCTGAGGATTCCATTAGCCTGCTGTCGGGCGGCGACAAACGTGCCATGGTCGGTGAGCAGGCACCGACCTGCGGAAGGTAGCAGAAGGTCACCCCAACTATTTTTCAAGTGTCTGCTCTAAAGACTTGAAGGCTGATTGTTACATATGCTAGGCCCCTATGCTATGGTGCTATGGTGGCTCTGGCTTCACCCGAAGGGCCTGCGGACTAACTATCCGAAAATTTAGACTATCCTTTTTTCACGCCAGATCCCAAGAACTGCGATGACGATGTGTACTTCAGATCATTCGTTCCGAGTCCTAGGACCATAGCACTGAGCCCTCGAAGGTTGCGGGACTGCAGGCTTCTAAAGACCCATCAACGAAAAGTTGAATCCCTAGTAGCCCTGTATCCATCATCTAAATCCCAACCCTAAGCCCCCAAAAGCACTAGCCGCAAACCCCAGCACATCACCTCAAATGCCAAGACCACTGAAAGTTATTGTATTCCGGGAGCATTTCCGCGGCTTCCTACCCTTCAGTACACCGCTCTGGGTTTACGATAAGCCTGGTTTGGTTCAGGACCTCAAGAAAGTAGTTTGCTTACCTTTGGTTAGTAGGGAATGGAGGAATGGGGTACAATTATAGCTACTATTGCTACCCTTCTTCCATTCCCTACTAACCAAAGGTAAGTTTGGGCCCTACAGGATGGAGGACCCAGAGTTGACCGTTTGGAGGTTCCAGGACCTTCCGGCTTGAGATGTAGCTGAATGTTGCGAAAATCGAGGCCTTAATGATTAGCTAGAATAGGGTGGTGGGGTAGACGATACTGGTTACGGGGCAATTAGCTTTAAACATTGCTGAGGCTGCCATGTTGTATCCCCAGTGTTATTGCAAGAGAAATGCACATGAATACGTTCGCAGAAGAGCCCTTAAATTAAGCCTCCAGGGTTTCGCAACCCCTCTGCACCAAAGCCGAAGGCCTTTACGACACCTGGATTGTGACTCTTTTCTACTTCTCCCTAAACTGTATATAGTACAATTCTCGGATAAGTTTGCTGGTTATTGCGGGACCGTAACCTTGAAATCAGTTTTCCGAAAGGTTGCAGGTGTCTGTGATGCGGTCCAGTTTACAGTTTTGGGAAGATCAAGTGCATACTGCCCAGTGTCGCCCCTCTCCCCAACAAGCAACTTAACATTGACCTCGGTAAGATAAACCTGTGTAGACGAGCGAGGCGACGGTACGAAGAAGTAGGGCATGGACGGTTTAAGGCTTAGGTTTGGGGCTGGTCTGACTCCAAACCACACCTTCCGCATCAAGGTCTTCGCACTGGAGAGGAGCACAATCTGCCTGCGGGTTAAACGGATAACACCCTAAACCCTCCATAATCCCTAAACCCCTCAACCCTAAACCCCAAACCCTCAATCTCAAACAAGAAACCCTAAACCTCAGACATGAAGCAGGGTTTCTGGCCTGGGTTGGCGATATCGGGATCTTGGGGTTCAAGCTTTCGGCTAGAGGCTGCAAACTTTGCGTATAGAAACGCATACTTTATGACCAGGCGGTTACTATCAGGAAAAGCCATATGGTCGAGGGCTTCTGAACCGTTATAAAACCTTGTAGAACCTCATGAAATCCTATGAAGCAAGACCCAATATGAGTCAGCCTGGAGGTCCACGAACTACGGCTAGCGGTCTTTGTAGGGTTTAGCACCTCCGCCCTCTTCCACCTCCGCTCCCCAGTTCCCGTGGAGTACCTTAAAAGGGATCGTTTAATTCTGAAGATGAGCCTACAAACCAAAATGGAAGACAGGGCAGGGCCTTGGGAATCTCTGCACATGTCTGCAGGGAGGAGGGAACTAGCCCTGTTCTGATCTTTAAAGATAACACCAGAACAGAAACTCCAAAGCAGTGCGCCCATGAATGGATACAGAACCACCCCCGACCCAAGAGAAATAAGAGACCACTGAATTCCGAAAACTGAAGCTTCAAAAGCAATCACGAAACCCGCCGACACCTCTCTACAGCAACATGGCCCTAGGACCCCTCATAGCACTATGATGTTCACCAACCCCTTCCGAATGAAAAAGCTCCCTACTTTTACTAGCCCCTTACTCTAAACCCTAAACTGGCCCTAAAACCCTGACAGCGCTGAGCCCTAAACCCCACTAAGGCGAGCCCAGTAGGCTGGTCCTGAAGAACGGTTCCCCGTCGCGCAAAGGTGCAAACGCCGTTCAATCCCTGCCGCTGCGCCCCTGCGCCGTTGTTACCTCAGGGTCTGGAGCTTGGGAGCTTTATAGCAACTGAGGATTCGCATTCACATTCTAGCAGTTGGGAGTTTAATTCAAGTTCTTGTGCTTTTACGTTCGCGGTCTTAGGATTGTTATTGGCGGAAACATGTTTTGAGGCTGGGAGCATACACTAAGAGTCACTACTAAGAGCCCCTCATTCACAGAGCTTAGGAGGCGAGGGTATCAGCCAAGGGAGCTGTAGGAGCCTGACTGCAGCAAACCATTGACTTTAAAATCCTGACCTATTCGGATCCATATTCCGAAGAGCCTTCAACCCTGAAATATTCAGCTCCATACTATGAGGAGCCTTGATTTTGGGGTTTAGGGTTTGACAAGGGCTTGTGGGATGTAAGCCTTCCGATCACGTTCCCAGATTAGTTACGCGAAGGATTCCTATCGTTCCTGCCAGGTTCCAACCTTTTTTGGCAAGAAAACAGTTAAAAACACACACACACACACACAAACAAACAAACACGCACACACACAGACACACACACACACACACACACAGACACACACACACCCCACACACACACACACACGCATCTTTGTTGGGAAGCCCCACATCCCACGGAAGGGTACGGAGAGTTGGGCAACAAATTATCTTTGTTAGGTGCGAGAACCTGGGCCTTAGTCCCCTTCATCCAAAGAGAGCTCGGGAGATTCTCTGAAATGGGGTCCGTTTCGGGGGTTTGGGGTTTATTGGGAGAATGAGCCATGACACAATCCCAACTCCCAGACTAGGCATGCGGATTGGGTTCACCCTGCACTCCAACAGTCTCAGACTGCGCCAATGCGAGAAAGAGTTGAAATACAACAGCCTAGCAGAGACTGACCGCATACCCCCAAAAGCAACATCTACATGCAAGCATCTATAAACCCCTTTGCCGGGAGATGCCCTAATCCCTGTTAAAAAAACTCTTCGGCCCCCACATCCAACTTCTCAAGATTCAACCCACAGATCCCCTGGGTTGCAGGGTCCTTCACCCTAAACCCAAGCAGTTTCTGCCCAGGTGTAGGACCGGCAACGCATGACATTCCCGTCAAATTCATTGGGTTACGGAGTCGGGAGTTATTGAAGACATCGGAAGCTGATCCTGAAAATGAGAATCATCCCCGATGATGAGCAGACCCTCTCATTGGCAGGCGTAGGGTTTTTTTCGGATTTAAAATTTCGGAATAGCTGCGTGACAAGGTGCAGGCCCAGTAGCTCTCGAATCCTTCCACTTCCTCTGCAAGTGGCAGAAGCACAGCCAGCTGTACGACCCTGTAGAAAACCCAAACCCTTAAACCCCAATAACCCCTGAATCTTACAAGCTTGGAGCTGTTGTCCGACTGTAACGTTACCAAAGTCCGGCGAAGAAAGGATTCTCTGAATTGGGTCCCGTTGAAAGGTGTGAAATTAAAGATACACCGGTGCTTTCTTTGGCTTGGCCCCACATTCCGTGAACCCCATACCCTAAACCACCTTCACTTCAATGAGAACGACATTTTCTGCGCCTACAGGCTGGACTGCTTTCGAATCCTCAGGCTTCGTGCTCTTCTGGTCCATCGTCCCCGGTTAGGGTCTTCAATTTCAGGGTGCGGGGTGCTTATAGTGGCCAGCAGAAGTCGCTTCGAGCCACTTCATCGCAAGCTTGCTTTCCTTGGCGAACTGCTCACCCGAACCAGAACCTGCACTTGTCGAGGGGTTTGCTGTCTCGGCTAAACCAGAACACCAAACCTCCCCCTCCAACAGTCCTTAGCACACACACAGAGACACACACACACACACACACCATGAAGTCAGGACAGGATTCGAATTGCCGCCCCTCTGCGGCGATCGTGTTAGTGGGCAACTTCACCTTGCTCGGGGATGCAGGGTGACTCCGTGGGCTTAATTAATGGAGCTGCCAGTTGCTTCTGAAGTCTACATTCCAGGCCCTCTAAACCCCAAACCCTACACCGAAAACCTTAAACCTGACCCCAAACACCAAAACCGCAACCTTGAACCACAAGCCCCAATCCCGAAACTCCAAAAGCCCAAAAGCCCCAAAAGCAACACCAACCACAGCCAAAGGCCTCTCAGGCTCAATTCTGCGCCCAGAAGCTACTGGCTTCCGACTTTGACTGTCTTCTCAAGATACTGTAAACATACTTGGTTAAATGTTATATAATATATTTGCGGATAGTTACTTTAAAACAGGTTAAGAACCTTCGGATATCTCTCATATACTTAACTGAATGTCCATCGCAAACGCTTGGATAAAGCCCTGAGGTTTATAGTTTAGCGTCTTGTTTCGGAACGGATTAGGGATGGATGCACATCCTACGCCCTCAACTCATCAAGCTCCAAAGGCCCCGTCAATTCAAACTTCGAGGACAGCCCTACGCCATAGGACTTTTGGAGTCCTTCTAGGCTTTCGAAAGGGGTTCAGCTCATTTCTCAACATGACCACGAGCCCGTCACGCCTCCTGCAAACAGAGAATGTCGACGCAGTGGCGCTTGAAGAAATCCTTTCTTCTTTAGCTTTGGCTCCCTATGGGTCTGTACCTGTAGATGTACAGGTCTTAGGCCGGCGGATTGAAGTGTCTCTCTCCTCGGAGGTTGCGACTAGGCGGCTTGTTCGTCTTTGCCCTCTCGATCAACCCATCAAACGCGGCTTACTGCTGTGGTGATATAAGCGGTCGGATCAAGGAGTTGAAAGCTCAACATAGGAGACTCAACAATTCACTCAGGGCTTTGGGGTACGCTTTGGTACAACTTTCTTGAAGAAGCCTCAAAATTTGTTGTGGGAATTTTTTGATAGCTTTCGGACATGAAGCTTGGGGTTCTCAGCTTCGAGAAGGGAGTTCGTGCTTTCTCTTTGGGTTTTGAAAAGTTGCCAAGTGTGCAGAGACTCCAAGATGCCGGAATCAATGGATCCGCCACGCAAAACTTCCGAAGACCCCCAACAGCGAGGGTATGTTGTGTTACTCAGCGGTTCTGGAAACTGTGGGTGATCCCCAGAAGTGTTTTCGAAACCAAGCCGGCAATCCCGCCCCACCTTGATGCCGAATGCTAGGGAACTTGGAATACGGCAGGAATACAACGAAAACATATACACCCCAAGTCCTACACCAAACGAAGCTTAAACCCAATCCATCCTGGCAAACTCTATCACGCAGGTCCTTGAAACCGTATTTCTTGAGTCGTTCTGCCGTGTTCCTTGCATCTTCCGGGTCTGGGTTTGTTCGAAGGAATCGCGGTTCGAAGGGTGCGGGGTCTTTAGGCTTTACGAACTCGTTTTTCTGTTTTCGTTCTGAATTCAATGTCTGCGTTGGAGGATCCAGTCTGGAATTCAGGGTCGGGGGAGGGAGGGATTGACGCCTTACACGATGAGGACTGGTGTTCAACATGACAGTGTAGCTGCATGATGCTGCATGTGCTGAGTCTAGATTTGACCCTTAAACTGTAGCCGCTGTAGCAAGTGCCTCTCTCCCGGTCTCCATCCAATGCGTGCAGGCATGCTTGCATGCAGGCATACATCCATTATCAACCGATCCTGAAGTCTACAACGAGCAAGAGTTCTGATTGTGCCGGCCCCGGCATTCTCGGCATATCTCAGTGGAAGAATGCCCCTCAATCCCACAGCGGCAGCCCTCCTCGAACCATCGTCTCAAATCCCTAGCTACGACATTTCGGCGTTCGGAACTGTGAAGGAATCGGTTCTGGCGTGCCAGAACCAGGAGTTCCAAGTCACATGGTTATCGTCTCAGCATAAGCAAACTCCTTACTCGTGTGGTTTGGGAAGATAGACTTAGCTACTAGACGCCACTGTAATCCCATAGCATGTGGTATACATCTGCAAGGGTCTGGGCCACACAGGCTTTCGGAAGCTCATGATCGACACGATTCGGGATACAGACCTTAAGCCCCAAAAACTTCAGAGACCCTAAACCCTCAAAACATCTCAAACCTAGACATAGTGGATAGGTACCGCAAGCCCAAGCTCCAGAAGCGAGGTGTGTGGCATCTTCGGGTTTCGGCACAGCACTCTCGCTGAATGAGGAATGCGGGTTTAGGTAACGCTTGTTGTCTGCTGGGTCTCTTTATATATAGAAGCTCAGCATTATCATACGACGGACCGCCATCACATAAGATACATGCATCACAACCTACTACAACGGCACTTGGGCTTCTTGCGCCTCCTACACACCGAGTATTCCCACATCCATGCGCTAAAATAGTATACGACTACTTACATACATGGGCCGAGCTCCCGCACCTTCCACAGCCAAGGCTCTTCAACCCGGCGACGTTCCAGCTGATGAGGTGCAAATCTGCACTCCGCGCCATGGCACAGAGGCTTTCGGCGAAAGGGTTTAGGGCCATTGGGGCTTTAGGTTGGGGTTCGGGGGCTGTGGAAAATCGCCGCTCTTGCCTTTGAGATTCCGACTCGAAGCCTGCACTACAGGCCTCTCAATGGATGTCAGGTTTAGGGCTGGGCACTGGTATCAACTTCGCTAGGTGCTGATAGTGTAAAGGGTGATTCTGTTAGGGAGGGCGGATCTTCAGCGCCGGTATCTGCTGTCTCCAAGTTTCGATCACTGCCTGTTTGAGGCTTTCCTGGCTCGGCATTCAATAATTCCACTCAAGGGGTGTAGGGTTGAGGCCAGCTAGTTTTCAGACAGCGAGCATTGCGTAGGGATCCCAAAGTGACTATGGGTTTGAACCGTTACGGCTTATTGGGGTCTCGACGATCAGTAATTTAGTCTCTCTTCGTAATGCAGGTCACTGCTGGTGTCAACGATACAGAAGTCCAACGCAGAACAACCCTCATGCCATGTAGAGGCCAGGAAGATGACGCCAACAAAAATTGGAAGTAGCACAGCTCTATGGGGCAACTTCCGGAATAACATTACTCTATTCGCGCCCCCTATGATCCTGCTTCGTCTTCTGAGCTCGACATCCAGAGGCCGCCACTTTGCAATGCACAGTGCTGCCGTTGACGGAGTGAGAGCGGCTGAACATTGAGTCTAAGTAGGGTAGGCTATGCGGTAAACCATGAACCATGCACAGTTCCCGGAACCCTATATGCTCCGAAATCCGACCCTGAACCCCCAAAACACCCTGAGTCGCTCACCCCACAAACCCGAGACCCTAATCCTGTACCCTCATGATACATGTATGTGTACGATCCAAAAAACGACCTGAAAAGATCTGCACAGGGATAGCCTTGTCAAGAGTTTCGGGACTCCGAAGGCTATCGATTTAGGTTTTTTTTTTTAGGGTTTAGGGTTTACGGTTTAGGGTTTAGGATTTAGGGCTTCGGGTTTAGGGTTTAGCGCCACCCTGAAACCCAAGTTCTCATCTCGCGGCTTTTTGTCTTATGGCCGAGCGGCACGATCCTACAAGGCATCGCATAAGCAACGCATGCATGCCTCAGAGGGTAGTGAAACGCGAAAGAGAGTTAGGGGCTTGGGTTGGGGCTTTGGAGACGGGGTGCGGTGACTTTGACAAGTGGACGATGTACCTACGGACTCAGTTGAAGGTCGCGACAAAGGCCTCTGGGATCTTGATGAAGTGTTGCGCAGATTTGCAGGTGTCTTGGCAGCTTGCTAACAGTTCGAGGCTTCTACCACAAAACCATGTCATGTCATGTAATGTCAATGATGGTGCAGGTGGCTTCGTGGTACTGCATGGAAAAGCTTGAGATGAGTTCAGGTCTGTGGTGAATTTGACTCTGCAGGGCTCCGGAGTTGGCGGGCAAAATCTTCGGGGACGAGGCTTCAGAGCCAGGGTTGGAACACCAGGCAGGACCAAGTTGGCCCCCACCGAGCTGTCTACAAAGCTCCAGCACGGCGTTGAACAGATGAGGAGAAAAAGTCCAGTGTCTTCAAGCTGAACTGATCAAGTTTGGCATAAGGGCCATCAGAAGGCCTAATGAAGAATGCCATTCTCCGACAGCTACCCAAGCTGCAAAGCGGCCGTGCCGGAGACCCTCGTCTCCATCAAGCTCTTCCTCAGCTGCTTCCATTCTGAGCCAAGCACCCATTTTCCATACAGATTTGGTGTGCCAGGGGAGGTCGACCATGCGAAGACCCTTAGAGCTGGGGCTTCAGAGTCCGTTTTAGATATCTGACTTTGCGCTTTAGCGCAGTTCGTCTTTCAGCTGGATATGGTACTATGGTATATGGTGCATGGGAGACTCAGTCATTCCATGGCAATGCTTCAGGTGCCGTAACTCGCGGAAAGCAGCAGTCGGAATGAATTCGGCGAACGACGTGAAACAGCAACCTTTGCGCGGAAGACGAACAACAACAAGACTTGCTCCTGTCTTTCAATCAAGAAGCCGCTTTATAAGTACTAAACCTTCAACACCGAAGCCTTCCACCCTCAGCCTCAGGCATCCCCAAGCACCTTAAGGTCCTCGTCCTAATCCCCATACCTCCCTGGATCCCCGGGCCCGCAACCATCAGCCCGAAACCTACGAATCCTGACTAACTAGGACGTCCACTATACTGGCACCATCATCAACATCATCTTCAACGGGTGATTGTCTCAGTTCGTCGTGATGATGAACCAGAAGAACTACACCGTACCCTCGACTCGAGTCTCCTACGATGCCGTCCTGCTCACATTGGGCGTCATACTGTGTATGCTGCTGATGAATTCGCAGACGCTTTTCGCTGGACTGTGGCTGGAGAGACAGCTTAGCCTAAACCCTAGAGGGTGAGTTCGTTTCAATATCCTTAAACCTCGCACCGCTGACCCTATGCTGCTCAACTTAACCGGAGGTCCCTACTGCAAACACCCCCGGTTTGGGAGGTACATCAACGGCCACAGAGTAGAAGCCCTCGTGGAGTATACCCTAAACCATAAAACCCTAAACCCTGATAACTAAAGCCCTGCGAGGCCCGTTCTGCGGGCACAAATGCAGACTCGGGTCGCTAAAGAACTGATTAGAACGACAGGGTCTGTGGCTAGAGTATACTCAGGTACATAAAGAGTTTAGACAAGCGACTAGCAACACACCCCCAAATGCTTGAAGCTTCGACACTCGAACCACTATCTCTGCTGGCCTCTGCAGGGAACAAACCAGGTAGCTTGCCAGGAGGTTCCCCCAATTCGATTCGCTCTGAGCCTCCTGAATAATGACACCCCTCCTCGGAAAAGGTTGTATTCTTCAAGATCATGAAACTGTACATACGATTAATTATATCAGGAGATTCGAAAGTTCGCTCTACGCCCACCGTTGCCACTTCATCCACCCTGGGCCATCCGCCACTCTTCGTCCTGCGAAACATGAAACATGGGCCCTGCCGTGTGTGTTGAACACAGCGGCAGTGCCCAAATGCTGAGAACTCTTGAGCGGAGAAGTCGCGCAGCATCCTCAACCCTAGGCCCGAATCGCTAGACCTACAAACCCTAACCCTGAACCCTAAGACACCGTATAATGGGCCCCAAAACCCCATTCTAATTAGTAAGGCCCCTATATTATAGTACCCTTATAGTAACCCTTCGTTATCCAAGGCCTCATGCCACCTGAATGGTGTACTTAGGCCCGGAGGCCCCTGCTCTGACTTCTAAGCAAACTCGGTAAGATCCAAACAGGCACAGCTGCTCTCAGCAGAGTCGCCTGAACATTTGGAGTAGGCTTCTGGGGTATATTGCAGTAGAAGTATATAGGCACCATACCTAATTCTCCTCATACCGTTACATATTATACTAGCGATGGTAGTTATTCGTCGTACGTTCATTCTTCTTAGGCCGACCTAGTACCAAACCCTGAAAACCAGGTGTGGGGGTTTGGGTTTAGGGTTTTGTGTTTTGGGATTAGGGTTTTGGGTTTAGGGTACATGGGCGCCTCATGAGAGAAACGCCATGGACCTGCACGATGCTGCGAGAGCTTTCCTGCCCAAGCCTATGAGTATTGAGCAGGTCTCCAGACTGATGCAAGACGAATGGTTTTGGGGGGCTCATTCGAGATATCGGGCCTGTCGCGCTTGTAATATCCTCACTGGCTTTGCACTCTGGCAACGTGTGGAGACCGTTTCAATGGCGACCTTGTGTCAAGGCAGGGCTGTTAGGCACGGTACTCTAATGATTCGTACTCAACATCTATAAATACGGTGTAAGGTTGCGGGTATGGGGTAGAGTTGCTTTACCTATGCAGATACTTGCGCCAGCACCCGCGTGGTCACCTTACCTCCCTTGATCCAGGAGGCTTCGGGGGAAAACTGCCCTTGTTGCAAAGGCAGGCAACTCTCGCCACACTCTTCGCAACACGGGCACTGGCCAGCTAGGGAGCCGAATTGCTCAGAGCACCCACCTCCTGGGAAAACGGCCTACTCAGCCTGAGTTGTCCTTGTGGGTGCAGGTGCCTGGGCTGCTCGGTTTAATTGTCAAGCCGCAACATAAAGCAACCGAATTTCCTTCAAAAGAAGCTACTAGTATATAGCGGAACCCCACTGACCAAGGTGGAATCTGCATGGGCTATGATTCTGTATTGAACACAACTGAGCTCACAACCCCAAAACCTCAAAACCTTTTCCCTGGAGCGCAAAACATCCTAACCAACCCTAGACCACAGATCCTACTCTCCTATACACCCCAAAACCTCAAAGCGCGTACCAGAATGTACAGCCCAAAGGGCCCCAAATCCTAAACCCAACCCTAAACCCCACAATGCCATAAACCCCCCTAAACCTGCGCCCAAACAAAATGAAAACCCAAAAGAGACAAAGCCTAAACCTGCACCCGAAACATGAAACCCAAAAGAGACAAAAAGGAAGCCCGAGCTTCGACCAACGTCACAGCTCGATGTCGTGGCTCACGGCGGAAACCGTGCCAAGAGCCAGCCTTGGCTCTTGAGTTCGAAAGATACGCTTCCTAGGGCTTTGAAGCAAAGAAGGGCTTCTACTGGCTTCATAGTTTGAGCTACAAAAGCCGTACACGTCTCTATAAATGCTTTCAGCGCCTTTAGAAGGCTTCCGGAACTCGGGCTCGGCAGAAGCGCTCTGCCTGTCTAGCTAGCTCTGAAGTGCCAGGGTTGAAATTTCAGGGCCCCCATGTAATCTTGCTCGCCATCGCAGCCGGCAATCACACAACCTGGAGTTCCAAAGCCGCATGGCCCCAAGCCCCGATTCCACCGGGATCTGAGCCGAAACCAAGACTCTGCATTACCATTGATATGGCCAACGCACAAACAGAACTGTAAGTTACCAAGGCTTAGAATTAGAAAACAAAAAACAGTGCGCGCAGATAACCGTGTAACTATACGGCAACATGCAAAAAAGTGTGGCAGGTACCTGCATTTCTGTACACCTTTCCCTTCGCTTTCGAGGCCTAGTATCCCTACAGTGCGCCTTTTGGGTATATAGGTACCACGGTCTGCGGGTGTTACCATGGGCTGCCCAGCGGCATGCTCTTGCGGCTGTAGGCCACGCCGGACCTATTGGCTCGGAGGGGCTTCTGGATCGTTGGGCCGTTTGGGCATAGGCCCTAAACCCTAAACCCTAAACCGTTTGCCCTGAAGCCCGGAGCAAGAACGAGCTTCGTATTCAATACGCAGGGTTCAGGGCTGAGCTGGTTTAGGTGGCCTTATAGTGTAGAAGCCGAAGAATTTAGAAATATTGCCAAACTAATAGTTATATACTTAGCGATAGCACAAGATTCCTATTTTTCGGTAATTATAGGCTTCAGCTGGATATGTTGGGACCCTGCTCTCTGCTCTGGGTAGTTTTCGGAGATCCTTGAGCGGTTTGCTGCCAAGCAGAGCACATCCTAAACCGTAAGACACCAAAACCCACAAACCCTGAGTACTTCAACCCTGAACCGAGAAAACCCGAAAATCCAGAAAGGCAGAATCCCGTTAGACCATTCATGGCGATGACTGCTGCAACCCTTCATATCTACTTCATTGACTTGAAGCGGGTCAGATTGATGATGCTCCAACTGTCTGGCCGCTGACTAGACAAGACCATATCCGAAAACCCTACCAACACAAATAGCCCTCACCACTCTCGGGGCCTAGAGTCACACAAAGTATACCCCGTTTTGACTACTACATTATGCCCCACGGACCCGTCACAACTGCAAGCTGTTCCTAAGGAGAGCCCAGCCCCAAACTGTAAACCCTTAACCCCAAACCATCAAACATAAACTCTTGACCCCAAACCCTAAAACCCTAAACCCTGCACCATCCCCTACAAGTAAAACACTGACCCAAAAGCCGTGGCACGGGAAGGGAAGCCGATGCCCTAAGGGTGCCAGAGGACCAGCCGGTCGGGTGCGCTTCCTTGTTTAGGGTTGAGGGTTTAGGGTGTAGGATCCTTGTTTAGGGTTGAGGGTGCATACACGTCTGCTTTGAGACTTTTGAGCCTCAAGCCCGAACCTTGGAACTCTCAACCGCGGTTTCAAGCACACTCCTGTGCTGCTGGGCTGGGCTTCTCAATGATCTCTACTGAACCACTGAACCCTACTCTCCGAACCCTACGCCCTTAACCCTATTTTGTTTTCAGGAGTTGGGCCGGGGCAGGGCTTCAGCTTCTTCGGAGTTGAGGCTCACAGATGCCCAAGATGTGCACCCGAGAGAAATCCTCAAGCCTGAGGACTTTAGGACAAGAACCCGGGGATTGGAGGTTCAGGTCTTTTTGGGGCCGGCTTAGGACTCACAGGGTGTGGAATTCCATCCCAAACCACTATGGCCCTCCTTCATGAAGATGCATGCCTTCATCCAAGAGGCTGCAGTGTGGGTGAGGAGGCTGACATCATCATCCTGAAAGGGGGGTGGGGGGCAGAATCCGACTCCCTAAGACTCAAGTCTGAACTGATTAAGGTTAGACTTTGCTGGTTTGGGAAGAGGGGTGCGCAGAGAGCCACCACAAAAATGTCCTTCTGGCTTGGGTTTGCCTTGAAAAGCACGCGTGAGCAGCGAAATCTGATCGCCTTGATTCCTTGATTCACAAACCGACAGCAAGCTTCCTCTCCCGGAACACGGACACCCCCAAAACTCCAACCCAAGCCCGAGCCTCAACCCCTTAGGCCCCAGAACCCCCACAGCCCCCCAAAGACTTACATCGTTAAGTCCCAAAGCCTGCCCAGGGCCTCACATCGTGGTTTAGGATACGTCTAAAAAGCCCGAAACCCGAAACCCTGAATCAACAAAACCTAATTCAAAACACCTGTTGTTTCACCATGGTTCCTTTGGGGAACCGGTGCAACAAAAAAAACAACGAAGTATAGCACTGCAGAATCCTAAACGCCAGACCCTGTAAATAAACCCCGAACCAAAGGTGACAGGAGGCCTCGGGTTCAGCGGAGGCGTTTCGCCAGGTTGGACGACCTCAACAGCTCTCTTCCATGGCTTCCGGAAAATCTGGTTTAGCAGGATGATTAGGGTTGGGCTGAGTGTTCAAGCCTTGCGGTTTAAAGCCCACAGCTTCCTGGGTGGCTACAGATGATCCAAGGAACTATAACTTACCTCCCGGAGCCCAGGGAAGCAATTTGAGGGTTCGTCGAGCTTCGGGGCTCCGTTTTTTTCTTGCTTGGCTGGACTCTTGCCGATGCTTTCATATTTAAGGCTCAGGTCCTTAGTATTGGTGGTTTCGTGATGAGCGTTTTAGGGCGGGCTTGCCTTTGACATGTCAATGTGCATACATCCACATGCAAGTTCTCATAGCACCAACGAGGAAGTCCACATGTGGGGATGAGGGGGGATTCAGGTTGCTTGTAACATACCTCCCCTGAGGGGAGTGCAGAAATCAAATGAAGCTTCTTCAGGCCGACTCCGGTTTAGGGTTTAGGGTTTAGGCCGACAAGAGGCATTATTCTTCGGCAGGGGTGGCTGCAGCATGACGTGCTGGAGAAACTCCAGCTCCTCGGTGCGGCAAAAGGGAGGCTGGGTGGGGTTTAGTGTAGGCTTCACGGCGGTGGCTTGAAATCAACAAAGCACTCTAAGCCCTGAACCCGAAGTGACCAAGTAGCAACAGCTTCCCCAACTGCTACCCCCTACTACCATACGTATCCTAAACACCAGTTGAGCCCTCTGCTGTTTACTAACCCGAGCCAAGGCACGCTGAGCGGACCGGCCTGGGACATTCGTCTGAGGACGTGCCTTGGGCACAGGCAGAAAGACGGACAAAAGCACACAGATCAGGACCAGCTTCGGGCGTATTTGGTGGATTTGGAAATTTAGGGCTTCGAGCTTGGAGCGTAGCGCGGCTCCCGGGCTTTTCCTCTCTTCAAGATGGTTGCAAGTTACATGTTCTTTCGAAAATTGGGGAACTAGGATTCGAAAGCTCACGGCTCCGATGCAGCCCCCAGCCCGGAAGGTGGGTCAGGGCAGCTCTGCCAATCCCTGAACCTGGTCCCTAAACCCTAAACTGCCCTAAACCCTGAAAACTGCATGGAATCAACACTTCGACCAGGAATGCCATGTGAGTTCCGTTGCAGCAGATGGGCAGTTATCCGAACCGAGGTCCCTTTCTGAATCATTAGGTCACTCGAACAAAAGATACCCCAATTCATTTTATACCTGGCCCCAGGCGCAGAAAGACCCGGCGCATTTGCTGCACGAGCACTCGGGCCCCCAAAGCAATACTCAACTGACTACGGCCCTGAGCAAAGCCCCGAGCAAAACAAAACATAGAATGCCAATCCATCAAGGTCTCTTTAAGTCTTTTGGCCCAATGCCCTGCAAGCTTAAGGCCCTACACCCTAAACCCTCCCCCCTCCCCACTCTAGAGCTTGAGCCCTTCAAGCAAGAGGCCAGCCAATTCCTGCTGCCATCTGCTCGTCTGGCTCCGGAACCAAGAAGATGCACTTCCTTAGCGATACATGATTGGGTGAGGGCTTTTGGGCTTTTGGGTTCATGGCTTTTGGGATTACGGGCTTCGGGTTTACGGCTTGCCGCATGCCTCCTACACACATCCTATTAAACCCTTTGCAAACGTATAGAGCGCCTAGAGGGGGCCGATGAAACCTTGCAAAACAATCGGTGAAGCCTGGAACTTAACCCTGAGCCTTAAAAACCCATAAAGATAAACGACAAGTGAACACCAACCGAAAAACACCAACAACAACTAAACGATAACTCTTAAAGATTGCAAACAGGGAAACAGTCGTGGCAAAAAGCCATCATCAAACCCTAAAGGCCCCAAACAAAATCGCAAACCCTAAAGCCCTGCAGAAACCCTATAAAACAACAACCGAAAGCCAGAAACCCGGAAAGTTGCAGAGCCTAGGATCAGCTCCGGTGGGCACTGAGGCGCCCTGAAGATGGCTTCCATGTCCTGCCAAGAGAGGAAACTTCAGATTTCGGGCTTATAAGGTCTGGGATTTCGGGTTTAGGGCCTGGGGGTTGTGGATTTTTGGGGGGGTGGTTTAGGGATTTCGGATTTCGGATTGAGGGGTTTAGGATTTTGGGGTTTAGGGTTTAGGATTTTTATGGCTTCGGGTTCCGGGATTTTGGGATTTGATCAGTGAACCCCTTGATCCCTGACGCCCTAAAGCCCTGAACCAAACAGTCCGTGGCTGTCAAATCGCCGAGCGCTTTGATCGCGCGACAGCCGCTGCTGCTGCGGACAAATGGTTCGGGCGCGATCCTGTGAGACTTGGTGGGTTTCGGGGCTATGGGCTTCAGGGTTTGGGGCTTAGGGTTTTTTTTGGTTTTAAGCTCCTTTTTCCCAGACGCAGGTCCAGCAGTTTGGGGTTCAGGCATGGGGCTTAGGATCCAGGATTTAGGGTCCTAGGTTTTGGGCTAAGGATGGCTGAGGGCGTGCAGGGCCGGCGGGGTTTACGGCTCCGGGTATGGACTATGGGTCCAGGCCTTGCGGTTCACGGTTGAGGCTTTGAGATTAGGGATCCGACTTTGTCATTCCACTTCAGTCTTCTGGGTATATAGCCTGCACCGTCAACCCCAACGCGGCTCCATTCTGGTTAACCATTCACCTGGCGAGGAGCCTGGAATGCCAAACAGAAAAGCGACTGCACCGGAGGCTATGGATGTAGAACCCTTGTGGTATCCATTTGGAACAGTTGGGCTCAATTAGACACCGTATAGAAACGCTTATGGGTAAGTAAGGCCTCTCACCACAAGTTTAAAGCCCTGCACCCAAACCCTCACCCGATGCTACAACCAACCGTATAAGCCCGGCACGCTAAGTCCTCAGGCATCCTAGACACACCGACAAACCCTATGTGCCCGAAGGCCTATATTGGCCCATATATTTTTGAAGGCCTAAAATCCTCCAGAACCTCTAGCAGGCCATAAGCCCGTAAAAGTCTTTGAACTCGAATTTGTAACCCAGAAGCAGTCAGAAGGTCTTATGCCGTCGAGGCGCCAAACATGGACCGCAGGTAGGGCAAAGCTTTCACTCTTTTACGGCAATGCACAATGACTATCGATGCCAGCTGCCTTTACAAAGTTCTTTAGGCCTGAAATGCAGCATTATGGCGAATCGTGATTTGTGCTTAAGCCGACATCTTGCCAACTCAAGTCGTGACTATTGCGTCACCAGTGCATACACTCAAGAGGAATGCTTCATCTCTGCACTCCTCCTTGACACCACCGTGAGGGCAGTGTCATCAACATACTGGCATTCCGCGCGTTCTCACCTTCTATCGAAAATGCTTCTGCCAGCGTTCTCTGTACAGCATCTGCACAACTGCACATTCTGGGCCCTTCCGGTATTACGCAAACCCCAGCATGTCGGAAAAAGATGTAGAACATCCCGTCCTGGTACTTGATAGAAGGGTCCCGCGTACATTTCCACACGAACCGGCGGCACTGGTTCAGGATGTACTCGCTCAAAGGCTGGAGTGGCTTGAACACCTTGATCCCTTGTAGAAGGCTGTTTATTCCTTCCCGTAGACGAAGATGGTACATCGCTTGGAAGTGTTGGGACTGGCGAGGTGCCTTGGGGCATTGTGTTCTCGAATCTCGTCCTAAGTTCAACCAGACGAAACTTTTGGTCCACGGTCAAATCCTCCGGGTTCAAGGCGAGGATCCTTTGCAACTCTTTCAGCTCTGCCTTGGTGAGCTTCTGCTGCGTCGCTTTGTTGGCTTTAACCCTCAATGCCCGCAAACGAGCCTCCTTCTTTCTCCAGCAGAACTTAAACGCTTCCCACAAGCCAATAACAGCTATAGCAAGAACCGCGACTACTAGATAAAGGTCCCAGGCAATCTCTGGCTGGATCGTATTCTGCTCTGAGGCTGCTGTTCCACAAACTTGACAGAACATTACCAACTTCGAAAGCCAACCTTGATGCCCGGCTCCTTGTGTGGTGGCTCGCCGCGCTGATGGATCACGAGGAGGCCTTCGGTCAACCACACCCCACAGCTCCACTAGCTTCTTCAAACGATCTTTGGGCAATGCCTTGGTTCCTAGGTCAGCTCTCTGAGTTTCCCCAGGTTCATGTTGCAGGTAAAGTTCCCGCATCATCATTCGCTCTCTCACCCAGTTTGATCGTAATCGTAGGTGTCTCGTCCTCCAACTTGCAGAACTGCCACCAATAAGTGAGATAGCAGCCTGGTTGTCAATGTGGAGGTACATGGGCAACTCACGTCCCAGGAGCTCTTGTAGCAGACACTTTGTGGCCAAACCCAAGGTAGTGCCATCCACAGCCTCAACCATCTCGCTCTCAGCGGTGCTAAGAGTTATCAGCTGTTGCCTCGACGAACGCCAGGAGATAGGTGAAGTTCCCCAGAACACTGCGGCACATCCATGAGACCGACCAGAGGAGGTTGCAAACGAGGAGTCAGTAAATATATCCAACCGCTGTTCAACATCGTCACTCTTTACGAACTTCAGCCGGTAATACTGAGTCTCTGCCAAGTAGTCAAGCAACCTTTCACCCAACTCATTCACCAACTCTGGTACTCGCGTAATCCTGGAAGACATAATTGAAGTGATATATTGCAGATCGGGGCGTGACCTTCCAGTTAACCAAAGAAGCTCTCCTACCCGTTTCTGGGCTTGTTTGACCTCTGCTTCACGACCCTCCAAGTTCACGGGCTCGGCGTTCAAGAATGCCTCTTCTTCTTCTGGTGAAAAGACCATCATCTCTCTGGAACCTTGAGACCAGGACCTTGAACCCTTGTGGTTGTATGCCCGGAGCAACTCACTGATGAAGCCATGCTGTGCCACCTCTACTCCTCCTGGAACCTTATGTATCTCCAATCCCAGGAACCGTATGGAGTTGTTCTCATTCAAGACATTGAGTTCATCGCATTCCCAACGGGCTGAAACCCATGCAAAGAAAGAATGTAGGATCTCCGAGGGTCCGGTAATCAGCAGATCATCAATGTACACCATCACATAGCCTAGGGCCTGGCTTGGGTCATCAACATCAACGACCTTCCACACTTGATTGTCGGAAACCAACTGCTGAAGTCTCAACTTCTTGGTGACTCCATTGAGTTCCGTCTCCCAAACCGCTGCACGAAGCTCTTGGTCTCGAAATCCTGACCAGAGGGCAGGGGCCTCTCTAAGGCCGTAGATTGACATTAAGACTTCCCACATGTCTCCAGGCTCAGCTAAGCCGAGCTCAAATGCAATGCTCGGTGGCTGCAATGCAACCGAAGCCCCCAACCATGGAGCCAGCACAAAAGCCTGTCTGATGTCAGTGGTTCCAGTAAGCCAATTGGAACCCGCCGTGTATGCGAACATCGTGCGAAGCGAAGTTGAGTCTAAGCCAGCAGCGAACAGATCAAATCCTTCCGGCATCATGCTACCTTCAGGAACGTGATTTCCACACGCAACAAATCTGGTTTTCCTCTTGTAGTAGTTGGGAGGAGCATCTGGTTTGACTGTGAAGACACCCTTACAGGGCACTATTTTGCATCCTTCTGGGAGATCCCACCGTTTGGTGACCTTGAACGCCTTCTTCTTATCCCGGAGGTTGGTGAACTCCTTTACCGCGGAATCATACCACTTGGAGATATTCTTCTTCACATCTCCCAAGTTCACGGTGTGCGTCACTTCCAAAGCCTTGCCCGTGGCCTCCAAGTCTTGAAGGATGTTCTCAATGTCCGGTGTGCATTGAACTTCGGCTTTCTTGAGCATTGCACGCGAGGGGCAAGGATTACGGTCTCTAAGGTTGAAGTCAAGGAAGTCCAATTCATCAACCTCAATGAAGGCCTGGATCATCTCATTAACCTCAACAACATCGAACCGCTTTATCACCGCCTCGCTTTCAAGATCGTCCTCACCAGAATCCTCAACGTTATCCTTGGCCTTCTCGATCACAAATCCGGCTTCTTGAAGTCGCTCGTAGTCCTCATCATTGAGTTTAGACGTTCTTGGGGTGTAGAGCAACATCACAAGACGATCCCCTTCCCAAGGCTGTACTTCATGCCATTTGCTTGGTGAAAACTCGGTGATCTTGTTCTTCTCCAAAGTCAGAACACGCCCTTGAAGCTTTTGCCCATTGGGAAGGACCTTTTCCACAGCCGCACTTGGATCAAGATCATCATCCTGGATCCACAAGTTTCCTCCACTGAACTCAGACAAAGGAATCACCATGTTCACAGTCTCTCTCGAGTTATGAGAGTCGCGGTGCAACCCCAGGGTGCTGTTTCGCGCGATTCCCAAAGCACTGAACTGGTGCTCTCCACTGTACTTCTTCGCGAAGGTTGCCAGGAACTTCGTAGTAATCGGGTACTCCTTTAAGTTTGAACGAACGCCCGCTTTTCCTCCATGAACGAAAGCACCTGTGTACCACGAGGTCATTGTAGTTTTCTTCGCTGCACGAAAGTCCACATCACCTAGTTCTTCAAGCAAGTCGTAGATCTTCACAACCTGCTCGATGGTGTAGTTGTTCTCTGACATGGCCTTTCGTGACATGAACTCCACTTCCTCGCGAAGCTGCTTCTTCGTGGTTGGCAAATCATCGTCCAGTAGCTTCCCAACATCACCTTCGACAGTAGCGTGAGGGAGGAGTTCCTGTAGATCACGCTCAGGTTCTACAATGTTGAACTTTACGCCCTTTGCAATGACAAGTCCCCCATCTTCTCGTAGGATAACATGTCCACGGCTGACCTCTCTTGAAGGACCACGATAAGCACCCTTTTTCCATCGAACACCATCCGGGTCATACTTCTTCTCTTTCTTGCCCTTGTATCCCTTGGAACGAAACCAAACCTCAGTGCCAAAGGGAACTGCTGGAGGATTTGTCCATGAGCTGGAGGGAAAAGCCTTCGACCACAAACTGCTCGTTGCATGATCCATTGCCATCGGCCAGTCTTCTGGAGCAGCCTTTGCACTTTTAAGTAGAGATCGTACTCGCGCCTTTGCCCATTTCACTCCCAGCTCCGCAGTGCTATTGGCGGCTGGATCTCCTCCAGCTGTTCTGGTCTGCCGAAGCTTCTCATCATTGACCCAAGTTTTGAACATCTTGGTCTTGAACTCCCTCGCTCGGTCCGTGTGCACAGTAGCTACATGCAGCCCCGTTTGCCGTAGTTGTAGAAGGATTTCTTTCGCAGCTTGTAGTACCGCAGGTCCCGTTCTCCTCCTCAAACAACGGGTGACATAGATGGTGGAGTACTCAACCTTCTTGGTCAATTCTTCCACTTCACTTTCCACCTTTTCCACTTCCTCCGTTGATGACTCTTCAGCCTCAGCTTCTTTTTCTTCTTCATCATCCAACTGTAAAGGATCGTCACCTTGAGGCTGTCCTTCATCATCAGAAGGTACATATAGCTCACGTTCAAGTTCGGTCAGGGCCATTGAGCTCAGGTATTGACGAGGGCATCTGTAAGCAGCAATCATGATGTACTTGTAATCCTCGAAGTCCATATCTCTTCCTTTCTTCTTGAAAGGACCTGCCAAGTCCATTGCGAGCGTATACATTCCCGGCAGCCTTCTCCTTCTATGCTGATAGCCAGTGGCCTGAGCATTTACGCACACAGCACAATCAGGGCGATAAGGTTGGTGGTCGTTGTATATATGGTTTCTCCATTCTCTCCGTTGTTCTTGAGTCAACTTGTTTAGTCTAACTCCATCGGTGATCTCCTCTTCGGATATTGCGGAGTTGTCGTAGTAGCCAAGGATGTTCTCCGCAAGAATCGCCTTGAACTCCCTTGACCAACTGTTCAGCTCACCCTTCTTTAGTAACGACGGAGGAACACAGCTGTCAGCAAAATCCCAATTCTCATCCATCCCAATCACACCTGGATAATTCGTAGCTGCTGTCGTAGGCTTCTTTGCCTTGTGGCCGTAGGCTCCCATGTAGAAGTCAACCCGCTTCACGCCACCAACAGACTTAAAAGCCTTCCACATTTCCGTTGACCAGAAGGAAGCCTGTACCGGCTGATCGTTTCTCAGGCGCTCAGGGTCTTGAGGAAGATCCATGAAGAACCCCACTCCTCCTGGTCCCCTGACTGAAGCGACCATCCATATAATCAACTGCTTTGCAATGCAGGCAGTCTCCTGATCAACTCGATGTTGCTGTAGAGGTTGCAGTGGTTGTTGTCCATACGGCGACGTAGTAGTTCGAACTGGATACAGGCTCGGTCTCCTCGGTGCCATTGAAGTTGGCCAGGTGGAATGTGGAGGGCTTCCCAACACATCCGTTATCTTCCCTTTCGCCGCAGCCCATAACAGCATACGATATACTCCCTCCTTGCGATGGATGTCCCACTGCTTGGAGGCCTTTGTGTCCACCTCCACAATCATCTTGCCCCCTTTCGGAAGCACATTGAATGGACCGTTCTCACCATCACCTTCTCTTGAGTACAGATGAACCACCCAAGAGTTCGACCTCATGAGAGCCCTCCTCCTCCTCTTCGTCAGCGGAAGCTCCTTCAAGTAGTTCTCGCCACCATCCGGATTGAAACCTTCGGCAATCATTGCGTGCACATCGCTCGGAAGGTCTTTGGTGACAGGGCACAAAAGAAGAGCCTTCAGGAGGGTTGCCTGGCATCCAGTGTTCACATACTCCTTCATCAACACATCCCAAGTCCGATGTTCTTCCTTGCGTAGAACTTCCAGTCTTGCTGTTAAGGAATTCACCTGCGCACTGAGCTGTGCTAAGTGTTTCGCCTCCAACTCTTTGATAAGGCGGTGGGCTTCCCTGAAGTTGATTTCGGGACAGTTGTTGTTGAGGTAGACTTTGATGAAGCCCTTGGTCGGATGTCTCAGCTTGACCGTTCCTCTATTCCACTGCAGGCTGCACCCAAGGTCCTTGATCAGAGGTCCCATCGGAACTATGGGTTGTACCTGGTCGTTGCCTCGTTGGTCACCAAGACAGTTCCACAAACGTTTTGCCGTAGGACTCTGGTATCTTCGCCCGCAAGCGTAACCTTCACTGGAACACCTTGATCATACTCTTCCTGAGTGGCCTGCTTGAGGGCGTGGCTTGCTCCACTGTCCAAGAGGCCACGTGGTCCACCATCTTCGCCCTCACTTTCCTCTTCCGCGTCGCAGTCCTCGGAGACAACCGCACACTCAGTTGCCGAACATGTTGTCAATGTCGTCCCAGAGTCGCCTTCCTCACAGTCCTCGTTCTGCGTAGTCAAGCTGCGGATGCTTGGACCATAACTCTTTTCCACATCCTTCACGGTAAACCGTTTCAAAGAGGACGCCGTCATCACCTTCAGCATCTTTCCCACATCGGCCAAAACCTCCTTCAAGTCAGGGACGGTCTCACTTGACGTTGTAGTCGATGACGTAGAAGTTTCCTGAACTTGGGGCTTATCGTCGATGCGAACCGTCTTTGTAGAAGTTGACGTAGAAGGCTGCGAGGGAGTCGAAGGAGCTGCCTTGTTCGGCGGTGCCTTTGGAGTTCCCGGAGTAGTAGACGGGGGTGTCGTAGTTGGAGTACTCGGCTTCTTGGTCGGGCAATCTTTCGACATATGTTTGCCACCACATAGGTGACACCGAGATGACTTCTCCTTCTCGTTCCCCTCCCAGGTATGCAAGAACGGACATCGCGTTCCCCTGGCACACCCCTTGTACGACTTCCCGAAGTATCTGCATGGGACCTGTGCGCGCTTATCCCCTTCCTCCTCAGTGCCCGAACCAGAAGTCGTAGGCCTCGTGGTCGGTTGTGGTGGTTGAGGTTGCGTGCCCTTTGGCTCCGTTTTCATAGGCTTGATCTTCGGTTCCGGCTTGTTGTTCGGGGATGTTCCCGTACTTGTTGTGCTTGACGTCTGGGTGCTCACGGCCATTGCTTCACACTCTGCCAACAGGTGGTGGTAGTACTGCTCAACCGAATCGTATGACGGCTTCGTATCTACCAAAAGACTGCTTCGCACCAAACTTGTTCTAAAGCTCACTTCATGATCTCGCTCAAGCACCAGCTTAGTCATAGCTGTCAGTCCTCTGGCCAACAGACTCGGATCCGGCGCAGAAACGCCAAGATCCCTGCATCGCCTCAGCCACCGAGCCCATGCCCTCAATGCCACAACTGCTTTATGAGGATCTTGTTCTTGGCTAGGTTGCTGTAGGCTTTGAAGGATATGCACTTTCTCCTGCTGGCCACCTGGTTGGTAGATTGTGAGGAGTCTGAAGATTAAGCCGGTGACAGAACCCGTAGACCTTCTCGAGACCATCTCCTGACGCACATTCTCGTGGAGAGCAAGAAGGATCATAGAAGCCGCTCTGGAGTTCACACGACTCCACCGTCCCGTTTCAAGTGCCTCCACCCGTGGGGGTTGTATCCGAAGCTTCTCGACAGGGCTCGCGCTTGTCCACAAACTGTAAGACTTCTCTGCTTCAGCCTTGACCCGCAGCCACCACTCCGCCGAACCATCAGAAAGATCCGACATCGGAGCTGCAATCACCTCCAGCCAGTCCATTATGTCCACCGAAGACGTAGAAGGAGAAACGCCTGGTAACGCAGGTAAAGCTGTAGTCCCCGGCTTAACCGCCTCCGGGCTTTGTTCACCCGCACGATCATGCTCTGAGGTCAACTGCTTTAACATCACCGCCTGCAACTGCGCCATTCCTCCAGCCAATAACGCCATTGGATCATGACCAGGTGCACTACCTAACCATTGTTCCGCTGAAGGTCTCCCACCACTCTTGGCCTTCGGAATCGACTCCTCTCCGGACGGGTAGACGCTCGGACCACCTATTCCACTCTGACCACCATGCCCATCTTGAACATTATGACCATTCGCAGACTGTGCCCCAACATCCTTAGAACCTGGAGGATCACCGAGAGGTTGCTGAAAGTTCCCCTGCTGAACGCCTGGATCACCCTGAAGCTGTGGACGAGGATCACCGAGAGGTTGCCGAAAGTTCCCCTGCTGAACGCCTGGATCACCCTGAAGCTGTGGACGAGGATCACCGAGAGGTTGCTGAAAGTTCCCCTGCTGAACGCCTGGATCACCCTGAAGCTGTGGACGAGGATCACCGAGAGGTTGCTGAAAGTTCCCCTGCTGAACGCCTGGATCACCCTGAAGCTGTGGACGAGGATCACCGAGAGGTTGTTGAAAGTACCCCTGCTGAACGCGAGGATCACCCCGAAGCTGCGGAAAAGGATCACTATGAGGTTGCTGAAAAAGTCCTTGCGTTACACGTGGATTTCCCGCTTGTTCATTAGCACCCCGCTCCTGATTGGAACGGTGGACTTCTGCATCCAACAAACTCTTAGCCCTCAACTCCCATTGCTCTTTCTCCATCTTCAGCTGCTGGACTTCCATTGCCATCTTCTGCATCTCGGCCTGATGGCGCGTGTTGTACTCCTCCAACTGGCGTTGCACTTCGGCCTGCAACCTTGATGAATGCTCACTCCCTCCCTCTGAGGTCTGTCCATATATATGCGGATACTCCAATTGAGCCTGCCTCATTCTATCCAGTTGAGCTGGACCAAACAAGGGAGCCTCCGATGCAGTAGGTCCATCCCAAGATCTAGGACGTGGACCCACAGCTCGACGCGGAGCCGCTGGGATCTCCTCAGGAGGAGAGTACACAACCATCGTGGCATGATTCTCTGACGTCCCTGGTAAAGGCGCAAAGCGGGTAGCCTCGACAGTCTCAGGATGAAGTGGTGGGATCCCCAAACCATCCAACATGCGGTCAACACTCACGGCTCCTCTGTTCGCGGTAGTCCTCAAAAACTCAGTGAAGCGAGCCATCCATCTCACACCCTGCTGCTCGTTCGTAGTCCTCGACTCAGCAGAGTAGTATCCTTGAACTGTCACTGTAGAGCCTGCAGGAGTCATAGGTTGTCCCGTTTGCTCGGCTGTTGGTGTCATCATCTCTGTGTGCCTTGCTCCCGTACTTATAACGTTCGCGCTCCGATGCGGATCTTCATAAGAAGGCTCTGCTTGCAGCGGAGGATTCGCTAGAGGTTGCACAGCGGGTTGAGCTTCAACAGGCGGACCACTGGGGGGAGCTGGATCATGTAGATTAGGATTTCCTAGCTCTTGAGTTCCCACATCATCTGCCACATGTTGTTGATAAACCTGACGAGGCACACCATTAACCAAAGCATTGGCGGAACCTGCGGCGCCACTTGAACTCGCCGCTGCTCCCGAAGCTTCTGCGGAGCTTCGCTCTGTACTTTGGGCGACCATAACCTAAAAGTCTTTGAACTCGAATTTGTAACCCAGAAGCAGTCAGAAGGTCTTATGCCGTCGAGGCGCCAAACATGGACCGCAGGTAGGGCAAAGCTTTCACTCTTTTACGGCAATGCACAATGACTATCGATGCCAGCTGCCTTTACAAAGTTCTTTAGGTCTGAAATGCAGCATTATGGCGAATCGTGATTTGTGCTTAAGCCGACATCTTGCCAACTCAAGTCGTGACTATTGCGTCACCAGTGCATACACTCAAGAGGAATGCTTCATCTCTGCAGCCCGATAGCTAAAGAAAAGCCTGGGAAGGCAGAGACCAGCCTAGCCGGTTACGTTCCGGAAGGTCTGCAAACCCCGGTATACCCTCTTAATACCACAAGCCCTTAGCCGTGGAAGCTACGGTCCTCACGAGGGCGAGTTCAGAGCGAATGGCAGCGACGGACTGAGCATTGTGAAGCGTGAGGGAGAGGTTTCAAGTGTCAAAGGGCTTGCGGTTTAGGCTGTAGGGCTCAAGGATGTGCAGCGTTTAGGTTTCAGGTGGAGGCTTGCAGGGCTTCCTAGGGTTTATGGATTTGAGGGCTCAGAGAAAACGCTTTGGAGCTAAGCTTCAGATGTAGATACTGTAGATACTTGAAATATTAAGCATGAAACTCACACTCACAGTGTAGAGCGCTACATGCCCTGGTTCTTCCAAATGCAAGACTAGAGTTCAGGGCTTTGGGGTATGATCAAGAATCCATGACGACCATCAGCCGTGCTAAAATCACGATCGCACAGCTATTCCAGGGTTTAGTGCTCAGGCCAACACCCCCCCCCCCCCGGGGTGATCCGAAAAGCTCTGCCTTCATCACCGCCTCACGGCTGCCGCCCCAGGTGTCGCAAAGGATCTGCACCAAAGCCTCGCGCTCTCCCGACGGCGTATCGTATTCGCGACGCAAAATGCACTTCTTTTTCGCAGGGTCAATATGATACGGATACGTTACCGAAGCCAGTCTAGAAATTGAGTACCAGGCGATGTTGTCAGTATCCAGCGCAGCAATCACCCAAGACATGTGTGTACATATGTGATTACACAGGTACATAGGTGGCTTTTTTTTTGAATTATGCACTTAAAGGGTTCAGTCGTTCATCTGCGGGCAACGAGATCCGAACATTGGACATCTGAACCTGAGCTGCCGGGCCTGCGCGGAGGGATTACATTACGGTTTGCTACACAAGGTGTCTGATGTCAGAATTTCGGACTTCAGTTTAGTATTAAGGTACAGGGCTCTGCACCTCACCTATCGCCGTAAATCCTAAACCCTAAATACTCAGGGCTTACCGTAGAAACGGCTTAGGATTTCGGATGCCGGGCTCTGTGTCCCAGAAAGCAGACAGGGCTCGGTGTGGGGTTCAGTTTCTGTTCGAACGGGGCCTTACACCGTTGAAAAAAAGAAGCATTTTTTGACGACACCACACCACTTGCACTGAAACCAATAGCTCTTCACCTCAGCCCCCTCAATCCTACACCTTGAAAAGGGCCCTTAACACATTCGAACCCTGATGCCCTTTGAACTGCTTACCGCCCGACCCACTCCCCCCCCACCCCGCCCGCCCCACCGAAGCTGATGCCTGCAAGCAAACATCCTCAGCCTCCTCCAAGACGTCGCCTGAACGAAAGGACCCAGTCTGGATCTCTGCGTGCTTCAGGTTTTGAGGGCTACTTTTACTCTTGGGCTTAGGGCTTGGATCTTAAAAAGGGTTTCAAGTTTAGGGTGTGGGCATGCCTTGGGCCTATGGCGTCGCTTATTGGAGCTTTGGGTGGTCGCCGGTCTTTCTTAAGCTCAGGGTGCGGGTCAGGCTTCGGCCCCAAACCCCAACCAACGACCATGAAAATTACACGATCCATAAAGCTACATGCCTGAGAACCCTGAAGCCGAAACACAATCAAGCGACCAGAACGGAAAACCCCAGCTGTAAAGCCCCATAGCCGCGGATCCTTACTGTCAAGACCACCACAGACGTAGAACCTGCCTTAACTATAGTTGGGGAGTTCTTAGAAGCAGTTGCATGAGATATGCTTCGTCCCATGATCCGCTAAGTAGGGTGTAGGGATGCAGAATCTGCAAGCCCTATCTTCCGAAAGTCCATCAATCCGCACAGCCTCAAAGGAGCTAGAGCCACAACAACCTTCTCGCTTAAGCCCGAAGTCCTGCAACAAGCCCCCTCAACAGTTCTTAAGTTGCGCGGCCCCAAGAATTTTTGCGATCCCTAGCCGATAGACCCTATACTCTAAATCCCAAGCCCTTAAGCCAGAATCCGAGGGCCCTCCCCGAAGCCTTTCTTCACCACGTTTTGTGGAAGAGGCGGTTGCTTCTTTGATCCACGAAGCCAGAGGGATAGCTGCTGCCGGAATACTGAGATGACACCTGCAGTTGACGCATCTTTCTGAACGCGGGCTTTGGGCGTCAGGGTTTTTTGGTCTTGGGCTGTGGGTTTTGGGTATATGGGATCCCAATTTGTGGGCTTATCATGTGTGGAGTTGTGGATACCTGGCAGTCTGGTAGGGTTCAAACTTTGGGGTAGACTTTAAGGATTCGGGTTGATGTACGGGTTTGGGGGTGGTCTCCAGAAAAGCTTGGGGTTTAGGTCTCAATCAGGCTAAAAGAACCCGAAGCCGGTCAGGGGCCCCGGCCATTGCTACTCCGAGCCCCTAAGCCCTAAACTCCCTACACCCCAAATCATAAAGCCTCTCTGAACTCCCTAAACCCTGAGCCCGGGCCTGCGATGGCGGTCTGCTGTGGGCTTTCCAACTTCCGCCGGGCGGCGTCACTCAACTTCGAGCCTCGGGCTCTGAGGTGCGATTTTCTCTTTTTCGGCTTTAGGAGCTTAAGGCTTCAGGGCGGGTTTATATACGGGCTTTAAGGGAACTTGGCGATCTCTCTTGTGTTTTTAGGTTTTGAGAACTTAAGGCTTTAGGGCTGTTGGGTGGGTTAGGGGCTTCAGGGGAACTTGTGGGAGAATGTATAGTAAAGGGTCCGAGTAGGGGTGTGAGATTGAGATTTCTGCAGCCGGAGAAGCTGATGTTGAGCAGACGCACCAAGTACTCCATCAGCAAGAGCTGTGAGGACATCTTGCTGCCAAGCACCTTCCTGGGTGTAGTTGTCTGGTCGCACATAGGTTTAAGTAAGTTCGGGGGAAACCTAAGCCCGAAACCACTAAAGTCTTCTGAGCTCTTCTACACGAAGGGAGTCTATGCCCCAACATATTTCAGTGCAATTCAGGGTGCGTCCCACAACTGTCAGGCTTCGGCCTTCAGCTTTAGCCCCGCCCTCTGGAATGGTTGGGTGCTTTGGGCCGGAACCCAAACCTCAGGCTTACAATGAGGGGTACCTTGTTTTGGGGCCCTTACAATAAGGATCCTACTATTTAGGGTACTATATTAGGGTCCCCTATTTTCGGAACTGTAACAAAGCCCCTGAACCGACAACTCTCAGGATCGACTGCAAATTCCACCCGTGCTGACTCTCGACAAACATTGGCGGGTGCCCTTCAACACAAACATACCCCAAACCTTCAAGAACTGAGTAGGCGAGTCGATGAACTTCCGGCTGCTTTGAGTGACCTGGAGTCTTTGTCAGCAGAAGGCTCGGTTATGCTGAGAGTTTAGTATTCGGGGTCTATGGTTTGAGCCTTTGGGCTGGGGTTTAGGTGACGGTGAGTGCAAAGTCTCATGCCCATCCGACTAAAAGCACTCAGGGAAAACACGACCTATTCAGTACATAGAGCCAAGATTCAGTGTTTGCAGTGCCTCCTCCATAATCTTCATGTTGCTCGTGCTGGGGAGCTGAATCACCTGCAAACAGCTGTTGTGCAACCATCTTATGACAACTCCACCGTTGGTTGCGTTGTTCAAACAATGGGCCCCCGAATCCTGGGCGCGTCCGAATGATGCCTCAGGGTATGGGGCTTGGGGATTGTAGTCCGTGTCGGCTTGGGGTTCAAGCTTGGGGGGTTATGGGTTAGGGGTGCGTCGGGGGTCGGCTGAGGTCTCGGATGCAAGCAAGCGCAGCTATGACGTGCTCCAAAAAAATCCGACCCCTTCGCTAGCAACTAAAACAAACCCCAAAACCTGCATAGGAGAACGTAGGGGAGCCTCAGAATGAGGGTACCCATCATTATCGTAGCAAGATCTCTACTACTTCCTGAAGGGAGCCCCTCCTGAATCGCGAGCCCTCATCGATGGGGCTTGCCAAATTGCCCAAAACCTTGCAATTGTTTAGGGTACCGCCTGATCTGCAACATCCATATTCCACTCTGTTTCGGGAGGTCCTCCGCATTAGCCTAACACATCGGGAGTTTCCCCAAAAAAAAGAGGGGTACCTAAGGGTTCCACTAAGGGGTTACTATAAGGGTACTATAAGGGCTATAAGGGCAAGTTACCACAACAAGGAAACCCTGGGTCCGACGCTCCGGAACGGGAGTCGGACTTGAACACACGAAATACACCTCCCGAAGCTCGGCCTTCTTAGCTTCTGCCGCGTCCGCAGGCGTCTCCTCGGAGATGGCTACTTCGGTCGATGCGGATTTCGGATCTTGGGATTGGGTCTTGGGATCGGGGTTCAGGATTTCGGATGTGGGTTTAGGCTTTTGGGTTGTGGGGACGGGGCGGGATTTTGATGTATCGGGGCCTCAAGAAAAGGCTTGGTATTCAAGGATAAACCTTCTGTCTCGTAGCCCGCTGGCCAACCACCTCCTCTCATAAAGGTTATAGGCTTAATTATCAGCCAAGGCGCTTTAAGAAAGGGTGTGTTCTAATCATAATCGAGACCTAATTGCACCCCGAACCGTAAACCCCTAAGCCCAGAAAACACTAAACCGTCGTCCAGGTTAAGCCCTAGCCCTAGCCCTAGGCTTCAAAGCTTTATGTGCCCTAAACCCAAACTCGCCCAAACCCTGAATCCCCCTTAGAGCCCCCCCTGCAGAACCCTTAGTTCCAGAAACCTCAATCGGTAACTTTCGAAGAACTCTTACAGTCTACGTAACCCAAACAACATCCCCTGGTCGCGTTCCAGAAACCATAATCGGAAGGTTAAGACATGTTAAGACGAACTCTTAAAGCCTATGTAACCCAAACCCTGAATCCCCCTTAAAGGACCCTGCAGGACCCTTACTTCTAGGAACCCTTACAGGAAACAATGTAACCCAAGGAAGATCCCTCGGTCGTCCTGGATGAGCTCTGGCTCCTCCTCGGGGGGATGAGGCTCCCGGCAGAAGGTTGGCAGCTGCCGCGCGTACAGCACCTGAGGCTTTTTCCAGAGAACCAGGTTCTGTGGAGTATTTG
The DNA here is from genome assembly GCA_905221615.1 of Symbiodinium sp. CCMP2592. Lineage (NCBI taxonomy): Eukaryota > Dinophyceae > Suessiales > Symbiodiniaceae > Symbiodinium > Symbiodinium sp. CCMP2592. The sequence continues at coordinate 559,784 of CAJNDT010000580.1, forward strand.
TCGGGTTCTAGAGGGTTTTCATGGAGTTCTATCATCATTGGTCTCTACCAGGTCTTCGAGTGTTGTGTACATGCAGTTTTGTCTGCATTTTCGGGTCTTGCGTTTAAAGTTTAGATAGCCAGGCACCTCTAAAGAACGAGGTTTTCATTCGGACACTAGTGTGATGACTATTACGTACTCCTTGTGCGGCAATAACCCCAGATAAGACCACTTCTGCGAGACCCAGGTGATAAACCCCCTTGATTGAACAGCTTCGCCCTAAGAAATTCAAGCCTAAAGTCCAAAGCAACTGCACAGGAGGCACCGCAACAAGAAGCTGCGCACGAAACTCATCTTCCTGTGTCCTTCCGCGATGTGGCGTGGATGGAGGGCGTTTCAGGGCTGCCAACTTTGCAGGATTTTGGCGTCGGAGGTATTCGGGCCTTTATCGGATGTTACCCGTGCTCATCTCCCCCAAACGTCTATACTCATGTTGACAACCATCGACATTCGTTAAACTGAACCGTGTATACCCTAAACTCTACAGCCTACCCCAATTGCAAGCCCTAAAGACGCTGAACTAGAGTGAACCAGAAAGCGCTAACTAAAGGAGCACTACTGTACCAGGTGCTCAAGCCTGTATACTCACAGTCCCGAAACTCCTACCGTAAAGCTCAAAACCCTCCCGCAGCGTCCTCAGCTGAGAAATGCCCTCCTCAGCTTCTCTTCAAAAAGTTTGCGCAACTGCGGTCTATGGTGTTTCAGGCCGAGGTTTACGGGGCTTCGGGTCGGAGTTTCGGGTTGGGCCTTTATTGGGGCTTACGGGATGCAGGGTTCTTGGTATCGGGCTGAGGGTCTACTTAAAGGTTCATGGGACTTAGTAACTATGGTTACAAACAAGGTAACTGTACTGAAAATTGGATATAACCCCAGTTAGGGTACGTACCAGGTCCCATGATCCTTTAAGTAAGGACTTAAGGCCGAGATGTAGCTTAGGAGCCGAAGCGACTGGGGGTGGTTAATGTTCGACTCTGACTCGTTCAGGTCTCGGGGTTCAGGATGCCGGCCATGCATGCGAGGAGTTTGCCGTTGATAGAAATATTGAGAGACAACGTGTAAACAACTGCTGCAGGAAGCTATGCCCCAAGCCCCTGGAAAGCAACGTCAAAACCGCAATGCAGCAACCATGAAGGTTGAAGCAGCAGAGATGTAAAGTTTTGGGAAGGTCGTCTTTGCTTTTGCCAGGAAACGTGCCCCTAAATCTTCTAACCGTAGACTACTCGGCTCGCGGTATTCGTTGGGATAACTCCTATACAAGCAAATGAACAAAAAGTCACAGACCTAAGAGTAAAGGGTCTCGAGCTCACATTTTGCATGCCAGCTTCGTAGCGGCGCAACGTGAAGGGCGTCGGGTAGAGGCGGATAAAGTTGTTGCAGCGCAATGACCTTTGAGTATGCCAGGGAATCTGGGGAAGAAACACGGAAGCACGCACAAGAACCATGACTGCCCGGCTTGAGGGTATCCGATATCAGGCGTGCCGGACTTCGATATCCTTATGGCCTTAGCGTCCTACTGTCCAGAATGCACGGGGTTAAGCTTCGGTGCCCACATGTCCGGAACATCCACCCCAGACTGCGCCAGCTATAAGATGCTCTCTGTTTCGGGACGTGTATTCACGTTTTAATTGCTTTCCATATGCAATGCTAAGAACAATGCAGAGACGTCGATGCCTGTAGGTCCCTCCACCACAGGGCTCCAGAAAAGTCTATGCTGCTTCTGCTGCTGCTCCTGCTGCTGCTCCTGCTGCTGCTGCTATCCTCCAACTTGCATAGAACGCAAAAAGCCGCTTCAGCTTGAACGTACTCAGACAAGAACCCTAAATAAAACCGACTGCCGTGGTAGATGGCGGGCATTGGGCTTCACGAGAACTTTTTCAGGCCCCATAGCCTTGAACCCTGAAGCCTCTGAAACTAAAGCTAGCCCGAGACCTGAAACACCCCAAACTCGAATCCCTTAACCTTTAAAGCCCGCAACCATCAAGCTGGACTCAAGGCAAGACTCCAAAATCCCCGAATCCAAAACCCCCAAGCCTGAACATACCTAAAGCCCCCAAAGCCCGAAGATGCGGACAACTTGACGAGGTGCTCTTGCAGCGTGTCGCCTAAGAGCTTCAGCTGTGTCTCGCCGAGCATGTCCAAAGCCACCTGCATTGCTTTCTGTTTTTGGGTCGGGGGGAGGATTTGGTTTGGAGCAACACCTACTTTTCTGCACGGCCTATTCGGCGTTACACGCCAGAAATCGTGGCGTCTACAGTCATGAGCCCACGTGAACGACTGGAGTCGGGCCGCACTGGCGAGACAGTTGAGTCTTTAGGGTTCGGGATTTAGTATTGAGGTTTTGGGTCTTCATTCGGGCTTTTTGTAGTGAGTTTGGGGTTCGGGATTTGGGGTGGGCCGTCTTGGGGTTTGGGTTTAGGCAAACCCAGCGGCACGCCATGCTCTGATAACGGCTGAGGCCCCTGGCCCCAGTAGAAAAAGCCGACCCTTTCAGTACAGGATTATACAACACCGGTACAGAATCACAAGTTTCCGGCTTAGCCACCAGAAAGTACTGTGACCCCACAAAGCCCGGAACTACAACCGTCAAGCGAGATAAATGCCCTAGAATCCACCAAAGCCCTGCAGGTTCAAAATATTTGATGAAAAAGACCGAACCCTGAGCTGTACCTGGCGCTTGTGGCTGAAGAAGCGTCGAGGAGGCCGGGGCCTGTATTTGGTTCGATTAAGGGTTTGGGGTATGGGGCATGGGGTGTAGTATGAACTCCTGTTTTCTTGCTGCCATTCATGATGGTGTTTCTGATTTCAAGCTTGTGTGCTCGTCTTTTGGGAGGGCGGGCGAGGGATTCGGAAATTGGTGAGATCAAGGCTGCCCTGCTACCGAGGCCTAGGATGTCGTTGTCAAGTTGTTGGGGCTTCTCCCTTCCCTTGAAGTCGTGCCGTTGAAAGTAGCTTGGAGGTTGTGGGAAACTGTGGAATGCCACAGGCCACAGCCCTTTCCCAGGCACTAACACCAACCTGCCGAAGCTCCAAGCGGCAATCAGCCCGAGAGCCCTCAAGCCTAAACCTCAAAACGCTTAGCCCACAACCAACAAAAGCTCCCTCGAACCTTTGGGGATTTAGAGTCTTCAGGGCTTAAGGGTTCAAAATGTAGGGATAGGATTGGGATTCAGAAATTCTGGATCTACGAGTAAGGGTTCAGGATTTGGGCTTCGTGCTGAGGGTATCTGATCTGATGAAGTACAACAATAACAGCTCCTTGACTAGAGGTGCGTAGACATGCAACATACAGCTCTAAATAGCTATCACGATCATAGCCCAGCAAGACACCCTATTCCACGTATCAGTGCCCTATATCAAGCACTACAACGCCCGTTGCAGCCCCTATATGGACCCTGTAGCACCCTTACTCTGTCTACTTAGGCCTTTGTGGTAAACCCGAAACTTCCGAGCGCAGCGCGGTGACGAGGCTCCGTCCTCCCCAGCTCCCTTAGCCAAGGAGCCAAAACAGATTTGCCTTACAAAAAGCCCTGTAAATACCATGACCATATTGATATAATGTGATAAAATATAGTATAGTATACTATCATAATAGAATACCATCATATTACGACAAGTTCCAGTAAGGGTGTGCTCTAAGGGATCCTTCAAAGATTCTCTTAAGGGTTTTCTAGGACTTGGAGCACTTACAAACAAGGCAACTTCATTTCTTTCTGTACACGCCGCTTGCAACACAACAGCGCTTTCTTTTGAGGGAGGAGTTCTCCAACACCCCCAAACACGAGATGGTAAACGCTCAGAGTAAAACTTAGTGAAACCCGATATTTTTGGACCCTGAAGGCTTGCAGGGAAGTACATAAGTCCTCGCCACATCCTCAACAAGCTTGCACTCCAAAGCGTCCTGAGTGCATAGTACAAGCCTAACCCGAAGTCTCTAAACCCTAAACTGCAAAGCTCCACTAAAGCTCCACAACTTCGAAGCACTAAGTTCCAAAACTCTAAACCACAGACACCTTACAGCCCTGAGCCCTGAACAACCCAAGCCTATAAGTAAGGACTGCTATACGGGTTCCTTTAAGAGCTTCTTGATACATGACCGTTTCTTTGTTGCGCCTCGCTCTCCTCGGTCTCAGGACGGCGAAGCGGATCCTCGTCAGGCAAGGGCTCAAACCAGCCACGCGCACAGCCGGAGTGTGACCTTATTATGCTACCCCACAAGGCGCAAGGTCAACGGTTGCTTACTTCAGTACTGCGAAGCAGCAGCAAGCGCTGCGCTTAGCCCTGAAGCGTAACCCCTAACCTAAACCCTTAACTCTAACCCAAGCGTTTCACAGCTCACAAAAGTAGTGCTGAGGGTCGCAAATCGTGAGAGTCTCAGACGGTTCGGAAAAAGCACAGTTGCTGCGCCGCCTGGCCCAACAATGGATAACCACGTAGGTATGGCAAGAATTACATAAACTCAAGTAGCAAGGATAAGGTTGCTCGTTCGGCTACTCAGACTGCCTGAAACTGGCATTTAATTTCCACAGAATTGGTGTGACGCACGGTGTGCTCTTTTGCGTTTCAGGCCTTAGCCCCAAACAGCAGGACGAGCCTGAACCCCGACCCTTCCGCGACACTCTCGCCTGCCGATGACCCAGAAGACTGCTACTCTTCGAAGGCATCGACTTCTGTAGCTTGTTCATGTACCTGACAAGTTCAATCTCCCGCATTTCAGAGCGGAAAGGGTTTTATAGGGAGGGTCTACAGATCTACAGCACTGAGGATTGAAGCTGATAACCCGGGTGGGGTGAAGCCCGAGACCGGGACTACACCCTAGACATCAGTCGGCCACCAGCAGGGTTGGGGAGGGGGTTTTGTTTAAACTGTTTAAACGCACCGATGTTTAAACGCTTTATGTTTAAACCCAGAGGACCCTCTGACGAGTCATGTTTAAACCGTTTAAACATGTTTAAACCAATTAAACTAAACATGAAGCGAAATGTTTAAACATACGTGTTTAAACGCATTCCTCTGACCAGCCATGTTCAAACAGGTTTAAACGAGGTTGAACCAAACACGAGGCTGAATGTTTACACCTTCGGGGCTAGGGCGAAGTTAGGTGCAGGCCTACCGTAGAATTAGGCTTTGAGGCTTTGTAGCCCCTGTGAGCGCGAAGCCGTCGACGACTGGACTCCTAGCCTTGGCCTTGAAACTGAAGGCCTAAACCTGAAAGCCCGCCCGCTAACACCCTTTGACCCTTTGGGACACTCAGGGAACTGTTTAAACACGGGCTTAAACAGATTCGGCATGTGCGACACTCAGGCAACTGTTTCAACATGTGTTTAAACATGCGTTTAAGTAGATTTGGCATGTGCGACACTCAGGGAACTGTTTAAACACGTGTTTAAACATGGGTTTCAACAGATTCGGCATGTGCGACACTCCGGGAACTGTTTAAACACGTGTTTAAACATGCGTTTAAACAGATTCGGCATGTGCGACACTCCGGGAACTGTTTAAACACGTGCTTAAACATGCGTTTAAACAGATTCGGAATGTGCGACACTCATGGAACTGTTTAAACACGTGCTTAAACATGCGTTTAAACAGAGTCGGCATGTGCGACACTCAGGGACGTGGTTAAGCACTGGTTAAAACAGATTCGGCATGTGCGACACACAGGGAAATGTTTAAACACGTGTTCAATCGCGGGATTGAACAGATTCAGCATGTGCGACACTCAGGGAACTGTCGGGAACTGTTTAAATATGCGTTTAAACATGCGTTTAAACAGATTCGGCATGTGCGACATTCAGGGAACTGTTTAAACACGTTTAAACACATTCGGCATGTGCGACACTCAGGGAACTGTCGGGTACTGTTTAAACATGCGTCTAAACAGATTCGGCATGTGCGACACTCAGGGAACTGTTTAAACACGTGTTTAAACACGGCTTTAAACACATTCGGCATGTGCGACACTCAGGAAACCGTTTAAACACGTGTTTAAACATGGGTTTAAACACATTCGGGATATGTGTCATGCTAAACATGCTTTTAAACGCCGCATTGGGACGTGTGACACTCCGCGAAATAGCACAAGTGTGTTTAAACATGTTTAAACGCCGTCCTGCGCATGTTTAAACCATGGTTTAAACATCTCAAGGCGACGACAATGTTTAAACAAATAAACAAACATCGACCCACCGGCTAAACATGTTTAAACGCGTTTAAGTTTAAACCGTTCAAACCTAAACGTGTTTAGTGCGACCCTGGCCACCAGAAACCCAGTACGTTGTGAAGTTGGGGCATAGGACACTTATGACCTTGAGCGTATCAAAGTTCGCCAAACTAAGGGCAAGTGTTCCACATTGCTTAAGACTCGCTGCGTGCTGGTCTGTGATTAACAGGGGAGACCCTGTAGCAAACAGAAGCGGGGACTTCATTATGGAACCACATTCCAGACGTTGAGGCCCCATAGTAAGCCAGGGCACAAGAATCGAGCTCTTAATCGAGCCGACGTCAGCGTGGAAGCATCCAACTTCCTTACGCCAATCCTGAGAGCAAAGCCAGCTTTCCCGAAGACGACCCTAAACAGGCCTTTTAATGCCATTTACTGCGGGGTCCATAGGGCTTGCAGCGCTGTATTGAAGTTGTTGTTTGAGGTTTGTGGTTGCGTTAAGGTTGCTTGTAGTATATCGTGTCTTGCATGGCTTCATGGGGCTCTAAAGCGATGTTTATAAGGGAGTTTCGTGTTGATGGGGCTGCTGGGCTGCTGTTTGAGCGGTCCGTGCAAACCGATCCGACCAGGCTGGCTCTATGCCAGTTGAGTTTGGGCAATCAGAGCTATGGACAGCCAGACGTACCGATGGGCAGGTGAAATAGCAGCGCTACTCTACACTCCAAACCCAGGACCGAACCCGCAGCCCTGAGGCCCAAACCCTCAGGCAGAAGGGTTTACGACCGGAAAATTGAAAACCCAGCAAATTTCCCTAGACCTCAAGACCGAGGATCAGGTTAAAGGCATCCGTAAGCAAGGTGGACTTGATCTGCTTGTCCAGGGGCGAGTCTGCCTGTCTCTGATTATATGCTCGGCATTACAACCACGATGGCTTGCTTATCATCACTCTTCTAGTTGCAAACCTATAAGCCCTAAAGCGGGCTGTGCACCTCCCATTCCGTCGCCCCCTAAACAGCCTGAGACTTTCATCAGGGAGCTGCACTAGAGAGTCCACCAAGCCGGCCTGCATGCTTGGGCTCAGGTTCACCTGGCTGAGAATGTTCGGATCGGGTCCAAAGGACATTGAGGGTGTAGGGACATAACGCCTACAGCTTCTCGGCTTTAGGAGTTTGGGGTGTGCAGGGTTTGTAGAAGTTTATGGTCTTAGCATTTTGGTGTTCGTGGTCTAGATTGAAGTTAGCCTTTAGGGTGTCGCTCTAATTAGTAACCGTCGCGGACACAAGCCAGGATTATCTTTCTTCATTTCGTAGGTCTCTGTATCCGTACATGTTCCTAGTGCGGCATCTCGGGGTTACTGTTGCGGGTCGCGATCTCGGGAAGGAGAGCTGGAATATTTAGAGAGCCAATTTCTCCGAACTTGCACGGTGCGGCCTCCAGCAACCACGGCTTCAGGCTCCTTGGGTGCAAGGTCTAAAATTCCCGGTGTAGGCTTAAGTCTATCCAAGACATCCCCAGACTTTGGGCTGCTTTGAGTTATCTTGCTCCCCCAAGGACCTGAGGATAGACATGGATCGCCACGTGGAAAAATCGTACCGTATGTTCATAGTTCCCAAAACAGCAAAGCTTTGTGCAACATGATCTAGCCAGAACCAGAGAAAAAACGAGAATAAGATCAAACACTCCTTGAACTCCCCAGAACGGCATCTTTAGAACCATGAAGAACAAGGCGCTCATCCACCAACACATCAAAACCGTAAAGCTCGAAGCAGCTGTGCTCGTGGATGCAAGCCTGGACATTGATAGTCTTACAAGGCAGCGGTAGTCCCTCAAGCGCAGGGCCCCGTTTCGAAACCCAACCGAAACCTATAGGTGGGCCAGACTGGGCCCTAAACCCAAACTGGCACCTGAAATGCTCAACTGACCCTCGTGCTCAAGCAGTGCGCCGGCAATGCACTTCTTCTTTGTATCTTTCTATATTCAATGTCCCTCATCCCATCTGTCTTAGTTTCGCGTAGTCGCATATCCAATCATACGAACGGTGGGTGTAGCCAACGAGTATGTAACTGTTCAGCATTTTCTCCTAGTGCGATTGAAACCCAGTCATGTGATAAGAAAAAATTAACATCGAATCCAAACTGAGTTACAGGAAACATATGAAGCAGAAAGAATTGTGATGCAAGTATCTGGAAACCCCGAAGCAGTGGAAACAACAAAGTCCATTATTGATGTCAGCTCTGCCGCCTCCACTGTGTCAAATGCAAAAGGTGCAGACTAGTGGTGCACCACGCAAGTAAAGAGCCAATAGAGCTAGGATGAGCTAGGTAGTGCCATATAACCACAACTTTGAACATGTGTTTTTCATACAGGTGAAAAGCCAAAAACAACTACTGGTACAACCTGCACAACAGATCTCACACACATACAAGAACACCGAGGTGATATTGGAGCATCTAACAGATGGGGATGTGCCATCTTTCGCAGGACAATTCTCTAACCGTGCTGGCTCATACAACCTAAACACAACAAGCAACATCGAACAACAGTCCTAAACGAACAACCAGGGACAATCTCAATTCAAAGATCCCGGATTTGTTTATCCTTCACATTGCCAAGATTTTCATGTTCAACAGCCTCTAGGTTTAAAAATGCGAACATTAAGCCGTCTATGGCCCATTATCCGGTTGCGAAAATTCAGCCCGGGTTGCTCATTTATTGTTGGGCTTTGTAAAAACTTAAGAATTTCGGTCGCTGTTGTCCTGTGTGCATTGATCTTGCGGTATGTAAAACCAGTAGCTTTTTTAGATTAAACATCGCTTAGCACATATTGCCTGCATTTGTCTTGTATGCCCCTCGTTATCTCCTGGTTCGATGACTTGATATGAACCTGTGATAGTTGAAGCTGTAATGGATCATAAGAGCTCATGATTCGCGGTCCCGTGCATGGATTGTGGTGGTGGTGATGGTGAGACCTCACCAGTTTCTGCTTGATAAACTTTACAGCCACAGATATCACTAAAATTTTAGGCTGGTCATTTGACATTGTTTTTTGCTGATGAGTTTACTGTTGATATCTGGGCCTGCCTTCACGCATTCCGAACTTGTCGCCGCACTGCTTCGAACCCAGAGGTGACTCATGGGTCTTTTTGCAGTCTCCAATGCCGTTTGTGATTCGACATCCTTTGTGACAGTGACGATTACCCAGGGAGGTCTTTCAACTTGTAGCTTGTTGCCCTCTCCGGTTTTCGCATTCATTATCAGTGACTGTGCACTTCCTAATCTTTTGTCACGCCTTGCTCAGTCACAACGAGGAAGAACTCAAACCTGTCAGCAATAGGAATGCAGCATTCCACTAGAAGAACAAATAGTTTGATTTTACGGCGAACATCAATCAAACAAGTGCAAGGAGCGACAAATCGCTGAAGGAGTCGTAAACGACAATGTATTATGACTGTTTGTATTGGCCAGTGATCTTGCGGATGAGCAGCCAGGAGAGACCTTACAACACCTGTGATAGGAGGACTAGCATCACTAGTTGTGAATGGCTCAGGTGATTCTGTCATGATCAGAGAAGACCTTTAGCATAGTGTTTTTTGAGATCTCCACGGGGAAAGCAAGAACAGGTAAAATAAGAACAACAACAACTGCTGAGGAACATCAATAAGACTCATCTGAAACAAACTCTACTGACTCTAATCAGGACGAAGAATCTTCTCAGTAAGCCCATGGTTTATCCAAGCAAAACCGGCATCGGAAAATACAAACTACGAGAAGCATGTCAAAATGAACGCGGCCGAAATTACAGCAGTCTGGATAGTCAATGGTGTCGCACGGAGGCGTTCTTCTAGCAAGAAGAAGCACTCAAAGCATCCTAAGGAACATACAGAGATACCGTGACTTGGCAGCAAAGCAGCTGTCATAATTAGTGCCTACCCTTGTGTTTGCCATTTCGAGAAGTAGGCGTGTCGGGTCCAACCCTGCGCAGGAGGAAAAATTGGAATACTTGAAGTCGGCAATCTTCTCCGCCAACAGGAACTCGCATCCAAAAAGTGGAATCACATCCTGAGTCTCGCGAATCCTACTAGTAACTGGCCAAAACGTCTTTCGCCGAAGCCCGCTGCCTCGTGTGGCTTACGAATTTCGAGCGAGGAACCATTGAAGAATAATTGGTGCTGGGGGGTGTCAGCACACCAGCCGCTTGACACATTCTCCGTGGCGAATTGCTGCTCAGGACTCAGGTTGTGGCGGCTGCAGGCCATGATCAAAAGGCCGAGTTACGACCGTACTCAAAGGCAAGAGTAAGTTGAGGCAGTCACGATCTCATATGTCTCACTTGAGCTTCCGAGAAACAAATCACCCTCACCGCGATGCGTCGATACCACGAACGATGGCGCGCCATCTGCACACGTACTATCTCTTGCGTCCTGCATGTTGAGGTGGCATCCAACAATCCAACATCCTATGCAATTACTCATCTTCGCTTCAATGTCCATCCGTCACGAAGTGCCCAAAAATGGAATACGAGGGGTCGTTTTAAAGTCAGTCAGGATTCACAAGATTGCAATAGCACACGTATGGGTCGGAAAAACAAGTGAGATGAATAAAACCTTTTGTACAGTTGAAACATCCGTCAGGGACTCCGAATCTAGCCTTGCTGAAGTTCGCGATTCTGGTTAAGTCGCACCATATCCAATCGGCGGGTTCCATGTGTTGCTTCTCCCGCCGACTGTGAACAAACCGTCTATGCTTCTTAAGTGTGCAGTGGTAAAGCACCGTTTGCTGAATGGCACTTTGCGCAGTAGTCCAGTCCAAACTCAACTACATTGCAGACAAGATGCAACTAGTGAGAGTGACTGCTTCAATGCTAAAACCGCGATCAGACAACACAATGCCAAAATGAACGTGGCAAGCTAAATTTGCAAACGACAGCAAAAACATGACTATGCACAATATCGTAAAATTAACATCGAATCCAAACTGAGTTACAGGAAACATATGAAGCAGAAAGAATTGTGATGCAAGTATCTGGAAACCCCGAAGCAGTGGAAACAACAAAGTCCATTATTGATGTCAGCTCTGCCGCCTCCACTGTGTCAAATGCAAAAGGTGCAGACTAGTGGTGCACCACGCAAGTAAAGAGCCAATAGAGCTAGGATGAGCTAGGTAGTGCCATATAACCACAACTTTGAACATGTGTTTTTCATACAGGTGAAAAGCCAAAAACAACTACTGGTACAACCTGCACAACAGATCTCACACACATACAAGAACACCGAGGTGATATTGGAGCATCTAGCAGATGGGGATGTGCCATCTTTCGCAGGACAATTCTCTAACCGTGCTGGCTCATACAACCTAAACACAACAAGCAACATCGAACAACAGTCCTAAACGAACAACCAGGGACAATCTCAATTCAAAGATCCCGGATTTGTTTATCCTTCACATTGCCAAGATTTTCATGTTCAACAGCCTCTAGGTTTAAAAATGCGAACATTAAGCCGTCCATGGCCCATTATCCGGTTGCGAAAATTCAGCCCGGGTTGCTCATTTATTGTTGGGCTTTGTAAAAACTTAAGAATTTCGGTCGCTGTTGTCCTGTGTGCATTGATCTTGCGGTATGTAAAACCAGTAGCTTTTTTAGATTAAACATCGCTTAGCACATATTGCCTGCATTTGTCTTGTATGCCCCTCGTTATCTCCTGGTTCGATGACTTGATATGAACCTGTGATAGTTGAAGCTGTAATGGATCATAAGAGCTCATGATTCGCGGTCCCGTGCATGGATTGTGGTGGTGGTGATGGTGAGACCTCACCAGTTTCTGCTTGATAAACTTTACAACCACAGATATCACTAAAATTTTAGGCTGGTCATTTGACATTGTTTTTTGCTGATGAGTTTACTGTTGATATCTGGGCCTGCCTTCACGCATTCCGAACTTGTCGCCGCACTGCTTCGAACCCAGAGGTGACTCATGGGTCTTTTTGCAGTCTCCAATGCCGTTTGTGATTCGACATCCTTTGTGACAGTGACGATTACCCAGGGAGGTCTTTCAACTTGTAGCTTGTTGCCCTCTCCGGTTTTCGTATTCATTATCAGTGACTGTGCACTTCCTAATCTTTTGTCACGCCTTGCTCAGTCACAACGAGGAAGAACTCAAACCTGTCAGCAATAGGAATGCAGCATTCCACTAGAAGAACAAATAGTTTGATTTTACGGCGAACATCAATCAAACAAGTGCAAGGAGCGACAAATCGCTGAAGGAGTCGTAAACGACAATGTATTATGACTGTTTGTATTGGCCAGTGATCTTGCGGATGAGCAGCCAGGAGAGACCTTACAACACCTGTGATAGGAGGACTAGCATCACTAGTTGTGAATGGCTCAGGTGATTCTGTCATGATCAGAGAAGACCTTTAGCATAGTGTTTTTTGAGATCTCCACGGGGAAAGCAAGAACAGGTAAAATAAGAACAACAACAACTGCTGAGGAACATCAATAAGACTCATCTGAAACAAACTCTACTGACTCTAATCAGGACGAAGAATCTTCTCAGTAAGCCCATGGTTTATCCAAGCAAAACCGGCATCGGAAAATACAAACTACGAGAAGCATGTCAAAATGAACGCGGCCGAAATTACAGCAGTCTGGATAGTCAGTGGTGTCGCACGGAGGCGTTCTTCTAGCAAGAAGAAGCACTCAAAGCATCCTAAGGAACATACAGAGATACCGTGACTTGGCAGCAAAGCAGCTGTCATAATTAGTGCCTACCCTTGTGTTTGCCATTTCGAGAAGTAGGCGTGTCGGGTCCAACCCTGCGCAGGAGGAAAAATTGGAATACTTGAAGTCGGCAATCTTCTCCGCCAACAGGAACTCGCATCCAAAAAGTGGAATCACATCCTGAGTCTCGCGAATCCTACTAGTAACTGGCCAAAACGTCTTTCGCCGAAGCCCGCTGCCTCGTGTGGCTTACGAATTTCGAGCGAGGAACCATTGAAGAATAATTGGTGCTGGGGGGTGTCAGCACACCAGCCGCTTGACACATTCTCCGTGGCGAATTGCTGCTCAGGACTCAGGTTGTGGCGGCTGCAGGCCATGATCAAAAGGCCGAGTTACGACCGTACTCAAAGGCAAGAGTAAGTTGAGGCAGTCACGATCTCATATGTCTCACTTGAGCTTCCGAGAAACAAATCACCCTCACCGCGATGCGTCGATACCACGAACGATGGCGCACCATCTGCACACGTACTATCTCTTGCGTCCTGCATGTTGAGGTGGCATCCAACAATCCAACATCCTATGCAATTACTCATCTTCGCTTCAATGTCCATCCGTCACGAAGTGCCCAAAAATGGAATACGAGGGGTCGTTTTAAAGTCAGTCAGGATTCACAAGATTGCAATAGCACACGTATGGGTCGGAAAAACAAGTGAGATGAATAAAACCTTTTGTACAGTTGAAACATCCGTCAGGGACTCCGAATCTAGCCTTGCTGAAGTTCGCGATTCTGGTTAAGTCGCACCATATCCAATCGGCGGGTTCCATGTGTTGCTTCTCCCGCCGACTGTGAACAGACCGTCTGTGCTTCTTAAGTGTGCAGTGGTAAAGCACCGTTTGCTGAATGGCACTTTGCGCAGTAGTCCAGTCCAAACTCAACTACATTGCAGACAAGATGCAACTAGTGAGAGTGACTGCTTCAATGCTAAAACCGCGATCAGACAACACAATGCCAAAATGAACGTGGCAAGCTAAATTTGCAAACGACAGCAAAAACATGACTATGCACAATATCGTGTGAGTTACTAGCTCAGAACAAGCTATCAACACGATGTCATTGTTCAAAGGGCAAGAGGTACAAGAGCAGACCGTGCGAAATGAGCTGACACAGTCATGATGCTCACAATCCAATTTTCGGATTCACGCAAGCACTCCCCAGATACGACTCCGTCACAAGGCATGCCGTCAGAACCGTGACGCGACATGCTACAGAAATGCGTTCTTTGCTCACATGCTTCCCCAGGGAACATGCCACACGAAACAAAGATGAGGTAGAACAATGCAGCCAGCAGGACGAGGCACAGACAGGTCCGCAAGAACACCATTGCAAGAGACAAGCCTCGTTTCATTAGCAACTCAAGGGTAAGTGTATTTCAACTCTTGCCCTGGCTGGTCTTCCCGGTACTTATTCCTTTATACCCAAATTTCTGAAACTTGGCTGGCTTGTGTGTTGGATTGCTGCGATGTTGCTGGTTTCTAGAGTCTATTCTAGAGTTCAGTTAGTGCTTCCGAGAACATGCAGCTGCTAATTTTGGAAAAGACTGCGTGGAAATGCAGGTGGACTGTCTGTGTCATTGACAGGCGTAGAAATTTTAGGACACAGCATTGTTCTCGTTCGCGAATCACCCAACATATGTCTGGAGGTAGCAGTCGACCGGCTTGCAGTGCTCAGTCTGGTAGGCGTCGAAGTCGCCATCCTCATGCAGGATATATGACAAGTAATGGTTGTTATCATTAGCTTCAGGACAAGCAAGGCACTGCAAAATTGCTTTCCTGTGCCATCTGTGAATTGGTGCGCGGCTTCCAGAAGCCCTCACGCTGCGAGTGGCTATGCCCTTGAGACTGCGCTTACAGCAAGCCTCAATATGGCAAGAGACGACAGAACCTTGCAAGAGCTTCAAGTCCAGCGAGAGGCCTCAGAGGTTGTTGAGTTTTGCGTACGAGCTGAAAGCTGATGGGGGGGTGCACGAGGTGATACGAATCGAAACACTGCATGCTGCTGTCTCAGTGTCCTTGACACTTCTGGCATTCTTGCAAGGTTGCTCGAATGTTTGTCGGGATGAGCCCACCCAAAACTGTTTATATGGTGCCAGTAGATTCAGCCCAGCCGGTTGTTCTGGCTGAAACGCTCACGCAAAGCCTAGCTCTGCATGGTAATTCGTGCAGCCTCACCGTCAGGCAGAGCTTCCGAATTCATCAGGTGTGAGGTGAGTTCTGTCACGCGTGGCAACAGGGAGCTAGACCCACTGCGAAGTTGATCTTCCAGTTCGTCCATGCGTGTGCGCATGTCGGCAAGTGCTCTCTCTGCTCCTGGTCCTGCTGCAGGGAACATTCCTTGGGCATCCTGCGCTTGCGTTGCCAACTCTTCAGCCGTGATTTCCAGGACTTCCAACGCATCTGCGACAGCAGCCACCTTTGCGTCGACTGTGCTGAGCTCTGTGATTGCTCGTAAATGATCTGCCATCTGTTGAAAGGCTGCTTGTGTTGTCTCATGCTCAGATAGCTCAGCGTGCCAAAGGCTTGCGAGCAAGCTCTGGAGAGCACGTCTCCCGACAGCACCTACCAGGAACAGAGCCAAACCTATGGTGCTTGCAATCACGGAGATTTGCAAAGCCGGCACTGCTACCAGTATCGTAGCTGCCATTGTAGCCAATCCGTTTGCGATTGCGCTCAAGCCCGGTGCCACCATTAAACCACCAAAAGCTGGAACGGCTGAATGTCTGACGAGTTCTGCCGAATTAGTAGCGCAGCCAACTCCGATCCCGAGGAAGCCAAGGAGACAGGCACCACCTGCTATGCCCCCGAGGGCCAAGACCAGCTGGCCCAGCCCGCTGAAAATACCTGCCAAAACAAGCGCCCCGAGCCAGGTCACACAACAGCCGCCAGCAATGGCAACCACAGCTTTGCCTGCACTTCCTTCGATCTCGTCCATCCATTCGAAAATTCCGTTCGCCCAGGTCATGCGGGTCGACAAATTGCGACCGTCCATCTCAGCCTGCTGGGCGCCTTGCTGAAACTCTTTCTCCAACTCCTTGGCTTTCTGCACAAGCTCTTCAAGCAACGGCCTGAGCCTGTTCAGCTTTTCAGAGAATCGACGTGCATTTCCTTGGATGACAGCAGCAATCTGATGGACCGAAGCGAAATCGTTCCTTTCCCGGCTCTCTGTGATGCGCTGCAAATGACCAGAAATTGTGCTGGCTTCACGGTGCAACGCCGCGAGGTCTGCCGTCCTCAATTCCCGAACGAGGCTCCGCGCCTGCGTGGCTGCCTCCGAATGCATCATAGTCGCGTACTTCTCCAAGCACTGCTTGAACTTCTGAACATTCTTTGAGATACGGTAAAAGGAAGAACTCGTTTCATGTGCCAGCAGTCCAAGGATCACATCCTGCACCCACGTGGGCTTGTTCCGAAGTTCGTTTCGCAGGAGCCCGTACGTTGTTTCATCATGCTGTTGCAACCTTCGCCGAACCCTTGCGAGATACTCCTGCAGTTGCGGGTCGCTGGACAAGTCTGACAGCGACTGGGTTGCATTCACTGGAACCATGCCGTCACTCATGATCGTCTCACCTGCCATGGCGGAAGGGCAAGGTGACAAGGTGCAAATTTCGCGGCCAGTCAACTGGCCAAGATTGTCTAGCAGCTAGCTGCGTAGAGCCTGTAGAACGGCGTGGGAGAAAAAACTGCTCCAGGCTCAAAGACTGCACCATGCGGCTGCATGCCCCTAAAAACACCCTCAGCCCGACGGCTGCAACCGGTCCTGCAGTTGAGTGTCGTGGTCATGACCGCCACATAGTGGTCGCTTCCAATTCTGTGCGCTTTGTCCAACCCCAGCAGCACCTGCCCGGCATCAGTCACGAGTCGCAACGCACTGAACTATGCGACTGACCGCCACGAAATGAGAGTGTCCCAACATTCTATCCTCATGTGCATATGCCTCTGCCTCTGACCTTTTCCAGATGGTGGGAGCATCTCCATTACTTCACCCTTCCAAATAAACTGCATCAAAGGCATGCCCTCCACGTCACTGGAGGGGTGGCACCTCGCGGCGTATCCGGCATCGTGGTTATCGTCGATGTAGCCAGGTGTAGCCAGTCAGGAAAAGCACATTCAGCCATCCCTTTGTGTGCCCACATTGCAGCTCTGCAAAGAAGTATTCAGGTATTCCTGGCTGCGTAGCTGCTCCTATTGTTATTATATATAGCGACATCAAGGTACCAGCGAAGGCATGCAACCAGTGAGTCGATTGCAACTGCCTGGCCCCTGGTGATACTATGCCACCCACGATGGGCTAACTGCTTTAGATTGTAGGGTCACCGGGTCAATGCATCCCTCACACCTTACAAACAGAAACAAAGCAAGTCTTGACCGATGGTGTTGGGTTCAGGACACCCCAGATTTGCACTCCTGCAATATTCTGGATAAGAAGCCCGCAACCCCAAACCCTATAAGCCTTCAAACCCTAATACCCCTTGCCCATACCTCAACTCAGAAGCCTGAACGATTAGGCTTGGCGTTTGGCAATCACTTTTCTCGGGAACCCTCAGGACAATGACTACCAAGTGTTCCAGCCTATTTATTCAATCCAATAAACACCTATCAACCCCTGACAAACCACCTATGATCGTGTTGCTAGCTGTTGAATCCTCCAGTATTCCGCCCGGCTTCGCGCCAGAAAGACAGCAAGAGTTTTCGAGGCTTTGTGACTTTACTGCTGGAGTGCATTGCAGCTTTGGGGCGATGGGGTGTGAAAGTGTTAAGGCTCGGGCTTTCGCGCTGTAATATCAGGAGTCAGAAAGCTGGAAGAACATCAATATCCGCCTGCCCTTAAGGTGCTGGAAAGGGGATCTCTGCACTGACCAACCTGAAACCACGTTCCCTTGTTCAGGGCTTTGCTGCAGAGAGCTTACGGCTTCAATTCTTCAGGCATTTAGGATTTAGGGTTTGCTGTTATGGCTCAGCCGGATTTGCGATTCAGCTCTGGGGCATCAGGGTTGCTCTGGAGCTTTTCCTACGCATATGTGTGTGTATATATATATATATATATATATATATATATATATATATATTTATATACCTGCATCCCTTCATCCATTCATCCATCCATCCATCCATCCACCCAGCCGGCCAGCCAGCCATCCATCCCTCCATCCATGCATCCATCAATGCATCCATCCATGCATCACTCCCTCCATCCATCCATCCATCCACCCACCCAGCCAGCCAGCAAGCCATCCATCCATCTATCCATCCATTCATGCATCCCATCCATGCATCCACGCATCCATCCATGCATCAATCCATCCATCCATGCATCCATCCATGCATGCATGCATCCATCCATCCATCTATCCATCTATCCATCCATCTCCATCCATATCCTCCCTCCATTTATTCTCCCTCCCTCCCTCCCTCCGTCCATCCATCCCTCCATCCTCCCTCCCTCCATCCCGTCATGCCTCCCTCCATCCATCCATCCATCGATGGATGATCGATGTATCGATCCTTCGATCGATCTACAACCCTACCTATCTACCTATCTTTCTATCCATCAACCACTATCTATCTACCCCTCTATCCATAGAGCTGTATACTGTATGGGTATGCACATGGATACGCACGCACACAAAGCAAGTACGAAAACCAAGATTAACAAGATTACGCTGACAACCAAGCAATCGTGCACGGTATTCCCTTCACCTTGCACCTTCCCTGCACTCTACCTTACACCCTCGAAAAATGTACGTTCTAGACACCAGCCCACTTGGGAATCCCCCATGTGCAGCCTCCTTCGTGGCCGCGCTGATGACCGGCCTGGGCACTAATAGTGTTGGCGTAGCACGCTCGTGGCTGAAGGGTTCTGCGTGGAGCTTTAGAGCTACATATGGTGCAACCTGCTCTTCGCAGGCTCTGCTCAAGGTAAGTTTGGTCTGCAAACTACAGGGACCCCGCGGAAGCCTGGTATATGGTACCAGGGCTTAGCACGCGCAAGCCTAAGTCCCAAAGCCTTACTCCCCCAGAAACAACATCCCCCAGTTTGTATAAGAATCAGTATAGGAATTTCAGAATCTAGTGGATAGGCCCCCAAGAGGTCGGATCCTCCAAAAAGCCAATCCCCTCGACAAAAAGAAACCATCCAAATTTGAGAAACAACCCTTAGCCCTATATAACCCCTCGTTGAAAAAGGAGAACTCCACATATGCTTGACACAAAGTCGCTCCACACCCAGGAGCGTCTTCACAATGAGGTCCATAATTCTACTCCACATCTCCTTCCTTGCTTCAATCTGGGGGTTTGGGGTTTCAGGGGTAGGGCCTCAGGGATTCAGGCTGTTTCGGGCTGTTCTTCTGGTGTAGGCTCCTTTAGGTTTGAGGTCGTCGGGTATAGGACTGCTGCTCTCTGGGCGGTTTGGGGAAGGCCTGGAGTGTCACGGGTTTGCAGGGCCAAGGATAGGTCCAGGTCTACAGGGGCGTTTGGTTTAAGGTTTAGGAGTCCTGGGGCTGTGGTAAAGGGGCGTGTGTGTGCGTAGACCTCGACCGTACCTGCGCAGACACTCGATGCACCCTTCGGTTGCAGCAAGCTCGTACCACAATTCAAGAGCTGAGCATAGACTACTGTACCTCGCGCCAAAAAACACTCAAAGCGACTCTGAACGGCCACCAAAGCAATCAGGTATCCTGGTTCCAAGTCCGATTTTACAAAATACTTCGATTGAGATGAACAGCTTGAAAAATGTACGTAGCTGGAACTAGAATCAAGGCTATTCCTTGATCTTAAACCATGGACCGCAATCTTCGAAGGTCCAATCTAAACCTCTGAGTGGCGTCCACTACGAGAACAGCTAGCAGAAGCCTTCGACAGGGAGCCGCCGCTTATGCAGGATTAAGTACAGGGTTTACCTGCAATCCCAAAACCTTCTGGTTAAAGGGTTCTATATCTGGCTTCTCTACAGTAACGTGTCCTTCGGTATTGTTCCCTGCAGAAAAACAAAGTTTTGGCTCAGTTTGCGTTCTCAAGGTAGGTCTCCGTTAAAAGGAATCACAGTTCAGAAATTAGATTTGGCTTCGGGTTACGGAGCTTAAGTTCAGTGCTGGGTTTCGAGCATCTGGTTGAGGTTTTGCAGCTCCAGATCAAGGCTTAGCGCTTAGGGCCAAATTAGAGGTTCAGGTTGCGAAGTTTAGCTTTAGGGACTACATGGGGTCAGCTCAGAGTCTGGGTGAAGCCCACCCCCGGCATCTTAAAGTCGTGCCAAGCTTCACATCCACACCAACGCAGCGCAAGTGCCGGTTCAGGGCCGACAGGCTCCATTTGTGGCCTTAAGTGTCGTACTGGGAGAAGGCATCAAATTAAGGTTTATCATGTGAACTCGAACAACCTAAACCTTAGACCCAAGCCTGTGAAGATAAATGCGAACATGGGTGCAGGCTAGCATTTGTGCCTTCGAATTAACTACAGCATTTCCGATTTCGCGCTTGCGGCCTGCGATACCACGCGTAGGGCTTGGGCTATTGGGGACCCCGACCGTTTTCGATCTCAGACCTCGTAAACCTCCTGTAGACCATGGCTAGGTTTGAAGCATGAGACGCCGAATCGAAAGGGTGTGGATGGTGTCTACTGCTCGGCAGCCAGGCGTGTGAGAATGTACTTCGGGTTTCAAGTCTATCTGTTTCAGGTCCGGGCTGCAGGGGTTTACGTATAGGCCCGTTGGTACACGGCTTCAAAAAAGACAGGTTTACGTGTAGAGTGTATGCTCATGGGTTAAGGACTGTAAGCTTTAAAATGACAGGCTTTAGGAATCTTTCGTGAAGGTCCAGCCTGGCAGGACATAGGTATTAGCAAAAGGCTGAAGGCTTGAGGGTATGACTAAAGGAAACTTCAGGTTTCGGGAATTCGGGCGCTTTCGGAGTCTCCGCCATGGCGCCGTAGTTGTCCGCCTGGACCCGTTGGTTCTCTTGGAAGTTCTCGGCGCCCTGGGCAGGCTTCCAAAATCTCCTTTGTGGCTTTTGGTTTTGGAGTGAGTCGAGTTTTGGGTTCCAAAAACCCGACGCACCAGGCTTTTCAGGTTCGGGTTTAGGCTAAACTGCAACACCCTGAAACCTTGAGGATCTTCGAATCCTCATGATTCTGTTTAAACCAACAAGAGCCGCTACATCGCTACGCCACAAGCAAACCCTAAGATCCAGCCTAAGCCCTGAAGCCGCGACATCCCAAACCCGGAAGTCCATGTGCTTCCTGTGAAACTTGAAGTTCTGGCATTCTGAACTTGGTAGCTGCATGTTGCCTTTCGGGCCTCTGGATGTCGTCGTTTTTTCCTGGTTCGTCTTCCCCATCCCAGAACCTAAACCGGAAACCCTAAACAAAACCTTTCAAAATTGCCGGAGCCTTGTTGATGGAGTAGTTGGTGAGGTGTCGGTACACATCTGCCAGATGCTCCTGCCGAACAACAAAAAGTCCGTCAGCATGCACATCCGTGAATGCATCATAAAAGCGATTGCAACTATAGAAACAAGACACCTTGCATGTGCTGCACTGATCAATATCAAGCTTGCACTCTGGTTGGCTTCTGCATCCAACTCCGGCTCGAGGCCATGTCTGCCACACGTGCCCTCGGAGGAAGGTGAAATCAAGTCGCCCCAAAGGCGCTGCAGCAAACAACAACTGTACAATGGAAAGGCCTCCAAAATTGCTTCGTCTATACTTGGATACAAAATACTTATCTGAAGGACAGGCCTGGGAGCTGGCATGACTCATGACATCTGCGCTTGGACTCTGCGCGGGTTCGTGCCGTGGTATCCCTGATGCGTCCGCGCTTCGGTGGTGGACTGCACGACGGAGGCTGGATCGGCGAGCGTGGTCGCAGGGATGTTCAGGAAGGATCGGCTCACTAGCACCACTTCCTCATCTTCGTCCGCGAAGGCGATGTTCCGGGAGCTTCTCGGGACGACGCCAAGGCTGCGGGGGATCTGCCGGAGCACTCGCCTCACCTCTTCCTCCAGGTTTTCGGCAACAAAAATGTCACAGGGCCTCAGCCGCATGGTGGACAGATGGCCACGGATCGCGCGGAAGCACCAGGGCTCCATGAAGACCTTAGCGCCAGAAGGCTGCAAACACCAGTCCAAGCCCTCCTCCTGAAGGGCCTGCCGATATGGATGCAAGGCCGCGGACTCTTGAAGAACCTCGTTCAGCTTCTCATGGAAATTGCGCACGGTCATATGCACCACCCGTGTGAACCTGACAGAAGCCTGTGACTGCAAGTCTCTGCCATGCCAGCCGGAACCAATGTTGTGCTCAATCCAGGAGGCCTCCTGCTCCGCTACGATGGCTGAGCTCTCCTCTTCCGAGATTTCAGCTGGAGGCTCCTCATGATGCACTGGCTGCAGCACCTCCTGCGCTGGATCGGGGGTGTGTGGGACAAGCCGAACCCTAAAGCCTGGCGGCACGCCGCACTGACCACAGCGATTGTTCCCGAAGCAAACCAGCTCGCCACTCGCCTTCACGGCACAGGTGTGATATGCTCCGGCAGCCACGGTAACCACCGGACCGAGGTCGGGAGGCACATCGGAGCGACCATGCCCGTAAGGTCCGAAGCAAACCAGCTCACCACTCGCCTTCACGGCACAGGTGTGATAGAGTCCGGCCCCCACGGCCACCATCGGACCGAGGTCGGGAGGCACATCGGAGCGACCATGCCCGTAAGGTCCGAAGCAAACCAGCTCACCACTCGCCTTCACGGCACAGGTGTGATTGCTTCCAGCAGCCACGGCCACCACCGGACCGAGGTCGGGAGGCACATCGCATTGACAATAGTCATTGCCTCCGAAGCAAACCAGCTCACCACTCGCCTTCACGGCACAGGTGTGATTGAGTCCGGCAGCGACTGCCACAACCGAACCAAGGTCGGGAGGCACATCGCACTGACCATCATCGTTGTCTCCGAAGCAAACCAGCTCGCCACTGGCCTTCACGGCACAGGTGTGATGAAATCCAGCAGCCACGGCCACCACCGGACCGAGGTCGGGAGGCACATCGCACTGACCAAATTCATTGTCTCCGAAGCAAACCAGCTCGCCACTCGCCTTCACGACACAGGCGTGCTCATACCGACCAGCCACGGCCACGACCGGACCCAGGTCTGGGGGCAATCCATCTATGCGATCGCCGAAGCAGGCAAGCTGTCCGTTCTCTCGGATTGCGAATGTTGAGAATTTACTTGCTGAGCAGCTGCCACTGTGGAAGATCCGTATTCCCATAAACGGCAGTGCGAGCGGAGCCCAGGTCGTCTCCTGTAGGTGGTGAACGAGCAGACGTAGGTTGTAGATGTCCTGTGGCGTGACGTAAATGTTTTCGTGCCCCAACAAACGTAGAGCCATGTTCCCACACAGATGTCTAGCCACTTGCTGCACGAAGCTTGAGAAGGAAACGAGGGGCAATAACGATCCACGAGAAAGAGCATGATGCTTGCTCTTTCCACGTAGACTGATGAAAGTGCACCCCACGAGCTTCGGTTTGATGCGCATACATCCCAGGGCCTCAACCGTCAACCTGAACAGCGCAAAAACGAAAGCAACCATCTGCATGGAGCTGCAGATGCAGGCAGTCCTCATCCGTACCTCAATACGAGGTGGTGGTTTAGAGCATGAGCTTTAAGTCTAAGTCTGCAGAAGCCCAACCGGCAAGGGCTGCCCTAAACTTAATGCGGGGTGATCGGCGGGTTAACGAATTTGTTTGGAACTCCATGAGAAAGATAGCTCACCTGCACAACAGCGAGGATATCATTCCTGCAAAGTCCGTTTGAACCACAGAGTCTGGGCTTGGCCGCAGGCTTTACCAAACAGGATGTTGACATTGGCCTTTCAACAAGACTAAATCAATCTAAGCTTTTGGATTCATTACGCTGTATGTGGTCGCAGTATCATGCAGAATTAAAGCTCCTCCTCTCTTTTAGGCCTTTAGGTAGAAGCTTGTCGCCCAGCCTTGGAAGAGTAGTTCCCTATTACATACCGGATCCCCAGTTCCTCATCCAAAAACGCTCGGTGCCGGAACAAAGTCGGAAGTCCTGGGCCATGACCATTAGACCTAACCCCCCAATCCACATGCCCAAATCTAAACGCTAAGACCCAACATAAAGCCCACCACTTGAATCGAAGCCCCTGCAAAGCTATACCCCAAATTCAACCCCGACCGAAGCAGCAAGCAAGCCGCTGTACGGCTTGGAGGCGAAACGCGTGAGTCCTGGCAACATCGGGACCGCCGGATGCAGGGTTTCGGGATTTAGTTTCTGGTACGAGGGTTCAGGGTTTAGGGCTCCTTCAGTTCTAAGCCCCAAATGTAAAGATGTAGCGGTTTGACAAAAAAACCTCTCAACCTACCAGGATCCACGAATTTAAGCGACGCCGCATGGGTGGGAAGACTTAGTGTTTGTCTGTCTGCCTACATGTCTGTCTGTTTGTTTGATTCTTTGTGTGCTTGCTTGTTTGTTTGCAGGTATGTATGCATACATGTGTGCATGCATGTAGTACTTTTATGCATGCATCTGCACATAGTAGGCATGCCTCCCTGCCCTGCCCTACCCGCAGGGGCAGCGCAAGACATGGAAGGTAGGTAGGCCGGCAGGCGTAGGTATGGTGTACTGCTGTAGATATGCACCTGCCTGTTTATGTGTGCCTGTGTTTGTATATGTATCGATGCATGTATGTATGCAGGTGTAACCCTGATCTGATCCCCGAAGACTCTTACTCCGTCATAACAACTTGGTTAATGACAACCGAACCCTGAACTGTGAATCCTACAAACCAAAAGCCCTCATCCCTAACGCTCGAGACCCCCCAACTCCCGCACACCCTTTCTGGACCCTGCTTGAAACCTCAAGAGTAGAAGCCTAATTTAGTATAAACCTCGAACTGGCCTTCCCGGTAGATGTAGGCCCGAAGTGGGCTGAAGGAGGTCACGAGCACGTAGATGCGCAGGTCGAACTTGAGACCTCCCCGGCTGGATCTCGGGTTTCAGACGCTGTGTTGGAACCAAAAGATGTGGGTAAGGGTTTATCGTAGCTTTCTTGAAAGCTAGTGCTCGCGGTTCAGGGTTTCTGAAGGTGGAAGGCGTCCTTCTATTTCATGAAAAAGTTCCGGGTAATTAGGCAGAGGCTGTGCGGCTGGGGAGTTTACTACTTGCCAGGGAGCTTGTTAATTATTGAGGGCTTACGAATCCGGGGGCCGTTTGGCCGTTTCTTGGTTCGCCTTCTGTCCAGGGTTCAGACTCAGGTTTACGACTCAAGTCAGCTTGGGTTCAGGGTTTACGGTTTAGAGCGCACACGAGCTCTGGCATTGGCGCACAGCAAAGCGTTCACAGCTCATAAAGATTAGCTCTGGGGTTCACTTCACGCCGAATTATATCTCCGCAGACCCTGCTCCTGAAGCCCATGTAGAACCCACATCTCAGACTGCAACCTTTTTTCCTGTAAACTTCAACTTCAAAGCAGGCTTCAGGCCCATTCTCTTCGAAACCCTGAACCTTGATCTCCAAGTCTAAGTTTCTACTCTTCCGAGTTCAGGCTTTGCTCTAGGGGCGGTCTCCGGAACCGAAACTGTGGGGTGGACTGGAGCTCTGGACCATGAAGTGAGGGTAGAGCATAGCCTAACTATACGGGTATCATGAGGGGCTCCTACTCTGCTAGCTACTGTAGTCGGGCCTCTCTATTTATCGGGCCTCTTTGTTTGTTACGGGAGTTCTGAGTCTCAGGGTTAAGGGTTCATAGGCTTGCCTTGGATCAACAACGGCTTCTCGACGTACCTGGACACCACGACCTGAGAAAGGAGTATCTTTCGAGTTTAGTGTTTAGGAGAAGACCTCTAAACATTGGTTCATTCAATGCTCGCCCTATAAGGGTCTTCCGTCTGGTGCACGTATATAAGCTTATTTATGTACTATCTGGATGTCTGGACCGCGGATACGGTCTGAACGTATAACCTTTGTGTTCTGCTCGCTTCGGTGGTCCTATAACTGCACAATCCTGCATTCGCGAGCTCTCAAACACGCAATGTGCGCACACAAGGACGTACTGGGCTCAGGCTTTTGGGTGTAGAGTGTGGCTTAGCAGGATGTGCTGGACTCTATTTCTCAACTCATGAGTATACGTACTTTGGGCTGTTGAGGTGAAGGTCTCGGGTTCAGGAATTCGGGGTCTAGTCATCCTAAACCTATAAGAGGCCATGAAGCCAACGAGCCCTGTCCGTGCCAAGAAACTCGAATCTCCGAACTCGAACTGAAATCCAAACTCCTCTAAGCGCTTCTCCAAGCAAAAGGCTAGGTCCCAAACCACTACACCCTGAACCACACTGCTCTCAACATTTCGAGGATTTCTTCTTGCTGTCTCCGAATGTTCGCCATAGTTCCGAAAACCGAAAACCATACCTAATCAACCAGACCCAGAAGCCCAAAACAAAAACATCCGTTTTCTGCCCAAACTTCACACCCTGAACCCTAGACAATGCAGCAAGTAAACTGCTTGGCCCCAAACCATCAGCCCTCAAGCCCCAAACCCCACAGAAAATCCTCAGGCAGCAGCCGACTCTTTTGTTGGAAGTTCGACGAGGTTTCGGAGGAGGAAGATTCCCCTTCCTGCAAGTTTTGCTTTTGTGCCTGACTGTTCGAAGGTTAGACCAGGCGGGAGTTTGGGGTTTTGACAGCACCAAGGCATTTCTCGTTTGTGGTTAAACAGCAACATGCATATGCAAAGAATGCCAAGCTCAAAGTTGTTTATAGGTTGTGTATACCTCAATGTATTTGCACCGTTTATAAAATTTGGGTTTTCACACTCGGCCTAGCTATAACCCCGGCCCTAAAAACCCTGCGAGATGCGAAAACCGTAGGAAGTAACTTGAACAGAGATCGGAGTGCCCTCCAGACACTGGGAGGATCATTTGTGCTAGGAGTTCGGGGCTTTCTAGAAGCCTGAATGATTTGAGGACGGCTTTGGGTGCTACTGTGACAGAAGTAAATAGACACTCCAATACAATCTCATCAACTCTGCATCTGAACTCAAAGCCCCTAGGCTACATCCCATGACTTTCGGCGTAGATAGCACTGGATGCCTCAACTGAAATCCTGCCTCTATTCGCACTTGGAGGGTATCTTATGGGCTTGCATGGAACCTCAAGCGCGATTCCTTCGCCTTCTCATTGGCAGTAGAGGCCTAATTATAGGGATTGAAGGCTTTCTCTATGTAGATTCACTGCTACTCTCCATTGGAGGTCCTCCTTCTGCACGCCTTGCTTCCTCACCGTGGGGCCCTCACCATAAAACTTGGTGAAGCAAAGGCGAAACTATAGTGGTGTGTATCATGTAGGGTTTCTATCACCGAACCCGAAATTCCTAATCGAAACCCTACTTCACTGAACCATCCTAAACTGCCGTGTACCCTTCGTAGAACCTTTATGGCAACCTGTTGGGCTTAAGATGGCAACCTGCAGGGCTTATGGCAACCTGTTGGGCTTAAGGCAGCCCTTGTAATTCTTTTGTAACAGCCCCCTGTCCTTGCGATGAGGCCGAGGGCTTGACAATCCACAGCTGCTCGCCGCGGGTCTTCCTTGAAGGTATCGGATTTTCCAGCTTTTCGGGCCTTGTCGATAGGCTCTTACATACGGGCCTGAGTGGCCTTGGGTTTAGGGTGTTGGGGTCTGCAGGGCACAGAAGAGAGCGCCACTGATTCTCCACTGAAACCTTCGGGTTCATGCAGATAGCCCAGCAGCACTGAGGGCATATAGCGTAGAGTGTAGAGTAGAGATCTCCTGAAAGTGGTTTCGGGTGTACTGCTTTATTGACCGGTACTGGGCTCTCTGGGCACCCTGCCCTACATGTGAAAGCAGTGCTCCAGGGTTGTCCAGATATGGACTAATTATGGTCCGCCTGGCAAAGTAGCCACCAGAAAAATCAAACCATGCGAGCCCAGGAATAACAAACAGATTCGTTAGACGCCCTGGGACAGGGCACACCACAATCCCGCAAACCATGCTCATTGAGCTCTACACTCTACACCTTCTAATGTAAGCTTAAGCGGTCCAGAAACCCCAGGGGCCCACCCGAAAAAGTCGGAAAACTCCGAAGACCCCTCAATACCCAATGGCCAATCCCAGACGGCCTTTCCACACACGCCAGCCCAAGAATCTGTAGAATAGACAGTCCAGGTACCCAACTAGTAGCGAATGCTGGAAAGAACGCATAAGGGCCCCTAAAACCAAAACTCTGAACCTCATGAATGTTTATCCCTGGAAAACCCTGTAGGATCCTAAACCCTAAACTCTGAAAGCCCAAAACCCTGGAAACCATGCAGGACATGGCTCAGATAGCGCTGTTTGAAGGCCCGCAACTGCTGCGGCAGAACAAACGTCTCGGGGACGAAGTCAAAGGAGGCGCCGCCTGAAGTGGTAGGGTCATCTAATTACGAGGGTCACTGGGTTTAGGGTCTCTTATTGTGTCTTAAGATTGAGTCGGGCTTGGGGTTCCGGGGCAAGGTGTAGGGTTTGAAGGGTTATCGCAAAGCACGGTAGGCGGAGGGTTTGGGGTTATGGGTGCTGGGTCTTAGGGTTCTGGGATCAGGGTTCGAGGGCTCACACTTCAACAGTCGAAGTTGACTCTGCTGCAATGGCTTCAAACAGTACCAGAAGGAAGCATACAACTCGTCGAAACCCCCCAAGACCTCAATCTGAACCGTAAATCTAACGGCCACCGGCATGGCCTCCCATCATCTTCGACATTCGCTGAAAGTTGTCCCAGAGCCGATCCTTCCTGTCGCGGGGATATCTCCGATTGGTTGAAAAATCCCTTTCTGCATTCGCATAGCAGCATAGCAACGTGCTGGTTCCATTTCCAGGGGAGTCTGAACCCGAGTTTTCAGCATTCAGACCCTGAACCCCCATGTACACCCTTAAGGGAAGCAAGAGGCAAAGTTTCACAAGTTCTCAAAGCCGGAGCCATCAAGCAGAAACCCTCTCGCCAGGGGTTTCACAGTTCAGGGGTCAGGAGAACTCTGGGAAAGCAGGAAGCTTTGGATTAGGTCGAGGGATTGTTCGTGGTTCACTCAGACTGCAACACTTTCAGACAGAAACGCTCTTCCAAAATCCATCTAATAAGTGTACAAATCGATTGCTTAACGCGCTGGGTCACATGCCCATATAGTTGGTACTGAAACAACTGCCTAGAACAGCCTCTGTTCCCCCGAAACCCCGTTAGCTCTGGACACGAAGCCCAGACCTCGACTCCTGAACCGCAAACCCTCAACCTACTGCTAACCCTAGCGCCCAACCCCGAAACTCCAAAATCCAAACAAACAAACTCCCCAGCTAAGTCCTCGTCAGCTCCGTTGATTGAGGGAAATGATTTACCCGCCTCGAAGCACCAGCACGTCTCCGGCAAACCACAGAGATTTCGTAACCCCCAAAACCTCGACCTGAAACCTAAAATCTGCGCCCGGTACCTACGACCGCCAGACTCACACCCCAAACCCCCTAAACCTTGCCATGGTTAGATCTGAGGTTGAGGGTCGTGAGCTCGAGGAGTTCGGGGTTCGGTGGCGAGGGGTTGATCGTTTTGGGGCACGTTGTGTGGGAACGAAGAGGTTGTGGGTTTAGCATTTTGGGGCTTAGAGGGTTTCGCGTTTTGTGGCACATCGAGCTTGAAGTTTTTCGGGCCTTGTGCGTAGCTGTAGGGTTGAAGCTTTGAAGGCTTAGGGTTCCAGGGGCTTTGGGTTTCGAGGGCCGCGGTATCTTAAGGTTTGCTCTCTGTGCACCAAGCCCAGACCATTTAAGCTCAAACCTGTTCGAGCAAAGCCCCTAACTTACTTACACGGTTTTAGGGATTATAGGGTTTAGGAATCCTGACTCCCAGATTGCAGACTCTGATCCTGAGTTGTCACGGCGCTGAACCGTACAACTCTAATCCCAAATCCCGAATCGGAATCCCGAATCGGACTGCAAGGCTCTCTAGATTTTCAATCCCGTACCAGCCCACCAACCTCGCAGGCCCCCGAAACTTCTCCCTAATTGCTGAACCCTGAGCCTAGAGGCACTGAAAAACCCGACCCGATATCTCAAACCCTGGCCCCAGACCCAAGCTCTAAAACCCTGCACCCTGAAACGGTCAGGAAGTTGTCTGGTGAGTCGCTGATACTCGTGCATCAACTTGTGCACGTTCTCGCGCATCCGGGGTCCGGTCCAGCTAATGAGCCAGTCCTGCCCAGAACAGGGAACCCAAACTTGTGAGGAGTATCCCCAAGCCCTAGACCCTAATCCTTCAAAAGTCCGCTGCAGGTTCTGTACCTTTTTGTGCACTTTTGGGTCCTCTAGGTCAAAGGATGCACGGACCCTAAGCCTTTCTTGTTTTGAGGAGGCAGCTATACGACTCTAAATTTTCAGCGGATCTTAACGAATTAAGGGGAACTTTTCTGTTCTGGCCCTGTAAGGCAGGGTCCCTACTTTGGGGATAGTAGAAGAGCCCTGACTTGGGCTCTCAGGGTATTGCACATAATGAAGTTCACCGCGCCAAGAGTACATGCAGCACTCGTATGTGGCCAAGCCCACTGCCCGTATAAAGTGCTGGCGGAACTGAGCTCTGCTACCTCCTACCTTGCGTACCGTCCATGGATGCCGGGCGAGTCGCGTCATTGTCGCGTGCAGAACACATCCACTGCTACCCCGGTATAATGTAGCACCTGCACTGTTCGATGGTTCTTAAAAAGCAGACGAGACCCTCCCCCCCCCCTCCGAGAAAAATCGAGTACACAGTATTAACACAATCATGATACAGTAATATTTTGCTCTAGCTAGCCACCAAGATGCCATGCTTCAGGAGTCAAAACATGACCGCAATGAAAAGCAGAACCGCAGGCACTCTTGCGTCCTCCCCTTTGGTCGGCCGGAAACCTTGGGCTCGGGGTTGTGTTTCTGGGATGGCCTAGCATTGGGCACGGTTTGCAGGCTCTAGAAAGGTGTCACAACATGCAACAAGAAGGCATCAACTGAGCAAAATCTCGGGGTGCTGCCCCTTCCAAGATGACCGACCGTTTATTGCTTCTATATTCGAGCCCGGCCGCCCCCCTGTCGCGAAGCCCTGAAATTTCTACACCATAACATACCATAGCTATGTTCAATAGGGAACCCCAAAACATATAGTGTCACAGACTATTCCGACCCCTGTTGCAGTTTGGGTTTAGGTTTGGGGTTCATGCAAGCCCAGGCACCGTTGTAGAGAAACGTATCTCGCACCAGCGGAGCATGAATGCGGTCAATGCGGAAAGCCGGGGGCAAGCCACGCCCATCCGCCCTCAGGTGCTGCTTTGTTAGGGGTAAAGCTAAGTTCAGGCACTCTCAGCATGTTGGTTTCAAATCATTATAGACTATAGAGATTACATAACTGAGCTGAAAAGCCCGGATACCGGCAAATCGAAAGCAACAAATTCCTTTACACCGACCCTTGTAGGGTTTAGCGCACTGTGTCATGTAAGCCCTGAGCCGGAGTCTAAGGGTCTATGTTGATGGTCACGACCGCAGAGGGCCACCGAGCTGTCGTCGATGGGCTGGTTGGTAAATATATTCAGTTTTCAACGTTTAGGGCTTGGGGGATTTGCCTGCGCAAATGTCTCCGCCATGATGCATAGTACCAGTTGGTACTACTGCTGCTGTTCCACACTGCGTGAACTTATTGGCCAGTAGGGGCACACCGACCCGAACAATAAAGGAGCCTAGCGTGTAGTGCACCGGATGTAGAACTCGTTTAGGTTGGGGATAGTCCAGTGTTTTGCGGTAGCCATCAAGGAATATCAGCATCGTGATTATCCCGCCTCTTCCCGTGACTGCTCCTTTCGATCACCACCCTGTAGTTCCAAGTATTGCTGCTACTTGGGCCGTCCCCCATTCAAAAACGCCGGAGCATCAGCAAGAGTAGCGAACAGTGGTTCTCAGGCTTTTCACTTATGACATTCCATCATGATACCCCAACATCGTTTGTTGGTTAATTGCCAAAAACCCTTTGCTTCTCGCAGTCGGAGCTTAAGGCTTGGAAAGCTTGGGACACCCGTATCCGTCTGCCAGTGGATCAAGAAATATCAAGAATGTCAAAGACATCTCATAGCCTAAAACCCAAACAGAAGACCAGGATCCTGAATGAAGCACCGAGTACACGAAGGAGCAACTCGCGAAAGCCCTGACCCGCCAGTCCCAAGCCTCAACCACCCGCCTGCCTGATCCTGAAAGCTAATGTAGGAACCTGATTAAGGAAC
The DNA here is from genome assembly GCA_905221615.1 of Symbiodinium sp. CCMP2592. NCBI lineage: Eukaryota > Dinophyceae > Suessiales > Symbiodiniaceae > Symbiodinium > Symbiodinium sp. CCMP2592. The sequence goes on from CAJNDT010000580.1 coordinate 592,025, forward strand.
CTTGGGTCTGTACTAGGGTCCCTTATATGAGTCCTACAATTTGGGATTATAGGCCCAGGGTTCCTGAATCAGGTTCCTACATTACACCCAACCTCAAACTCTCGATCCCAACGGCGTGGCGCAAGAATGGTGAGCCCAAACCCTAACAGTCTTGAAAGTCCCGCTCGTCAGCTACCCTGTTTCCTGTTTCCGACTCTGCATTATTGCACGACATTCGGAACGTGAAGGCTTCTTTGTGAAGTACCTTGGGAGCGAGTCTCGGTCTATCATGCTTTGATTATGCAGGGACGTCAGGGGATACGATGAGCATTTACACTTTACTCAGACCTCTGAGTGACCTGAACCTTTGAACCCCAGAAACCATAAAGCTCTAAACCCTAAATCCCTGAATCCCCAAAACCCTGTAAAGGCCCTAGGAGGCCCTGAACCCTCATTCCCTGAATCCCTAAACCCCTCAGGGGCCCGAAAGCCCTGCAAAACCCCAGAGCTCCGAATCTTCAGCTGCGAGGCATATACCGCGCTATCGAGCAGAATTTGGACCCTGGCTGGACCTGCTCTGCGTTGGGACTTGGGGTTTTGGGGAGTTTTTTCGGGGTTTTGGGCGTTTGAGGTTTTGGGCTTCTAGGGTTTTCGGGTCTTTAGAATTTGAAGGTTTTAGGGTTCACGCCTTTATGGTTTTCCAGCTGAGGGATTGGGATTTTTGGGTTTAGAGTTGAGGGTTTCGGGTCTTAGGGTCAGGGCCTCCGTGGCGTTCTACGGCTTCGGAGTTTGGGCATTAAGCTTTTGGTGTCGTGTGGGGCCTGGCGTGCCCTGTCCCTCCAAAACCCACATCGTAAACCCTGAATTCTGACACTGCAAAATGGCACAGCCACACCCGGATGCATGGTGGGCTCTTGTTGATCATTGCGTATCTGGAGGTCTTCCCACTGCATGGTGCTGTTCGCCATACGTACTGCCTTGGAGCAACTTGCTTCTGAAGAAACCTCCTCTATACTCTATTCTTCACACGCACTTGATGAGTGATTCCAGCAGGCATCTGAGACTTCACATCGTTGCCATATGTTGCCATGCTAGCTGGATATGTGCATGCATTCGAAGGTCAAGGAATCTAGGCTGGCAGGTTAAGCGAGTTAAACGGGTCTAGAACGGTTCTACGACCTACCCAACAAGCCTTGGACTCATTAACATCCCTTGAAGAACCGGAACCTTTTAAGAACCTCAGATACCCGTAACACCGGAGCTTCTGAGGCCATGTGCCGGCGCGAGGTCTATGAAGGGAACCTCTGCCCACCTGCAAGACAGTGGGATCTAGGAGTTAGGGCTATACCTGTAGCCGAAAAGACCTATCTTTTTTGGGGTGCCGAATATGGCTTCTATAAACAATTCCCTTTATGAGGTAAGTCTTTTGAGCTACAGGTAGGGTTTGTGGTTGAAGGCTTAGGGGCTTAGGGTCTGGGGCTTAGGGTCTGACTGCGGCTTAGGGTTCGGGTGGGTGAGTGGGCAGGAATCTAAGCCTTGAGTGCTTTGTCTAAGGCGATTCGGTCGTTCAGAGTTTGGTGGTCTGGCAAGTTTGCAGACTCTTTCTTACACTTGGGAATACAAAAGGTATCCTCAAATTAAGGTCTTGAGCCAGGTAAGATGGCTCTAATCCACAGGGACAAGACATGAACACTTCTCGCTAATCTGTTACCGTCCCCACTTTTGGCTTGACCTTGACTTAACCCCCAAGGTAGACCGCTGATCGACTATGCACCCTTTTCTCTGCGGGCCTTCATGTTCCGACCGCTCTTACCATGAAAATGAATGGTGTTATCGATAGTGGAGTTTGCCTTCTCCCGGACCTTGAAGCCTAATCCCTAAACTGACCATGCAACAGCGCCAGGTCTTTCTTTATCCAGACTTTAACTCTAAATCCCAAAGATAGAAGCCAACACACAGGCTGAAAGAACGATTTTGAGAGCGGAAGCAACATTTGCTTGGGCTTTCGGTGGTTCGAGGGATGTTCGTGCCAGATTCCGAGCTTTGAGAAGAATCAGGCGCTGCTCACTTCGGCGGTGCAGACCTCAGCCTTTCGGCACCCGGAAATGAGTCCACGCCGACCTCACAAGACCTTCAATCTTCAATGCAGCCGCGATGTGCAAAAGCAAAGTCGGCCCCCAAACTCAAGTCAAGAACACTCGGTGTGCACATTTCACCAAATGACAGGAAATGGTTTCGGGGTTAAGGTGACCTTCTGTGTACATTTGGGCACTTGGCGTACTGCACTGCGGTGAACCCAGCACTTTCTGGCCCGAGGCCCTAGTGGCTTCTGGTATGGTCTTTCACTGTTTGGGGATCTGCGCTGCTCGTGGCAGGTGAAGGCTAATTACAACACAACCCATCCCGACCTATTCCAGCCCAAAACCCTAAGCCCATCGGCTTACATGCCGGGTGCAGTCTTAAGGGGCGGCTAGGATTTGGCATTAGGGTCAGGGCCTAGGTGCAAGCATGCAGGATTTAGGTTGTCCTTCAAGCCCTAAACCATGCAACAACGAAACACCCAACCGTATACCCCGCCTTACTACACCCTAAACCCTGAACCCCAAACCCTTAACCCTCAACCCTCACTTTTTGACTTCAGGAGCCTTTCGCCCAAAGCCGTCTTCACGATGAGCAGCAGCTGCTCGGTACTGGGTGATCGGCCCTCCGACGGCGCCTCCTCGACTGTTTGCGGGTTGAGTGTGTAAGGATTCTAAGCTTCAGGGTTTTCGGGCTAAGGGCTTTGGGTTTAAGGGCTTTCGAGTTCGGGGGTTGAGAGGTTCAAGGTTTGGGGTCCAGGTCGGTTGGGATTTTTATGGCTGGGGGATTAAGGGTTAAACGCTCAGGGTGTAGAGTTTGAAGATATATGACAGAATACAGAAAGCGCATGATCTGCCGTATATCCCGAGCATGGCAACCAACCCGACCTCTCGAACTCGCGTTCAACTCCGGATTGGGGGCTTGGGCTTTAGATGCTGGAGTGGCAGGCAGGCAGGCAGGCAGGCAGGCATGCCCAGGGCGGTTCGATGTATATCGTAAGCCCACTTCCGTCCCGCGGACTGCGCAAGGACCCGTTGATTGTTGCCCTCAACCCAAAAATGCCCTGCGTAGACCTGATATTGAACAGGAGGCGGGGTCAAACCCGAAACCCTGAAATCCGAAACCCTACAAGCCCTACACCCTGCATCTCTCAACATCGAGCAGCCTCATCCGAGTCAGCTGTCTGCTCGCCACTCTCACTGCCCTGGGGGCTTCGGGCTGTGTGAGTCTTAGGATTTGGCCCATAGTCTCCATTGTAGCTCTTTTTTGGGGGTTTACCAGTTTTATGGTTAGGACCCTATAATGGGGATTTTGTTTAACCAAAAGAAGGAACTACAATGGAGACTAGGGCAGGGGGAGCAAAGAAAGCCCGCGAAACCTGGGAGTTCAGGCATCGGAATTCGGAGTTTACGTCTTGAGCTGGGGCCCTGGAGCTAAGGGTTGCTGGGATTCGAGGTCTACAGGTTTGAGGCTCAAGGTAAAAGACCTATACCGATCGCACGGCTTTTAGGATTTCAGGCTTTACGCCGTAGGCTTTAGGGTTCAGGGCTTAGGATTCAGGGCTGTGACTTTCATTCTCAAGTCAAGGCGTGAAGGTCTGTAGACAGTCAAGACTCTGCAACTCCCCAGAACCTCAGCCAAAACTTTGTCATGATATCCCCTGCATAGTCTCATACTAACATGGTTTAACACGTTTCAAATTCAAACCGGCATGCAGTGTAAGGTTCGAAAGGCGTTAAACGCAGAATCCAAACACCCCACCAGAGACCAAATCCAAAACCACGAGGCCAAACTCGCGAATCCTCAAGTCTTTCTTAAGGATAGGGGTGCTTCCCAAAGAGGGCCTTCTGGCACTTGCGGGGAGTATTGGGAAACATACGAAATCATTCCAAATCATTCAATAGCCAGCCAGCAACAATAAACATGCAGGAAATACGAAAAATACATGATCATTCGGAAACATTCAGAAACATTCATGATAATACACAAAACATCAATAAAATTCAAAAAACACATAAAACTACAAAAAAATACAAATATCAGCCCCCCGTCATTCAAAAAAATCACAAATCTGGTTTGAATTAAAAACGAACTTTATCGTATGATTTCGAGGGTTTGTATATGTTTCTGAGTGTTTTTTGTATTTCATCGTATGGGTATCCAACTACCAGAAGTACCGTTTTGAGAAAGCCCCTTAACCCTATAAATGATCAAGCCCCCGAAACCAAAAGCAAAGGAACAGCAAGTCCAAAGCCCAAAATTCCGATCATTCCAAACTCCCCAACAATCAAACTCCTTGAATTGCCCAAACTCCGTAAACCGGAGGCCTCCCCATCGGAGTCGTAACCTGGAATTTGCTCCCAGCAACTTTGGAGCATCTCCTCGCGCGTGCTCCGGGGTATTTACGGGCTGTTGCGTCTCAGATGGGTCGTTCGACATTTCTTGGAATAGGATCTTTGCGACTTTTTGGGAAGGATGGGGCGTTTAGGGTTTTGTGGAAGAGCTCTCACTTCGTTGTGACGGTGGCTTGTGCTGTGGCTCTAGCTTTGAGGCTTGAGCAGGATGAATCATGATTCTCAAAGCAGGCTTGTAAAGATCGTCAGCTTTCGAGAAGTCACATAACACGTTGCTTTTGGAGTGTGAAAACAGCTAGCTGCCGCGCCGCATGGTCACGAACCCTTGAGCCTACCCAGAGCCCAAAGCTCTTCAGGGTATGAGCCCAAAACCGTTGATGCCGACTTCGTTGGAAGGCGAAAGGGATGGACCTGACTACGGTGCAGTTGCTGCTCCTAGTGCTGTTGGCCAGAGAGAGAGTTTGGTCAATGGTGGGGGTGCTTCAATGGTTGGCGTGCCTGCAGAGAGTGCTGTGATCAGTGAGGGACATGCTTTGGGCGAGAGAGGAGGACAGCTTGATCCTGTGGGAGCGGATGAACCTCCAGTTCCTGCAAGGGCTGAATCCCTGACTCGTGCCAATGATGAGCTTCCTGTTCAGAATATGGCACAGCTCACTGCTGTAGGCCCAACGCCCACGACTACGAATGCTCTTGGTCCTCTTGCTCAGCCTGCTAATCCTGCCCCTCTGCCTCCTATGGGATCGGCAAGTACTGTGGAGCAGGTTACCCAGCAGGTCCTAGTGGGTGGCATGAATGTCTCTCCGCCAGAAGAGCTGCCGGGAACTCCCGAAGGACGAGCTTCTCAACAAGGTGGGATGTGGCTGTTTCGATTGGGGGAGTTCGTTCAGCGAAGGGTGAACCAAGCTGGCGCGATCGTGACGCCTCTCTTGGAGAACCGGCAGAGAGCAGAGGATCCTCCACAGCCTTCTTCTTTAACTCCGCCCGGCAGTTGGACGGCGGCCTCACCAAGGCCTCGTTTGTTTTCGGCTTCGGCAGAGCAGCAGATGGCACAGTGGGTTCGTAGGGCACCTCTTCTTTATGGCTCTCCTCCCCAACAGCAGCCTCAGAGCAACTCGTCCAGAGAGTCTTTGAACCAAGAGCAGATCGTTGCAGAAGTGCAGAGACAAGTTAGGCAGCAGCTACATGAACACGACGAAAGACAGCAGAAGTTGTTGACGGAGAATCAGCAGCTTCGTGAGATGGTTGGTCGGTTGCTGGGTCAAGCATCGGATTCGGGTGGTCAGGGTGGAGGTGGAACTGAAGCGACTTTGGGGCCCCAGGAGACTGCGTTCAACCGAGAAGTGGCGCAGGGTGGAACTCTTCAAGTACCAGTTCGCCAGCAAGGACGGATCCTTGAAAATCCTCCTGGACTACAACCGAGTCCCGGTGTTCCTCTACGGGGTGTTGTTGAAGGAGCGCAGATCCCTCAGCATCGGCCTCAGCACGACCAGGGAGTTTTTTGTGGCAATCTTTCTGGACAACAAGGTGTTTCAGGCGTCGCTGAAGGTGAACCGCCAGGACCGGGAGTCAGTCTCCCAAGGGAGTCCGGAGGCGGCGGTGCAGCAACTGGAACAAGATCTGGAACAGAGCCACATCTGGGCGGTCCAGCTCAGGCTAGCGCTCCTGTTGGAGCGGCTCGTGACAGTTCGGCTGGCCCCTCTGTGAGCGCGGGAGATCCGATGAGTCTTCTAGTGCAGGGAATGGCCCAGCTTCAGCAAGCGTACTTGGGACGCCCCGAAGGCGATCTCAAGGGAACGGTGGATTTGCCACAAATGCCGGATGTTGGTCCGGACGCAGCGGTGGAGTTCTCGGACTGGATCTACGAAGCCGAACAGGCTATTGGGAGTTTGTCGGACCGAGCGGCCCTTTGGTTTAGTGCTTGTCTGGAAGTGGCGCGGACCACCTACGACACCTACGTGACCTCCACGCCGCTGCAGCGTCTTTCGCTGACTCCTGAGATCCCGCCGGAGCTCAAGGACCAAAAATGGTCCCGTCTCGAGAGAAAGGTCATGTCTCTCCTTCTGAACTCCATGAGGAAGACGGCGAAGGACGAAGCCATCACGCACAGGATTTCGACAGTCCCGGCTTTGTTGTATAGGATGTACGTGCTCTACCAGCCGGGAGGTTCAGCGGAAAGGACGATGATCCTCAAACACTTGGAAGGTCAAGCAGTTGGAGAAGATGTTCATGTCTGCGTTACAGCCCTACGGCGATGGAGGCGGTACTTGCAGCGAGCCGAGGACATTGGGATAGCGGTTCCGGATGCTTCGGTTCTTCTTCGAAGTGTGGAGCAGATTTCCAAGCGGGCTTTGGAAGCCCATCCAGATGTGAAGTTTCGGGTGGCCCTGACCAAGAATGAGCTTTCTCTTCACAGCCGCCCGGAGAGTGCAGCAGTGATCAGGTACTACAACACGATCCTTGCGGAGCTGCAGACGATCGCCCCAGCCAAGGCGTCGGTGACTACTACGGCTTCTGATACCACTAAGTTGAAGGCAGTGAATGCTTCTGGAATCCGTGAACAACTTGATGATTCTACTGTGAACTCCCCGAAGGGCAAGGGTCAGATCCCATGCAAATTCTTCCTCACAGATTCTGGTTGCAGCAAGGGCCATGGTTGTCAGTTCTCCCACAACTTTTCGAAGAAGGAAAAGGCTGGCAGATGCTGGACTTGTGGATCGACCCAGCACCAGCAGGCAGCTTGCACTGTGAAGAAGGGAGGAAACAGTCCCAGTGGAAGGCCTCCAAAAGGGGCCTCCAAGGGGTCGGCGGTGGCGCAGCTGGCTGCCTCTATGGCAACGGTGCCTGCGAGCTCAGGGGGTTCTTCTTCAGCGGCGTCTACTTTGTCAGTGCCTTCCACTTCGGTGTCTGCGGTTGGTCAAGAGCAGCCGGCTAAGGAAGAACCGACCATGCCAGCAATTCCAGAAGCTGAGGTTCGACAACTTTTGATGGAGGCGAATGCGATGCTCAAGGAGATGAGGCAGTTGAAGATGATGGCTCTGTCTTCTACACGAGTGGAGAACGAGGCGGTCTCCCATGGGTGTGGTCCTATGACGGGGCGATCGGGCCTCTTGGACTCTGGAGCGAGCCATCCATTTAGAATGGCGTCAGAAGAGGAAGTTCAAGTTGCGGACCGAGTGAATGTTCAGTTGGCCAATGGCTCCGAGATTACTTTGGCGCAGAACGCTGCAGGCACGCTCCTCAAGACGACTTCGACCGAAGAGGCGCATGTTGCACCCATAGTCCCCCTCGGCTCTTTGGTTCAGGACTTAGGGTGTGATCTTCAATGGACGCGTCGGAAGGGCTTGGAGATTCGTCACCCGCAACATGGGATCATACGTCCTCAGGTGGTGGGAAAGTGCCCGCTTGTTGGTGAAGCTTGTGCTTTGGAGTTGATCCACGAGCTAGAGGAGCTCAAGGTCCAGTCTCTTCGGGATTCCACGAATAACACCCAAAAGAGATTGTGGATGTGGGATCGGGACAAGGAGTGGGCGTCTCATTTGGAGGAGTTCCTGATGACTGGCACTCGTGCATCTCAGCTCCTTGTGCTGACGGCTCGGGACTCACCTTTCACGGGGCTTTCGGATATGGAGAGGAGTGCCTTATGTGAGCAAGTTGACTTGTCCGACAGCGCTGGCTGGAACTACCTGAAGGCGATCCCCTGTTCGAGGAAAAGGCGGAAGAGGCTGATGAACACGCCGTGGATAGTTCATTTGTATGCAGGTTCTGGCAAAGGCGTGGACCCGGTGTTCAGGACCCTTGAAGACTCTAGAGTGCTGGTGGAGATTGACATCGCGAAATCTATGGCCTATGACATGTTCAAGGTCTCTGGTGTGTATCGGGCTTTGTTATGGGCGGCGGCTACAGGAAGGGTGGATGGCATCATTGGTGCCCCTCCTTGCCGGAGCGAGGGTGACTCTCAGTTGTTGCTGAAGCAGCTGTGGTTAGTTGCTGTTGCCAAGGCTGCCCGAGCTCACCGTCCTGGAGCACCAGTCTTTGCAGTGATCGAGGGTGTTCGGTTGCTCAACGCTTTGCGCTCTAAGGACTTCGTTCGTTGGCCTACGGTGAGATCAGTTTGGAAGGGCGTCCTAGAACAGTTGTGTTTGGAAGAAACCGGGACCTCTTTGGCGACGAACATGGTTTTTCCGACCATCTTGCCAGAGCTTCCGAGTTCTTCTATATGGACCGAGGAGTTCAAGATGACTGTGCTTTCTGCGGTGGAAGCTTGGAAGTGGAGTCCAGAAGGTCTACAAGTTGAACGGTGGATGAAGCGCCTTGATGCCGACCCGAAGAAGTTTTTGGAGGGATTCACAGACGAGGAGCTGTAGCGATGGAAAAGTCACGTGCTCAACAACCACATTCCGTTCAATCGCAAATGCAAGACCTGTGTGATGAGCAAGGCTACAGGGCGAGCTCACCGTCGCATCCGGCATCCAAGTGCGTTTTGTTCGGGCCTGGACATAGCTGGCCCGTTTCGCAACAAGGCCGCAGATCCAAACCACAATGACTACCGATATCTCCTGGTTGGAGCGTATACTCTGCCTAAGGAACCTCCAGATGATCCTGTCCTAGGACAAGAGCGTGATGAGAAGATGTTGGAGGAGACCGAAGAGAATTGCGATCCTGAGGATGATGGCAGTGGTGTGGGACCTGTTCCTTGTGGCGACGATGGTGATAATGAAGAAGCTTGGGATGAGCTAGATGATGAGTGGGATCGGAGGAACCCCCCTCTCAAGGGTGATGACGGGCTTCGGGGCCTCACCGACGAAGAGTTTGCTAAGATCTTCTCTGAGCTTGACAAGCCGTTGGAGACTAAGGTTTTGTACTTCGCCATGCCGTTGAGGAGGAGAACTTCAGCTCATGTTTTGGCTGCAGTGCAGAGCATGTTCCTGAGAGTCCGCAGTGAGGGATTTCCAGTTCAGCGAGTTCATTCGGATCGGGCGAGAGAGCTTCGTACTGAGCCTCTCAAGCGCTGGCTTCTGCAACATGGGGCGCTCTCTACATACACGGAGGGCCAAGCTCCTCAGCAGAATGGGAGGACGGAGGCGGCAGTCAAGTGGTTCAAGAATGAGATACGACTGTTGTTGAGTGCCTCGGGCTTACCAAAGGCGTGCTGGGCTACGGCTGGAGTTCATGCTGCTGCTGCACAGCGAAACAGAGTTCTGGGGCTTGAAAGTCCGTTGCTACCTTATGGAACGAAGATCCACCTGCGGGCCAAGACCTACGGCAAGAACCAGAACCCTGAAGCTTGGGATTTGCGGTGGAAGCCAGGAATCTACGTTGGTCCATCGTTGGATGTTATGGGAGGACACGTGGTGCGCTTCGAGGATGGGTCGTTCACTACTACAAAGCATGTGCGTCCGGGGTTGGTCGATGTCAACAAGATTGTGGATGTGGGAACCTACGAGGCGGTGATTCCAGTGCCTGTGAAAAGGTATCGAAGGAAAACAGACGCAGCTCGTGAGGACGAAGACCCTGATGAGGAAATAGTGGGACCCTATGATCCCAATCATCCTGCGGAGCACTATGCGATGGGACTACTTGATGAAGACTTCTTGATCCCAGACCAGTTGGAGACCCTTACGCATTTGTTGCCGACAACCTCAAGAGTTCCCAAGAGATTTGGTGAGCTAGGTGGGGATGGAAAAATTTGGTCCGCTGGAGCTTTCGTTCATGGTGGGGTGCTTGGAGTTAAGAGGGCAACAACGTCTTTCCCCATGTCCACTATGGTGTTCAACAAGTACTTGAAGCAGATCGCGCCAGACTTTAAGTTCAACGCGGTGGCGGTCAATGTGGATGTGTTGACTCAGGAGCACAAGGATGTTCACAACGTGGGGAAAAGTTTGATAACCGCTTTGTCGACCTTTTCTGAAGGTGGACTAGTTGTGGAAGGAGATGATGGACGCAAGATCCTTGAGGTGACCCACAGTCCGAGTTATTTTGAGCCTCACCAGAAGCATTCAACTGCTCCATGGAAGGATGGGCAACGCATAGTCCTTGTGGGCTACTCAGTAAGGGACAGTGGCAAACTTGCCGAGGACCATGTGGCTACGTTGAAACATCATGGCTTTGACTGGGATCCTCACGTTCGACCAGCTGATCCTTCTGCCCCTTCCTCTATGTTGAGTGCTCTGAGAGTACAGCTGTTGGACGCAAGGACTGAACGTGATCCACTACAAGCTACCACAAGGACTGAACGTGATCCACTACAAGCTTCCACAAGGACTGAACGTGATCCACTACAAGCTCCTACAGAGACTGGACGTGATCCACTACAAGCTCCTACAGAGACGGGACGTGATTCACCACAAGCTTCCACGGGGACAGCACGTGACCTACCACAAGCTTCTACGGCAACCAAGGGCGATCGGATTCGTGAACCCTTTGCGTTTGGAGAGTTGGACGCTCTACATGTCAGCCAGGACTTGGACCTAGCAATCCAGGATATGGAAGATCGGGCAGGTCGCCTTCGAGATCTCATTGAGCACGAGGAGATCATGTCTGAGGAGTACCGTAGATTAAGAGAGGAGTCTCGAGAGCATTTGTTGGGAGCTCGCGGCGTTCTTGGATGAGGTGCACACGGGCCTTGTTGAGTTAGAGAAGCTTCGGGCAATGACGTGCTTGAAGGCAGTGAGGTCAACTGGGTCGCCGTCTACTACATTGCAGTCGGAGGAGATTGACTACGAGACCATGCTCGATGCGTTGGAGGAGGATTTGAAGATTGTGCACACGGTTCCGTTGCCCCAGGTCAAGAATGCACTGAGCCGGTGGGTGGAGGCTATCAGAAAGGAGGTTGAGATGCTGTTCAAAACCGGCACTTTGCGACGGGCGACTCATCAAGAGATCAAGGACCTGGAAGCCCAGGGCAAGGTCATGATGGCTCCGGCGAAATGCGTATTCACCCTGAAGCCTCCTGCAGTGTCGGGTTGCCGGGCAAAAAGAAAGTGTAGAATCGTTATCTGCGGAAACTTTGTGCCGACGGGGTCCTCCGATATCAATCTTTATGCTACCGGTGCCTCTACGGATGCATTGAGGGTGGCATTGGTTCTTGCTTCCCTGAACGATTGGCTTGGAGCAATTTCAGACATCGCCAGTGCATTCCTGCTGGCCCCCTGGCCAGCAGATCTCCCTCGCTATGCCATTCGTCCTCCACGAGTGGTTCGGGACAGTGGCGAGGCTACGGAGGTTGAGTACTGGATCATAGACAGAGCCTTGTATGGACTTCGAGAGTCACTGGCCATATGGGGAAGCTTTCGGTCTGATCGCCTGAGTAAAGCGAGAATTCCGTTCAAAGGCGTGATCCTCAGGTTTGTGGCTACTACGTCTGACCCAGAGCTTTGGCTGGTTCAGGAGGAGCACACAAGGATTCTCTATGGGCTCTTGGTGACCTATGTGGACGATTTGTTGTACTTTGGAGAGAGAGCCTTGATTGAAGCTTTACACCGGCTCATTTTGGAGGAGTGGCCAGCGAGTGATCTTGAGTGGATCAATGAGTCTTCGGCGGTGAGATATTTGGGTGTGGAGATCCTGAAGAGGAAGGGTGGTGGTTTCTTTGTGAGTCAGCAGGCTTATGTGGAGGAACTTCTACGAACTTACGAGATGCAGGATGTCCATCCGACTCAACTTCCCGCCCCTCGAGAATGGATTGAGATGGCCGAAACACAGGAAGAACAAGAGGACTTTCAGGAAGATGATCTACGTCGGGCACAAAAATGTGTTGGAGAAGCGTTGTGGTTAGCCACGAAAACAAGACCTGATATTCTCTTCATCGTCAACCATATGAGTACGTTTGTAAGTCGTCGACCTCACCATGTTTATCGAGTTGGACAACGAGTATTGTCGTATTTAGCTGGCACAAAGGACCTGAAGCTTCGACTTGGAGGAGTTGCTGAGGTGGACAAGGTGATCACGTGCTTTACGGACGCGAGTTATGCACCGTTCGGGCAGAGGTCCTTTGGGGCGGCTGTTGTGACTATCAACCAGTCACCAGTTGCCTGGAAAGCAGGTCGCCAAGCATTTGTGACATTGAGTGTTATGGAAGCAGAGCTCTACGCTGCTACTCAGGGTTGCTTGTTGCTGGAGGCGATCGCTGCACTGGTCAATGAAGTGTACCCGGGTGTCTACAGGAAGGCTTTGGCAGTGGACAATACGAGCGCGGAAGCAATGCTAGCTGGAGGCCCAGGTTCACAGCGAACTAGGCACTTGAAGATTAGAGCAAGCTATGTGCGAGAGTCAGTGCAGGAAGGTCGCATGACAATTCACCATGTTGAAGGAAACTTGCAGCTGGCAGATTTGGCGACCAAGTTGCAACCTCGACTGCGACTTCAACAGCTACTACGACTGTGGGGTTTTGTTGGCTCCTGTGTCGATGAGGCTGTCAAGATCTTCAAGTTGAAGGCTCTAATGCTGGCAATGATGCTCTCCTCGTTGATTTGCCCCTCTAGAGCTCAACCGTCCGAGAGCAAGGAGCCGCTGCGGGGCATTGAATGGGATGAGATTCTGTTCGTGCTTGTGGTGGTTTGCGTGGCGACGGTGATGTTCTGGGAGCTTGCCAAGTATGCCTACAAGAGGGTTGCCAGGTACATGAAGGGGTGTCGAAAGGCTAAGCGACTTCGAGATGTGGGGACTATTGCCGCTGAGGCAGCGAAGCGCGAGATCCGACTACATGAAGAACGGCAAGAAGCTCTACAACGAGACCGACGTTTTCAAGGTGATGTTGCTTCTTCCCCTGTGCAAGAAAGCCCCGAACCCCGTACCCGTGTTTCTGAGCCGTCATCAAGTACTTCGATGAGGTCTACAGCTGTGAGGGTTGAAAGATCTACGTCCCCGGTTATTTCAAGGAGAATTTCAAGTGGGCAACAATCTTCTTCCCGGGGATCACGTGTGAATTTGCGCTCAGAAGACGTTGATGAAAGGGCTCGGGTTGCAAGGGACATGTTGTCGCTCATGTCAGTTGAAGACTTGAAGACTGGATTGAGGTGTGAAGGGCTTCCAGTTACAGGCATCAAGACTGATTTGATTGCACGGCTGAGTCATATGCTATCTCCTGCTGGTGATGATCGTGAAGATTCCTTACCTACGATGCGGCAGATGAAATACGTCCTGTGGTTGTTTCGACAAAAGAATCTCAATGGGCGCGTGCGACTCCTGTGGGACACTATCAACGACAGGGCAAGGATCTCTAGGTGGATCGAGACATGGAGGACAGCGTGAAGAACAACGTTGTTACGAGAATGTCAAAATTAGCAAAAGGCTGTGTACTTGTGCAATTGTCTCGCCACCGTCAGATGTGCCTCAAAACCGTAGGTGAGAGGCAAGGAGGAGTGTGGAAGAGCTCTCACTTCGTTGTGACGGTGGCTTGTGCTGTGGCTCTAGCTTTGAGGCTTGAGCAGGATGAATCATGATTCTCAAAGCAGGCTTGTAAAGATCGTCAGCTTTCGAGAAGTCACATAACACGTTGCTTTTGGAGTGTGAAAACAGCTAGCTGCCGCGCCGCATGGTCACGAACCCTTGAGCCTACCCAGAGCCCAAAGCTCTTCAGGTTTATATGGTCTGAGGCCGGCCGCTTCCAACAGCAAGGCTTCCGGTGTGCCGGGCGGCCAATAGTTTGAGTGATTCGGCTGGAACTGCAGGGGTTCTAATACCCCAAACCCCAAACCCTAAACGCCTAAACCCCAAACCTGAGGCCAGGGTTTTGCAGTGCGCGGCTCTGCAGCCTTGGGGTTTCGGGTGCCGTCGTAGCTAGTTGAGTTTGTACACCCCAGGATGCACTAAGCCGAAACCCTAAACCCTAAAGGCCCTAAAACTCCCTAAATCCCTACATTAGATCCCCGTAACTTTCCTAAATTGCCTAAACCCCTAGAGCCAAACCCAAGCTGTTTGGCTCCATGCAATCGGCTCTGTACTTCAAAGCCATTCTGGGCCTACGCACCGGCAGCTCCGAAACATGCCAGACATCCCCACATACCTCGGAGACCTCTAAGCTTGCAATTTTCCATGCACCTGACGAAATCCCAAAGCAGGCCGAACCTTAAGCCCCAAAAAGCCTAGAAATCTTCAGCTTCTTTTCCTGTAATTAAGCCTGAAACCCTGTCTGGTGAAGCTTGAAGCTTCTGCCTTAAGCCCGAAGCGAAGACAAGGGTGCGGGACTTGTCATGGTTTGAGAATCTTGGCAGGATGTCGGGCTCAGGCCTGCGAATAAGCGCTTCGTAGGGTTTAGGGCTCGGTATGAGCTAGGGTTTAAGGCTTGGGCTTTAGGGTATGGGCTTAACTCCGAAATATTCAGCAGTCTCCTGCTACAATGGAGACTGCCGGAAGAACCTGCAACATGAACCCGTGTCCTTTGAGGTGCACTGGAGAGCATGGGGTGAATCTAAATCTAGAGCCCCTCCTCAAAGCTGGTAAGCTGGTGTGGTGTGCCTGGCTGCTGTAGTGAGGGCAGATCCTGAATCAAGGTCTAAATTGAAATCCCCCGATAGGGCGGTAGGCTTCAGGGCCGAACATAGACGTGCAGGCTTGGGGTAGCTCGACGTGCGGGGTTGTCAGATGCGTTGCAAGTATCTTAGATGTTGCGTACCTAGCTCTTCTCCTGAATCTGTGGATGCGGGTTTGGTTGTGCTGGCATCTTCCGTAAGCCCTACATCCTAAACCATATAAACATACACTACCCTATGATGCCATCTTTCTGGTACACATGGTCATGGTCTCTAAGGCGAGATCCTCTCGGCACAAACCACCGAGGGTCTCGACTCTTAAGCCGCGCGCGAGGAGGCATCGGAAGCTGTAAGCAACGCCCCCATGAGCCGTTTAGGGTTTAGGGTTCAGGGCTTAGGTTTAGGGTATCGGGTTTAGGGTTTAGGGTTTAGGGTTCAGGGTTTAGGGTTTAGGGTATCGAGTTTAGGGTTCAGGGTTTAGGGTATCGGGTTTAGGGTTCAGGGTATCGGGTTTAGGGTTTAGGGTTTAGGGTTTGCAGGGTTTAGGGTTTAGGGTTCAGGGTTTAGGGTTTAGGGTTCAGGGTTTAGGGTATCGGGTTTAGGGTCCAGGGCTGTCTTGTTTTTTCTTAGTTCGTTGTGTATATGCCTTGTGGGGGCTAGAGGTGTTGGTTTCTGGGCTCAGGCGCTTAGGGTTTGTGGCTTCGACATTTGAGTCAAGCTAGGGAGCGACAACATAATCTCTACAGCCCTAACTAATGGCACCAAAGACGGCTCGCTGCCCAAAGACAAGCAAGCAAATAGCTGTTTAGTTGGAGATGCTGGTGTGGGATTCACAAGTTCCCAGACCCTATAACAATAAGAGTATCGCTGACATGCATGACCCCTGACACCCAAACCCTATACATCCGTTCAAGTAGAGGTCCCCAGGTCTCAAATGGCAGAGCCAACGTCCACAACTCTAATACAAGGGCCTTAATAATTAGAATGGGGTTTCGGGGCCCAGTATACTATAGTTATAATAGCGAAACTCCAAAAGTATAGGTAATTATTAAGGCCCCTATATTAAACCTTTCCGGGTGGAAGGCTGTTGTTGCTTTTGCAGGAGTCTTCACCCTCAGCGATATCTCCTTTTCCGGCTGCTCGCACTAAACTGCGTGGCTGTTTGAGACTCTCAGCTTGGAAGCAGGAAAGTTAATGAGACTCTCATCTCAAAGTCTAAAACCCCTCAGAAACAGAATTAGAGGAAACCTGGATAGCTGTTAGCGCCGAACCATTAAATCGCAATTTTATCAGTGAATAAGCTCCAGACTCAGATCCCGACCCCCTTTCTTGGCTTTCGGATTCAAGCCTCAAGGTCCTACACTCGTAGATTACACCAGGAGATCAGCAGATTGGGTACCACCCGGTATACTTCTCCGGGCTTCACCCGGTCACTGCAGTTCCTCCAGGAGCTCCTCTGGCGTGGTGTCTGGCCATTTCTTGAAGCGCTCTCTCAGTATGTTCCTGATGGGCAACGGTGCTTGCAAAACAACACCATGACATCGTGACCACACTTCTTTGTCTGTGTTGCTCGATGCCCGTCGTCAAGAACCAAACACTAGCAGAGCATGCTTTCGAATGCACATCACTGAATGATAGCCAGGTCTCAGCAGGTCTTGGTACAGCTCCCCGACTTTGTCGTCTGATGCAGGTCCAGCTCCACGCGTGGCCAGGGGCTGCTTCAGGAGGTCGCTCATTTCATGCACCTTATGTCCCAGGCCCTCCCTCCAAGCAGATACCTATCCTATCATATTCTATCCTATCCTGTCCTATCTATCTCTCTCTCTCTCTCTCTCTCTCTCTCTCTCTCTCTCTCTCTCTCTCTCTCTCTCTCTCTCTCTCTCTCTCTCTCTCTCTCTCTCTCTCTCCATCTAGATATATATATATATACATGTATACACATGTATTATACTTTACATTGTATTGTATGATAAAACCTTAATGTATTATGTCATGCTACATTTTCTTATATGGTATTATATGGTTTGACATTACATCGTATGATAGGATAGTGTATTGCATTAGGTTACATATACACTATAATTAATATATATATATATATATATATATATATACACATACATATACACACACTCATACAGCGTTATGACTATATACATAAGACGGAAGCCTGCTTCATTGATATAGTTGTTTGTCGTTATAGACCAAGCTTCCCAAATAATTCCTGGCTTCAGCGACGCTGCAATTCCAACTTAACCACCTCAGTTTCTACTGTGGTACGAACATAGACGCTTTTTCGAAATCTCTGCAAATGAGCTAGGTGCGCCATAGAGTGCACCTGGTGCACAATCCTCACTGCGACGCTCAGAACAAGGAACTCTCGCGACCAAGTGGGGCTTTCACCAAAGCGCTTGGAATGTTGTGCACAGTGGGGTGTTGAAGGCTTAAGGGTTTAGGAATCTCTCGGCATGAAAATTCGGTTCGGGCTTACTGTGTTGAAGTCCAGTTCTCCAGCTTCAGGTGTTGGATCATGGGCCCAAAAAAAAACTTTCACTCGGGTCTTGGGGTATGTTGCTTCTACGATCATGTAAACAAAGGCTTGCAAGCCCTAGGCCCGAAAGGACGGTACTCAGGATTGGCCGTGGGGCGATCTTTGCAAGGGCCCCAGAGCTCCCCCACCTAGGCTGCGCTTGCCAGTTGTGCTTCTGCATTTAGACGACTATGAGCTGTGGTTTGGGTTCTAGGTGTATGCAAATATTACCGGATATTATGCTCGACAAGAATTAGCAGGTTTGGTCCAAGATTACGGCTCAAGAGCTCTCGGTCTGTCCATCTGGCGATTCGGTGTCGGGCGACTGACAATACAAAGCCAGGTATGGTGCTGGCAAACCTCTTACCTGCACCCTGGGCCACAAGGCGCGCACAAAAACGTTGTACACGACAGCAGCGAGGGTCGTTCAGGAATAGGGCTGTGCACAGCACTTCGCTTCAGGAACTAAGTGTCCTATATACTATATATACATATATATATATATATACAGTTGAAAGGCTCATAGGATTTCACATAGAGAACACTACAAAACAAGTAATTTCTTGAGAAATATGAGAGCATAGGTTAACAATTTTGGAATTATGGGTGCAGAACCCAAAACCCCAAAACCACCAAACTAGACAAAAACATATTGAAATTTATGCCTTTTTGAACAAAAACCTCAACATCAGAAAGCAAACCAATGCACTGGAAATTCAACCTAAACACTTTAATATGGGAGTCATAAACAGAGCACCAGAAGAAACGCCCTGGAGCAAAAGAAACATACTTAAAGCCCCAAGCCCCGCGTGTCCAAGACAACAATAGCCTGATGCCCCGAACCGGCAAAGGAGTTCTGAGCTAAATCAGCTCGTGCTACTTGCCAATATCTGGCGTCGTATATATTGGAGAATATGGGTCCTTGCTTCTCCAAAGAATCCATGTGGGGACAGTCTACGTAAGTTGGTTGCCATCTGTCGTGCCCCCGTAGCAACTGAAAAGACAGATCCAAAAGGCTCCCGCTGTCATAATAAAGGATAAGACTGGCCACGTTTTGTCCGGTGTCGTTGGTAAAGGCCGCATATCAAGGTTCTCCTGGACGAAGATAATCAACTGTTCCTTCAGTCGATGAGGGGGCCAGGAGGTCATTTCCATGGCCCAGTCCATGGTCTCGTTTCGAACTTTTGCTCGGACTTCAACTTGGAGGCCAAGGCCGGCAGGCGAAGGCCGCACGGAGTCCACAAGGCGGATTTGGCTGGTCTCGAAGCGCAGGCTCTGAGCAACCAGCTCCTGGACTCGGAGTGGCGTCATGTCGTGTGGAAGCAGAAGTTGCAAAGTCTGCCCGTCTGGAAGATAGACCGAGACGTTTCTGCGCTCGCAGTCGCGCTCGACATCTGCATGAAGGCCTTCGTGGACACCTGACATCTGCAGCACTACTGAGAAAGCTGAAGATGCAGGAATCGTTGTACTAGCAGGTGTCAGGAACCAGGACTCGCAAAAGCAAACAAGAGTAGCTCTCCAGAACCCAGGCACTGTCCAACAGCATCTTCTGCGTGTATTCATCCAGATTCAGTGCACGCAAGACACCTTCAAGCTTCAGTTTCTGAAAGCATAGACAGCATCTGCCATCCACCTTCGCCCGAGTGAAGAATTGCACGGTTGAGGGAGTAAGGATCAAGCTTCGGTGCGCATAACGAGAACATGATTCAACAAACTGTAGCAGCAACAGGCCAGCGTGTAAGGAATACACGACGATAATTGGCAGCGGGTAGCAGTAAAGCCGTCGATGTGTATTCCTCGTGCTCGCAGTGGTTGTTAGTTAGTGGCGGTGATAGTATAGCGGCAGGGGTAGTTGTATTGACAATACCGGAATGGGCAGCAGAAGCATTGGCAGCAACAATTTCGCAGGAGCCGGAGCAATTAATGGTAGCTGAAGACAAAGCAGGAGCAGCAGTTGCGGTAGCCATAACAGTAGCAGCAGCATTGGTACTCGTCGTCGTAGTCTTGTTGTCGTCGGAGTCGGTGGCGGCGTAGTGGTAGTAGCCATGCTACAGTAACAGTAGTGGTCCTCGTCGTGGTAGTTGTGGTGGTGCTGGTGGTGGCCGTGGCGGTGGTGGTGGCGGTCGTCGGCCGAGCAGTCATGGTCGACGTCGCAGTCTTGGCACAGAACATGGTGGCGACATGCAACCAGTGGTAAAACAACGAGAACTGTTATTCAATAGCCCAATCGAACTAGACCTGGACGAGTTGATAGCACAACCCCTTAAGACCTCATTGATTTCTCGAGACAACAACTCACTAGCACCACTCATGTTATTGTGGCACAAAAGCACACAAAAATGATCATGACGAGGATGATGAGTCTGATAAGCGTGGGGATGATTCTGATAATGATGGTGATGGTGATGAATGAGAACAAGAGGAATTACCAGTCGCAGTCTCGCGGGGCCTCCTGCCGGTGAACGAGGTCGTCGATCAGCTGCACAATCCTCGTAAATCCCTCCTGTTCCCCAAGAATCTGCTCCGTGTTGTACTGCAGCTGTGCGATGCGACGAATCTCTCCTGCCGCTATATACAGCTGCACCTTGAACCACAATCGAAATCCTACCTTCTGACATCCGACATGAAAGAGTGCAGCAGAAGGGCGGTACTGGGGACCTAGAGACGTTGAACTTCGGTGAGGTGCATTTCAGATCGGAGCTCGGCAGGAACTCTTTGTTTGCGTCCCCGCGTCCTTGCAACTGGACGTTATCGTCATGCTCCCAGTGCTCCCGGGCCAGAATTTCCTGCCACTGCCCTGCCATGGCACGCGGCGAAGCGCTGAAAGTCTTGAATGCCCACGCCTCAAACCTCGCTGACACCTTATCCGGTCTTAAGCCTAAAAGATAGTTCGATAGACTCAACTCTTGAGTCTTACACCCTGCAACCCTCCAGTATGTGTATCACACCGACTATCACTATCTATACCTATATCCATATCACATTGTCACGTCTCATATCCATAATATTTATCCCTCGCTCGACCCTTGGCTGACATTGCCAATGCGCTTGGGCCAAGGCGAAGTCTGCTTGGGGTCATCGGATTCGAGGTCTGCTTTCATGATCTTGAAGAGCTTATAGAGTCTAAGGATGTTTAAGGTCTCATGATCTTGAGGGATTCTTTATTCCGAAAGCTCAGCTTGGAGGGTTTAGGGCTGTTTAGGGATGTTTAGGGTTTGGGGTTGCAGGTTTCGTGGTCTAAGGGTCTTCGGGCTTAGGGATGTTTAGGGTTGAGTGTGCAAAGAGAAGAAATGCCCTTGAGGAGTATTTGTGTCTGCACTGCAACCTTGCATAGAAGATGTATGCAAGCTCTTATGCACTAAACTCGGATTCCCCAGGCCCACCCCCATCCGCTGGATTCTGAAAGAACCTGGGCTGTTGTGGCCTAAATGGCGCAGAGCCTTAAACTCGACCACCCTAAAGTCCAGACCAACAACCCTGAGCCCAAAGCCATACGAAACCAAAGCACAGGTCCTACACGAGAGTCATGCTCGGAGGGTTTTGCCTTTATGTTTGCCTTTGGGGATTAGGCTGAAAGGATTATACCGTTATACCGGAAAGGGAGCACACAAAGCTTCAAAGGAGGCGGATCTTCGGTTTGACGTGTCCGGACTGCCTCATAGGGTCTTCGCGGCGGGCTCCTCGAGATTCTGTACCGAAGCTGCCCTGCATGTTTCTGTCGCATTGGTAGAACGGATGTGATGAACGGATTCCTGAGCAAGAGGTCATTGCCTCGAGCTGCAGTTTGCGGCCATGCACTTTCAAGTGATCTGTTGTCCTTACCGCTGCATGCTAACCGGCGGAAGCGAGGCAACACTCGCATGCGGATACAGTGCCAATCTCAAATTGAGGCGGCGTAAAGAAACCCCCATCAGTGTAAACATACTTATTACCTGCCATTACACAACTTGATACTCGTATCGTCTTGCAGGAACATGCATGTTACCAGTTGATCTCTACTCTAACCGTTTGACAAATCACCAGCTTCTCACTTTCAGGACAGGCCTACTGTTGAAATCCCAACAGCAGCTGTTTTATCCATCATCCCTCTGAACCCTCATTCCTAAAAGCGATGGCTCTGTTTCTTGGTCCCACGGCTTCATGTAGATCTCGAATACCCCCCTTCCCTTAGCCAGGTCAACATACAGGGACTGCAAGACTGTAAGGGATTCGAGTTGCGGTGTTGGGTTCGGGGGTCAAGAGTTGAGGTGCAGGGCTGACAGCCGGGAATTTGGCGTACATCGCAACGCATCCGTGCCGCATGCAGAGGAACGGGAGCAGCTACGCCGTGTCAAAGACACTTGCCAGCCGTTGCTGCTAACTCTGACTCGGACAATCTAATGTAGGGGGGGTTTGAATACTGAACCCGCTCCTTTAAAGTACAGTATACTAAAGTACTAAAGGTTTTTAAAGGTACAGAAACCTACCGAGTAGTATCAGCAAGTATTTATGCCACTATATTGGACTTTTAACCCCGATGCCCTTCCTAAACCTTCCAACCCCAAACCGGGAAAACAGAGAGTCTGTTTCAGTACGAAAAACCCACGAATGAATAAAGCTCCTTCTAAGTCTAGGATGCCCAGCAACCTAGGAATAAAAAGGGCTCCCTTTTTGGTATTGGGTAACGTTATATGGAACCTAGGACTACAAACCTTACCATCGTCCCCTTCGTCCCCAAAAGGCAGCGCTGGTTAGCGGCATCGCTGGGACAGCGTCTCAGTCAGTTTGATGCCAACAATCTCACCTGCACAGCATGGGTGGAAGTCTGTAGGGACCCCACCGTACATTCAGGGCCGCAACAATTCCCAAATACTCCTAAACTCTAGGCAGGATTCACCCTGAAAGCAAGATGGAAGCCTGGTACTATTCCATTTTGAGTTCGACGTGAACAGCCAAGGGTTTAAGTCCCATGGCTTAGTGCAACCTGTGGTCCACATGCTGGCCTTTGGCATAACAATCGGCTCAGAACGGCCAAGCAAGTTATAATCACCGTGCGCAATGCGCAGCGAGGAAGGTGCAGGGATTTCTGTTTCATTGCCGCTTCCAGCTATTGCGGGATGTGTAGGTGTAGGGCTTTCTGCTTTGAACAATTTCGGATCGTTGGCTGTTTGACCAATGGCCTTCTGACCACTTTGGATATTGGAGTCGGAGGCTTCAGAAGAATTTAGGCTGAGCGCTTGTAGGGCTTCAAGGTTGGCAAGGAACAAGACCACGGGTTACCTTAGTCTTGCTTTCACCTCCTGGAAGAGAACCGCCGCTGAAACAACCCTAAGTACACCCTGCTGCACCCTTTCCGAGTTAGCTTCAGATGAATCCAGATCCAGTGGGGGTGCACCGGCCCAAACCCTGAACGACCCTTATAAGTAGCCCTTACTTATTAAGCCTTAACACAAAATCCGAAAGAACAAGCTTACAATGCTAGGCGAGCTAACCTTCAACAAACAAGACACTCAACCCAGCTTCGAGCGTGCTTGCCCCTTTTCTCCCGATGCCGCTGCGAGGAGCCGGTGGTCATCGAGCACGGAGAGAAAGGATTACCTCAACTGCAATCATCTACTGCTACTGCGAACTGTCCCTATGACCGTCTGCATTCCATTCGGAATACATTAACACCCACTCAACACAAGTCCTAAAGGCTCCGTCGAAGATTACTGTATGTGGAAACCCCAAGACAGGCATTGGCTCTTGGCCGCTTCAGATCAGCAGCTGGGGAAGGAAGCGCTTCCTCCCAGGCCCCACGGCAAACCTCGCACTTCTGGATCTTGGGGCTTGGAGTCTAGAGTTTGAGGGTCGGTTTAGGTTTAGGGTTGTAGGTCAGCTGATTTTCGGGCTCTGGGATTTTTTGGGAAGGGTGGTTTAAGGTTTGGCTTATTTGAGATCATGGATGACTTGAAGCTGTAAAGCCTGAATTGGTTCGATGATGCTCTGAGCCTCAAACCCTCTCCCAGCTTGTTTGTCTGCCAACGAAACACCAAGATCCCGCTGTAGCTTCCTACAGCTTTTCCCTGTCTGTCCTACTAAACCATCACATAAATCCTGCAAAGGCTCAGATAAAATCCGAAAGCCCGAAACCCCAAACCCCAAGACCCCGAAACCCCGTTAAAGCCTAAACTCCCTCCAACCCTCATTAAACGAACACCCACTTAACCCTCACACCAACCACAAAAAAGGATTCGGACCGGGAACCTCGGAAAAAGTTCGGATGGCCGCTCGGCGGCTACGGCCGGCTCAGCGGGGGCAGATCTGCTGAGTTCCGAACGCACCTTCCCAGGCTTCAGAGATTGGAGTTTAGGGTTTAGGGTTGAGGGTTTAGGGTTTAGGGCTTTAGGAATCCTAAACCGAACGAATACCCTAAACACCTAAAACAACACGCTAATCCCTATAGGCCCTAAGGCCACCCTAAAACCATCACCTGTGCTTTTGCGTCACCAGGCCCAAGCTGCATGCTTCTCTCATCTTCTCTAAATCTGCGCTCTCCAAGCCCCAAAAACGCAACTCTACTAAAACGCAACTCTACTATTACTATTACTATTACTATTGGGCCTACTGGGCGAAGAGCTTGGGGATCGGGGCCTCGGGCTGTGGCTTCAGGGCTTGGGGCTTTCTGGTTTGGGGATTGGGCTTTGGGGTGCTGAGGGTCGGTAAGGCACCGATCCCGGTAGCCTGGCCACTACGTCATCCCAGGCCGCCCCCCGAGATCGTTGGTCCTGATGGCAAGATCGCGATAGGTTTCAGGCTTTAGGGTTTAGGTCAGGGTTTCAGGTTCAAGATCCAGGGATGCGGTCTGTAATTTAAGGGCTGTTTTGGGGGGTTTAGGGCTTCGGGTCCAGGGTTTCGAAGGTGTGGGGTTTCGGGTGTTGTTGGGCGCTCTGCAGGGCTGTCGGACTTGCGGGGATATAGTCTCTCGTGGCAATTCAAGCTGAGGGATCAGACCTTTTGGGCTGGAGGCTTTCAGCTAAGGACTGCCATTCGGGTTTAGGGTTTACAATTTGAGTGTATAGGAAAGTAGAACATGCAAGTGCAGAACTGACTCGGCGAAGGTTGCAGCAGCCTCTCAGCCTCTCAACCAAGTTCCTACAATAGCATTACCACTATCTTCTTGCTACCATGAATAGTAGTAATGTAAGACCGGAACCTGGTTCGGGCACCTTGTGGGTTCATAAGCAGTAGGATCCATGCTAAGGCCAGATTGAGAAGCATGCGATAGACCCGGCACTGAGTCAGGGATCACACATTATGCTAAACCAATATGACGACCACGATATCGAGGCAGAACCTTGCAGACAATCGGTGCAGAATCCTTTGACCCTGAGAGAACTTGAAAGAAGCCTCATAAATTCCTGAAAGAAAGCTTCCACTAGACTGCAGAAGTGTTGCGCCCTCACGTTGACATCCCTCTCTGAGCCACGTCCAGGACTCCGGTACTTCCAAAGGTCAAAACACGTCTCCGAATCGTAAGCCCTCTAGCCCAAAGCACTGAACCCCAAACCCTGAATCCCTAACCCCAACTCCCAAGCCACAATACTCAAAACCGAAAATCCCAACCCACCCTACATCCCACGCCCAAAGCCCTCAAGCCTCAACCTTAGACTCCAATGAGCCGGATGCAATCGAACCTCCTCCGAGGTCATTGGGACATACAGCACACCTTCGTTTGCTTGTCATGCTAATGCAGGGGCCCTAATAATTAGATTAGGGGGCTGGAGGTATACTATGCTAAATTGTAATGAACTGCCTCAAGGCTGCGGATTTCCAAAGTAAGTATTGGTTCAGGGTCTCGGGGTTAAGGGGGTTTGCACAGGGTTTAGAACTTGGGGTTGGCGACGACTTTGAACCCTTTAGTTACTGCTAAGAAAATGCTAAGAAAAAGCCAGGTCTGTGGAAGTGTTGAAATCGACCTATGAAGCACAAGTCCTGAGAGCAGGGCAATTTTGAGAGCAGGGCAATTTTGCCCAATTTGGTAAGTTTTGGTTTGCTGCTCGCTCGAATATCCCGGACAAGGCTCCAAGCCAAACACCCCCTAAACCACGAGCAGCCCAGGACAAGTCGAAAACACTATGATCCAAGTTTAAGCCCACCCTTAAGCTTTACCAGACCAGCGAAATTGAATCAAAGAAACAGACAGAAACCAAGCAGCTGACAACCAAAGACACCCCCAATTCAGTCCGTAGCTCAGTGCCCCACGGAGGTGTTTTTCTACGATTGGCTCGCCCTCCTCGGAGACATCGATGCTGCTTAGCCTCAGCACATGGCTCTAAGATCTACCAAGCATCTCCAAGGCACACGGCCAAGGATTGCAGCTAGAATCATACGCTTCCTATAATAGTCGGCAGTTCATTCTTCCCGTCCTTGCACCCATACAGTATTTAAAGCTTCTAATCACAAGCCCCGCGCTCGAGTTCGCGGTGACATAACGCAGTAGCTCACTTCGATCATCACTGCTGTTCAGAGAACGGTTATGTGTCCAGGGTCCTCCAACGAGCCATCTGAGACATGGAAGGTTCTTACACTAACGTGTTCCGGGTGATCTTCTTCTACCAGTAATAGGAATTCCTGTTACGAACTCCTCTTCTTCACGAGATTCCCAGATGCAACGCATTGGAGGTCTTGAATTCGCCTTGTTTCCCGATCGATGCTCAAACGGGGCACGCATGCAAGAGCTGTTGGATGCGAAGAAGGGTGAAAGCGCTTCTGCAATTTTCCACTATCCCACTCATCTGGGTTGTAGTCTTGACGTCTTGAAAGTATTTATGAATAGGTAGTCTATACGAGGCATACGGGAAACTTTATAAAGTTTCCCAACGTGCCACCTACTCATCCCCTTGTGCAATGAGGCGTCTCCCTAAGTCGCAGTTGATCTGCACTGACAGGTCCTGGTAGGATGAAAGACTAGGCGACTGCGAAGGCTGCAGGGGAATTTAACTTGAGATGCTAGGAATCGGGGGTATGCAGCACATAATGTGGCAACTTAAGGTCCTAGTCCTAGACCCTGACACTGAAACCTTAAACAAAAAACTTCCTTGGCAAAGAGAACCCATAAAGCAAGAAAGCAAGAAAGCAGCCAGGCGTCCACTGGGGTGTGTCGGCAGTGCCGATGGGAGCGACCGCCCGGCCGCGAGGGCGGAGGAGGTTTAGCAGCCAGGGCTGGCAGAGGGGTTTGTTTTGGGTTTTGGGTTGTGGCTTGAGGGTTTAGGGTTTCGGGGTTCCGGAGGGTTTGGCTGGAGCGAGGGGTCTTTGGACCCCTGAAACCCACATGACTCCGAATCAAACCATGCACAAGCCCCCCACCTCAGGTCCCTCCAAGGCGGCTCCACAGTGCACGATGTGAAAGCGATTCTCGTCCTTCCGGGGTTTCTTAAAGAACTCCAGTAATACAGGGACCTCAATAATCAGAAACTCAACTCTGGTGAAAATCATAATTAATACTGTAGCATTACTGGCCATTCAGCCCATTGTGTTTATTGTTAAAGTTGATAAGGTCCTAAGCATCTTAGTTCAGGCTAACTCTAAAACTCACGTTGTTTAGATCATGCTCCCATTCAGATAACCCTTAAAGAGACAACGGTCTTGCCCGGAGGATGTGTAATTAAAGGTGTGTGACTGTCGGGATGTAAGGAGTCGGGGGGCCGGGGTTTCGAAGTTTGGGCTTGTGGGTTTCGGGGTTCAGAGCTTCATGGGATTCCCGCTTCGGGATGGAAGGCAGATCCCGCAAGGTAGCCTCAAGAAGCGGCTCTTGGTCTATGATTTCAGGGCTTTGGGGCTTAAGCCTGCAAGTTCATGACACCGGAGCTGCCCTAACTCACACCCTCACGCCCTAACCCTGCGACTTCTGACTCAACTCAAAACCCAAACTCCAAAGCCCTCGACCTGAGAAGAACCATCGAAGATCGAACGCCTCAAGTCGCAAAGAGAAGGCCCGACAAGGCACTGGGTTTAATGGTTGCTGTTTCTTCGCATTGTTCCTGTGGAATTTATTTAGAAATTTGAAGTTTGGGAATTTGGGGCTTTACCAGTCGCGAGGTTTAGAATGCGACTAGGACTTTTCCCATGGTGAAAAAGCAACAATAATTCAGGTGACCGCCACAACGGCCCCTCAACGTCAGCTAAAACAACCCGGCACCCCGACACCATGCACCATGGGCAAACACTTCAAAGGCGAGGCGCGTTGCACTTCGCGGGTTTTCGGAGCACCAGAATTCGAAGCTGAATGAAGTGCTTACACCACTGGAGTTTTGAGGTATTCTGGAGCAGGAGTTTATGGGCTGCTTGATGGGCCGGAACCCAAAATCCCCTCAAACCCTACATCCGATAAATCTGAACCCCCAAAAACCCGAAAGCCCAAAATCCCAAATCATAAAACCCAGCTCCCGCTTCCTCCGTCAGTGTGCGGGCATCCTGACATCGGAGCTCTAAGGTGCCATCAGCCTCAAAGAGCCCGTTTCTGTTGGAGTTTTGAGATTTAGGTCTCCTTGTCGAGGATTTCCACAAGCATTCAGAGGAAGGGTACATGGGCTCGGATTGCAGGACTAAGCTTATGCTTTAAGTTTGAAGTAAATCGCTGAGTGCCACAAAGGACAAACAGAAGTAGTTTAGGGGATTTGGGAGTTCGAAGTTTAAGGAAGAGGCTCGAGCCGATTCAGCCTAGACTCGTGAACCCTTACACCCTGAACCCTTAGACTCTAAGCTCTCAAGCCCTAAACTCTCAAACGCTCACCAACAGACCCACGGAACCTTACACCCCAAAACCTTGGTCCCCGACAGTATGAAACCTTCAACCCGAAAACCCCCAACAACAAAGAATCACTGAAGCACTCTCTAGCCCTTTGCCCGCTGCGGCACGAGCAGGGCTTTGTGGTTCTTTGCCACGTTGAGAACCGACTCGTCTGCGAGCTCCTGTAATACTGGTCTAAATGATATCTATTTATTAGAATCGTGGTGAAACTTTTCAGCCTGCAGCTTCAGTGTGATGAGGGCCTGAAGATTGAGCATTCACGGCTTGATTCAGCTGAATCTGACTGCTGGCATGTG
Source organism: Symbiodinium sp. CCMP2592 (assembly GCA_905221615.1). Classification (NCBI taxonomy): domain Eukaryota; class Dinophyceae; order Suessiales; family Symbiodiniaceae; genus Symbiodinium; species Symbiodinium sp. CCMP2592. The sequence goes on from CAJNDT010000580.1 coordinate 620,503, forward strand.
CAGGGCCTGCAGCTCTAGAAGCTCACAGCGCCACGGACGGCAGTTCTAACCCACTAGGCACCTGGACCCAAGCACGAGCTGACAAATCCCTAAACCCTAAACCCTAAACCCTGAACCCAGTCAGGACTTCCGACTGGACCCCCGGAAGAAACTTGCAGCGTATCAAGGGAACCGCACGGAATAAAGCAGCCACTTTCCCGACGAGGAAGCCAACTGTGTAATGAGAAAAGCCGTGATGATGGCAAGATGACGGCTGCTTGTGGTGTCACTGGCCCCGGCAACCATGAATCATGCATTTGAAGGCTCCTTGATGTGCTCCAAGCCCAACACACGTCCGCGGCCCAGAACAAGGTGTGCGAGCCTTTCTCAGGTTTGATGTTCAGGGTGCCAGGTTCGGGTCCATTGGGCTGTAGGTTTAATGTCCTGTCGGGCACAGGACAATGACATGATGAAGCTACGTCTTTGCCGACACGTCAAAACCTCGCGAAAACCCAAATGCCTAAACCACAGAAATCCCATCAAGCCTTCCAAAACTGCTGCAAAAGCCGTCTGAAACCCGGAACCTCAAACTCTAGACCCTACAGCCGAGGCTCATTGCTGACATGCACCCGCTGCCCGAGCCCAGGTCCAGGATCCGAAGCCTTTTCGGCCAATATATTTAGGCTTCCTATCTCTTGAAGGCTCAGGGCCTGTAGGGCATCTAGGCTCAAGGCTTAGGGCTTGGGTTTTGACAGTGTCTTTGCTGTGGTCTGTTGTGTTGCTTTTCGGTTCTCTTGTCAGGCTTTGTGTGAGAGCCTTGTGCCTGCCGGGTCTTGTTTTGTGTGGATGGCTTGGGCTCGGGCGTTGGGGGCGGTGAACCTTGTGCACTCAAGTGGATTTCGGGCGGCATCGGCTCCGGCCAAGGCATCGTAGATGATCTTGAAAATTTGTTCTTGCTGTATACTTCTGTGAAGGATACCGAAAAACAGAGTTACTGACTAATCAGGCCCAGTATTGCGAAGCCTCTCGTCGCTTGGGGCCTTGTCTTAAGAGTTTGGTGGGTTTAGTGTTTGGGTCTCACGTTGAACTTGGGAGCTACGGGGCTGTGCATAGGATTTCAGGATGTGGGGCTTCGCAGTGTGCAAAGGCGAGCTTAAGGACCCCAAACCCAGCATCCCAGGAACACCAAGTAGGGGCTGCAAGGTCGAACGGTGAAGGGCTTAGGGCCCCCAGCCGGCCAAAAATGATCCCACAAATCATAAACCCGAATCCCAGAAGGAACTGAGAAACACGCTCTTCGTCAACGCTCGCGATCTTGTCCTGGACTCAGGTACAATTATGTACCAGAATACGGTTGGTGGGTAGAACATAACTCATAGTGGGACCACAAGGGGATACTATCAACATTTCTGCAGACCACTGCTCGCTATCTTGCCCCATAAGACCTCAACCCGAAACCCTGGGCCCCTTACTATGGTTTGCAACAACTCACCCACATGTCGCATTGCAGAGGCGGCTTTTGACCGAACTGGTTTCTGTAATTCCCGACACACCACCCAGTATGGACATCGAGAACGTTAAACCCGTCACACCTAAGACCATACAAAGCCTTGTTTAAAACCTTATAAAGCCCGTGAAGCCTCCATGCTGACTGCCGTAGGAGCCGTGAGGTGCGTGGCCAACCTTCACTTCTGCTAGGAACTATCCCATCTAGCTGAGCTGCTGAATTTGACCCCCAGCACTCCGACCCATATAAACAACCCCTAGCTATAAAACGCCAAAAAGCCCGCAGAGCCCTAGATATGTCAAAAGCGATAGCACCGGCGCATTGTCCTGCACCAACTCCAGTGCGGCGGCATGCACATGAGGTGCCGAGACCTTCGAGAGCTCTCTTGGGCGTTTTTTGGTCTGGAGCCGAGCTTTCGGGGCTAAGGATATAATGGATTTGAGATTTGAGGTATAGGTTCAAGCCTCAGGCTCAAGTTCAAACGTTGGGGACGCGTGGGAGGCCACTCAGACCCTCGACGGGAAGCTACAGGAATGTGTACTAGGATCCCTTTTAGGGTTCTGTTGAGAAGGTGCCGTGCTAGTTTGGTGAGACCTGAAATGAGGCCCTCGTTTAGAGAACTCGCCAAATATGGGCGACTTGACAACATCAATCTGAAAGCGAGTCTAGGATTTTTCGGAAGATAATCTAAACACCCTAAACCTATCAACTTTAATTAGCAAACATCGACGACTAATCCAAACCCGAGACCCGTAATCCCATAAAAAAAACCCTGAAGCACCAAACTCACTAACGTAGGAGTCTAAACTAATTCTTTCTCCCTCCATACCCCAGACTTCATAAATTCGGCACTGCTTCAAGCCTAAACCGTAGATCCCTCAACCATTACCCCCTTGCAAAACCCACAAAGCCCTGAACCCTAAACCCCAGATAGACCAAACCACTGTCAAACCTCTCGTTACAAAGCCCTAGCAAAGCGGCAGCAGGCCTGGGCGCCTGTTCTACCCAGCACAGCAGCCGCGTCGAGGTAAGCATCTCCATCTGCGCAAGTCGCCAAGGAACCCCCAAAAGGAACAGTAATCAGGTAGTCCAGGACCTGTTTTAATCTACGACAGCTGATTTAGTAAGGCTTAGGGTGCAGGCTACCTCAAATTGCAGAAGGATCCTTCAGGTGCATGGCCCTGAATCGGAAACTTTGCTTCAAGCACGTAGGGTTCACTCATTTCGTTGAAACCAGGCTGCCAAATAATTCAAGACTCCGAAAAAGAAGGGTTCCGGGTTCCGACAAGGCTTCCTACAATGGTCCCTAGATGCGGCCCACTGTGCTCTCCTGGGGCAAGCCGAGGGAAGCCTAGAATAAGAGGCCGACCAGGGTTTGGGAATGAGGGGTATGGAGCTTCATAAGATTTGTGTAGGGCTTGACAGTGTTTTAACTTTACAAGTATGGTGTTTTTTGAAACAGAGGTTTGGAGGTTTAGGTTCTACCGCTTTTTTGCAAGAGTCTGGTGTTTTAGGCCTATTACTGTAAGGGCTGGTCCGACGAAGCGCCTTACTTCGACAAAGGCCGAAGGACGAAGTCCTGCGTCCTCCGAACCTCCATTACGACCCCCCAACTAACCCCAGATCCAGGAGGAGTCTAGCCTGTTTATCCCTACGGATCCTGAGCCTGCAACCCCAAACCCTGACAAACCCCGACCGACTCCCTCCCTAACATAACTTGCCACTTTGAAACGCTGCCTCACCTTCGGGAACGAAGTCGGCTCTGTCCACAGCTCCGTAAGCCTTGCAAGACTTGAGATAGCGGTCTAAAAACTTAGAAACGATTTCCACCGCTTAACCCCTGCATCTGTATACTACATAGACAGCCCCAAAACTGCATTGTAACTATGGAAGCTGCGGTGTTCGGTTTTCGCCTTTGAGGTCGTGGGGCTTTGGGTTTGGGGCTTCAGGTCTCTCGTGCTCTGAGGGCTTTTCAGGCTCAGAGGACCTGAGGGCGTAGCGCCTGGTAACTTGCGAGACATCGGAGGACTTTTGCTGTGAGACACGTCTCTCTTCTCAGTCGAAGTTCTACCCGACTTCGAGGTTTCAGGGCTTTAGAAAAAGCCACACAAATATAAGCTCGCATCCCCAAGCTTTGCCTCTACCGCCTTTGCACTGCGGAGGACGCCGTGCCGAAAGAGGAGCTCTGTCAGCTCCTGCCATGGGTCGAGCTTGTAAAACTCCGAACTTGAGCGTGAAACGCCTACCTTGGACTACCATAGCCTACTCCTCTGCACGGGTATCAGCGCCACGGAAATTATAGGGACCTTACAAAACATAGGTTTTAGGAAAATGCTCAAATCCAAAGCCACAAGCCTGCAAACCCTCAACCTCGCCACTCCCTGCATACCGATGCTACGACAATGACCCCTGCTGAACCCTTACTTCTAGTAAGCCAAGCCACGAACCCACTTGAAACAAAAATCCCTGAGTCCCGAATGGAAAAGCCCACAATGTCACAAAATCCAAATACCCAAAACCCTTAAGCCTTTTAAACTCTGCGCCGCGCTAAACCGCGCTAAACCCTAAACTCTAAGCGCTTCGGCACCCTACAACCCTGAAGTTCTCTGAACCCTGGCCCCTCGCATGTCGTAGCACCTCATGGCTGTCGGCCGTGCTCAAACGCACCCCGCAGAAGCGGCACACTGGAACCTCCTCCTGGTTTGCTTTGGCGCATCAGCCTTACGTTTAGGGGTTTGGACTTCTTCTAATTCTAGGATGTGTGGCCCAAGGCTTACAGCATTTCGGGCCTGGGTTTGTAGAATCTTGATTTGCAGGGCTTGGGGTTAAGGGTTCGGGCCTTATTTCAGACTACGGTCATCCCAAGTACCAAGCACAAGCTCCCTGCGACTCCTCCGGCACCTCCGCCGCGGGAGCTCGGCTTCCCATCGCTCACTCCAACTCTTGGGGCGACGGGGCGGGTTGAGGATTTCTTTAGGGTGTACCCGGGTTGAGCACCCTAACTCTGAATCCTCAGCCCCAACCCCTATATCCCCTAGATCCTGAAGCTCTGGTCTTGAGGGCTTCGGTTTTGGGAGTCGCCGGAGGGGCTGCGGAATTCAGGGAATCAACTGCGTGTCAGCTCAAGGTGGTGGAGACCTTCGGCGTCGGCTAATTCACATAATTGAGCTTAATGAGGCGACTAGCTTGAATAAAAATGTTAAGCTGCTGCTCGTTCTTCAAGCACCTATATTAGTCCTTGGTGGTTCGTGGAGCTTTTAAAACTTTTCGGGTTCCTACAATGGGTGGCTATGCTGGCCATGATACTTAGGGCTAATGTTGGCTTCGGCTTCAGTTTCCAGCATCTTCGGGTGCTCACTGTTGCGGGCTGCAGGTCGCAAGAGCCCAAAGCTACGGTTCTCCACAAAAGTGCAGCGTTTTGAGCATCGGCGCCGGACTCTCGACTCGAAACACACCCCCGCCCTAAACACCCTGAACCTGACCCCTACTTTCACTCAAACCCCCTGAAGGAACTACGAGGACCCCCTTCTTGCGAGGACCTCCGCTTAGAAGTTTCTACATTCACACTTGCACCCCTAAACCCTGAAACTTATGTATATCAAAACTACTAAAACCCAACAGATCCCAAAGGCATGGCACCAAAACCCTCCATGCCTTTTTGCGCAGCATCTCGTTCTCCTGCTGCATTGCCTCAGCTCTTGTGCTCCCTTGTCAAGGCATGGAAAGTGTTGCAACTCTTGGGTTAATGTGTAGAGTTATATTCGGGTTAAAGCTTATAGGGGTTACAAGCACGAAACCTGCAAAATTCTCAAACGTGAGACTTTGCGCCCTGTGAGCTACTGGCTGGGACCTGGCAAACCTTCAGGGTTTAGGGTGTGGGGTCTAAAGCTTACTGCAGGCTTTAACGGGCTTTTTGGCTTTAGGGTTTAGGGTTTAGGGTTCCAAGTAATTAAATGTGAGGGGATTTGGTGCCTGTAGAACCCTGCCCTGTGGATAGGTTGCAAAAACCACAAAAAGTCCCTGCAGTGTGCCAACACCCACAAACGGAGCACCACGCCCGCAAGCCTCAGCCCGCACAACCCTACTGCCCTAAGCCATGACAGCCATGAACCTGAAAAACTCTAAGCCCCGGACCCTAAACTCTGAGCCCTGAACCCTCGAAGTCCTACAACCCAAAACCCTTAGCCCAAGACTATGAAACCTCAAACCCTAAACCCTGACCGAGAGGGCCACCGACATTCGCCTCCGGAAATCTTCGACCTTGAAGGATGGATTGTATGCGCTGATGGCTGCAAGGTTCGAAGGTGGGCTCAAGCTACTACCTGCTGCCGATTCAAGGGAATATAAAGCATACATGCGTGTATGTGTATATATGTATATGTATATACACACGACAAATCACAAATAAACGAAAATGAGTACACATATGTATCTAGACATATTTGTGTACATGTGTTTGAAAGAAGAGATACGGAAATCATGACACTTAGCCCTAATCCTGTCGGGTTCATCGAGGGCTAGCTGGGGAAGTCTCCAAGGCAAGGTCCGCAGGTTTCTGGGTCTGCGGGCTTATGTAGGCTTAGCTTCTGTGTTTCAGGACCTTTGGCTCAGAGTTGCAGGCTCAGGTTTACAGTTCCACATTGAAGGCTCTTAGTGTTTACGCCTCCATGTCGAAGATTCTTACATGTAGTGCCTTGGGTCTCAGAGGCTGTATCAGGATCCGGTGCTGGGCTTCTGGGGCAAGTGCTCCATGGCATCTTGGGGCTGTGTTGTGTGCTGTCGTTGCCACCATGTTCGAGCTACAGTTCCGCTAGAAAGGCAAGATTGCGACCAAAACGGGGCACAACCCTGCGAGCGGCTGAAGGTTAGGCCAGGCGTATTCGGTTTTGCAGCGGTCTCAACAGCAGGATTTCCGGAACCTGGCTGCACTATACTCCATAAACACTTCAAGGTTTTCAGCTTGGAATGAGGAGTGGCAGGCTTCCGGAAGGCCGTTCGGGGTTGAGCCTGTGCAAACGGTCGGATGAAAGTTTCGTAAACGAAACATGGGCATGAATCCCAAAAAACTGGAACTCCCAACAATCTCTGTCTGGGGTCCCAGCTGATCCCACTTCCGACGGAGCTCCCGAAGGCATCTGAGCATTTTCATGCTGGGGCTTTAAATAAGTAGAAAGGTTATAGTGCCATGGGGGGCTGCTAGTTGTTTCGAAATGTTCATATACTCTTGGTACTATAGGGCTTTACTGGGTCTGTACAGGGTGTGACGGGACTTCATGACATGTACATGGGCCTTCTGGTTTACAATGATTGGTAAAGTAGGGTGTTAGGAAAGAGTTTTGCAGAGTGGTATAGGGCGGTGCACCTTAACAATTGGACTGGGGTTTGGGGGGTCGCACTGACCACGTGCCTGGCTCCAGCGCTGTGGGCTGGCGAAGCCAGACCTCATCCACAGAAATTCTGGAACCCTCTAACTTCAAGAGCGTAGCGCTTACTTGGGGCTAAAAAAGGGGTCTCCGTTTACAATTTACGGTATCTTCCTGAATTATGGTGGTTTAAGAGTCTCTGGGTCGACTGGGGAGGTTCGGGCTCAGCTCGGGACGAAGCTTCTGGTTGCTTCGGGATTTAATGCTGCAGGGGTTGGCCATCACAGTTGGCTGCAGATACGCCGAGACTGTGCTGACCCCAAAATGAAAACACTGAAACCGACACAGTCTAGACACCAAACTCCAAACTCCAACCAGCTCTTGTCTGTAGCCTGCACAAAAATCTCAGCACGCAGGGAGGTCGAGACCGATAAATGCTGCAGAGCGTCATGGGCGTTTCGCGCCCGGAGACAAGTCTACTCCTGGCTGGCTTCTGGAATCTTCAAGCATAGAAGGGCTCCACTATCATGCGATTTACGGTGTCGGCTTGGGGCGTGCAAGGTTTAGAGTTTAGGGTTAAGGGCTTCAGCAGAACTATATGTTGGCTGTTCCGTGATGGGTCTCTCTGTTTCTCGCTCACTGCACCTCAAGTCCCACAAGACTTACCCCAAAGCTCCCTCCCAAACCCCGACGCCCACATCTGGCGAAACTCGACAATCTTCGGCATCCTTTGGAGAGCTGTTCTTCAAGGGTTTTCGCCTGAATATCTCAAGAACATCACTGTGGCGCCTCATGGGAAGCCCACAAGATATCAGGGATTTGGCTTCACAATGTGAAGGATGTTCCTAGAAGCACAGAGACTAGAGACTATAAAGAACTACGTTTCCAAAATTTTCCAAGCTCTAGATTATGAATCCCAAGTTGTACTGCGAAGAGCTCGTCTGCAGAGGCAGTTCGGTTTGTGGCTTCTCCGCACTCTTCAGAATGCAGCGAGGGTGAGGTACGAAGTCTGCCCGAGTGTTTCGGTTGCAGATTCACATCAAGAGTTTACGCTTTAGGGATGTACCCTCAACAAACCCCGAACTCTGCAACCTCAAACCTGCAGGCATGGGATCCGGCATGCAACCACAACGCAGGTGCATGCGATCATGTCCAGAATAACATCTGCAACCAAAGCTTCTTCTGAGCACAACCAGCAAGCCAGGCATTGTACCAGGGGGCTGTCATGCCTAAACACGTACACCTAAAACCAAAAATCGCAAAAGAAGGGACATGCCAGCAACTCCCACCCCGATTGTATGAGCTCGAGAGCGACCTTCTGAGACAAGCAATCCGATTTGGGGTCAGGGATCAGGGTCTCGGGGTTTAGTGCAGAAAGGTTTCAGGGTTTAGGGATGCAAGTTTACGGTTTGGGTTTCTAGATGTCAGTGTTTGGAGCCCTGGTTGCAAGCTTTTGGGATGTTGAGGACCGAAAGCCCAAACAGTAAGAAGCCGAGGCTTCGGGAGGGTGGAGTCTCCGCAACAACTCCCGACGCCCCGATGTTGAGGTTGCCTTGATGCGGTGCTTCTATGAAGGAATCGATGGCCTCTCCATTCTTGATTTTCTACAAACTTCCTGGAAGTAATTGTATGGACCCTGCCTGACTCTTCAGTGTATAAAACTCACTGGCTGCACGAGTCTTTTGCACTTCGTGCCGCATGCAAGCTAGAAAAATCTCAACCCCCCCAACCCAAAGCCCCAAACCATAAACCATTACCCTCGAGAGTTCTTGCCCTTATGATGTTGGCCATTTCGCTGCTATGGGTGCGCGTGACCTGAATTCCCTGCTGGGGCATCTCGCCAGGTTCAGGGTTTCAGGGTTTAGTCCCTCGGGGTTCAGGGTTTCAAGGTTTTGGGCTTCAGGGTCAAGGCCCGGGCAGGCTTGGGGTAGAGGATTTTCATGTTCAGGGATTGAGTTGAGGGTTTAATAACTCACGGTTCATCGCACCTCAACCCGTATGAAGACACAGGCTTTTGGGGTTTACGTGCTGGCGGCAGCATCCTTCCCCTCAACCTTGAGCCGCTAGCCCCAAAACCCCAAACCCTAACCTCCAAACCATCAACCCGCAAACTTCCAAATCGACGTAGGTTAAGGATCCTCAATCATCGCTCCGCAAACCAGCCCTTGATGACAGAATGGCGTCTGCTTCCAAAATTTGCCCAAAACCCTACATCAGCCGGAAGTTGCGGCCAATACTCAGGCCCTAAACCCTAAACCCTAAACCCTAAACCGTTGGAGTCTCTGGGAGCAGCCCAACAGATCCGGAGCCCAAGACAAGTCCCCCAAGCTCTCGACCCGGAGTTCGGAGGAAGCATTCCCTGGATCCGAGAGAGATCTGAAGATAGGGCTTAGGCTGAGGGTAAAGGATGTAGGATTTGGGGATTAGAGGTTAGGGCTTCGGGTGAGAGTGTCGAGAATAAGAAACTTCGCTTGGTTTCTTGTTGGCCGTGGCACCTTCTGTGGAAAAAGCACCTAGGGGCTTCGATCATCCAGAAGCGAATCAACAGATTTCCCTTGCCCGAGCAAGGCAAAGCTCTACAACCAAGAAGGCCCTAAACCAAACCCCGAAGGCACCTTTCCCTGAGGTTTTCAAAGGCTTTTGGTCTTCTTGCAGTCTTAACTAGACCGGCTTCAAGAGTTCTAAGGGCTTGTTAAACGGTCTTCTTCATAATTGGACTACCCTAAGGCCCCAAAGTAGTTCCTGTTTGGGGTTACCTTATAACATTCTAAATGTGAACCCCAAAAGAAACTACTTTGGGGCCTTGGGGTAAGCTGTGGTTCTGCCTTCCAGGATCCCACGCATCATTACTGGGGTTCCCCATGCTCGGCGTGCTCTGCCAAGAGATGAACGTCGACCTCAACCCCAAAACCAACCCTTAAACGCTAAGCCCAAAACCCTGATCCCTGAACCCACAATACCCAAACCCAAAAACCTGACCCCTAAACCCTAAACCCTGTATTTTAGGAAGTCGGCTCGGCTTCAGGTCTTTTGTTGAAGGGCTTAAAGTCTAGGACTTAGGAGGTTTAGAACGTAGTGCTAGAGTTGCAGGAGCTACTGGCCTCCTCGGCGTTCTGTGCCAGCAGCTAGCGACGACCAAAACGAACCAAAACGAAAAAAACGATAATGCCTACATAAGCTGGAGAAGTAAACTTCATAAGCCCTAATGCCTACATAAACTGGAGAAGTGAGCCTCAGAAGCCCCAAACTTTGTCCTAACCCGCGAAGGCTTAGAACTAGCTGAGAAGGCCAGGGCCTGCTGTCCCATCTGGCGCTGGAGATCTTTCACCTTTTTAGGGTTTAAGGATGTTTAAGGGCTTGGAGGTTTAGGGTTTAGGATTAAGGGGTTAAGGGGTTTAGGGTTTAAAGGGTTTAGGGGTTTAGGGGTTTAGGGTTTAGGGTTTAGGGGTTTAGGGGTTTAGGGGTTTAGGGTTTAGGGGCTTAGGGTTTAGGGGTTTAGGGTGGCTGGAGATCTTTCACCTGATTCTTGAGAGGTTTGGGTATAGGATGAGGGCGAAAGGTTCAGGGCTTACGGTTCAGGGTTCATGTTTGGGGTTACATAGGGTTTGGGATGAAGGCTTAGGGGTTTAGGCTCAACGGCCCAGGGTTTATTGTATCCGCTTACGGTTCAGGGCTTAGGGTGGTTAATAACCCCTTGGGCATAAATTGTGGGACAAATGACAATGATTCATAAAATAGAACCCAGTTGCTTTTTTGGGGCTGAGGGTTTGCCGGGGATTGAGGGCTTAGGATTGGTGTTGAGATCTCACGTTTTGCATTGTTCTTTTGGTTGCCAGGAGGCGCCGGGGGCCCCAGGCTGGCGTTTGAAGTCGGGGTGATCCGCTTCGGGAGGGAATTCGATTAAATTGTCAGGGTTTAGACCGTGTTTACCCAGGCTGCTGGCGCCTGCAAGGCATAAAGCCACAAACATCAGTGGTTACCCGGATTCGCCCTTCAACTACTGGGATTTCTGGTGTCATCATAGCGACAATGATAGGTACTTGGCGTTCCCAGTACAGGCTTTCAGTACAAAACAGTCCAAAATAATCCCAAACATTTGGCCCTTAAGGCCGTGTAGATCCGTGTAGCACGAACTCTACATCCCTAAAGCCAGCCCAGCCGGGATCAAGCGCACGGTGCACACTGAAGGCAGCATGCTTGCGTGCTATGCTACTGCAAGGCTGTCAAGCTGAATATAATAGGCCCAGGGCAATCATAGCAATACTATTCCAGATTTTGCTCCTCAGGGGTCCTTCATACGATTAGTTGCTCATTCGCCCGAAACCGTAAGTCTAATCTAATTCAAGCCCCCGATAGCATGAAGCTCCAGTTTTCTCAGCGCCGCCGCCAGTTGTCGTCTTCATCGGCCGCGCATCCAGCTCCTCCTTGGGAGCGTGGGGTTGCATATCGTTTCCCCTTGCCTTTAGCTTTAGCAGTCTGCGAAAGGGGTAACTGGCCCGAGATGAACTCTGAAATGTGGGGCCAGTGCACCTTAAGTGCCTCAACATTCTCCCAACGCACCTTCCTGCCAGGAGGTCCCTCCCCTTTGGGGACCTGTGGGCCATCTGCCTTGATCTGGGCCCATACTCCCCAATCATGCTCCACGAAAACCAACGTGGGATCTGTGTTCAACATGTAGTAATCGTCCCTTCCCAATCGGCTTGAGTACCGGACTGAATGTGAAGGCATTTCAAGCCGGAAGCGATCTCTTCCGGCGTGTGTGGACTCAAAGAACCCGGCTGTCGCCTTTGCATAGACAAAAGTTTGCACGGGGTAACGCGCGCTTTCACATGCCAGGTAGGGCAGCACCACAGGTTCCACACGAGAATCCCGAATTGTCTCGAACTCAAATCCCAGCACCTCTTCATTCCATTCTCTTTGCGCTGTGCCCAGCAAGTCTCCATCCACTTTGCGTATCACATCACCACCCGGAAATGCCCATTGACCTCCATCGTTCTCAGCATCCCACACGAGCCAGACAAACTTGCCCCGTTCATCGGAGAAGAGCATCACCACAGCAGCACACCGAGCAAAGAGCGATTTGTCAATTGCTTGTTCGATCGGTCGCAGCCGGTGTGGCAATGCCTGCGCAACAGCATTATAGAATGGCGACACCAACTCTAGCGTGTTCGCCCCGGTCAAGATCTGGTGCACCCACTGCGGCTCTATCTCCCCGACAAAATCATAGTAAGGCGACACCAAGTCTAGCATGTCCACAGCTTTCAAGCTCTTTTGCTGAAACTTCCATCTCAGCTCACGAGTAAGCTCAGGGTATGGGAACACTGTCGCTCTTCCTTTACAAAGGAACCGTAGACGTTCCACCTGATACATCAGCTGGCACTGCATCTCTGTCGGCCGCTCGATAACCAGGATCAGCGGACACTTGCACTTGCTAGTGCGTGGGGTCAGCACATGCTTGGCATACATAGACACGATGGCATCCTCCGTGTGTGGATCAAGCTGTACTTCCTCGGGCACTAAGATCAGAGGGTCGACGTTGCTTGCCGCCAGCTTGAGCAGCCCCTGCCAATCATCACGAAGCACATCAGTGAGATAGTACTTGACCTCCTCCAAGTAAATCGCAAGATTAGGAAATGGCTCGCCCCCAGCACGCCGTTTCATTTCAGGCACGGTGTGTCGCAAGAGGGGCGGACCTGAGCTTACCTATACGGTGCAACCAACTTCTGAGACGCCAGCTTGCACAAGAGCTACAACAAGCTCACTCTACATGCTGAAACCCCGAAAGCATGTCTTTTCTCCGGCCGTCTATCCGACACTAAGCCCAGAAACCTCAAGCCTCAAGTATTCAACACCCTCAGAGTCTTCTTCTGAGGCTCTAGAGGGTCTCGAGCCTCAACACACACGGACACCATAGAGGGCTTAAGTAGTTCCTTATTATAATCATATTATAATGGGCCCAAAACCCTGTACTAATTATTTACGGCCCCTATATTAGGCAATTCGGATGAGCATGGGATCAGTTAGGATTCTGCTACAAACTTCCAGTGTCCTTACCCAAGATTCTCTACGGACAAACATCTGAATCCTAAGGTCTCCAGCCGCAGACACGGTTTAGGGTTTAGGGTGTTTTAGAGTTTAGGGATTAAGCGCTTGCTCCAAAAAGGGCTTTGCTGTGACTCCGTCACTTAGGGCTGTGCTTCCGCAGAGGGGCACCTCGATAGTCGCAATGCGCAAACCTACAGTCCAAAGGAAGCGGCTTACATATACCAGTGCCAGAAAATGCCATAGCTGTGACATAGAATGTTATGATGCGCTACGATATACCATAATGTACTGTAATACACCATGATATCATATGCCATAACATACCATCCTATTGCAGGCTATTTTGACAAGCACCCTTCATGGATTCAGTTCCTATAGAGACCCACATCTTCCCACCCTGCGCCTGCATCTGAAGGTTCCGATATTGGGTGGCGCTCACGCTGGGGCCTGGCTAGGTCGGAGATGCAACGTAGGCCTTAATAATTAGAATAGGGCTTTGGGGCCCACTATACTGTAAATATAATCGGGAACCCCCAAAATAGCATAGGTAATTATTAAGGCCCCTACATTACCCACGACTGGTTCGTCGGCAGCAGGCAACGAAATGCTTTCAGTAGCTGGACTTAGGTTTGGGGGCACATCGACCTGCGCTCCTTCGAATGGAGGGGGATGACATGTCTATGCGTTGAAGCCATGTTTGCAGAACACACTGAGTTTCCACGACCATCTTAAGCCAGAAATGCCTGTCGCCCGAAGCTGCGAAATCCTGACTGGCATCCTCATCTCCCCGAAACACCAAAGTCCGATCCTCTTCTCCCCGCACCGCTGCCCCCTAAAACACTAAACCCAGACTCCAAGCCACAACCTTGTGCCCTTCGAAAACCCTACGCTGCAAAAGCTCTGGCCTCTTCCTTCGGGTGCCTTGCACAGCTGCAGCAACATTACTAGGCTTTAGGTTCAGGCAGTACGTGTAGTGCTCAGGATAGGGTTGAAGGCATAGTCCGGCCTGATTCACCATTATCTAGGGATGTTGGAAGGTCAAACAAAACTAATTGGTCCGAAGCCCCTTCTGTAGGGATTCGACAAGAGTCTTTGATTTAGGAAGCATGTCTGGAGGGCGTTGTTGTCAACCAACGGATGCAGGGAAAGTAGCTCTTTTGAGCCAAGCTTCGTGGCATGAAACAATTCAACAGGAACCTGATTTGGTGCTCTTGCGAAGGAGGCACCCTTACAATGTAGTATCGACGAGGAACGGGGATGCTGCGGTCAAAATCTTAGCGATTCCCCTTCCGGCTCGTCTGTTCCTCGGTTGGATAGTTCTCTTAGCTAGGACTCTTTCGGGCCACCAGACGAGTCCGTCACTCTTGCCATCATATGGTTGTCAAAATTAGGTCCCTTTTTTGGGCACCCTAAATAATAGGTGCCCCAAACAGGGACCACTACTTTGACAACCACCCATATACACGATGGGCCCTAGTTGGGAGAGCCTTGTTGGCACAGCGAAGATCATGCCATAGTCCGGAGCGACTTAAAATGATAGAAAACCCAGACGACGAAGATTCTGGCACTGTTCGGATGCAGTTATTTGAACCCCTCGGCTACATCCCACAAACTCAACGCCACGCCACAACACACGTCTACCTAGTGCACTGTGATGACTCAGAACAATGGGAAGAAAACCCCGCCCACACTCAGACAAGGCTAACTACAGCTATTGAAAGACTGCGAAAACCTTTCACAGCCCCAAAGAAGCACGTTCCAAAACCGGAAACCTCAAATTCCGCATCGGCAGACCCGCCCAAGCTCTACCCGACGGCTTATTGCTTGGGGCTCCTGTGGTTTAATCAAGGTTTAGCCGGGTCCCCAAACAATCCCTGAATCCGAAACCGCAACTTTCTTAATGGGGTTATTGGTCATTATACCCAAGTTAGTGTTAATATTGAAAAAACTGACTTTGAACACAAATACTTGTTGCTTTATTTCTTTTTGATCCAGGTAGTTTTGGCAGAGACTAGGTTTGTTGGATGTGAGTTTAGAGAAGATGAAAACTGTGAATGGGGGAGCTTCATTTTTTAATACGGTCTCGGGGTCTGCGCAAATAGAACTAAAAGGATCTATATGCTATACGGTTCTGTAAACAACTTGTGAAGCCCGCGTCTTGTCCCGGCCTTTGGCCCAGAACGTCGAAGCTGTGCGTTTTCGGACTGGCAAGATTTGAATTTGAGGTCTCGAGGTTCGGAATTATCTTGCGAGCGGGCACACGCAAGTGCACTGTGTTATGCTCGGCTATGGCAACATCAAAGCTGATGGGGCCGGGATGAAAGCTGCAGGGACCCCAAAGAAGCTGCTGTAATAATAGGGAATCCTACAAAGGAAGGCTCTTCAGTGCTTAGGGGTCGGTACTCGAGCAGAGATGAATAGGTTTCCCACACGTAGTTGCTTAGGGCTTGTAAGTTTGAAGGAGTTCGGAACCTGTATTTCGCCTGGGCGAAGTCACTCGAGATATGGGAGGATTTCTTACAAGGTTTATACCTTAAACCCTAAAATCAAAAGCTACGCAGCCATTTCTGTGCCTGACGCAACAACAATCGCCCGATCACGGCCTCTAAACACCCTACGCCCTAAATGCTTCCAAAGAGAGAACCTGAAAGCAAGCAAGACTCCACAGTAGCGTAAACCCTGCATGCTGGCCGGAGCTTTGGATGTTGAGACCTTAAAGGAGGGTTTAGGGGTTAGGGTTTAGGGGTTTAGGGTTTAGGGATTTCGGGATTTAGGGTTTAGGGATTTAAATGCGGCCGCTGCAGAATGCAAAACACGACTTGATTCCCGAACCCATGCCAATAGCTTTCAAGTTGGCATACGTACCAGCATTTCGGGGTTATCCCGCTCCCAGCAACCACGCTCATGGTGCTTTCGGGGGTGCGGTAAGTGGCCTGAAGCTGCTTGAGCATGTAGTTCAACTGCTGGGCATTTTCGTTTAGCCGGTCTCCCTGATGAGGATGCATTGCCTCGATCCATGGCATGCGAAACTCGGCTGGTTCACACTGGGCTGTTCTTCCGGATGAAACATTTAGGCTTCGGTTTCGGATTCGATTTCCACGTCAGGGCTCGGATTAAACCTCTTCATCTCGGAGCCAAATGGGACTTCCGGGTCGTGGAGCCCGAGACACAATGAAACTGCTACCTGGAGCCCAGAAATCCGGGCTCTGTCCTAGGCGTTGTCAGAAGGCCCTGCAGGGTTAGACAGGGGGTTCGGGAATCGAGTTTTTAGGTATGTTTTTAGGTATATAACATATATGTTAAAGTGTAATTTGCAGGGAGTACAATAGGACACAATTACCAACTAGTCAAACCCCGCTATTGAACCCAAACCATCATATTAGCATTCAGTCCTAGGTGTCGAAAGCCCTATAAGATTCATGATTCATGCATAGGATATTGGCGTTGTAGTCCCGTAGCAAATAATGCTTCAAGGCGTTGGGTGCAAAGGAGTGTAGGGTGTTCAGGATCTTGGTGCCTTACACTGAAGGGCTGGGCATGGGCTTTGAGGTTTGGTGTCTGGGGGCCCAGGGCTGTTTGGGCTTTTCGGGGGGCTAGAGTGTTCGGGTTTGCTCCAAGCTTGCAGGGATTAGGGGCTTGAGACATGTATGCCAGAAATCTTTTCTCCTACCTCCACGAACGCAATCTTGTAGCGCAACTGCTCTGCATGGCAGGTTTCCGTGGTTCCCGTAACCTAGATTGAGGCTGAAAGAACACTAGTGGATGCTTAGTCCCAAGATGGGGTATCCTCACCGATCGCAGATGGTGGTTGACATCGGACCGCAACCAGTGACTGGTAAGCGGTGGGGGTCATGCCCACATCGAAGTAAGGACATTTTCTGACTCATTCAATGCGTCCAAGCATAGTCAAGCTGTCGTGGCTCGCAACGGGCCGACGTCAACTTCAATGATGCTTGACAACTACCGGCGGTGTCTTCCAAACTGCCTGCCGCTTGTAACAAGCTGGAAGCTGCCATGCATAAGTCCGAGGGCTACTGAGCTTCGAGATCCTGGCCGTAACCCCACCTAGGACCTAGAAGCCTGTTCCAAGCCTTGTGGTCCTGCATCACCCGATAACCCCTTGAACCCAAAATCCGAACATGCCATGTAGCCTGAAGATGGGGCAGAGATGGGCTGAGGATCAAATCATGACCAAAGTCTGGAGCAAGAGTTTAGAAGCACAAGTTCAAGGTGTAGGGTCCGAAGCTTAAGGGGATGTTCGGCCGCACACCCTGTCAAGCGTAAACCATTAACTGTACCTGTAGCCCAAAGACCGAACCAATTCGATGTTCTTTATTCTAGTTTCCTTATCTTGTATACCCTACCAGGGAGCCCGGACTTCGCATACCGGGAAAGTGCAAAGATTGATTATGTGACACCCGTAGACCCCAAACCTTTTAATCCTCAGATCTACAAGCCCTGACACCTCAATCCTGAACGCCACCTCTCTAACACGCCAGGTCTCTAAGTTGGAGGTGAATGTCGGATCTTAGGCTGGGGAAAGAAGCTATTCAGCTAGTCCCACAAGCAATTTTGCTCTCCCCCCACATGTGCAGTGGCTATGAGGTCTTGGGCACATGGACGTCGTGGGAATTTGCAGCCGTGTTGGAGGTAAACCCTTCAAACTACATAATGTGCATGTGGGCTCTGGCATGGGGAGCTTGAGGCGTAACCTGCACGCCCGAACACCTAAACCAAAAAACCATGAACTACCAACCTTAAGGCTAAGGGATGTTTGGGGTGTAGACCCCCTCCCCCCCAAACCTTAAACTCGAATCCTTAACATTCTACCCCACCCCCGCCGCCTTTCCCCCAAAACCCAAAACCCGAAACCCTAAACCCTAAACTCTAAACCCTAAACCCTGAACTCTAAACCCTAAACCCTAAACTCTAAACCCTAAACCCTAAACCCTAAACCCCCCCCTCATTCCGCCTCCGCGGGCCGCTCTGTAAAGCCTTCGCCCTCCTCTGCTCTGCTCGGAGCTTCGGATTTTAGGAGACAGCGAGGCATCCGGGAAAGGGGGTTGGGGGTTCAGGGTTTAGGGTTTAGGGTTTAGGGTTTAGGGTTTAGGGTTTAGGGTTTAGGGTGGGGCTTAGGACTGCAGGGTTTGAGGGGTTGGGGGTTTTTCGTGCCAAAATCCAAAAGAAGAAGGCCGAGCGGTTTAGGGTTTAGGGTTTAGCTATTCCTTGACCCCGAATGCTGCCAAGCTACCAACACATTAGATGCGGCCGAACAGCCTGTGCAGCGTTGTCTAACGCAACCGATTATCCGGGCTGCTTGCTTGTTGCATTGTGGACAGGCAACCCGAGCCATGAAGCAACATCCAGCCCGGATTCTCCAGCGCTGACATTGTGCTGTTTCTTTGTATCTGCATGTGATCTGGCAGGGCTGACCTTGCGGTCTCGCCTGTTCAATTTTCAAGCCTGATGACCATCTTGTCGACACACGGCAGCAACCACATAATGACGAGAACGGTATGGCGTGCTCAGTGCTGAGCAATTTCTCCTGTCGTGACTGAGAATGAACTCTCGCGGCTGCAAGTCTCGCGTCAAGACAGCAGAGGAAGTGCAGAAGCCCTGCATTCTTGGACACGGAACTTAGCATTTCACTCCTTTGATTCCTTCTGCCTTTCGGTTGGGGCGCTTCTGTTGGAGTACAGCTGTGCAGTATGCTTTCGGAAGCGGTGGCTGTCGCAGACATACAGGGTTCCTGTAAGGGTTCCTGGAAGTGTCACTAGAAGGATTACTGCAAAGGTTACTATACAGGAATTCCATCTGCGGTATTCAATCCCACAATCAGCATCGGGAGGACTTCAGCTTGCAGAATTCTCGACAAGGAGCGATGGGCTGCGTCCTAAAAGACTTTGAGCCACAAATCCTGAAGGTCTAAAGTCAAAACCCTGAACCCTGAGTTGAAGCCCTAAAGCAATGCAAAAACCGAAACTCCTAAACCTTAGAGCCTCATCTACAGACCCTGGCCCAGATGTCCAAGAGGCAGTCCTGCTTTACAGTACACCAAAACATCAAACCTAAACTTTCTGGGCTCTAAACCCCAAAACCCCAAACATCCAAACCCATGCACCTAACCAAAAACCCGCATACCCCCCAAGCTCGTAATCATGAAATCCCACAGTGACTCAACACCCTACACCAAATCCTAAGCCTAAGCTCCACCCAAAGCCCCGAAGCCCAAGATCCTAAAAGCCCAAGATCCTAAAAGCGCAAGATCCTAAACCGCTTCTGGGTGGACCCTCCGGGAGGTCCTTCAGCGACATTCGCATGCGCTGCAGCTGGCGGTTCAGGCGCTGGTTCTCCTGGCTGGAATACGGACTTCAGTTCCATAATCGCTTTCTTCACAAGAGTTGGTATTGTGGTTGATTAACGCCAGTGTCATGATTGCTGTCGCCAGTAGTGTTGTCCTGCTATTGTCAGAACCATGACCTTATTATCACTGTTGATATCTATCGATCTATCCATCGATCTATACAGATCTGTACTGTAATGTATGTAATGCCATGCGATGAAATGGAAAGGAATGGAATCGAAGGGAATGGAATGGAGTGCTCTGTTGTGAAAACACCAGCAAGAGCTGCAGCAGTAATTTCCTGTCGATCGCATCAATGATCGTCGCGGCGTTTGTGACAGTCAGACAGACAACAGTATTTCCATAATGCCAGAGTTTTCCAAGCCGCTGGATCAAAATGCTGGTCATCAGTTCTTAGAGGTCCTCTGTTGCAGCCTCTTCAGCAAGCATATCCAAATTCAGAACGGTCTCATGCCATCTCTCCGGGAGAACAAAGGAAAACCAAGAACCGTACTCCCAAGACCTCAACAGCAAGAGGCATAGGGTTTACGGTTTTGGCTGTTTGAGGTTTGGGGACCGTAGAAGGTTGTGGGGCCCCGCCTGTCTGGCTTCGTACACTTCCATGGATAGATCCTGTCGGCGACATCGGGGAACGAAGTCAAACAGGCTTTTGACTACAGAACCTACAAAAGCATCCACAATAATCTTTAAGCAAAACACGAGGCCCTAAACCGTAGGAGTTGCTGCGCGTGTGAGGACCCAGAGTCACCCTACAACACCGTTGGCCTTGTGCTCTTGTTCTGCTGGAAGCAAACTTCTTGCAGGACCACAAAAAAGGTCCCCTGCATCGAATTGTCAGGCACCCTTCACCTGCAAACCCCCAGACTGAAACCTCAACACCCTGAACCCTCAACCATCAACCCATAGATCCTAAACTCAAGAAACGCAAAACTAGGCATGCGGGCCAAAGATGCGAGCGGAGACAGAGCCTGAGCCGTACTTCCCTCCAAATCTCCAAATACGCATGAAGCAGAAGTGTGGAAAAGGTGAAAAGATAGCCAACCCTATCAAAAAACAAGGGAGGCTTGTGCTTCAGTTCACAAAGCGTCAAGGGGTGTAGTTGGGATTCGGTCCATGACCGAGTCTTAGGCTTCCTTCTGGCATTATTCGGCAAGGACGGGCCCAGCACCTCCACTCGCTGAATTTGCGCCGTCTGCGCCTGGCGTGCGAAGCTTTCCCGGCTTTCAAACCGAACCTCCAGCAACTGGGTTCTTGTTAAGGAACTTAATTTAAGTTACCATAATAGGGATCTATCGTAAATAATAGGGTTTCCTTATTATGGTAACTTAAATTAAGTTCCTTAACAAGAACCCAGGCAAGTCTTCGTATCCTCATGACCCGAACACCAGAAATTCAGCTGTTGCGGTCCCTAGAGCCCACAGCAAGCGGTCTACTCGGAAGCTAGGGAATTCCTCTCAGCACACGCACTCCCTGTTAAGCCCTTAGAAACGCACCCCGAATGTAACGAGGTTCATAAGCAAACTCCATGAAGCAGAACCCGAGTGGGAGGCCCATCCTGCGTGATCGTCTCGCAGCAGGCACGGATCAGGGATGTTCCCATCCTTCCCTGGGCGTTGAAACGAAAACCAAGACTTGGGAATTTCAAAAAAAAAAAAAGGAAGGGACCCAAAGCAGAACTCTGGTTTTTCAGCACCCTCAATACATACACTACAACAAACACAAGATCGCAACACTGCACCCGATGAAAGGCGGAGCTCAAGAGAGACCATGAACCCGAGAGCAACTGACTGGAGGGTTTCTCACCATACTCTAAAATACTGGGTAGCTCATATACTGAAAATCAAGATCCTACTGTTTAGCTACACTAAGTAGAAACTGCGATCGCGTTGCTGCTCGCTGTCGCTCAAGAGGATTGCCTTGGATCCTCGTCCCAAAGCAGTCGCTGTCGGCACCCGGAAGCATTTAAATGTATCAAAGCGTATGACGAATGCCGCCAACAAATCCAAGTCAGTCCACGATGAAGCCCCCGGACAGGAAGCCGGTGGGCGAGCATCATGAGCATCACTGGGGCCCAACCCTAGCCGGGAAGCGAGCATCAGGAGCATCATTGGGGGCCCGCTTCCCCATTTAACGGCAGTCTGAAACACTACCTTTTAACACCGACGACGGACCAGTTTGCCCACCAGCTTCCGGTGGGGTCTGGCCGCTAAAGATGCCCTTGCTGCAACCATGATTGATTAGAAACTCAGGGGCGCGCTGGCTAGCTGTCATGATTGAGTTCTGGAAATCTGTTTTTTTTTGTAAGTTTGTATGAAGTTAACTAGACAAGAATCGTAAGGACAATGCGGGACTCCTTTAACGTTGGGATGTTCAAGTTTTTGGTATGTCGAATTGTAACTTTGCTGTTGGGCCGCACGTTTTGGAATCAGTAAACCCCCTAAACCCCTGCACCCCTAAAACCCTAAACCCCTAGACCCAAAACCCCTAAACCGCGTGGAACTATCAGCCAGTGCCTCGGAAATGACACTGTGAGTGCGTGTCTAGAGTTTACGGAGTTTCATGCTCTTCGGGGTGGCCTGGCGACACCCAAAGCCGCCTTGCCTTGGTTTCAGCCTCTAACGCTTGAAGCCACGCGAAGGATGGTTGGCAATGTAACTGGTAAGCGTCGACAGTCTAGAAAAAACGATTCCTACACACACTTTCGCATAAGCTTGAACCTTTGCCGGGTCCCTTCAATCTTCAGCCACGAAGCCTGGACTGGTAACCTAGGCAGTGCAAGATTTGGGAAAAGGGCTGCTACGATATGATAACTACTATTGCTTCGCAAAACAGAGATGAAGGAATGATAGCAGGCAGCCCATTTTTCCTGAACTAAACTCCATACCTTAAAACCTATATACACCTGAAAAAAGCTCTGATCGCCAACAGCCTAAAGCCACAAGCCCCTTGGATCCTGATAGCTCCCAGAAGCTAAACTCTTAGTCCCTAAAGCCTCATCCGACCCTCTGGTCACTCAAAACGCCCGGACCCGAATCTCCATGAACTGGGCCCCAGGCGACGAGGGAGAGAGCCCCTGGATTACCTCCACATGGGTTTGGGGTGGGTTGAGGGCTTCATGGAAGCCTCCAAAAAGAAACGAGCTTTCGAATCCAGCGGCCTTGACAAGTAGAGTAGGATTTCGGTGTGTATCATGATATAGTTGTATAGGGATAAGTGAAGCGTCCCCAAAGAAGCTCAATCTACCTGCATGAATAGAGCATTTTAGAGTCTTCACTAGAAGGAACTAAGCAAGCTTTCCATCTGGAAAAATGTAGAAAGCCCCAGTGAACAGTCTTTCTTGGCTTTAGACGTGTTCCGGATGCCAGGACTTTAACACCCCAATAGAGCAGAAACCTCAGAATGCCCTAAAAAGAGTAAACCCACAAAGCACGGTGAGCGATGAACCGGAAGCAGCTTGCCAGAATAAGCGTAAGCTTGTTGCACGCTTAGGACACCACCAAATCCCACCAAATCCGACATGGAGTTTGGGCTCAGGGCTTAGGTTTAGGGTTGAGGGGCTGCGGAATGCTGCCCTGAACCCTGCCTACACCTGAAATCCTGAAACACCCTGAACCGGAACTCTCCAATCTCTGAAAACTGAACCTTGCAGCCTCATGTGCCCTGCAATTTAGCTTACGCTGCAACCTAAATGGTAGGCTCCTTACTATAGGACCCCTGAGCTTGAAAAAGCTCGCCAAAGAAAATCCGGGAAGCCACCTTCGACGCAGTTGACAGTGGGGCGGGCCGGCGTTCCTGCTCAAAGGTTAGGCTTGGGCTTACGGCTCAGGGTTTAATGTTCTTCACGAGTTTGTTAGTAGTCTAGAGTACTGTGAAGATTTTACTTGGATTTTTCGTTGCTTCGACGTTGTGGCAGGGGCATCGACGGTGTGCCGACAAGTACTCGCAGCTTCCTTCTTACTCATCTGGCGCCAAGCCCCTACGATCCCACGAGACTCTTTAGACTCAAGACCTTGTGACACCTCCATTCATCCCGGAACCCCTCAAACCCCAAGCCATGCCGGAGGTACTCATCCAACTGTCTGACCGAGACTGCACCAGGCCGTTCCGAAGCCGCGAGAAAGCCGCGAGGAATCGCAAACGGACGTAATGGCAAGTCCCTGGACTCACTGGCCTGAAAAGTGCCTAGGGGGGCTCGCTGAATTCATGTATATGGGATCTGCCGAGAATTAGGCTAGCCAAATACAGAACCGGTATAGTCGATCAGCTTTACAGCAAGTTGCAATGTAGCGGTGGTTCACTGAGATGCCAGGCATCTGCAAGCCCTACTCCCAAAGTCCAAACCCAAGGCCCTATCCGCTGGGTCAAGACATGTACCACGTAATAAATGCTTTGCCTAACTGCTGGCTTGGTGTTTCGGGCTGAGCTGTGTTCTGACACAGGATCTATGATGCTCTCAAGTTCGTGGTCCACGTGTGGTCATGAAAAATGTCGCACTCTGGCAGCTGCCTGCAAGCTGACTTCTGCAGAAGCCACGGCTAGCGATCGGGCGGCACATTCTCAGCCCCTTTGCCCATGTCCCAGAACTTGCTTTCAAAAGCCCACACAAGTTTCTAGCCCTTTGCTTTGTTGGAAGGGCTTCCTTTACCAGCGTGTAAAGTCAAGCCGTACGGATTGCCCGACAGTCCCAACTGCAGAATCTTAGAAAGAAAAATGAAAACACCATCAGAACTGTCGTTTTGGGATAAGGGTCTAGGGTGTAGGGTCATAGTGGCAATGCCAACTTGGGCATACCTGGCAAAATTCCACTACCGAGGAAAAACTGCTAAGACAGCAGTGTTAGCTGCATCGTCGACATAGAACAACACTGACAAGCTTTGCGGATATTCTTCTGCTATCAACGCCAACAATGCTGATAAACGAGTTCAACGCTGTTATGTTATGTTATCTGTTGAGATTTCAGGCTGGAATAGTCGAAAGATCAGGTCACTGAAAAGACTGCCCTCTGAAAAAGCCTCTAAGCCAGAACCCTGCGCCCTACGCCCCAAACCCTTCAGTGCTAGGTCTTACAAAACAACTTACCCTAAGCACGGCTCTAGGCCTATTGTCGTTGAGGCTGTAGAGTACACTATCAGCCCTATAGGGCTTTTCAGGATTCAGGGTTTGGGCTTTGCTCGGTGTAGACTGGAGGGGTTCTTGGATTAGGTGATCAGGTTTTTCTCTGAATGGCGAATACAAAGGCCGAAACAACAGGCTAGTTCTGTACTTCAACATGGAACCATTTCTTAAAGACCTTGTACGAAGGAAACTTTCAAAAAGATCGAGCGCCCTCAAAGCAAACCTAACCCTACATGTGAGAGCCTCACCGTCTACGCCGAGAAAGGCACAAGGTGCCATTGTCTTAGCTGCCCGAAACTAGCCTAGCCCATGACGCTAGAAGGGAAGCATAAGACACAACAGGTCTGCAAACTTGAGTTCGTGGTTTCGGGCTAAAGTCTGAAAGCTCGCAGAACGGCTTGTTCTTCTTCACACATGCGGCGTATGCTCGGTCGGAAGTCGTTGATCTCGAACGAGCCTCCACGAAAAAAGCTTTTAAGGCGCGTATCTGTTTTGTTCAGTCACAGTCAGTCACATGATTGTATTGACACCACCATGCAGCAGTTGGAGGTGTGTCCAAGTTCGTGGGTGGCCGGCGGGCGCACTTGAGAGTTCGGGTACGGCATCACCTTGCACAAAACTTGCAAGCAGCACCCGAATGGGGGGACGACAAGACACTGATACTTGACGGCTTTAGGTGAAAATACTGGACGAATGTAGGGGCCTGAAAAAGTCTTAGACACTTCCTGAGGGCTCCTTAGTAAGATTACACTTTAGTATACCCTCGACCCCGATTAGAGCCACGAAGGCCCCATAATATGAATCCTAAAGGAAAGGCCTCGTGTAGCCGCCGCCGAGCTTGAGCAACTCTTCGTGCTGACCCTCCTCTATGATCTGACCTGCTTGCAGTATTGGGCGGTTGGGGCTATGGGATTTACGGGTTTGAACTTTTCGGCTTAGGTGGTTTAGCGCTTTAGGATTTTGGGGGTTTCAGGCTTTTTGGTGTTCGGGGGCGTTTAGGTGCCTAGCTGTGGAGATGCTTGTCGCTCAAAATCTCTATGTAGTCTCTTTCGAGCGGTTTGCGACGTCTTTCTCAAATGCTCTAGTGCCTTTCGCGAGGGTTTGCTCGGGTTTCTTAAATACTCTAGTCCCTTTCGAGCGGTTGAGTGGTTTGCACCTGTTTCGCAAATACTCTAGTACCTTTTGAGCGGTTTGGCTCATGCCATAAGGTTTAAGGCCAAGGCTTCAAGGCTGAATTAGGGTTGAACCCTTTACCCTAGACTGAAAGGTTTCGGCTATGGAGTTCGGACTCAGAACTGAAACACTGCAGCAGCCTTAGATGTTTCATTTTCCCGAGAACCCCGTTGCTTGATTCCATCTTGCGATCGCTCTTTCAGGTGACGGCCAGGATTTACAGGTTCATGAAGGCTTCGGGCCGTTAGGGTCTTGGGCGAGGGTTTAAAATTCATGGTTTAAGGTCATCTCGCGGGTCTACTCTGAGGACATATCGGCTACAAGGCTGTAAGGGCATGTTATTACTATATTGAAAACCCCAAAAAATCTTATTATTACGGACCACAAGCCCAAAAGCGCAAAACATGGTGCCGTCGTCTTTTTTTCTGAAGGTTCTTCTGCCCAACACCGATACTGCACGTAGATCTGTGTCCAAAGCCCCCTTCCTCTTCTGTTATAATTACACCCGAGCTCTGAAAACCCAAAAACTCAAAACCCTAAACCCTGAACCCCAAAAGTCGACCCATCCTGTGTCCATCACGACGATCTTGTCCGCACGCTGGACCATCGACAGGCGAAGATCGTGGGCGACGATCTTGGAGGCCAGGCAGGGGGTTCGAGGCTTCAGGTGGCAGGGATCTAGGATCCAGGCTACAGAGTTCAAAGCTCGCAAAGCCCTAGTATGCAGCGAGTATAGAACATGTCAATGATATCCTTCCCCGACTCGAAAAAGCCATCCACAACGCAGCCCAAGAATACTGTAGGAGCCTTAATAACTAGAACAGGGCTTGGGCGGTATAGTACACTAGAATTACAATAAGGAACTCCCAAAACCCTATTCTTATTCTTGTTCTAATTCTTACTTTAATATTGATATTAATATTAATATATTAATATTAATATTAGTATTAATATTAATATTAATATTAGTATTAATATTAATATTAATATTAATATTAATATTAATATTAATATTAATATTAATATTAATATATTATTATTATTATATTATTATTATTACTATTATTACTATTACTATTATTACTATTATTATTATTATTATTATTATTATTAGTAGTAGTAGTAGTAATACCATTAGTAGTATTACTATGATTCTTATTATCAAGGCCTCTACACTACACGGAAAGGGAAAAAGAACGAAGCCCCTGGCGATCACCGTCCGGTGCACGCCGCGGCTTTCGGACCATTGGGCCTGGTCGGGATGAATCTCAAGTCATTGTGGTTTAGGGTTTAGGGTTTGGGGGCTTTGGGGTTTGAGGGTTTAGGGTTTGTGGGTTTTAAGGTTTAGGGTTTTGTGGGTTTAAGGTTTTTTATAGTATAGTTAGAATAAGGAACTCCCAAAGTAGTATAGGAAATGATTAGGGTTCAGGGCTGTAGGGGTTGAGGGGCTTTGTGGGTTTGGGGTTTGGGGGCACTGTATATAAGACTCCTTGGCCCTAAACTCTCCCAGCTCTTCGTCTGGTCCTGTCTTTTCTGCCTTTCGCTCTCCCTTTCCCTTCGGAGGGGGGCCATTAGCAGCCGATTTTAACCATCAGCTTGACTCCCCAGACTCCCGAAACCCTGCACCCTGCGAGACCTTCCTCCCCTTTAAAGAGGAGTTTCATGCAAAGGGAGGCCTGGGGTAAGCCTGTAGGTGCCGTCTTCATGGTGTGACAGAGATTTTTGTCAAAGCCTACGCTCTCAACTCTGACCTGAACCCGCCTTGGACCACCATTCTTCATCCCGGAAAACAAGCCTCCCCAATCAGAACGGTGCTTTGGGACAGATTGTATAACAACTACAGTTATGCAGACCTCTGTAGAAGAGTGTCCATAAGGAGGCTGATGTCGGTTGGAACCTTCACCAAGAGTTTCAGGCCGGGACAGACTCAGGGCCGAGGGCACACTTCGTGCATCGGCTGCTATCGGGGCCCCTGCTGGGTGTAGGAATTTAACATGGTCAGTGCGGTACGTCACCGTGAAAGATGAGCTACAGGCGGCTCAAAAGCCTAAACCTTGAAACCTGGACACTGAACCGAAAAAACCCTCACTCCTCAACCCCCAAAACCTGAGCCCACTCTTGAAGGAACCCTTCTAGGAACCGAAAAAGATTCCTTTACCTCCCTTTATTTAAGACCCAGTTGAAGGCGGACCTGAGGAGTTGCAGAAGAAACTCTAAACTGCCCTAAACCCTAATTACCCCCTCGGCCCTAAACCCCTCAACCCTACACCCTGAAACCACAAATGACCACGAGCCTGCTCGAGAGCTCTTGACACCTCCGCGGAGCTCGCCGCATCCAAGGCGGAGGTTGGCTCATCCAGAAGAAGCACCTGAAAAGCACTGCCAGAGCGTTTTAGGGTGTGGAGTTGGGGTTTAAGCTCCTTAAGATGCGCTTCATTGTTTTGAATCGGGCTTTGGGACTACTATATCTAAACGTGGACTACAAGGCGACATTGGTACCAATATAGCTTTCGACGGAACAACAAGTATGCAGAAGCCAGAAAAGTCGAAACATCATACTCCTCATGCCCGCGAGGTAAAGCACAGGGAATCCGAGGACCAATCATCGTACTTATTTAGTTGCTCAGACCCCTCTAAACCCAAAGCCCTACCCCCAAAACTCTAAACCCCAAAATCCTAAACCTGAATCTAAACACCAAAATCCTATATAAACCTTCAAGCCGAAACCCAGAAACCCATTCTACATATAGAACTTATCGGGGCCAGGGGACAGCCGGATCGCGAATGAGCGCCCGGGCAATGGCGATGCGCTGGCGCTGACCTTGAGGGTGTGGGGTTTGTAGAGTCTATACGATTGAGGGCCGTGTCGTGGAAACTTGAGCGAGGGTTGAAGCTCGGGCTTGAGGGCATTAGGCTGCAGCATCGGGAGAAATGCGTCCGCGGGGTAGGATCTGCTCGGTTGCTAATATCCCTCCAGATGGGGCTTTCCTCGCCTTGACGGCACAGGTGTGATGTGATCCGGCAGCCACGGCCACCACCGGACCGAGGTCGGGAGGCACGTCGCGTGGCTTAGGGCGTACGAAATTGGGGTTTAGGATTTTGGGTCTCTGGGTGTTCACTGAACGTCCACCTTCAAGCCTGGCGAGAGACCGAATGAACCTCCCAATGAAAACCCTCAAACTCCCTATCCGAATAAGATCCTCAACCCCAAATCCTGTCCTAAACTTTCACCCCAAACCCTGAACCCCAAAATCCCGCAAAGTCCTATATTCAGCCCTCAACTAGCCTCCCGCGTCTTTAAAGGACCCCCAAACCGAAAACTCTCGAACCTCCCGAGAGGATTTCATCCCAAACCCTAAACTCCCAAATCCCGCAAAGTCCTACATTCAGCCCGAAACTAGCCCCCCGAGTCTTTAAGAGGACCCCGAAACCCGAAACTCCGGAACCTCCCGAGAGGAGCCGGTCGTCAGCACAAATGGTGTCATACCCCTGGCGCTAGGGCTTTTCAAGCAAGTTTCGGCGAGTTTGGACTCTAGCGCTTTAGAAAGCGAAAAAATGCCCAAGGCATCGGATTTGTTTAGGGCTCAGGATTGCAGGTTGTGGATTTCAGACCCAAGGTTTCGAATGAAGAGCTTCTGGAGAAAGGAATGACCCAACTTCAGCTCTAGATACATGCACAGTCAGAGCCCTCATTATGAACCCTAAACCCTCACAGCTCTGCGCCTTGAAGCAACCCCCAAAACCGGAGAACCCCTGAAGAACCACAACTCAGAAAGGGAGAGGGGCCAAAGCCTTCTTTCAACAGCAGTAGAAGCAAACTCATAAACAAGAGGACCGGGGGCAGAATATTCCAAGCTGGCCACAAACATGCAAGCAAAGATACATATGTACACATACATGCAGACGCCCATACGTACATGTCTGAGTCCACACATGACATGCATACATGCATACATGCATGCATACATACATACATAGTTACCCCGATCCCATCCCCTCCTGCGGTAGGGACTCGATGAAGGCCGCAGCGCGGGCGGTCTGGGCAGCTGCTTTGGGATGCACATGGGGGCTTTCCCGAAATTTGGGATCCTTTCAGGGTTTAGGGTGCTACTACAGGCTCTAGGGGTTTAGGGTGCTGGTAAAGGTTTTAGGGTCTCGGCTTTAGGGCTTTAGAACGGGGAGAGTTTCAGGGTTAGGGTTTACTGGCTCCCGGGTTTTGGTAGTTCGGTTTCGGCGGCGAATACTGCTTCAAGTAGGGTATGCCTCAACACACACTCTGCTAGAACCCAGCCAAGCACAACTATTGAACACTCCAACGCCTCTACAGGTGACCCCCATAACAGAAAAAGTCCACCCGAAGCCCCACAGCCTTCAGCTTAGGACTTAGGTCCAGACCTCAGCTGCCTGGAAAAAAGTCCACCCAAAGCCCCACAGCCTTCAGCTTGGGGCTTAGCGCCGGACCTCGGCCGCCTGTCGGACCATCGCATCGGATGCACCGGGAAGGCCCCAGGCGATGTTCTCCTGGAAGCAGTGCCAGAGAACATCTTCCACCCTGCATTCAGAATCAAAATATATATATGTGTATATATAGATATATAGATACATAGATATATAGATACATAGATATATAGATATATAGATATATAATTACAATATATATATATATATATATATCCTGAAAACTGAACCATAACCCAGTTCAACCTTTACCAAAAAAACATGGTTCAGCAGCAATGCTATAGAGTTTTACGGGTTTGGGGAGTAGGCTTTGGGCTTCACGTCAAGACCCTACGCCCTAAACGCAGTTCAAGGCTTAGGGTTTTGGGCTGTCGGCTCTAAGTCTTAAACCCTATAAACCCTAAAATCCTAACCCCTGATGTAGGGCCCCAAAAAAGCGCGTAAGCAAAAATATGGCTAGGGATATCCCATAGAAGCCCGCTCATAGAGAAGCCCAATAAGGTAGAGATATCACCGTAAAATGCTCATGCTTATGTGCTTTTTGGGTCCCTAAGACGCCGGCCTTGATGCTGGCACGGAAAAGCTTGGGCTGCTGGCCTACGGGAAGACGGATGCTTGCTGGTTTGGGGTTCGGGGGTTTAGGGGTTTGGGTTTAGGGGTTTGGCATCATGGTTTCAGCGTTTCGGATTGCCCTTCGGTAGCTTACGGTTTCGGGTCGTGGTAAACTCTACACTTCAGCCAGAGCAAGCAAGACACCTCAACTGGTCGGGCCGCACCATCCCGTCATCAGGATGCACAGAATGCTCGTCGACCGAAGCTCAAAATCCCGAACATTGCAACCCTACATGAGTACAATGTATTTTCTGGGTTTGAGGATTGGGGGCTGCGCGGAATCCGGGGTGCAGATGGTCAACTGCGGCTGTCAGTCGACGAATCAATAAGAGGCCGGCTCGATAACGATGAGAAAGGTGGTGGTGATGGTCCGGCTTGATTACGATGAGAAAGGTGGTGGTGATTGTGAGGATGATGAAGCGAAGGATGCCGACCACCACGAGGATCATGCTGAGGCCGGTGAGAAGGAAGGTGATTGGAAATGCTGATTATCCAAGAGGAACAAACTGACGATAAGATTGACCGAGCGTGGGCGAAGATGACGACGATGGTCAACGGTGGTCTTGAAGACATTGCTGCTGATAACGGTGATGACGCTGGGCATGCTCTTTCTAGCAGGAGCAGAGCTAGCGGCAGCAACTTGTGGCAGTGGCAGTTCTGGCGTCGTGGTAGTACCGGCAACAGCGCCGTGGTGATCGGTAGCGGTAGTGGCTGTCGGGGTAGGAGCAGGAGGAGGCAGAGGACGAGGAACACTTAGCGCGGCAGGAGGATTGGAATCAGCAAGTGCTGCTTGTTGCTTATGTTCTTGCTCTTCGTCGTCACCATGACCACCCCCATCATCATCACCTGCAGACGCCTTCTAACAGCAACAACAACACTGCCGAAGCCTCAGCTCGAAAGTCGATGCCCGAAATCTGCGTCTGAAATCTGCAAAATGGCGTCCCGAT
Source organism: Symbiodinium sp. CCMP2592 (assembly GCA_905221615.1). Classification (NCBI taxonomy): domain Eukaryota; class Dinophyceae; order Suessiales; family Symbiodiniaceae; genus Symbiodinium; species Symbiodinium sp. CCMP2592. The sequence continues at coordinate 652,066 of CAJNDT010000580.1, forward strand.
ACGTGGCCTACCACCCCGAGCTGGTTGCGCAACCAGGCTGGGTCGAGATCTGTAACGTCCACCTGTGAGCGGAAGCTGCATCTGCAACGGGTATGGGTCAGTTTATAGGTCGCAAATATTTTTCGGATCTATACAATGCAGGCGACGCCCATCTCAATTTCCTGCAGCCGTCTATTGCAAATGCCAGGTACTGCACTTCTCTGTTGTGGCGGCTTAGAGAAGGGAACAGTCTCTGAAGATGGTTCTCAGCGTTTAGGATTTCGCATGCAGGGCTTCGGTTTTGCACAAGTTGAAAGAGCTTGAGCTCTCATGAAAATTCGAGGACCCCACAGCCCGTTCCAACTCCTCTTGATCTCCGCTGAGCCCCGCTGGGCCGAACTCGGGGGTTTTTAGCTACGTGTACCCATGGTTGGTGAACTAATATGGGTAATAGGATTGTGGGGTATATCATACTCTACGTATACAAGGACCCCCCCCCCTCAAAAAAAATAAATGATTAATCCAGGTTTTGAAAGCTTAGTGGTAGCCAATGTGAAACCCTGAGCTCGCGCTGAGCTCAACACGCCATCAAATGCGACGGAGCCACTTCCTGCCTGTTGCTGAAGAACAGCACTGTCTCAAGGCTTCCGGTTCGGTGCTGCCCCCATACAGTAGCAGTCTACAGGGCGACTATTAAGGGTGTAGTGTATATATATATATATATATATATATACATGGCTTTAAGGTTTGGTACTGCGCCAGCAAACCTGACTTTGAATTACCGTGCTTTCTGGCTTTCTGCGCAATCAAACCGTCGGCATTTCATGGAACCCTACACGAGACCGCAACTAAGTATATCAGCCATCCAAAAGCACAATCCAGAAGCGCTGAACCCGTAATCCCTGCCCTAAACCCTGAAACTCTCCGACCCTAGACTCCAAGGGCAAAAGGAGGGACCCTTGATAAGGACCCCTAGGTATTTACCCTGAAGAGAGCTAATATATACCCATTATACAGCCCATTATAGGGTAGGGGTCCCCATTAAGGGTCCCTCCTTTTTCCCTCTGATAGACCCGTCACTCGATGACCCGGAAGACTAAACCCTGAGCCTCAGGGGTTAGGGCGCTCGCAACATCTCAAGCCCCGAACACCAGCCTCAAGCTTAACCCCAAATTCACCTACCTGTAACGAACCTGTCAATCCGATATGATACCCTTTAAACGCAACCGTAACTCCTAAACCCGAGACAGCCCAAAACTCCAAATTTGGAGTCCCAGCCAGACACCAGTTAAATTTCTGCCGAATTTTGAGTGTCAGTCAGACAATATGTAAATTTCTGCCGTTTAAGTTTCTGCAGACAAATCCCTCGAAACCACTCTCAACCACCGGCTCCTTGAGGTCGTAGAAGCGTAGGAGCAGGCCAAGGAGGGAGCTCTTTCCTGCCAGGACCCTCGAACCCTAGAAAGGGTTGAGCTTAAGAGGCTCGGGGTTTCAAGTGGTGGTTTTGGGGTTTGGGACACTTCGGGTTAAAGGGTTTCATACGATGGTTGGGGTACTGTAGCTCTTATCGGGTTCTGGGTCTTTTGAACTTTGGCTCAGCTCTTCACTCGGTTGGCAAATTTGATTTGGGATTATGGTCGTCGCCCCTCACATGTAACTCGTTTAGAGCTTTCGTGCTCGACGGACCCTAAGCAGACCGCCAATCAATCCTGAGCTGAGCCAGGTCCACAGAAAGTTCCTTTGGAAGTCCCCATGACAGAGATTTAGGACATGTGGTACAGGGTTTACGGTTCCGGTCGCTTACAGTCAAGACCTCCATGTTGAAGTATCCGAGTGTCGAAGTCGAAGCAAAGTACCCATCATGGAGCGTCCGGGTCACCCTTGGGATAAACCTGACAATCTGTCATCATCTGCCACGCCGGCTGCCAGCCCTAGTTGCGGCTGAGACCAATCTGTTATGTGTAATAAGATTGTATAAACTCATACATTCTGAGGATGGCTGCGTAGCTCCTCATCTTCATGAAGGGAAACTTTGCTAAGGAGGGGTTCCTCATCTAGGGTTTGGAGTCAAACAGCTTCCTTGCCGTTCAAGCTTCCTGTTGTTTTGATACCACTGGTAGCCACTGTTCAGGCCCAGAAAGCCGTTTGAGGGTTAGGCTTGCAGGGGATTCTGTGATTTCCCGGAGCTTGTATGGATTCTGGAGACGGGTTTGTCGCCCTTTGATTTTTCGGGAACGTGCCTCAACTTGCAATCTAATCTGCACAGGGCTGGAAACATGAACATCTAAAGCCCTAAGCCTAAACCCCAACCCTAAGCCCAAACCCTAATTAAACCCTAAACCCTAAAACCCTAAGCCCAAAACCTGAATCTTGCAACGTTTCTCCGGCCTGAGCCGCTAAAGCCAACGAGGGCCGTCGTCTTTCCGGCCGGGCAGTGCAGCGAGAGGTTCGTAAGGATCTGGCCAGGCTTCGATGGTTTAGGGTTTAGGGTTTTAGGGTTTAGGGTTTGGGGTTTTAGGGTTTAGGGTTTAGGGTTCTAGGGTTTTAGGGTTTAGAGTTTAGGGTTGAGGGTCCAGTATCAGGGCATTAATGATTCGAATACGGCCGTCCGGTCCAGGCCCTGAAGAAGGACTCATCAAAAGCCTGCTTCCCTAAACCACGAGCCACTCAACCCTAACCCCTAAGCCCCGTACTTCCGGTCACTACTTGTATCAAGGCGAAGCCCCCACCCTTCAGCCGGAATGCTCGTTTTGAGGCTTCTCGCATTCGACGTTGCCCCATGGTTCACTGGACCCGAAGTAGATCCTTGCAAGTGCGATGACCTCAAGATTCGAAGCACCGCCTCTGGAACTGGAGGGATAGCGGGGGTCTAGCGCTTGAGGGGCTTAGGGCTTTAGGATGGTCTAACTAGGAGTTTAGGGGTTTTGGGGGTGTGGACTTAGGTCCGCCGTTTTAGAGTTTAGGGTTGAGGCAAGGGCTAAGTCTTTCGTTTAAACTCACACCGCAACTACCGAAGCACCGCAATTCTCGAGGCGCCTGGCGCTGCGGCCGGGAGGGATATGCGAAGCAGACGTTCGTGAACCGTAGATCTCCCCGGGCACCTGTCGGGCATACCATAACTACTATGGTGTAGGGTTTAGGGTATAGTACAGGGTTTAGGGTTTAGGGATAAGTACTCTGATTTTGGCCTCTTAGGGTAGCTCAAAGTGTGGGCAAAGGTTTCGGCGCGCGCAAGGTTTGAGCCCTAAGCCTCGAAGCCGTAGAGTTTGGCAGTGTACCCGCATAGAGCCCAGCGCGTGCTGAGAAGGGCCTTGGCCCCAGAACCCATAAGACATGACCCCAATCCCGAAAGCCCGAGAACCTCGAACAATTTCAGCCCTGAAGCCCAAAACCCGAAGCTCTTCTGCGGCTTCAGGACCCTAGGGCCTTACCGTTTAAGGCTTCGGGTTCAGGGTTTTTCGGCTCGGGATCAAGTTTTTCGGTGCTTTGGGGCTCGAAGTCAAGGATGCCTTGATTTTCATGCAATGGGCGAAAAGGCCGAGGTTCAGGATCGGAGCCTTCAACCCTGGATGGAAGCCTGCCAGTCGACGTCCTCTGCGGGTCTTTGCCGCACTCTTTGACGTCGCAAGCCTAAGCCAGAAACATCTTAGGGTTCGAGAATTAGGCTTGCGAGTTGAGGAGAACAAGAAGGTACCGGCCGCCCATAGCTGCAGGATGGTTGGCTTCAGTTGGGTGTCCGAACATGGCGTAGGTTTCGGCTATATAGATTCGTGATCGTCAAAACCCAAACCTACTGAAATCTAGTTGTTGAGCTTGGGGCAGGCATGTGTGGATATACCGATGGATAGGTAGACAGATAGATAGCTAGCTACATCGATAGGTACACAGATAGATTCAGATAGATAGAAACTGAGAGGGAGACACAGCGAGAGAGAAATAGATCGACAGACAGACAGACAGACAGAAAGATGGACAGACAGACAGACAGACAGACAGACAGACAGACAGACAGGCAGCTAGACGGACAGATAGATCGGCGGACAGACAGACAGGCGGACAGGCGGACGGACGAACAAACACTCAGAGATAGATAGACACATGAGGTGAGCCTTGATTCCCGCACGTTTCGGAGGCTAATCCAAATCAACGAATATACATTGATAGAACTAACAACGCAAGGCGGTTGATAATTAGATTAAGGTTTTTGAGATGGCATGATATGACTAATGATTGTTCAGGCCGTGTCCCTGCGGAATTACCATTCAGGCCCAGGTGCAGGGCCACGACGCGCTCTGCAGAGCCCAGTGCATCGTTGCAGGAGGACCACTCCTCAGAATGAGGCTCTGGGGTGTAGAGTTTGGGGCTTAGGGTTTGGGGGGGTGCCGTTAAATTGGCGTGAATATTTCGAGTGTAGTCTCGGTTGTCCAGTATTGTACAGGCCATGAGACGCTATATGCAGACAGGGACTGTGTAAGAATGCCAGTGTTGATGTGAAGCTCCGACACCGAATCCAACTGCGAAACTTTGACAAAGCTGTCTAGTTTGCGAGTGTTGCTAGGCTGAGCTTCCGCTTTGGTGCATCTCACCCTTCAGGATAGAACGTCGACGCGTTTGGCAGCAAATGCGGAAACCACAACCTTCAAGCCTCGGACCCGCTTGGCGATCGAGACTTCATGCAGCAACCATTTTGCATATCGCAGCTCCCAGGGGGCTCAAGAAGGATCCTTTCAGCCTTAGACCCAGAGTTCATGATTGCTATGGTCACAATTTCAAGCTTGACGCATACCTTGCACAGTTTTTGTGACATGGTCGCAGTGCTAGCTGTAGCAGCAGATAGCTACAGACCGACTATTACGTCTTCTCCTTGCCACTCCCTGAACTCTGAACCCTAGGTTTCAGCCCTGCAGCCGAAGCCAGCAGCCCGAACTTCGAAACCCCAAACCCTACACCCCAAACCCAAAGCCCTAGGGTTTAGGGTTAAGGGTTTAGGGCTTAGGGTTTAGAGTTTAGGGTTTAGGGTTCTGGAGCAAACCCGCAACCCCGAACCCCGAACCCCAAGCCCTACACCCCAAACCAAAGCGCTAAACCCCAGACTCTTAAGCCGGGGCGCGATGCCGAGCTCCAAGGCACCTGGGCTGCTGTATTTTGGGGGTCCTTATATAAAGGATCCTAATATTTAGGGTACGATATTGGGGTCCCCTGTTTTCGGAAAGTCCCGAGGCTTTAGAAGCTTTGAGGTTTAGAGCTTTGGCTTTGGAAGCTTAGCAGTTTAGGATTTCGAGAATTGATTAAGTGTAGGCTTTAAGGATACAAACCCTGATAACCCAACTGCGGAGCCTGAATCAGGCCCAGCACCCTCTACACTCTACTCGACCAGCGTTTGGTTTAGAACATCACACACTTGGGTCACTGGGCATGCCTGCACCTGGCTCGGTACCACTCCAAACGCGTTGGAGCTCAAGTTCCAGCATCAATATTCCAATCGCTGCTGTAAGGACTCCTCCGTATCCCAACTTCTAACCCTTAAAGCCTCAACACGAGAAAGTTCCCCATCCAGGCCTAGGAACCATAACACCGTTTCAGGTCTCTGGACTTTGACCAGCAGGGGAATCTCGAAACGTGTATCCCAAAGAGTCCAAAACACTACCCTCCACTCTAAGCTCTTTAAACCTGCAACTAAAAACCCTAGACCCCGAGCCCTAAACGCTAGACCGGCAGACAGACGTAGGACGAACTGTTTGCAGAGATTTGGTCCCACACAACCACAAACAGAGTGTTGCGAAGCCGGTTTCGGTTTCCCTTGCAGAAAGGTGAAAAGCTTCAGGACCTTGCTGAAAGCTTCTTGGAACACAAGCCCTAGGGTCCATGTACTGATATAGCACATACCGCAAAAAGCCCATGTATATACTACATGGGTTTGTGGAGTTTTCCATCGTTGGACAATGGGTGCTTTATGCCGAACTGAGGGTTTCGGCACCTTTTCGGATCGTCTAAGCAAAAACAGACCCGCATAACTCGTGCAGCCACCAAACCCCAAGTGCATGTCCTGGGCCCTAAGCCGTACATCCCTGCCCACAATTCGGAAGACTCGCGCAATTCTCAGGTCATGGCCATCTGCGGCAGTATCCAGGTAAAGCAGGTATGTTGCCAACGCCTGTTCTTGAACGAGGAACGATGCGGCTTCTGGTTCAGAATTCGGGGCTTCGAGGACGAACTGCCGCGGTCTACAAGCTTCCGCGTTTCAAAGACTCGGGGTTAGGGCTTTAGGGTCTCGGGCCTTGGGTTTACAAGGGCTTTCGGGCATTTAGAACTCTCGGGGTGCAGTTGTGGCAGCTGTCACTTCCTGGAGAGAGAAGCTCACACCTTTCGGCACTTCTCCATCATCTTGTACTGTGCAACGTTGTTGAACTGCGCGAGCCGAAGGACGAACAGAAAAGCTACAAACCCAAGATCCTAAAGCAGTGGCTTCTGCCTATATAACTAACTATCCTGGACCGAGACCGTAGGAATTCCGGATCTGAGGTTTGGTTTTGGGAGGGTTTTAGGGTCCAGGGACCTGGGGTTTGCAGCGCTGGGGGCTTTAGGCTTTAAGGCTTTGTGGCGTAATGTTTAAGTCTTCAGTTTAGTTTACGGTTGTATAGTTGTATAGGGTTAGAGTTCGTGCTTAAGGCTAGACAACCATAATAAAGCATTCGTACCCAATCAATTGCAGCTTAAAGCCATACTACTGCTTCTAGCCACACGGGAGGGACTAGGTGTCCTGGCCTCACCCGTCATCTGTCCAGCAAGCACCATGTGGCCGCCAAAGAACAAGGCCCTGTCTAGGATTTATGGCTTAGGTTTATTTGGTATGGGGTTTAGGGTTTATAACACCCTAAACCCTAAACCCTAAGGGTGAGACGCCAAAGCCGCCAGTCTCACTTCACCTGAACCCCTGAAGCCCGAAACCACCTTAACCCCACGGGAGCAGCAGCCGGCTTCGGTTATGATGTGGACAGAAGTCTATGGTTCGGAGATGAAGTGGGGAACCCTACACCCTAAACCTTAAACCCCAAGCCCTGAAAACCCTAAACCCCGTAAACCCTAAACCCTTTAAACCCCAGACCAAGTAAACCCTAAACCCTGTAAACCCTAAACCCTATAAACGCTAAACCCCTCCAGACTGCTTTGTAGAAGGAGGTCTGGACTCCAAGGCCCCAGAGTCCAATGCATTTGGCGCTTTTTGCATTCCTTGGGTTCAAGTGTTAGATGCCGGGGGGTTAAGGTTCAGGATTTACGGTTTATGGCTTGGGATTTTGGTTCACGGGTTCAGGGTTCGTGGAGGTTACCCTGGTGAGGCTTGAGAACATAGAGTTCTGTGTTTGGGTGTTTGCTCACCTGGCGGCTGCGAAACTGACAGCTCGAAACAAAATCCGAAACCAGTAAACTCAGTAAGCTCCCAACCCCAAACTCTAGACTCTAAATACCGGGCTTAAAACCCTAATCCCTAAACGACTTAAAAACACAAACCCTGGATGTAAGCCCCCGAGCCTTCATCCTTAAACTCGTAGACCCGACGTAAACCCCGAGTCCCCTCAGAGACCCCCGCGAGAAGACTTGTAGACAAGTCCGAAAGAAGCCTTACAGCCCCCTGAGCTCTAAAATTGAATTGAAAATTGAACCCTAAATCGTAAACTCAAAACCGTAAGCCCTAAACTCATAATTCCAACCTTCATCTGCAATAGAACTGTTGGATCTTGGTCTCCGCACAGAGCGGAGAGTAGTGCGGGCGTGCCGTTCGCCGCCGCGGAGAAGAGGCCCAGCGCCAGGCCTGTCATTCAGGATCGGGTTTAGGATACAGGAATAAAGCATGACTTTGAAATCCCAACACTCGAAAACTCCTAAACCCTAAGACTCGTTTACCCTAACGGTCCCAACACCCCAAACCTTCATGCCATGAGCCCAGAAATCCCCCCACTCACCTAAGGGCCGAGGCCGACGGCTGCGCAACGGCTAGCCAGCTCTAAATCTGCGAGCTCTTGCGGATGATGGCTGGTGCACGTGCAATGTACAAGAATGTGTTTGTAATATACCATAACTTTGATTTTGATATGTTTTTACTGGACAACATTCGGTTATCATATACCGTGATATACCATAGTATACTATACGTGCTAATCCATGCTAAAACATATGCTATACTACATGGCAACCCTATGCCCTAGCTCATCCCTTCTCCCATCTCCTTGCAAGACTCTTGAGACAGAACCGATCCGACGCCCGGGGGGCCAGAAGGCAAAAGCTTCTAGCCGTACGGCCTCTGGAGCCAACTGCCAAACCTGAAATCCGAATTGCACGGGACCGATAACGAGCGTACCAGGATAATACTGGGGTCAGAAAATGACAGCCAGAGTCAGAGTCTTGAGGACGATGGCCTGTGTTGCTATTTTGATTGTCGGTGCCTCAAAAAGTCATAGGGCCTCACACTATTGTCTCCAAGCTTGCCCTGTATCTTGAAATGCAGCCGAACACCTGAAAGGCCTCAACCGTAAACCCCCTGAGCGCGATGATAAAGTACTAAACCGATCATGCACGCTCTACACCCCTACCCCAAGACCATGGGGATGTTTTGCTCTACTCCAAAGGTTAAGGAATTGAAGCTTAAGGTCTCAAGCTATGCTTTTAGGGTTTTAGGGCCTCCCTTCCGTGCCTCGTTCACGCTGCGTTTCGTCAATGACGACCTCGGTGAGCTGAGACACAGGGAACCCAGAAAGGATACATAAGCAAGGTACCCTTAAACTCTATTTAGGGTTTAGGGTTTAGGGTAACAAGATCGTATCTCGGCGGCGGAGGCTCTGTAAAGATGCTGTAGCGGCTACTAGAGATCAAACCTCCTCAGGTGAATGAAATGCTTTTGAAGTACATGCTTGACCCGAAACCACAAAACCCCAAACCCCAACGCCTACCGCCCCACCTAAGCTCCCGGCATTCCGCTTCCGGAAGAGTCTGCAATGTAGAGCCTGCACATGCGTCGTACGTGAACCCTGTGCCCTAAGAGCTCCAGTTCCCAAGGACCCAGAAGCTTTGAGGTCGTGGTTCGGTTCTGATTCCCGTCCGTATGGGATGAAAAGCTCCCGTTTGCGGAAGCCCTTTGAGCCTCCGATGACCCTAAACCCGAAAACCCTAAAACTCTAAACCCTAAAACCCTAAAACTCGAAACCCTAAACCCTAAAACCCTAAACTCTAATCCCTAAACCCTGAAGAAACCCTAAACCGAGGCACTTTGACTTCCTGTGCCCCGGTCTCTTAGAGGCTTGGTCTCTCCAGGCTGCAGGTCTTCGGGCGTCGTCTGCTCTCTTGGTGGCTGCCGGGCTCCGGTTGTCTACCGTCACGTTAAGCACAGTGTTTTGTGTCTCAAAACATTACTAAACCCTAAGCCCTAAGCTAAACCCTAAATCATACGCCCTTAAGGCTCTAAACTAGATATGGCCTTTTGAGGATTTGGAGTATAGGCTTCGGTGCCAATGAAACTACACGGCCCCCGACTTGAGAGGCTGGAGCCAAAACTCCAAGTGGTTCATAATTGCAATAGAGCTCGTTCGCGGCTTCTTTAAGGGTACCTGTAAGGTTCGGCAAGGCTTTACAAGGGGACCCTGGTGTTTAGAACAGGGTTTTGGGAAAAGATGTGCTATGATCATAGTGCAGAAATGTAAAGAATAGATTTGGTCCTGATTTGGTAATACTTGAGGCATCTATATTATCTTGATCTCCTCCAGCCGAGCCCTGACACGCTCACAGTGCAAATACCAGAAGCCGTCAACAGCTGGATAATTCTTGCAGAAGTTAAGGGCTCAATCGGAAACTAAAGCGCTGCATACCTTCAAACGCTCAAGAACCCGAACCGTCTAACCCTCAACCCTGCACCTTGAATGCTCAATCCCGAACCCCTACATGCGCCCTTGTGAAAATCTATCGAAACCTTCCCAAAACTCCACAAGACCTAAACAGTAAAATCCCTATACATCCCTCACTCAGGTACCGATGCTGATAATAACCCAGGTGGCGGCCTCAGCACACAAAGCCCTCACCGTGCGTAGGAGTGACAAAGCCTCAACAGCGGCGGTGTCTGGCTGTACCCAGAGAGCCATTTCAGGGTGTATGGCTTGGAATTTTGATAAGCTGCCAGCGATAACGGTTTATGTGGGTCTGTGCGCCTACGTAGCTGGAACCTTCAAGCATTCAAAAGCTGTGACAGCCAGAAGGGTGCAGGGTTGAACAAGCTTCACGAAGCAGGCGCCAAGGCACCAGCTATGTACTAGAATTCGGTTTGCGGTTTTGTGGGTTGAGGATTTCGAGGGTTGCAGGCTTCCGCGTCTTAGCAATTTAGTTAGCGCTGGCGGCTGCTGGTGCCCTGACTTTTTGTTGTGCTTATGAGTTTGGGCTTCTTCAGCTTCGACACCCTAAACCCTGAACCCTGAACCCTAAACCCGAAAACCCTCAATCCTGAACCTAAACCCTAAACCCCAAAAGCCCTCAACCTGTGGGTCAGGGCAAGTCTGAGAAAGGCAACCCAGCCTCATTCGCGACCCGGCCCAGCTCTGCCAAGCTGTCCTCAAAATGCAGAGTCATTGCCCCCGGTTGAGGGTTTAAGGCTTAGGGTCTAGAGGGCGTAGAGATTTAGGCTTTCGGGCTTCCAGTCTTTTTCGGTACGGTGGGTATTTTAGGACTTTGCGGCTGGGCCTGAGGCCGGAAAAAACCCAAGCAAGCTTACCAGGCCCCCGCCCTGCCAAAAACGAAGGGTAGAAGCCATGCATGACGCTGTATGCACGAAAAACATGGCAAAAAAATGACTTTGCACTGACAACAATGCAAGTACGTACATGTGCGAAAAACAGCTTAAACGTCTGGGAGCCGAAAAGAAGACAAAGCGGATCCTGTGTCTTTCTTCCCGTGGATCTCGTCACCCTGCCATACCACTCTGAACCTGGCAAAGTACGTCGCTTGCTGGACAATGGAGGGTGGCTGTCCTATAGGACTCTTTGAAGACACTCTGGGCTCGATGGCTCATCATACCGCTGCCCTAAGTCCCTCGACCGAACTTAACTCCAAGCCGGGACCAGAATAAGTTCAGAATAACGTTGAACGGACCTTGGACTGCGCTCTGGGCTGTAAGAATTATGAGGTGCATAGTTTCGTGGGAACTGATGCCTAGTTTGCAAAGGCTCTCAAAAAGCCACTCGTTGAATTGGCTCAAACTGCTCAGGGACCTATGTTCGGCTCACTACCTAGGCGTCCCAACCCTAATCCCCACTGCATACACGCACAACACGGCCTTGAACCACAAAGAATCCGGAACCACCACCTTCTAACAAGCGGAGGTCGCAAAACCAAACGAAGCCAAGGGCACAAGCCCACAGAAGCACCAGCAACACCGCAAGCCGCGAAGAGATCGCGAAGTCAAGGCGAAAAAGCGCCAGGAGGCTGAACAGAGCGAGGGGCTTGGGTCGTGTTTGGGTCCGGAAATTACGTCGGGCCACGCTTCACAATTTCGGGCTAAGGACTCAGGTTCCGGGGTCGGAGCTTGGAAGTCTAGGGTTTAGGGTTTTTTTTAAGCACCTTTTTCCGTCTGCCAGGCTTTAGGGGTTTAGGGCTTTGGGATTTCGAATTTGAGGTGCAGGATTTGATGCTCAGAAACCAATGGCTTTGGGATTTTGGTTTGGGTCTGAAGAGCTTCTACAGATAGACCAAATGAGAACAAAGATAGTCATGCTAGGAACTGCCTACAACCCTTGTCAAAATGATCCTAATAAGCATATGGGTGGTTGTCAAAATTATGGTCCATATTTGGGTCCCTGTTTTGATACGGCAGCCATTATTTAGGGTACCCAAAAAGGGGCCTTAATTTTGACAACCACCCATATTCTGCGAGCCATAGGGAAAAAGACCTAATTCCAAGCTTGATTCTCAACAGGCCCCAAGTGCTGGCCCCGGCGTGTTGGTGCAAAGTGGACTGCCATTCCAGATGTCATTAGGGTTTAGGGGTTAGGGGTCAGGGTTTCGGGGTTTCGGGGTTTAGGGGTTTAGGGGTTTAGGGTTAAAGATTATGCATAAACGCCAGGTGCCGTGTACGTATAGGATGACACGCACGTATCAAGGTTTACTGTTGCTATTGGATTAGGGCGGGGAATGCCTGCACCTTTGTAAACCCGGACCGCTGCACATTCAACCTCCAAGAGGATCAGCTGAACTCGCGCTGCTGCTACTGGAGCTGGTAAACAATCCCAAACTTCAAACTCTCCCCCTCCCCTATCAACCCCGAAACCCAGCAGCCTAAACACTAGGCTAAGCCGTAACCCTGGGCCAATAACATCAGTCCTCCCGGAACCCTAAACTCAAAAACCCTGAACTGGCTCCAAACCTACTAGTGCTCTAGTGTCACGAATGCCAGGTATTGCCAGGCCATTACGGCTTAGGGGTATAAGGGGTTTAGGGCTTTGTGTTTCGGGGTTACGGGTGTCCAGGATTTAGTAAACAACGCGTCGACTGCAAGTCGCGCCCCGAGGCTCCGGCATGCAACAGGCAATGCAAGTCACAACGCCAGTAATCAGAATTAGGGTTCATTTAAAACGGGTCTATGGAAGGGTTACTATAAGGGATCTATAAGGGTACTATAACTCCTTTCTATCAGCCGGTGTTGGATGTTAGGAGTATCCTGGCCTCTTCTTGGCGGTCTTGCCAGCTTGGCACTTGGACTTCCTCCGACCCACTTGGGGCGTCGACTGCTTTTGGAAGGAAGAGGCTCGCTGACACGCTTCTTCCAAATCCGCCATGCGGCTAGAAGGTCCCATCCGACCGCCGTGGCTCACGATGTTCTTCCATGCGTGTGGCGGATGGCTTGGCAGCGTCACTGACAACTTTATCTCACGTTCGCTTTTGGCAGCCGAACAACTCGTCATGGCTTTCCACCAGCCATAGACCTGAACCCGTGCTCCGCGAGCAAGTCCTTGAGCAAAGCTTCCGCGAAGAAGAGTCTGAAAGCAGCGGCGTTCAGAAAACCAAAGACCAGAAATACACATACAGCCACGTCCGGATCTGAATGCATTTAGAGCTCTGCCTATAGCAATTTTGTGTGAGGCGCTGCTTGAGCTCTTGAATTTCGGGTCTGGGCCCAAGGGCTTGCAGCGGTCTTACCTAAACATTTCAACCCTGGTCCTGAAACCTCAGCCCTACACGCTCAACCCGATGAACCCTAAACCCTAAACCCTAAATCCCAAACAAACCGTCTCTCTTTTTTAAGGCAGCTTCGGAGCAGAAAGTGAAAAGCTCCGAAGTAAGGAATATCATCGAAAGGCATGGGCAGCTTCAAGTGATACTTGCTATGTAAGGTAGGGCCTTCATCATAAGAATAGGGTTTAGGGGTGGGTAGTAGTACAAGTGTAATCGGGAATCCTCAGGGTCAGTATGTAGGGGCCTTAGTAATTACAATAGGGTCTGGGGTATCTTAGACTATAACTATACTGAGGAAGCCCCAACACCCTACTCTAATTATTTGGGCCCCTACATCACTCCTCAGCACTGGGATAACCCGCTGCCGTTGCCTGGCAGCAGTGACGAATCCCGATCGCAGGAAGAAGCTCAGCACATCGCTCCTCAGGTAAACTGCACTTTGGCTGTGCGGGCTCAGGGTTTAGAGAGTTCTGGCGTGTAGGGTTGACAATACTCATATCCATGAACATACCTGCTAGTTAGAATTTGAGCTGTAACCAACGAGCTTTGCTGCTGCTGTTCGGACGGTGTAGTAAACACGAAATTTAGATCCTCGGCTTTCTGAGACACGAAACTCCACAACCTCCACAGCCTATGGCATTGAGATGACATATTGGAACGTTAAAGCCTTGGCCTCAGCTTGTTCTACTGTGTTACCGGGTGTATGTGGGAGTTCAAACCTTAGGCTTCGATCCCTTCGAGTGCCGAATCACCAGCAGAATAGGGCTTTGGGCCTCGGTCCACTCTAACCGGAAGCCACCGTGAGCTTGAAAACGGCACAACCCGCAAGCTTTCAGCCAAAACGAAATCAAGCTTTCAAAAGGCCGGACCCCCGACTGCCCAAGAAGTGCAAAAGCCTAAACCCTAAAGCCTCAACCCTAAGCCCTCAACCCTAAGCCCTAATCCCTGAACCTTAAACCCTAAACCCTAGAAGCAACATGAGCAACAAAGAAGCAGGTAGGAGTAGACGGACATGCAGTCTGAACTCCTTGGCAGATCTGCCAGGGTGCGCAGCTCTGTTTGTTAGTCTTTACGGTGATTTTAGGGTTTAGGTTTGCTGTGATTTTAGAGTTTGGGGTTTCAGAAATGAAGACCCTAAGCGCTCAAATATCGGCTAAGAAGAGGGGTAGGGTGTGAAACTCCAGCCTCATGAATATGCAATACAGAGGCATGATGTCCGCAGACTCTCTGTGGGAAATGACGCAAAAAAACGCTGGACATACATGGAAAAGCACTTAGCCACAGCAAAGATGAACTCATGCCAAAGGACAAGCGCGACGTGAGCTCTCCGGCATCCACTTCGTCGTAGAAGCTCAGCTCCTTCCAGGACAGGACGGAAAAGCCTTAGCCTTAACCACAGATTCAGTAAGGCTTCAATGGCTGGTATCCCCATAAGGATTCCCAATGAGCCCTGAAAGCGCCCACCAACACCCTACGACGAACCAGATCATGATGAAGGTGCTAGGCAAACTGGGACCCAGACGTAGAACCAGCAGAAAATGAGTACAGGGTAGCACACATCGCCTTGGTTTTTGATTTGCCTTACCCCACATCGGAGCTATAAACTCCTGAACATGGCATCAAATCCAAATCAGCACATCTCAGCCCACAGCCCTGTCTAGTGGGCAAGGTTTTAGCAGCTGATTTACAATTCATTAAGTACCCTTCGCATTCCGTTGTAGAATTCAGGCCACCCCAACATGCTGCCTCAATCCAAAACCGAGCATCCTAAAGCTCTAACCAAGCCCGCCTTCGCCCAAAAAGGCCCCGCAATGTCGAGAGCCCTAAAGCCACAAAGACCCCACTGAGCCAAAACCCTATCAACCCCGAATATCCATCCCGGCTCCTCCCCCATCAGGGCGTCGAAAGCGTCCTCTCTGAGTCTTGACACGAGCCGGCTGCGCAACCTGGGATGCATTTTGGGTTGTAGCGGTTCGGCGGATTCTGACTGGACTCTGGTTAAGAAAGTTGAGAGAAGTCTCTCTAAATCCCGAACCTCAACCCTAAGCCATCCCACCACCAGCCACTTCAGAGGAATATTGAGGAACCGTAATCGAATTGCTATGGTCACTAGTATTGGTCCTAATCTGGCCCAAACTGCAACATGCTACCGGATCGAAACAGGTCCCAAAGCTATGGAAAGGATGCGTGGAAAGCTGATCAAAGTTTTGCCCCTGAAATAAGCTGCCTCTTCAGGTGGCTCTAATTCTAGTCTGGATCTAGTCTTCCAAGTAAAACACAAAAAAAGTCTAGTACCCCAAAATGCTCTTCCACTCATTTAAGCCCCTATACTCGAGCCATTCTTGCTACATTATGGCATTACGTCTTGGATCGCTATTGCTGCTGCGACGACGACCAGGACAATCACTATAACAAAGCGACTGAAGCACCGCACCACCAGGGAGTTTCCGAAAATTAGGGGTACCTTTTTCGGGGTCCTTATAATAAGGATCCTACTCTTTAGGGTACTATATGAGAGGCCCTATTTTCGGAAACTCCCATCACGAAGAGCACTGGCTAAGTTGGTGTTCGATACGTTTTACCCGGTTCACCTGGCTCTGAAACTCTTGCAAGTATTCTAGCTCATGGTTGGGATAGGATTAAAAATGTACTTTTCATTCCTCATTGGGTTTAAGTACCCATAAACATGTAAAGTGTTACCCAACTATGAAAAAAGTATTCCTATCATAGGCCCTGCTTTGCCAAGCAGCATGTTGAAGGCAAAGTTCTTCAAACCCTCGGCAACTCCACCGAGAACCGCTGCCGCCGCTACCGCACATGCCCGTTGGGCGAGCTGCACCCGCCCGCTGCCCTGCATTTTGATGTGTTCGGGCTTTGGGATTGAACGGCTTAAGATATTGGATTTGGTTTCTTGGTTCAAGGTTTATGGTTCAGGGTTTAGGGCTTGTTCAGAGCTGCGGTTGATAATTTTCTTTTCACGCAAGGAGATCGAGGGAAACACAAGACAAGAGTATGAAATTGTATTGCGGCAATCCCACCTCCCCTTCGAACTTGTTCACGGGCACATGTGCCGAGGTACACGGCTTACGGAATTGAGGAGATACAGAGAGTGGGAAGAATGGGTGTGGGGTTGTTTATGGATTTGGCTCCGATGTTCTCCAAGATTCTCTCTCAGCGTACTTTTGTCGCGTCTTGCATATGACGATCAAAACAAGCCTTCCGCAGAACAACGTTCGACAAACACCAACTCAATCCCCCCTCCCCAAACACCGCGGTTAGCAAAGCGTGCATATACTGATTCCGATTGTGCTTCCTGTTTTGGACGGCTTAATGCTAACGCTTACACAGCTGAAGATGCTGCAGGTGATGATGGCCGACATCATGGTGCTGATGATTCGTGGTGGTTCACAAGGTAGAAAGATGTGCATTAGGAGCATTACCGCCAGTTCTCAGAAACCCCTAAAAGCGCTAAACCAACTTTAGACAAGAACCCTATACAAGAAGAACACAAACCGCCAAGAACTTCAATAGATCCGATAACAAACCCGATGAATCCCATTACACTCTCTTCAGAAAGCCTCCCTAAATCCTAAACCCTACACCCCATCTCGAACTCGGCCTCTACGGCTGCGAAGAGCGCAGCCGCCACCAGAGGTGGCGAAGCGACCTGTGAAGTCTCTCGTAACAAGATGACCTAGAGTCCTGGGCTTACGGTGCGAAGGCTCAGATTTTTTGGTTTGTGGGATTCGTAGGTGTTGGGGCTTAGGACTTAGGGCTTAGGGTTTAGAGGTTTCGTGGTTTAGGGCTTGATGCAGGCCTGCTGGGCTGTTTTCAGCGTTCGGGTGCCGGTTTACAGTCCCGCATAATTAGGTGATTGGACTAGGTTGCATGCGGGTGCGGAGGTTGCTTTGGGTGTTTTTGAAGGGCTCCATCTTGTCGGGTGCCATGAAGCTTCATTTGCCAGTCCGGTACATGTAGGATGGAATACGGCTATTCTGGGTTCATCAGTATTTCGGAGCATGTATGATCATCAACTACTTGGACCTTTGCGGTGAGTTCACGATTGTAGTCCACTACTCAGTAAGTGACTTGTACAAGTTTAGTTTAGGAGAAGTCGCGGGCTGGTTCTACCTCTTGGGATGGAGGACGCAAGTGGGGGTTGGGGTGCTGGAGTGATACTGCAACAAGAATGACGAATAATTCACCCTCAAAAGGACACCCAGATCACCCCGAACCCCCCCAAAACCCCCCATATCCTAAACCCTGAACCCAGCCCTATCAGCCGCCCTAGAACCTAACATCTTATTTTCTTCGCAAAAACCCTCGCATAAAGCGATTTCGTGTGACTTCTTTGTCTTTTGTATTCGGTCGAAACAGGGGCCCTACACCACAATCCCCCGTCCCCCCCCTCTTCCCCGAGCCCAACAGGAATCCAACCTCGGCCAAGGAGGTCAGGACAAGACCTGACAGCTGTATACGCGATGAATCAGGCCGTCACAAGTCGGATGGAGTTTTCTCAGGTTTCACGATTAGGATGGGGTTCTGTCAATTTTGCAGGGGTTTGCAGGATCATATTGGTTTTTACCGTTTGTTAGGGTTGTCCGCGAGCAGGGCTTTCGGGTTTGAGGGGTGCCTTATCATCAGAACGGAACTGTGGGGTATGTAACGAGACGAAAACACAAAGGACGAGAAGAGGGTGTTAGCACCGCTGATTCCGACCTCTGTACCAGGGGTCTGTATTTCGACTTCATTTCGGGGCGTACGTTGCGGTTCGGTGTGTTTAGGGTCTCGGCCTAATCACACCCTCCCCCCAAAGAAGCTTGTTTGAAGGTGAAAGTTCAGCGTTCCGAATGCTAGTACTGCCGAGCATTCAAGGTGGCAACATTCACAAACAGTTCCTGCAGTCTTGGTTTCTAGACAAACTAAGATCACAGCCCAAAACTCACCTGAGGAAGTTTGTCAGGAGTGAGGATGAGGCACAGCGCTCCATTTCACCAGCCAAATGTGGCAAGATGATCCCACGGTACTGTAGCCAAACATTCGCCATCCTGTCCGAAAGCCCTAAGCCCTAAACCCTAAACCCTAAGCTCATAGTCTCAGGATGTTTTTTGATCGGTCATAAGCTTTCGAGCGCCTGCAAGCGATCCACGCTGTGTTTAGGGGGTTGCGGCTTCAGGCCCCTACCCAGGATGTCCAGCCTGGACCCCTAACCCCAAAGCCCGGATTCTAAGCTGCAAGCCTCCAGCTCCTTCAGTTCGCTACGGAAACAGACGTGATGCAGGACGACAGCCCGGCCCGATATTAACAAAAAATGCCACTGAATATGAACTCCGAGATTAAACCACTCTCTCAAATACAGCCACACAGACACAGGGAACTAGCAGCTTAGCATGTTTTTGAAAGGGCCGTGGTCCACATTGGGCCCCCAACTTGAATCATGCTCCCAGGTCCGAGCGGGCATGCAAGCCTAGCTTGATCCCTTGGGTTCAGGGCAATGGCTTCTTTGAGCTGAATTTTCGATATCTGCCCTCTTAGGGCAACAGGGTTTAGGGAAAAGAGTTCGGGCCAGTGGGATCGAACGTCTCGGGATCCGGCCGGACACCCCGAGGAAGAGCCAGAGGTAGTCGATTCCTCTTCGCACGGAACGATGTGGTTTGGGTTCAGGATCAGGGCTGGGTTGCTACAGTTCGTCCAGCTCGGGGTGCAGAGGATAATGCATGTAGAAAACTATACGATAGTACCTAAACCCAGGCTACTCCATAGAACAGCCCGAGCTTGGACTGAGGGTTTCACAGTGGTGCAGTGTAGGGCCAAGAGGAATAAGCTTGCTAGGATTTCTAGAGTACACTGTACAGTATGCTTACATAGACCTTGAAAGACATAACTACTAAGCAGGCTCCCTTACTTCTGTCAGGATTCTGCCTTTTAGGAATTTAGGATCCATGCCAGAACTCCCAACGCTTCTGAAACTCAGCTTCGGATTCAGCTAGATTTCAGGATGGACGTGGGACTCTCCTCACTATACAAAAAAATAAGACCCTAGCAAAATTATAATTCTAGCTGCTTCTTAGAGATTATAAATATAGTAACCAAAAACCAAAAAATATTTAGTTCATATTATATTATAAATATAGTAACCAAAAACCAAAAAATATATTTAGTTCATACATCATGAAAACCGGAGGACGGGTTCCCAAACCCATTTGCCCTACACCCTTGGAACAAGCACACCAAAGGAGCCTTAAATCATAAGAAGGCCCATATAATTCATAACTCGGTGATATTGGGCTCTTGTGTGAGGCACCCTCCTATATAGAACTTTGGCCATCTCCCTTAAAGGCGACCGACACTGAAGCCGAATCCCTAAACCCAAAGCTGTGGAGAGGACCTCGAAACTCAAAACGCTTGAAGCCCCACAACCGAAATCCCGACACCCCGAAACTTCAACTTCAGAAAAAGGAAGCACCCGGAGCCTGCAAGCAGTCGCAGTATCGCAGAGGCCACCTCCCCTCGGCTTCTTCCACTTCTCCCATTCAGCTCCTGACGGTGTCGGGTCGGAGTGTAAGGGCCGCAGGGTCCGAAATCTTCCTGCCGAGCTTCCGAAGCCCTCAACAACCCGAATGCCGATGAGAGGGCGCGAGAGGAAAGCGTAGGTGCTTGCAGAGAGCTGGGGTTGGGAAACTCTAAGGCTTGAAACTTGAATCCCGTCATTAATTACTGTTCAAAGACATGTGATGCTCAATCCTGAGCATTGGAAGAACTAGCTCCGAGTTTCCTACACTTCCGAAGCACTCACACCTTTTTTAGCAGCGCGCGACGAACGAAGTCGTCCTTGCAGCTTCGCTGCGGGGGTGGGCGGGTGTGGTACCCTTGAGCCCGTGCTACGGGTAACAGGAAACTCTACGCCTACACGGCTATACAAGGCTACCAAGTTTCCTACACTTCCGAAGCACTCACACCTTTTTTAGCAGCGCGCGACGAACGAAGTCGTCCTTGCAGCTTCGCTGCACCACCCCCCACTGCAAAGGAGAAAAAAGCCCCCCCCCAAGGGGGAAGCCCGGGCGAGAAGCTCGCCTCGGGAGGGAGGTTCTTAAAAGGAACCTTAACGAAAGAAAACGGAGAGGCCGAAAGCGAGCGCACAAAATGAGACCCAGACCCCCGCGAGCCGGGCGCGAAACGCGCCGCGGCCGTAGCCGAGATACACAAAGTGCCTGGCTAGCTGGGGGTTAGGTCTGCTAGCGCCATACTCTCAGCGACCCCTCGCGCAGATTCACGCGACTCCCAGAGGTAGGATTGGTAGGCGTTCGACGTCCACCTTCCGTACCTCTTGATGAGTTCAGCATTCTGGTATCTAGACCAGAGGGCGCTCGCGCCCCCACCTTAATGAGCGCAGGAGCTTCGCCCACATGTTCAGCACATTGTTGCAGCACTAGCTGCAAAAATTGCCTAGTGAGGAGATCTCCCTTTTCCCCTCGGAGAAGGTGCTCATCCTGCTCTGTGCCCCCAGAGTATCTCTGTGGGTAGAGCTGGAACACTTTGACCGCGGCCCGAACAGGGCAAAGCTCCTGGCCGGTGGCAAAATGATTCCGCGAGGCGCCCGCGTTGTAAATGTCGGTTTTCGAGCTCTGAATAAAAATTCTCAGCTCATCGGCCAAGTGGAGCTCCTTCTCCGGGCAGGGTTTCCCGCCACGGAGCAAAACCACGTCGCAGCCCCGAAGTCCCCGAGTCTGTCCGTGCCAGGCGTCTCCTATTAGCTCTGAGGCTCTAAGGAGAAAAAAGAAGCCCAAGAAAAGCGCCAGCACGATCACTGGCCCATCTTTTTCGTGCTGCAGCAGCTTAACTGCCGCTAGGAGCATGGTAGGCGTAACTGGGTGTCGCCTCTCCAGCGCTGGGTACTTACGCTTTATCCCATCGAGCACCAGTGGGATTCGAGGAAACTGTGCGAGGGGGTTGGGCAAGCCGACAGTCAGATGTTCTGACCTGATCGCTGCCAACCTCATCTTAATGGTGCCGTGGGATCGGAGGCCATTGAGCGACGTATGCAGAATAAAATCGAGAAATAACGATTCCTCGGTTTCATTGTAACACGGGACATGCCTATACGGGGATATCCCTCGCCTTGAGCAAAACAGAGCCCACCAGGTCCAATGGGACGCATAGAGGCGCTGAGTGGAGGTCGCTAATCTGGCTTTTATGTAGCGCAGTGCGGTGGCCCCCCAATCGTCCTGCCCTATTGCCCCGAACTGCAGGACCGTAGCGGCTGGCCATCGTGCCTTAGCGCCCGCGGGTCCCTGCAAGTGCGGGACCTGCACTAAGCCAGGCCGCTTGCGCATCTCCGACGCTGGTGGCGGGGCTGCTTTGACCCGCTTGCGCTCCGACGAAGGGACCCGCGGTCGGTCCGCTGACGGAGAGAGCACCTCTGGTTCCTCCTCAGCAAAGCGGACCCGCTTCCCTGCATTCCCTAAGGGGGTGTGAGAGCTACTTTCCCCGGGCTCGAAGCGAGCCACGGGAGTGCCTCCGACCCGGCGAGGGGGGAACCCAGGTCTCCCTGCAAAGTCCAGGCTTTCTTCCGACTTCCCGGGCCCAGAACAAAGGAGGAACAGGCAGACCCCGAGGGAGAAAACGCAAACGACGAGGGAGAGGCTCAAAGCCCATACCCCGAAGCGCTCTCGGGCCTCGGCATCCTTTATAAGGGATGCGCGATGGCGTGGTTGGTATCGCGCACCGCATCGTCGGTGCCCGGAGGCGGCCGACGACGCCGGGCAGTTCCCGGGTGGCGTCGCAGAAGTTGGGCGTGGCAGAGTTGGCACCGTTCCAGCATCCGGGTACCGCGACCCGTGATGTGGCCACACGTACGCCGGTGCCATGCCCTGCCCCTGGGGGTAGCTTCGAATCCAGTGGGATCGACCCCGGGGTTACAGTCTCGGCAAGCAGCGATAGCATGGACTTCACGTCCACGTACCCGGGGGCAGTTGCGATAATGCCACACCGAACCTTGAGAAGTAACTACAATCGCAGGGGGAGGGGGGAGCTCGTCTTCTCCCCCTCCTGGCGCGGGGGCAGGTTGCAACTGAGGTGCCCTGGGCTCGGTACGAGCCGCGGGGTTCCCAGGAGGCGGATCAAGGTTCGCCAGCCAAGCTTGGGTTGGCGGTGGTGCTTTCGGGGGCTGGTGGTGAGGTGGAAGAAGAGGCTCCACTTCCAGTTGGCGCGGCGCTCTGCCCCCCTGCAGGACCCGTAGGGGCTTCCGTAGTCGCGGCGCGCTGGTTCCATTCCGCAATGCTGCGGAAGCCTTCCCAGGGGTCCGCATCCGCACGGTCTGTACTCGTCGTGCTTGTGGTCCCTGAAGACCCCAGGCTCTGGGGCCCGGTGGGGTCGCGCGGGCTAGATCGTCGCCACACCCCAAGGGTGTACCCCGAACATATGCTAAGCCCTGGGTAGCGGTGCACGAGGAGGGGGCTCCCCAGGGGTCCCAGGCCGGCAGCGTCGGCGCAGCGGCCGAGGTGCCCGTCCCCACGTCCAGCAGCACTAGGACAGCTGCGGGTGTCGCCGTCGCCCCGATGCATGGCGCAGTCCACCGGGTCTTCCCCGGGCGCGAAACGCGCCGCGGGGGCAGGGCCTTCTTCACCCCGGTCGGCCAGGTGCGCGATAGCATGGTTGGTATCGCGGTCCATGTCATCGGTAGAGCGCCTCTGGCGCCATCTTTGCCATTTGAGCGCGGCTCGGCGTTTGGAGTCTTTCTGCCTGGGCTTCGGGTCGTGGGGCCGAGCCGCTCTCGCTTCTTCGCGAAGCATTCGTCGAAACTCAGTGAGTTCCTCGCGGGCCCGCGTGTCCATTTCGGCATCTAGGGCTGGCCCTCTTTGGTCGACTGGCAAGTCTGCGATCACGCTTGTGGCCGCCGCCCTTTCTTCAGCCGCCTGCGCCGCTTGAGCCTCTCTGTGTCGAGCGGCCCGTTCGCGGCCTTTTTGTTTGCGGCGCTCGACCCAGACGGACCCCCCTGCTGCGATGGCCTGTTGCATCCGCGCATCTGAGGTTTTCGAGGCTCCGGCGGAAGGTCGCACTGGGTTGTTCTGTTCCAAGGCCCTCATTTCGGGAGTGAGGGACTCCAAGTACGCCGCCTCTGTACGGGCTCGCTGGGCGACGTCTCGTTGGACGTCGATAGCCCGTATCTTCCCCTCGAGCGAGGCCACCCCACGCTGGTAAGCTAGCTGCTCCAGGCGGTCCAGGGTTTGGCTCTTAGTCAGGGCCGACACATTGCTCCCTTCGACGACCTTCTTAAGGCTCTTGAAGTTCGCGGAGTCGGCCTGGGCGATTTCCCGGATCAGCTGGAGGTGTGCCGTTCCAAAGCGGACCTTCGGAGACTCCGAACGCGTTCGAGTAGCCGTCCGGCTCGTCAGCTCTCCAGCCTCTCCGGCGCGCGAGACAGAAGCGGCTCGCGCACTTGAGGAAGAAGCAAGCTCCGGGCGCGAAACGCGCCGCGGAGAAGCCTCATCCTCCCGGTGGCCTGCCCCAGTCTGGTCTTCGCCCGCCGGGATCGCTTGGACGATGACCGGCTCTTCCTCGTCCGCGGACCAATCCGGTTCATCGTCGCCCGCCGATTGAAGGACCTCAAAGGTCGCTGGCTTTACAAAAACCGTAGTAGTCCCCTGGCTGGCGGTGACCGGGTCAAGCGCCTTAGCGACGGCGGCCAGGCGCTCGACGGGGCCCGGGGCGGCCGTCTCGGCATTCAGCGGGAGACCCGCTTCGTCCTCACTGAGATGGCCTCTGCAGCGGTCTCGTGGTCGGTGGTGACCATTGCCTCTTCCGGAAGAGGCGCTGGGTCTCGTGACCCGCTCGAGGGTTCCTCTGAGGCTTGGGCCGGAGCTGGCGTCAGCACCACAGGCTGTGAGTGACTAGGCGCCGAGCTTCGGGCCGGCGGAAAGCTGTTCTTAGTCGGGTCCCTTGCCGGTGGGAAGCTGCTCCGCGTGGGGTCCCTGGCGGGCGGGAAGCTCGCTGGCCCCGCTGGCCTAGCAGGTGGAAAGCTGGAACCGGCGCCCGCTCCGGGCTCCCCTTTTCGTGGGGGAGCTTTGGCTAGAGACCTGAGGGCTTCAGCTTGCCTCAAGTGGCTCCAGCTTCCCAGGTGGGAGGCCATTTCCACTGGGTTCAGGTTGGTGTACCCACACAGGAAGCAGTGGAAGTTAAACGCACGCTCAAGCTCCCGCCGTTGTGGCGGCGGGCCCGCAGCCCGCTGCTGAGGAAAGCCCGGGGCCGAGGTGACGACCTCAGCCGAAGGCGAGGGAAGGCCTTTAGGACCGACTGGGCGCGAAACGCGCCGCGGGGAAGGGTTTCTAGCGGTAGGTCCCGGCGCCGGAGACGTGGATCCACCTCCAGCATGCTCTGCCCAGTCAAACCCTGACCCTGGGGCGAGGCTCGCTTCGAACTCGCTCCAAGGTAGAATGGCAAGAAACAGCTCGGATGGCAGAGCATGGTCGGCCAGGTAGATCCCATTCCCAGTGAGCCTAAAGGACACGTGATTCTCAGCCTGCGCCTTGCAAGCGTCGATCAAAATGGCTACCTCAAGGTCGGGCCGCCACTTGCGGTGAGGGTGCTTGGGATCCAGCAAGTGAATCGACCTCCGCGTCGGTACCAAGCCTTCCGCTTGGATGCTCGGCACGTAGCTGCTGTAGGTTCCATGCACCAGGACGCCGGGCAGGGAACCCGCCTCGACGTGTTGGGCTGGCCCCAGCACACCTCGTATGGTGTGCCCCGACCAGGCAGCGACCTGCTCGACACCTTGCGACGTCCTTAGGTTGAACCGGTTCTTGTTGGAGGCCGCTACCGCCTCTCTCACCCTGACGGAGGTCCAGCCCTCGAACCTCCTGAACCGAAGCAGCTCTTCCACGGCTATGTAGCCGTTGACGTCGACTGGGGCCGTGTGCCGGAGGAACGCCGTGAGCTTCTTGCCGTCGTCGTAGCCCGGCGGGTTCGCGGTTCCTCCCGGAGCGCTCTTCTCTCGGCGTCCTTTCACGCGAGGACTCGTGCGGCCGTCCTCCGGCCCGGCGGTTGCTCATGCTCAAGCGGCTGTTTTCAGCCTCGAGCCAAGCAGCGACCTGGGCCCAGCAGTGGCTCTCCCACGGCAGGCTGCACGCGCCTGCCCTCTCTGGAGCGAGTGAGGCGTCCTCGCCTCTTTCGAGGTCGGGAGGGTTAGTCCCGGGCTCGAAACGAGCCACGGGAACCTGCTCCCCCCGCAAGAGGCAGCGCTGCCCTCTTCTCCGGCTGGCGGCGCTCCCCTACCCCCGTGAGCGCACCCCTCCCCTACAAGGCTACCTGAACCTTCGTGCCTAAGCACGACGTGAGCCAGGTTACGGACCAGGCGGCAAGGGCAAGGGGGGTGGCTCTAAGGTACGAGGTGGCAAGGGTGCTAGCGGCGTTAGGGTCAAGGGGGACTTCAGGGTCTTTGCCTCCTTGGAGGCGAACCGCCTCACCGGGTTCTAAAACCCTAGGACTAGTACCCTTACCTAGCAAAACCAAACGGTCGGGGTGTCGGGCTTCCCAGGAACCTTGATGCAAGCTCGGAAGGGGGCGTGCAGTTGAAAAGACAAGCTCCCTAGCGCGACTACTCGAACCACCCCGAAGCTCCCCCAAAGGTTTAGGCTTATGAGGTCCCAGGTGGGGGAAGGTGGGGTCGACCTTCAACGTGCCCCCTTCTATCCAGGTGGTGGGCTCACGATTTGCCCAAACGGGGTCGAAGGCTGGGATGGTCTCGGGCGCGGCGGAGAGGGCATTGAAGGCAATGCTCAATTTTTCAGGGGCGCCCGGTGCGGAGTCCTCCCTTAAGCCCAAGACAAGACCTCGCTTCCACCACGTGCGATCACCCAGCGCTCGGCCATAAGCGACCCCTTGGCGGTAGGTGAGTTCGTGGTTGGCCCCACACGTAGTCTTCTTACCGAGGGCGTCGTGGAGCAGGTCGATGAAGGCGGCGTGTGGGCGCAAAGCAGACTCTGCGGCCCTGAGCAAATCAACCTCCTTGCGTGCGTTCAAGGCTCCCCCCAGGATAACGCAAGTGCCCGCCTGAGCAGGTTCAGGTGTATCTCCATCGCGGAGCCATTCCACGCGGGCGCCCTGTCCTGTCCAAACCCGTTCTTGGGTCCACGCATGCTCTCCCACAAGGTAAAGAGTGACCGTTGGCAGTTGCAGTCTCCCCTCCTGCGGGGAGTGCGTTCCACGCAGAGCCAGCTGCACCGCGGTTCCTCGGTCAGAGTGGGGCTGACCCGCCCAAACCAGAGCCCGCCTGGACCATCCCTGCTCCAGAAGGACATCCCAGTCGGGGTCCTTTTTGAGCAAGGTGAGTCCCATGGCCCTCCCACCGTAGGACCAGAGATCGCGAATGGATGTGGCGCCCGGTCCTGCGCCAGCAGCCTCAAAAGGTCGAGAGTATCCCAGAAGCTGTCCCACTGGGCTGCCACTTCAGAAGGGTCGCCCTGTGGGTTAGCTCGGCCCTGCTCGTCCGGGGGTTTGAGGAGCGCATTGATGGAGTGCAGGTAGGGGTTGACAGTGGGAAGGACAGCTGCCCAGAACTCCAAGTTACCACGCAATTCCTGCACCAAGCGCAGGGCAAGGTGAGTGTTTCCTCGATCGAAGTCAGGGAGGAGGAGCAAGTGGCCTGCTTTTTCGAGCTTCGGCCCGGGAAGGGAGACAGTATTATCACGGGTATCGTAGGAGAGACCCCAGATCACCTTGTCAAACGTGAGCGTACCCTCCTCGAGGTCTTTCTCCGGGTTGATAGCTTCGGGGCCTAAGATCTTGCGCGCCGCTGCTTCGGCCGTACGCAGGGACTGCCAAGGCCGGAGGCCCAACGCTGGTTCAATGACGACGGCGTCGTCCATTAGCATCAGCGATTTGAAAGCAGTAGTGTCGTGCCAAAGCGGCTGGGTTGGGGTATGCGAGCTGTGCAAGAGCTTGACTCTTTTTTTTTGATAGCACAAAACATGGCAAAGCCAATAGACGCAGTGTCAATGACACTCCCGGCCCAGCCGGCCCCTCCGCTGAACAAAAGAGGAGACAGTCTGCGCCGCTCTACAACGGGAGCACCGCAAAGCGTTCCCATGCACCGTGACATCATGAGACGGATGAACACCTAGGTCCAAGAAACTACCTCGCACTGAGCATGGCAAGGCTAAACAAGCCTCGATCTTAGCTCGGGACCAGCTGGCTTTGATTGCCAACCCACACCCACACTGGGCCTGTACAAGAAGCCCCGAGCCCTTCACATTAAAAGAATGCTCTGAGAAGTCCCTCGCATGCTGCACCAGCTGGACGCGCGAAGGCGGTTTGCATCCAAGCTTGGGGCGGGGCTGAGCAGATTTCAGCAGATCGTGCCAAACCAGATACCGAGCACTCAAAGATTGCTGAACTTGCACAGCCCTGTTATCAAGAAACGAGACAATTTGGCGCCTACACTGCAACAGAGCTCCACTGTTGCGTTTGTTGGCTTGCTTGCCAGCTTCCTTGTCAGCAGCAGCATTAACAGCCAACATCCAATCAACAGGCGCCGTAGCGTCAGTATTAGGCTTACCATGCGAAGGTATCCAGTGGACGCGCACATCCCGGTCAGCAGCAAGCCGCCGAATGTCGGCCCAAACATGAGCATTAGCAAGACGCTGAATTTGAAACTCGGTCATGTTGCGCAGCTTGCGGAACCTACGGAAGCAACTAAGGCTATCAGTCACAAATTCCACACTGCCAGTCGTGAACATCAACAACTGACGAATAGCAAAAGCCTCACCCATAGGAACCGTTTGCCGGCGACCTGGCAATGGGCCACCTAACGTACCCAGAACTTGATGCGGGGCTTCTGCTTTGACAACAGCAACAGCCCAAGAACACAAACGAGTGCGCCTATCACTGGTACCAGAACCTCCACTGCCATCAGTGCCGAACTTGAGGCCACTCATGTCAAGCAACTGCGAAGCAAACAATCCGGTGCGCTCAACCGCACTAGCCTCCGGACCGTCCCAATCAAGATAATACGAATCCGGCAGCGTGGTAAGGCGACTAGGCATCAAACCTCTAAGCCACAGGCACTCCTGTTCCGGTTTCAAAATGAGCGGCTGCCACTCTTCTGGCACATCACCAACTCTTCGAATCACATAAGGACACTGCCATAACTTGTGCATCAAAGTAGGCGACAGACAACCACAACCAGAACACACTTCCTCAACGCCATTGTCAGCTGTGCCTAGAGTGCCTTGAAAAACATGCAACAAAGCATTATACTGCTTAAGGTCACCCTGCTTCAGAAGGCGCTTCAGCTGCTTTCGAGGAACGGTGAGATCAACTCCATCAGCAAGACCACGACCACCTTGATGTCGCGATGCTTCAACCCACATACGGTGCTCTTGTTGCATTCGCACAACGTGCAGCAACCTAGCACAGTCACCAATCGGCCCAAGGGGGTTCCATCGAACATCACTCGGATCACGCCAATCATCAAGCGCACGAACACTCCAACCAAGGTCTTTGAGAACACATAACGTGGCTGTCAAAGGGCCTCTGCCATACAGCCAATGTTTGCTGGAGTTCATGATCTTGTCAGCATGGAGCATCCACGCTTTGTCTAATGTGGGCAAAACCTCCTCTTTGACATCCCGCACAATCTGCAACCAAGTAGCCAACTGAACCTCAATTACCGAGTGTTGGGGATCAACATGCTCATCCATGAAAAGGCGATAGGCGACCAGCAAGCATCCCAAAGGCTTCCTGAAACCCGCACGCTTGGCAACTTGCACGCGATAATGGTGCAATGTGGACGTGGCAACTCCCAAAGCCTGAGAACCCCACATGGCTGTAGGGTGGATGTTGCCAGTGAAGAGCTGCAGCCGGGTCCTTTTTGGAAGCGAGGCCAATCTGGAGGCTCGCCCAAGTCCCTTGCGCAGTCTGGCAGCTGCAACTCCAACCCGACGAGCTTTACCAAGCGTTGACTGCACCCCGAGATCCTTCATGGAGTAGTGCACTGCGGGAAAAACCACCGTAGGGTACTGCCCCATCTGTTTCTGCAGCTCCTTTTGCACCTGCTTGTGCGAGACCAAAAAGCCAGACTTCTTCACTGATACCCGCAATTTCAACAAGCTTTCAACCTGGTTCTTCAACTCAACGTAGAGCTCCAAACCCACGCGGGCCAATGCAACAGGGTTTCTGGACACCAGGTCAAAAGCCATGTCATCCACAAACAACGAGACCTCGGGGCGGTATCGACTGTTGATAAACTCCAAGCAGTCAAGCATGTACAATTTAGTGAGCGACACCGACAGCGAACACCCTGGCAGGACACCACGTTCAGGTAATATCGCCTCAGATGCCATCTCCTCGGCCAAAATGAGGCGGGGTCCAGTATGTACAGGTAAGGCCAATGCAAGCAATGCCGGCGGATATTGGTGTTTCAAGGCTTTCTGCAAAAGCACCTGATAATCCATGCGGTCAAAGCAGTTTTGCAAATCAACCAGCAGGGATAACTGAAAGAGCGGTCCAGCAACAAGCATTTCGGCCTTCAGCAGTCGGCTTATGTTCGACTGCAGAACTGAGCGCTTCTTGACAGCGTAGTCATACGGCATCCTCTGCTTCATTACAGCCAGCCACTCATCCAACAAGTGAAGACGAGCTTTGACCAATAGCCGATACCACAAGGAAGTCAATCCAATCGGCCGCTCCGCTTCATGAGTTTTGGGAAGCATGGCGAAACCCACACAACAGATCGCCTCAGGCCATTGGAAATGCCGTTCAATCTGCTGATACATGTACGCCCAAGCACTGAGCGCTTCCTTTGGCAATGCTTTCAGGTCACCGACCTGCCATCCATCAACACCACCTCGTTTGCGAGGCATTTGCTGTATCATGCAATGCAGCTGCCTGGAGGAAATCGCCTTTTCAGTCTCTAACTGCTTTCTGGCAGCCTGACATAGCTGCACCCACTCAGGCCAGTGAAGATAGATTGGCTCATGGCCTGCATGATGACCCCAAATGCCTTCCCAGTGGGTTCTGCGAGCCTCTGGCCGATCACTTAGCAACAAGCCGTCATAAGGTCTGAGGAAGCATTCGTCGCGATCCTTGCGGACGTAAGCATGCAGCCCTCTGATTGACGCAACAGTGTCCTCAAACTTGGCTTGAATGTGTTCCTTTCTGCGCAACCACTGCAACTTTCGGATCTTCGCAAACTGACGCATGACGGACTCGTGAATTCCTGGACTGTACTCCTCCACATTGGGCAGAACAGCCTGCAACCCCAACAATCCAAACGGCAGTTTGTACTGGGAACACCACCATCGCGGCAGTTCCAAAAGTTGCTTTTGCAAGACCTGTTTGAGTCGACTTAGCAGAACTGGTTGTTTGGCAGAGGCCGCTAGTCGCACAATGTCCCGAACCAATCGCTCACAACCACTCCAAAAGTTGAGCTCAGTGGAATCCCAACATTGGCCGGGCATCTTACGTTCAACTCTGGCGGACTGCACCACCACAATGCTTACTCCTCGCCCCGGCATAGGTGCATCAGTACAAACCGACGACAAGTAGGCCTCTGCTTGCCGGGACCATCGAGCGTAATGAGCCCCGATAGCACTGCACTCAGCAGTAACTTGAGCATGTCCTGGGCAAACATACTCACCATAATCACGCTCATACTCCTGCCACTGCCGACGCGGACCCGGCAGGGCAGGAATCACCCCGATGTCTTTCAGCACTGGAACAGTCAATGCGCTCAACGCCCCATCTATACAAATGCGAAGTCCATAGTGAGGCCGGAAAGGCACCGCCAATTCGACTTCAACACTCACACAGCCAGCTAATTCATTAGCCACAACAAGATAATCGAGCGTCGAGCCTGTGGAGATGGTGGCTCCCGATGGGGCAACTATGGTGCCATGGAGCTTTCTGGGAAAGCCACTCGCATAGAGCTCCTGTGGCTGCGTGTTGTAGTCTGCAGCAATCAGCCACGGGCCCTGGAAGCTGCATACCACCGCTATCAAATCCTTCATCAAAAGGATATTCTCCGCCTGATATAGACCGCCATCTTTAAAATATGCAACCACCAAGAGAAGATCAAAGCCAGTCCGCCGAACTACGACCGCATTCCATCGCGCATGCTGTTGCTGCATCACATCAACAGGGCAGAGGTAGCTTCGGGCTACTGCCATAACCCCTGCGGAACTGCCATGGTCCGTCGGATCAGCTGGTGAGAAGGCCCCTCGAAAACCTCTCTCCTTGCAGGTGGCTTGCATCAACCCTAAATCCTCTTTCAGAACATGGTGCTCCACCAAAAGCAACGCGTGTTCAGGCTGCTGCAAAACGAACTGCTGGGCATGCCGACTCCAGGAAGTAATGTTAGCAAAGAATACCTTGAAGGACTTATCCGCCTTGGCTGAGGCAAGCTCCTCCGGAGGCGAATCCCCGGGTTTGCACTCCGATATGGCATGACAAGCCGTCGCCAAGCTGCAGAGCGCATCAGCCGATGGTTCAATCAACACTTGCATGCAGAGGTTCTGAATGCGATCACTGGGTGCCGCACCAAGCAAACCCCTGCCCAACTGCCATGACATAGCAAGCTGCATCCAAAACTGACTCAGCTGTAAAGGAGAAATCCGAGTCAACAGCACTTGCTCCAACTCAAGGCTACCCAAACAACACTCCATCGACAAATCGGCCCTGCGGATCAGGATCTTCCGCAACATCAAGAACCCTGCGCTTTTTGCGCTGCAAATCCATCTGCGCACACCTGCGCAACAAATTGTCCAAGAGCTGTCGCTGGTCATCCGTTTGCAGCGCTCCCTGCAATTCTCTGATCTGATCCTGCAGTTCTCCGTCGACCTGCATGTCCTCCTCCTCAGGGGGAGGGCCATAAGGTTCCAACTGCCTGGATACAATTTGCTGGGAGTACTGTTTTGTGAGACGGTCCATCTCTTGCTGGGCGCTGACCAGGTCCTCCTGCAACTTTTGCAGCTGTTGTTCTTGCTGTTGCAGTTGTGCCCGGGCTTGCGTGACTTTGTACTCTCCCTGGAGCTTCTGTTGGCCCAAATTGCGCAACACTCCGGCTTGCGCCTTAAAAGCCCGCGCCAAGGCCACATCGGCATCCTGGGGCTCATCTCTGAAATCCTCAGGTTCCTGGGGCACCAACTGCTGGAGGGGTTCCAGCGCGTGCCGGATGTCATCCATCTTGTCCCCGGCAACCTTACCGAGGGCCTCAACCACACCATCAAGCACCTGCTTGAGCGAAGCACCCAAACTGTCCTGGACCCCTTGTGGGCTGGGTGGAAGAGCCCAGCTGTTGTACTGACCGCTCCCCACTTCACCCCACCAAGGTGTGTGTCCTGCACTATTGGCCGTTGGCTTGCGCCATGGCCGAGTCTTGTGGTGATCCTTCCAAGGCGCCCGATCTCTGGTGGGCTTGGCCCAGGCATTAGCCCAAGCAGTATCATTCCAAGGACTACCACACTTAGCACACGCCCAGCTGCTGACCCGACGATGGGCCCAGATCCAGCTGTGACATTTGGGGTTGGTGCACACGCTGTATGCATTGCTCTGTGGCATCCTAACAAACAAGCACCTGATTGCATCAGCTCGGGCCAGATTCTGCTTCCAAGAGCTTGACTCCCCAGGCGAATCCCATAAACGATCCCGGGGCTCCGGTCCAACCGAAGGTCATCGCAGTATATACCGCGGTGACTCCTTCCGGAAGCCCAAGCTCAGTCCCGGGCAGATCAGCGCCAAAGAGCGGCCCATCCTCACTTTGAATCCATAACCACTTAAAGGCGTCACTGACATCCTTCTTGGCCAAATAGATTGGGATGTGAGGGAAGCGAGTCTGCCACCAGAGGATCAACCTTGCTATCTCGGAGTGTCTCGGCTGCAGCGCCGGGAAATACCGGTGTTTGCTGCAGTGTTCATTTACACGTCTGGCGTCCCATATTAGCCGTCCTTTCGCGGACACAGTCCTGTTAGGCAGCATTTTGGGGACACGCGCCAAAGGAACGGAGATCACCCCTTCAAGAAGAGTAGCGTCGCCAGGGCACGTAAGTAGGAGAACCCTCCCTTTACTTACATCCTTCCAGATCTGCTCGAACGCCTCGGTGAGGTGCCCCTGCAGAGACGGGTGCGGCGTGGCTCTCACGCGCTGGCGATCCCCTTCGTAGCGGGCGTCAACTCCCTGGGTGGCCGTGTGTCTAAGCCAGTGAAGCAGGTCTGAAGGGAGCAACTCGTCCAGGGCTGCCTCGAAGAGACCCTTGAAATGGTCGCCTTGACGTAAGGTCCATTCTCTGCGCAGGGCCCTCAAGGCTTCTGGAAACGACGGGGCAGCCGCGCGGGCTTTGGTGCCGAGGCGCGCTGCTTCCGCAAACCTCTTCGGATCATAAGGGGCTCCCGCGACGAGATCTAAGTAGGCTCCGATAGCAGCTCCCAAGTCTGCCGAAGGCGGCTCGGCCAGGGGTGATCCTTCTGGCCATAACTCGAGGGTTTCGGTTTTCTTAACCGCACCCGACCGGGCGGGAAACCCGCCCGGGTGCCTTCAAGCACAGCCTGTCCAGATGGACCCTGAGGGGCTCGGGGGCACGTCGGACCTTGCTGGGTCCCTGCCTCAGCTGTCTCCGCACTGTCCAAGACCGTGGGGGGGCGGAGAGGCAGGGCGCACTGCTCCCCCCCCCTCCCCCCCCATCCCGAGCCGAAGAGGCCCGCGGTTCGAGAGGAAAAGCGAGCAGAAAATCCCAGAGAGCGGACGCGGCGCGGCAATCCCCAAAATGGGTGTGGCCGCCGCGACAAAGGCGAGAGACGCCGGTCCAGGCACGCGCCGGCCATCCCCGGACCAACCACGAGAGACAGCCGCCCCCGCGCAGCTGTCGACGCGCGCACGAGCCCATGCCCGCTCGCAGGAGAGAAGGACAAAGGTCTTGTGGGTCCAAAGGCGGTGAGTGACCGGGCCAGCGAGGGCCCCGGCTTGACCGCGAGCTGCGATGTGAGCCTGTAATACTCCGAGGAACTCGAGAAAAGCATGAAATGGGCCGGCCGGCATAACCAGCTCTGGTCCCACCCATAGGAGGACACGGTCGCCCTCGAAGCTGTCAAGGAGCTGCAAGAGAGCTGCCGCAGCGAAAGCCCAGCACGGGTCGCCGATGGCGACAGCGCCAACGATCGGGCCCGGACAGCCGATAGCGACGGCCGAGTGGCCTGCCAGCGACTCACATCCGAACAGGCGCTCAAGGTCGGACGGGGCGAACCTCTGAGGAGCGACAGGCGCCCCGGGCTTGAAACAGGCCTCGGGGGAAACGCCGCCGCGTCGCAGTGGTTGCAACCCAAAAGTCGGCGGAACGAAACCAGAGTGGAACGCACGCGCAGGGGCATCGGACCGGCAGACTGGACAAGCCAAAACACGCCGGGCCGGAAGGCAGGCCTCGGCAGGCTTGGCAGCCTCAAGGTGGGGCTCCCACCCAACCATTAAGAGCTCCCGCCCAAACGGATGTGCGACAGAGGCGGGAGGGAGAAGGAGCCGCATGTGCCCTTTGTGCACGAGTAACCAGACCACAGGCCCACCAGGGCCAGAGTGGCTACCGACCAGGTATTCGACAAGTGCGCTGTCGTGCGGCTCCACTCGCCAGACGCCGAAGGTCAAATGCTCCCAGGCCGGCTGCGGGTATGCGACGAGGGTTCGGTAGTCCCGATCGTGGCCGAAGTGCAAAAGATCATGGTTAAACACTCGGAAGTCGGCCTCAGCTCGGGTGAGGTACTCCGGTGTCGGCCCCAACTGTGCTTCAACCTCCCGCGCTGAGTGGTACATGGCTTCTCGTGCTGCTTGGCCCAAAAGCTGGGCGGCGGCCAGCGTAGGGAGCTCTCCTTCGGTGGAAAGGACACCAGCGGCAACGTGGAGCAGCATACACTGCTTGGGCTCTTCAGTCTCATTGCGCCCTAGAAGAGCTTGCATTTCTGGACTGAGGGGAAGCCGATCCTGATAATCAAATTGGCGCCAGTGAGCTCCATTGTACTCGAAGGTCCCGTATCCAATGTCCCCATCCCAGCTGATGCGCCCTACAGTAGCAGCTGCAGTGACAGAACCAGCACGGGAGAGGCGTTGGGTGGAGTCGAGGTACTCAGCCGCCTGCGAGGCCAACTCCGGACCGCCGAGAGTAGTTGCGACCTGGAAGCAGGCCTGCAACCGCTCCTGCGGGGAAGCGGGCGAATCGTGGTGGAGCAGGTAGTTCCGAACGAACACGGTGAGCAGGTCTGGCATTGCAGAAAGGGGTGGGTCCTGTGAAGCGAGTAAAGCTTCAACCGCCCGCATTGCACGGGTCCGCTCCTGAAGGTCAAGCCCGGGGGATTCATACCCGGCAGGCAGGTCTGCGGCGGTGGCCTTGCCTTGGCCGTGATCTTGATCTTGATACCAACTGTAGTCAGCGCCCTGCACGAGCTTGCGTAGGCCTTCTTCTTGAAGGGTGTATCCCCCGTCTCGGAGCTCTACGGGGGGTTCGGGAGGGAGAGCCTGGTTGCTTTGCCCGGGCTCGGTACGAG
Organism: Symbiodinium sp. CCMP2592; assembly: GCA_905221615.1. NCBI lineage: Eukaryota > Dinophyceae > Suessiales > Symbiodiniaceae > Symbiodinium > Symbiodinium sp. CCMP2592. Next base: position 687,766 of record CAJNDT010000580.1, read on the forward strand.
CCTCGGGAAGCTGAGGTTCAGCGCCGAGTTCGCCCGCCCGAGTTCCCGGGGTGGGTTCGGGCGCTGACTCAGCAGGGGTAGCTCCCGTCGCATCCCCGGCCCTATTGGCTTTCCGACCCGGCCTGCGCTTGCCCCCGCCTTCCTGGACCTTGGCGGCCTGCTCCTGGGCTTCCAGGCTGCGCAGGCCCGTCATTTCCTTGACGAGCTCGTCGGGGGACCGCTTGGCGGAACTCCGCAAACCCCCCCTACGGAGGAGCTGCAGTTTAATGGAGTAGTCGAGAGCCTTCCACTTGACCGACCCTTTGTGCGACAGGCTGCAGTCTGGTTTTTTGCACCCCCGATGGGTGAAGAAATCCCAGCACTGGAAGTGCCCTTCAGCATCCCTGGGTCTGTGTTCAAGCGCGCGGGCGGTTTCCTTCGGGGTTAGTCCCGGGCCGATGAGGGCAGGGGGAGGCCCCCCGCTTTTACCCCACCGGCACGCGTGGGCGGGTCGTCTGCCTTCCCCGGGTGTCCGGCTTGCCCGTCCGCCGAAGCGTCTCCAGCCCTGCCGCCTCCTCCCGGGAGGCCGGTTCGCGCTGGCCCCCGAAGGGCTTGAGCCCAAGCTGCCCGCGACAATTGGCGTTGGAGCTTGTCCAGCACATCGGTCGTGAAGTATTCACGCGGGTCCTCCAGCCGGAAGGTTCCCGGAAGCCGCAGCCAGGGCCGCCCTTCGGCATTGGGGGCAGTAGCAACAAATTTCATGCGGTCGAAAGTCGGGGACTCCTCTCGCATCAAACGTCGCAGGTCACGGTCAACTTCGCGGAGTTCTTCGAAGAAGCGGGCCCAGAGCTCTTCCCACACATCAAAAATAACATGCGCCGGCCAAGCGTAACTGTGCTCCTCGCCCAGCTTAGTCAGGTGGAGAGCTGCAGCTTCCCAGACGGCATAATGTTGTTGTCCGTAGACACAAGCCAGGCCCCATGCTTGCCTCAAAGCGTTTCTCAACCACGTGCTGACCGTCGTGGGTCCCCGTGGCCGCGCTTCAAGTTTAAGATCCGGCGGGCTTGAGTAGGCGTCGAAATCTGCCTCTTCAGTCTGCGGAAAATCTGCGGCAGACCCACAATGTAACGGCAAAGATTTAACGTCCTTGGCTCCGAAGCTTGCCGACGCCAATGCGTAGCACAGGCGGTTGGTCAAGTTGACCGGAAACCTAAGTTGCCGTAATTTTGGCCTGGCTTGGGTAGCCGCGGCCCGCAAACTGTGGAAAAGCTCTTTGCCCACCACACCTGCGGCAAGTGGCACGTCCAAGCTGTCGCAGCCCCGCAGGAGAAAGACAAGTCGCTCCTCTTGCCGCCCGATGGCCGACAGTTTCCCCTTCTCCTGCCCTTGGTCGTCTTTGACAAGTGAGCGGGCAATGGCTTGCAAAGCCTTCGCCGACTCGTCAAGCCTGGGGGGTTCGGCATCAGTGTAGGCTCCCGCATGGAAAGGCCGCACGGCGTTGGCGAGAACCTGATACCCCCCTGACAACGTGCTCGCTTGCATGAGGGGCCCCGCCGGGGGAGGATTCCCCTGCGCACCGGGGCCCTCTTCCCGTGGCCGAAAAAGGCTGGCGGCTGCAAAGGGAGTTCGTTCTGCGGGGGGAGCGCTCTGTCCGGCTTCAATAGGTGGAGCAGGAGTACCGGGCTCGGATCGAGCCGCAGGAAGGTCTACTCCCCCATATAAAGCAAGGGCGGGGTGACGCTGCTCCCCGCTAACGAAGGGAGGAGCCCCAGCTGAAAACTCAGTCCCTCCGCTCCCGTCGGTCCCGTGCAAGTAAGCGTGAAACGCCCCGAGCACAGGGTCGTGCTCCTGCGGCTGTCCCTGCTCGGCGATTTCCTCAAGGACCTTTCGGGCAAGCCGTGGGTATTGAATAGGGAGCCGAGGTAAGTACTCCCGAGCAGCCCCTTGCAGTGGCTGCGTGTACGGGTCCAGCCCATACTCCTGGCAGGCTGCAGAGTAAGCCTTCGCCGCTGGTTGTCCCAACGCTACGTTGCGCACCAGCTTGCCAAGGGCCTCAGCTTTGAGGTTTGCGTCCCCGGGTGGGTCGAGTCTCTCTTCGGAGTCTCGCCCCGCTCCCGTCTTAACGCGAATTGCCTTCAGTCGCATCGCGGGATCAGGCAGGTTCGCGACCTCGTCCCAAGTGAGGCTAAGCAGCTGCGGCTCTGTCTCTCCCTGTGCTCGTCCTACCCCAGGTGGAGTTGAGGTACTGCGAGGCTTAGTCTGGGAGTTCCTAGGTGTCGCAGGAGCGTCGGCCAGAGCCCTCGCATCCCCGGGCGTGGTAGCACGCCGCGAGGCCGGTTTTTCAAGCTCTGGAGGTCGTTTTGGGTGCGAGCTAGTTGGGGGTTTGCGTTCCTCCTTGGCCCCGTGGAGCTTGCACAGCCTTACCCCACCTTTGGTGGTCCGGCTCAGTTCCACGCAGCCTTCAACTGCGCACTTGCGTCGCGCGCTCGCATGCCCATATTGAGCGGAGTGCCTGGGGCATAGCCGGGCGTAGCAGCTGCCGTCTTCTTCCTGTAACCCAGCCTTATCGCTCACGCGCAGGTCCGCTGGCAAGATCTGGATACTGTCCCCGAGGGCCAGATCCTTGCAAGGCTCTTTGCACAACGCGTGCGTTTTGCCCCCTTCCTCCCACGCAAGCTGGTCGGCTTGGCACGCTTGTGCGTGGTCGTCGCCTTCACTCTCGGTCTCCGACCACTCGTGCAGGAGGCGAGAGGGCTCGGGGCCGTTCTCTCCCCCCGGGCGCGGACCGCGCCGCGGGCGTGAGCCACAGCCACAAAACTGACAACACCGGCGCCGGCAGGAGCAAATGCAGCCACCCAGCGACTTCCAGAGGTAGTATCCCTGGGCGCTGAGGAGCCACGTAGCCGTAAGGCACCTACCGAAGGGCCCTTTTCCTGCTAGCTCGGTGAGGTCCAGCTCTACCTCCCGAGGCACAACGGAGCTTGAAGTGACATGCACCTCCGCCGCTTCCGGTGCTGTGCAAGGTGATTGGGAGCAGAGGTGCACCCGGCAATTCGCTCCCTCCAAAGAGTGCCGCCAGTAGCGGTGTGAGCTCCCATGCACTGTGTCACAGGGGCAAGTAAACCCGTGCCGATTTGTACGCCCGCGGATGGTGCCGTGCCGCAAGCGGGCAAGTGCAGTCCCGTCCGTGACCAACAAGTCGAAAGGGGCTTGGCAGGTTCCCCTGCCTCGGACTTTGTCTTGGATGTACTGGGCGGTCCAAGCCACCTGTCCCGTGGGGCCGTACCACACCAGTCGGAACGGCGTGCGGCCGTGATGGGTCAAAACCTCATCCCACGGGGCGCGGCCCATGAGGTACTGAGCCAAGACGTAGGCGAACTTCGTCAGCGGCCGAAGGACCCAAACATAGGTCCAGTAGGCAAGCTGCGCGAGGGCCACCAATACCATGCCCGCCATAAGCCAGTAGACCCATTTGGCCGCCAGGCCTATGGAGACACATAGTATTCCACAGTACTCGATTCCCCCTTTTACAAACATGAGCAAGAATTTCATCGCGACTCGGAGGAACCAAGGGGGCGAGGGATCATCTTCTCGCGACCCTTCCTCTCCGGAATCCACGGCGGGGTCCATTGTGGATATTTTAACCCACAATTTCCACCATTCGCTCCACCAGCTGGCGTTACCCGGGCGCGAAGTCGCGCCACAGGTGCCATCCTGGTGTGCACACGTCTGGGGAGTTTCAGGTAGGCTATGGTTGGTAGACCATGGCCATTGCCACGGTAGTGTGCTATGAATTTGGCTGCAATAGAGCAGCACACTCAGTAGGGGCCTCATTTACCCTTGAGCCCGTGCTACGGGTAACAGGAAACTCTACGCCTACACGGCTATACAAGGCTACCAAAATCCTGGCTCCTCCCGCGTCCTCTGCCTACTTCTACTGCTTCTTCTACTACTGCTACTACTACCACCACCACTACCACTATCACTGGACTATCACCTCTATCACCACGACCACTGCTACTGCTGCCACCACCACCACCACCACAACCGCCGCCGCCACCACTGCAAGCCCACCACCATCAGCATCATCTCATCCTCATCATCACAGCAACACCCATGTGTAGCACTATGGCCATAGTTCCCATGGACCCTAAACCCTAAACCCCAACCATCCTCGTTACGGCTATAGTTCCCATACCACCGAGGCATTGGTCCTCCACAAGCGCATTCTTGGAGCCTGTCTTGCAGATCGGTTTAGGGTTTAGGGGTTTAGGGTTTAGGGTTTAGGGTTTAGGAGTTTTGGGGTTTAGGGTTTAGGGGTTTAGGGGTTTAGGGTTTAGGGGTTAGGGTTTAGGGTATAGGGTTTAGGGATCGTTCGAGCCTGGGTGGAGGATCAAAAAAATATAAAAAGGATCAAAAACAAATTTAGGCTGAACGGATCAAGAAAAAATTTAGGAAGGATCAAAAAACAATTTAGGGATTGGAGATTTGCTGCAAACAACGGCAAGTGCTATTCCAATATCTCCGCGTGGCCGCCCCCAGCTCGTCTCTGCCACCCACCCTTCCTACCACGGCGCCTCCCCTACCAGTGGCAGCTCGGAGATCTGAGGTTTGCGCGACGGAGATACTGTAGTTGTGTTACATGCTGGTCTATGGTTTCTATTATTGTATATTTACACGGGATTACCACAGATATGTGTATAGCCATATATATATATATATATATATAGATATACATTTGTTCATTTATGTATGTAAGTGTGTATACTGCTACTAGTAACAACAGTGCTCAGACTATTCATAATGATACTCATAGGAAAAGATGACAACATACAAATCACATGATTGTAATAACACTAACAGACTATGAGACAGTATGAACAAAACCATTTTTTGTAATCAATTCATAATACTAGAACTGAGAGAAAGAATAGACACAATACTAAAAGGAGACAAGAGTCTGCAGTATTATCGGCGTCTCCACAACTCCGAGGAACGTAGTACGACAATGAAAAAGGCACATGCGAAGACTAACAAACAGAAAAGCAGAGCATAAGCACGAACAAGTGCAGGTCGGTGTGTATGCATGTAGGCGTGTACGTGTGTATATACAAGCAAGAAGCACAACAAGACAGAAAACGAACGCAAAAACAACAAGCCAAGAAAGCAGTAAAAAGCGGAGCGTACCGAAGCCAAGAAGCCAAGAACCCGAGAAGCTAAGAAGCCGGCAAGGAAGCCTAGAAGCCAAGAAGCCAAGCAGCCAAGAAGCCAAGAAGCCAAGCCGCCCGGAAGCCAAGAAGCCAGGAAGCCAAGCAGCCAAGAAGCCAAGCCGCCCGGAAGCCAAGAAGCCAGGAACCCAAGAAGCCGAGAAGCCAGAAAGCCAACGGAGCCCAGAAGCCAAAAAAAGCCGCGGAGCCAGGCAGCACAGAAGCCAAGAGCCCAGAAGCCGAAGGCTGTCAAGCGAGGAAATAGGCAATTTACCTCGTAAACGCTAAATTTGTTTTTGATCCTTTCTAAATTTTTGTTTGATCCTTCCTATTTTTTTGTTGATCCTTTTTAGATTTTTTTTGACCCCCCTCCCTCGTTCGAATGGGCTTCAGAGGGCCAGCCAACCCTCACCCTCAAGCCCCACCCCAAACGAGCCTGAGGCTTCGATCTCGGGTTTCGGGTTCCGAGTCGGTCCTAGGGTTTAGGCTGTAGGTTATGGGTTTAGGATTTGGGGTTTAGGGTTTAGGGTTTAGGCTTAGGGCTTGCAAGCTTCTGAAGGCTTGTACGCTGCAGACGCTGATGTGTCCCGCAGCTTAGTGATCGAGGCACGCCGGGGTAGAGCAGTAAAAGCCCGCATCGCTTACGCCATTGCTGGAACACTGCAGAGACCTTTGGCAAGTTCGTTCATTGGCTAGGGCACTCACGACCGTTACCACTTGCATGGTAGCGTTGGAGCCTGACTTCCCGAATATCGTGGAGGTCAAAGTGGTTTGATCCGGGGAAAACAGCCTTGGTCTGGTCATCCCGACCGAGGATGTCAAGTGGAACGGGGTCCGCGGGGAGGACCCGAGAAGGAGTGCCGATCTGGGACGGAGATCCTGGGACTTTTGTGGAGTTTTCAGAAGCAGTGAGACTCTATGAGCAGGGCACGGCGCCGCACAAGCGGGCACAAGTGGGGCCCCGAGTGGCCGCAGAACTGACAGGAGCCGCGAGGAGATTCATATCTGGCCAGGCACCAGACTGGCTCTCCCACTATGGTGGAGCAGAGGCTTTGCTGAGCCATCTGCGCCAAGGGCTAGGGAAGCCTCGAGTGTCAGAGGTCACGGATCATCTGACGCGGCTCTTCAAGTACAGCAAGCGAAAGGCCGGCGAGAGCATCAATGAATATGTTACCCGGCGGAACGAGGTGTATCTTCGAGCACAACAGGCGATGGCGAGGATGCCAAGGACCGGGACAAAGTCCACGACCTCGAGCCGAGGCGGAAATGGTGGAGCGCCGATGTGGGAGACACCCACATGGAGCCGCCGCACCTCCATGGAGAATGTGGCAGAGGAAGAAGAGGCCGCCGACGAAGCGGCGGAGACCGACACGGCGGCGACGAGAACGTCATGGGGTTGGCAGCCAGACAACTGGTGGAGTTACTCTCAGTCTTGGCAGGCTACGGCAGCACTGGCTACGGATGGGGCTCCGGCTCATGGCCAAGCTCATCGACGATCAACGTGAACGCTTCCACCTTGCCGGAACTCCTTCCGGACTTCGTGCAGGGGTGGCTGCTCCTGCAGGACGCAGGGCTTGATGCGAATGAGAGAGGACTAGTCCTCACGACCGTGGGAGAGGACTTCCGTGTGGCGACTGTGGCCAACGCCCTTCGAGCACATTTTCCTGACGGCGACCTTCGAAGGCGAGATGGCGGAAAGAAGCAGCTTGGCTATTGGGGGAGTGTCGAGGACGAGTCCGACACCGAGGACTACGGGGACACCTTCCAGGCGGCCGAGGTGGCAGAGAACTTGAATGACGAGGGCTTCGCCATGTGGAATGACGCGCAGGATGAGATTGCGGAGGCGATGGCAGTGATCGGGACCGCAAAGAGAACACTCAAGGATGCGCGTGCTAAGCAGCACGCCGTGAAAATGTCTCGCCAATACTATCGGGTGAGCGGAAAGGGCAGCGGAAAATTCGGCAGTCAGCGCCGAACACCTGATGACAGCAACCTGATCTGCATGGGGTGTGGCCGTAAGGGCCATCGAGTGGCCAACTGCCCTAATCCTCAGAATCCTCCTTCAGCTCAGATGGCCGAGAACGAGACGGCCTCTTTCATCTGCTACTCGGAAGGACCTGCTGCACAGGAGACGGCCTATGCCACGGGGATCACTACACGTGAGGCGGTCCAGCAGGGGAAAGCGGTGATGGACTGTGGGGCCACAAGGAGTATCGGATCAGTGCTGGCCCTCGAGAAGCTGATGGAAATGAACATAGCACAGCACGGGGAGCCGCGAGTGATCGAGGTGGATCGCTCAGATCGCCCGATTTTCGGGTTCGGCAATTCCTCGACGGATCGATGTGCTTCTACCGTGAAGATGGGCATCCAAGCGGGGAATCGCCAAGGAGTTTTTCGGATCCACGCGCTGAACAAAGGCGACGGCCCAATCCTGATGAGCATAGAGGCAATGACCATGCTGGGCGCCCTCGTGGACTTTAGCGCCAACCTCGCGGTGTTCAGGAAGTTGGACCCGACCAAGCTTATCCCGATTGAGCGGTCCGCCACCGGCCATATGCTAGTGCCGCTGTCCGGTGATCTTTTTAAGAAGGCTATCCAGGCTGTACAGACCATCCCAGGCCTGGAGATTTTCGTGCCGAAGGCTACCGAAGAGTAGGGACATCACCTCTCCGACTCGAGTCCTGACGAGAAAGGAGAGGACCGCATAGTCTCAGGACAGGGGTTCCAGAGCGAGGGTCCCAGAGGACTTGTCGCTCAGTCAATCATGAGTGATCCTGGAAGTAGAGATGATGAGAGTAGATGTAGGTTGAGTCCAGATTCAATTTCTGACACTGCCAGTGACACCTGCAGAGCAAGAGAGCACAACCACCACCTCCTTGGGAATGTGAACGTGATCTCCACATGCTCGCAGCCGTTAGCAAGCCAACCTCGAAGCACCACCGACTCCCCATCGATAGCACAACATGAGCGGCACCGTTGCGGAGATGCGCAAGTTGCTCGAGGAACATGGGGAACAGGTTCCCAAGCAGTGGACCAAGGTGGAGCTCCTCCAGAGGATCGAAGAGGTCACTGGCCGCGACCTCACCCGGGAGAAGAAGTCGAGCGCAACGGAGGCGTCGGAGTACCGTGTGCTGGTCCGCGACCTGAACCAGGCCTCACGGCGCAAGGCCGAGCTCCAGAAGTTCTGCGCCGAGCGGCTGAACATGAATGTGAACCACAACCTGACGATTGCCCAGCTCCAGAAAGATGCTATGGCAGTCATTGCGTCTCGGACGCCACCCGAGCCGGCCGATTTCGTGGGATTCGGCAAGCATGCAAGTCTCTCCTATGCCCTTGTGAAGGAAAATCACCCCGAGTACTGCCGATGGGTAGTGCAGACGGCCCGGGAAGGACAGTGCAACCCCAGGCTGTTGCGCCTGGCAGGGTGGTTGGAGAACGACGTGGAGAAGGTGCAGAGGGCCCAGAAGGAGATTCGCGACGCCAAGACGATCAGCGAGGCGAAGGGCATGTTCGAGGGCTACCCAGTGTTGCAGGAACCGGTGACACCCAGAGGATCAGCATCGAGCAGCACGATGGAAAGCGGGAGACGCCGAGTCGCCGTAGCACGATCCAAGGCAGCCAGCCGGAAGGAGACCGAGACCGCGGACGAGGACGTGAAGATCTCCAAGGACCAGTTGGCCGCGCTCATCACCACGATGGAGACTTTGAAGGACGAGGTGGCCAGTTTGAAATGCGAGAGGCCCCGCAAGAAGGTGACGTCCGAGGAGAGCGAGGATGTGAGCTTGAAGAGTTTCTCCCTGGCGAGCTCCCCATGAGTGATGGGGAGTGGCCCTTCCGCGAGGCGGAGCAGGACTCCGTCAGTATGAGCGCTTCAGAAAGGCTGAGTAGGAGGCTTAGCTTAGGACGCGCTAGGCAGCTTGAGCAACTTTCTGATAGTGTGGTTCCCAAGGTCTTTGAGGGTTTGGTGGTTCAGGATCGAAGGGTTTTGCTAGAAGTTGCTGATGATGCCAACAGTATTCTTTCGGCCACTGTGCAGTGCGTGGCGGGACGGCCCGACGCCGCGTGCAGATGCACACCACAGGACAAATGTGACCTGTCGACTTCGGAAGGGGTTCGTTTGGTGATTCAGCAAATTCAGATGGAGAAGCCTAGGCATGTGTGGATTTCGCCTCAAGGGAGCGCGTTCTCACCATATCAAGCCCTGAACCAGAAGACCCCTGAACAACAGACCCAACTTAAAGCCCAGAGACGAGAAGCCTTGCGTAAGTACCAAGGAGCCGCTGCGATTGTGTATGCTTGTGTCCAGATGGGTATACATTGCACTTGGGAATGGTCGGAGGGTTGTAACGGATGGAGATTGCCGCTGATTCAGGGGATGATTAAGAAGTGCGGTTTGCAGGTGGTGTGTGTGAAGGGCTGTCGTGTGAATTTGCTGGAGTCGAAGGAGGGGTTGCTTGTGAGGTCTGGATGGAAGTTAGCAACCACGTGTAGTCGTCTTGCGCAAGCTATGGATTTGCCCTGTAGATGTTCTTCTGACTACAAGCACGGAACCTTGGCCGGTAGAGACACTTCCCTCATGAGACGCTATACCCCCGAATTCTGTAAGAAAGTTGCGGCTGTGATGAACCAAGAACTGAGCATGGCACAGCTGGCCCAGGAGTTGAGGGGTGAAAGCTTCTTGAGTGAAGGGTTCGGCGAAGGATTACAGTGTCGTTGTCATGAGGTGAGTGTGCCAGATTGTCCGAGAACATGTTACATGTGTCTTCAGAGTTCGGAAACCCCAGCCCAGGTGGAACCTCAGGTGGAACAGGTGGGGATTGGAAGTACTGAAGTGCATGGGATCCAGGTTTCAGGGAATTCAGAAGTCGAGAGCAGGGATGAAGTGTCCCTGGAGGAGTTTGAGGCGTTCATGAGTCAAGAACAGATACATGAAGTGGAGGCCCAAGCCCGAATCCTGATGGAAAGGCAGGACTGGGGACAAGAAGCATGCCTGAACCTGCTCCGAAACCTTCCCTTTAAACCCCTGAGCAAACACCGAGGTATGCTAGGAGACAAACGTGCTGTTTACGTTGCCTTGGGAGTGTACGCTTATGGCAATCACTACGGAATCACGAACAGATCCATGCTGTTTCCGAGGTTGCGCAAGTACCTGAACCGTTTCATGGAAAACTGGTCCGGAGGCCCCTTCTGTAAGTCGTCGTTGGTTGTTAGTTGGAACAACTTACTGCCTCTCCACCGAGACGCGAACAACGATAGTGCCTACAAGAACCATGTGATAGGACTAGGAACATATCAACACGGGGAGCTGTGGCTCCAAAGCACGGACGGTGGAGCGCAACGCCGGCAGCTTCCTTCTGGAGAATGGATCCAAGGCGGGCTCCATGATATTAAGGGCAAGGTGTTGAAGTTTTCTCCGACATTGTGGCACCAGACGCAGAAGTGGAGTGGTGAGAGATTCACGATTGCGGCGTTTGTGTCACGAGGGTCACACTGTTTGAGTCAGGAACAGAGGGAAAGAGCGAAACAATTAGGATTCACCCTGCCTCCCGTGGCCCGTGGTAAAGCGGAAATCCAACCTGCACAAGCCATGACGGCGGAAACTCAGAGCAAGAAAGAAGACGAACTGATCATGAGACAGCTGTACAAGTTGCATTCGGCTACTGGACATGGAAGTGTTAAAACCATGATCGATGCCCTAAAAAGGCGAGGAGCTCCCCAAAAGGTGCTGGATGTGGCGAGCCGTTTTGTGTGTTCTGCATGTCAAGAAAGGAAGCGACCGCCACCCCGACACTTAGCATCCTTGGAGTTGTTGCCACCCCGATGGCACACCATTTCAGCTGATGTGGGTCACTGGACTCACCCAAGGAGTGGAGAGATCGTCCAGTTTCTGTTGATCATTGATGAGGGTTCCCGTTTCAGAATTGCCAAGGTGTTGAGCAAGGGAAGTAGGCAACAACCGTCTGCCGCGAACTGCTTGGAGTATTTGAGGGAAGGATGGATTCAGGTGTTCGGACGACCCGACGTTCTTAGATTGGACCCTGCGGGATCATTCAGAGGGCAACAGGTTGAGAATTTCTGTGACAGACATTCCATATTCTTGGACGTGATACCTGCGGATGCCCACTGGCAGATTGGCGTGTGTGAACAGGCGGTTAAAGGGATCAAACACGTGATGGAAAGAGCCTGTGCGGGGGATGAACAGTTGACCTCTGAAGAAGCTCTCTCCTTAGCCGTTGGAGTGTTCAATAGCCGTGAACAGGTGCGGGGCTTCACCCCGATCCAACATGCATTCGGCCGGAATCCTGATGTGACCGGACGTCTCATAGCCCGTCCGGACCAGCTGCCCGATGAACTATTGGTGGAGAACGCCGTGGATGACTTCGCCAGGGCGGCACAAAGCCGCGCAGAGGCGGAGAAGGCCTTATGTGATTGGCAGGCTAAGCAGCGCATCAGCCGTGCTATGAACTCTCGGAGTAGGCCGCAAGCTACGTACCACCCTGGGGATTTGGTGTTCTTCTGGAGGACACAGGAAAGTGGAAAGAGCAGACGAGCTCCTGGCACCAGCCATGGGCGATTCCTGGGACCGGCACGCATATTGGCTACGGAGGGACGCCGAGAACCGGACGGCTCTCACCGTCCGGGCAGTGCCATCTGGTTGGTACGAGGAAGGTCACTCTTGAAATGTTGCCCGGAGCAACTAAGGCCAGCGTCACCTCGAGAAGAACTTCTGGAAGCACTGGCAGCTGGCCGTCAAGGCGAACAGACCCCGTGGACCTTCCAAAGGATCGCTGAGGAGATAGGTGGAACTCGCTATGAAGACATTACGGGAGAGAGACCAAGCCCCTCTGAGTGGCACCGGGCACAGGATCCTATGGAGGAGACACCTCCCACCAGGTTTCGAGTGAGAGGCAAGAGACCGGCACGTGAGCCGGATGAGGAGCTTCTCATGGACCTGGAGGATGAGGAGGACGAGCCGTCCCAGCCAAGCCGACCGAGCCGGCCACGCACCACGGGCCCGCAGGGTCTGCAGACAGAGCGGCAGGAGGCTTGGTGGAGCAGACTGTCCGATGAGAGCTTCCCGGAGGCATCCAGTTTCTGGACGGATGCTGAGGCAGCCGTCGAGGTGGCTATTGACATGCCATCTACCAGTCGAGGAGTACAGGGAGCTTTGAAGAACTTATCTGGATACTTCGTGAGCGCGCTTAAGCGGAAGGCGATTGAGGTCAGCGAGAAAAGACTGAATGAAGGCGACCGGGCCTCTTTTCGGGAGGCCAAGGCAGTGGAGGTCAAGAACTTCGTGGCCTCACGAGCCTTCGAGGCCTTGCCGCCCGAGGTGAAACCGGACAAGTCACAGGCCATGGGCATGCGCTGGATCCTGACTTGGAAGACCCGTGAAGACGGGAGTCAGAAGGCAAAGGCGCGAGCGGTCCTGTTAGGCTATCAGGACCCTGCCTATGCTCATCGCTCTACAACTTCACCTGTTATGACGCGTCAAACGCGTCAGATGTTACTCCAGACAGCAGCTATTCGTAAGTGGGCAGTCTACAAAGGAGACGTTTCCGGAGCTTTCCTTCAAGGCCGCGATTACCCCGATCAACTTCTGTGCATCCCTTGCGACGAGATATGTGCTGCCATGAACCTCGAGGCCGGGAGTGTAGTACGACTAAAGAAAGCCTGCTACGGCCTTGTTGACGCGCCACTGGAGTGGTACCGAACGGTTGCCGAGTTCCTCGAGGCACAGGGCATGGAACGCATGTGGTCGGACGCTTGCGCGTGGGTTCTCCGGAAGGAGGGCAAAGTTGTCGGTGTCATCTCTGGACATGTGGATGATTTCCTCTTTAGTGGCGATGAGCAAGACGCTGACTGGCTGCACCTCATTCAGGCCGTGAAAGATCGGTTCCGCTGGGGTGATTGGGATAAGGATACCTTCGTTCAGTGCGGTGTGCAAGTGACTCGAGAAGGAAACTCCTTTAAGCTTTCTCAAGCCGCCTACGTGGAAAGTATTCCCGAGATCAACGTGAGTAGCCATAGGCGAAAACAAGAGAAGAATCACCCCACGACCCCTCAAGAAAAATCCAAGCTCCGAGGACTTTTGGGCGCCATAAGTTGGCATGCCCAACAAGTGGCACCACATGCTTCAGCTGAAGTAAGCCTCTTGTTGTCCGAAGTGACTGTGGGTACAGTTGAAACCATCCTCAAAGCCAACAAACTCCTTCATCAGGTGAAGGGCAAGAAGGACCATGCCATGATCATTCATGATTTCTCTGAAGAGGAACCTTTGGGGATGTTTGCTTGGGTTGATGCTGGGGCCCAAAACAGACCTGATGGAAGTGGAACTCAGGGAATCATAGTAGGGCTGGCTCCTCTCAGCATGCTGAAAGGAGACGTTGGAAGAGTGTCTCTGATGTCTTGGCACTCGAACAAGATCGACAGATGTTGTAGGAGCCCAGGAGCAGCTGAATGTCAAGCTGCCGTGAACGGTGAAGACATTTTATACTTTGCTCGTTACCAGTGGAGTGAGTTGTGTTTTGGGAACTTGGATGTTAGAGACCCCAATAGCTGTGTGATTCAGGTTCCAGGTACCTTAGTGACGGACTCGAGAAATGTCTATGACAAGCTAGCAACAGAGGTCCTGTCAATCAAAGGAGCCGAGCGGAAAGCTAACCTAGAGCTCTTGAGCGTGAAAGAGGCACAGATGCGCACTGAGCTACAAGTCCGTTGGGTCCATTCGGAGGCGCAGCTCGGGAACTCGCTCACGAAGCAGAACGGGGGTCACGAGTTGGAGCTGTTCTACAAGATGCGACATGCTTGGCGGATCGTTGAAGACCCAGCAATGAGATCAGCAAGAAAACGCAAAGCAGATGGAGTACCTCCCCTGGCCAGCCATGCAGACCAGTCACAGGTGGCAGTGGAAGAAATTGAATCAATTACTGAAGAAGCGATGTTCCAGGATCATGTCTATGATTTCTTTTGGTAGGGGAACCCCGAAGACCGGGGCATGCAAGCTTCTGAAGGCTTGTACGCTGCAGACGCTGATGTGTCCCGCAGCTTAGTGATCGAGGCACGCCGGGGTAGAGCAGTAAAAGCCCGCATCGCTTACGCCATTGCTGGAACACTGCAGAGACCTTTGGCAAGTTCGTTCATTGGCTAGGGCACTCACGACCGTTACCACTTGCAGGGCTTAGGGTTTAGGGTTTAGGGTTTAGGGTTTAGGTGGATTTGCAGTTCAGAGTTTTGGGACGGGAGGGCAGACAGTCAAGGGTTGAACAGAGGCTTGCAGAAGGAGAGTCCGCTTGAAGGCTATTTCGACCCAGTAAGCCTACGTAGTATTCACGATAACCCCCTTTCTACACTCCAACGTGACATTTTACTGACCCTACCTTCTGGTTGAAAAGAATCCCGAATTCACTAGTAGTTACTACTATGAAGCTCCCAGCATTTAGGGTCAGTCAGGGTGAGAATTGTTAAGAGGTTGGTTTAAGGGTTCCGTCCCCGAGGGGATCTTCACTGGGATCTATATGGCTGCACAGTTCATAGAGTGAGGGCATTGAGGCATGGGATCTTTTGGGGTTTCAGGCGTCAGTTCAGGGTCGAAGTCTTCGTGCTTTGAGGGCCTTTCGGGGCTGAGGGCTGCAGCTGAAGCGGACAAACGTCTAGCGTCTGTTTTAGCTGTATTTAGGGTTTAGGGTTTAGGGTTTAGGGTTTAGGGTTTAGGGTTTAGGGTTTAGGGTTTAGGGTTTAGGGTTTAGGGTTATTTCGCGGCAGGGTTCTCAAACTACATGTGCTCCCCGCGAAAACTTGCCAACAGCCCTCCGGCCCTCATTCACACCGAAAACCATGGCCTGCAAACGGCAGCGTTGCCGCAGCGCCCATCAGGAGGAGCTTCCTCCAGGATCGTGATGAAAGATGGTTTAGGGTTTAGGGTATGAAAGATGTGAGTAATGTAGAGCCCTGATGAACACAAGGGTTATAACACGGATCCTGGTATTTGGGGCTGTTTATCAGGGGTCTACATTATTGAAGGGCCTTCCCCAAAATCTTACCCTGACTCAAACTCTGCATATGGATTCGGGCTTCAGGCTTCTGGGTCGTAAAGCCTGCACAGTTTCGGACATACTGTAGGAACCTGATCGAGAAACCCTGGCCCTAACTCATATAAACAACCCTAATTAACGACCCAGGGATGCTTGATCAGGTTACTACATTACCCTGATCCGCCCCACCGTACACTCCGCTCCCGAACCCAGCCCCGAACCCTGAAGCCTACTTCCGACAAAGGAACCCTGAAACTTCGTGCCTGGCATCCGTCTTCTCCGGGCGTGCTGCTGCCCAAGGGTGGGGGTATAGGCCTCGAGTGCTTTTCGGGTTTGGGGGTTGAGGGAGGTTGCTCTTGTAGGATCTTAAACCTGCATCAGATCCTGCATCGTGAATCCGAAACTGGGCTCAGCGTTTCTAGAGCTCGAGCCATCACTACGTCTCTATCTCTTTACCAGTTAAGGGTTACGTGGCTATCCTGAACCCTAAACCCTAAAGTCTATAACGCTCAGTGTTCTGAGCGGTTTATTCGAAGTGGCTCGCGGTTTGGAGGTGAAGGTCTAGGCTCTGGGTAGAGGCTCTGGGTAGAGAGAGAGAGAGAGAGAGACGTGTATGTAGTAACTCATATAGGTATATACACGCACACCTATGTTGCTCTTTTTATTTACTGATACATATGTAATAACAATTGTATTACTACAATTCAAAGAACCGCCTGCCTCCCTAATGGGCGGTAGCCCATCATGGGCCCCTGTTCATGTCAGCTCGGTAGGGGTCCAAGCGCTACTGATCATATACTCGCCCAAACACTAGTCTTACAGCACTATCGTCCTAAGCCCAAGTATCCGGCTATGAGGCGCTGTTGAACTAAAACCCTGGGCAATCCTCGTGGGGGCCCCTGACTACCTGCTGTGTAATTACTTTGGACCCTCGGGTTTGCCAGCCGCTCTTGCGCCAGAGCTCCAGCGCGAGCACGCAGCCGCCCCGGCCCCGTTCCAATCCATCGCGGCGCCCGCGGAAGCGATGGCGTCAGGGATGCCATGTCGCTTGAGGGCTCAGATAGGGTCTTGGGCTTTTTTAGTTTTGCGGCTTGTGGGGCTGGGCGGTTGGGTTGTATGGCTTTGGGCTTTGGGATTGTGGCTCAGGGTATGAGGCTTGGGTTCCTCTTGGGAGTCTCGGAGTTGATGATTCAGGGTTGAAGTCTTTACCACATTAAGAGTCCCTACTGTTGCAGAGTCTTTCGGGTCTAGGGTTTATAGGGTTTAGAGCAAGGGTCCCATTTTTCAGGTTCTCTCTGTCTGTGGTTCACGGCTGTGTGAGGTGAGGGCTTCAGTGCAAACACGATCTAAGCGGCCGGGCTATGGGGCTTAGGATGGAAGCAACGAATGGTTACAGCCACAGAGCATATGCAAGAACTCATAATGGACAGCTACTGACTACCTGAAACGACACGTATAAGGTACATTAGTCATGGTCTACTATATGACACTACCCGAGACTAAGATACAGCACCACGAACATTTAGTCGCTGCGAAGTCATGTCGTACAATGCATCGAGCAATCAAAGAATGGCATACTGGCAGTTGTGACAACAAGCAGCCATGATGATAAAAAGCCCCCGGTCCTACATTCATGTGTATGTAACACCAACATGTACATCAACGGTGCTTGCACATATGCTTGTGAGCATGTGTGTGCATATATACACATAAATACATATATATGTATAGGTATACATATACAAATATATATATATATATATATATATACACACACATATATACGCATGTTTGTATCCATCTTTGTTTCAGCTATTGATATATTGATGTATTTCTTTGTCTACTTATATAGACAGCAACACCGGTGCACTTTCGCACATCTGCGCTCCACGGCTTGGTGGCGAGACCTCTGAAAGCCATCCGCGTCTCAACCCCTCGGCTCGCACTCAGAGGCGAGGGAGGGGGGAACTCAAAGAGGCGAAGAAGTCCGAAAACCCTTGCGAGTTTCAGCGTGCTTGTGCCGACTGGGATCATCGACGGCAAGTTTGCGAATTGAGCCGGAAAAGCTCTTTTGGCAGTAAAGGCGAGCTCTCTTTTCGAAAGAGTTAGAGGCACTCGTCGGCTCGGCTCTGGCGTGGGGGATGCCCGAAGGCACAACCTACCCCTTTCACTTTGACAGAAGACAATCGAAGGCTGCCTAAGCTTCAGGCGCCTTGGCGGTCTGACCGAGGAGTCAGATCAGAGAAGTGTCCGCATTTAAAAGCCCATACTCTGGTAGGAACTTAAGTGGTTATGAATCGGTGCTTCTAGGGGAGCTTACTGCCCCGAGGGACATCTTAGGGTTCGAAGCGTCACCCTAGTCAGCTCTGAGACCGGAATCCCAACCACTTTGGGCTTAGGGCGGAGGGCCTTGAGGCTGGAAGATTGACTGTGGATACCAACGAACTGCACCAGGAGACTACAGCCCACAACTTCGGTGTTAGGGTGTCGGGGACTTCCCAAAACCCTAAAGCCGCGGCCAAGGGCGTAAAGCGTGCCGGTGGGGTGAGAGTGCACGTCTAGCAATGCTGGGTGGCCCGGGTCCGTACTGCGTTGAAGATGGAACCACCATCTTCTCAAAGCTGAGGCTCAGGATTTCTAGTTCTACCTAGTTCTAGGTCTTAGGTGTATGATGGTTGGGCAGATGATGCGGTTGCTCTAGGCCACGGTGTCGCCCATCGGAGCACCTGCGGAAAAGCCGTCCCAAGCAGCGAATGCTCTTCTGAGAACTCGGGCTCTGCAAACCTAGGGCCTCGGAACACAGCGCCCTGCACCCCTGGATTCGAAGAAGCTCCGATTACACAGAAGTCAGTAGCCTGCCGGGGTTTGAGGTCTTCCAGTTATCCTGCCTGCTCATCCGAATAGCCGCGCTGGGAACTTTGGCTTGGACCCCCTGAATCACGGGCTCATCGAAATTTCGGAAACCTATTTTCTGGCTTCGCAAAAGCAACCCGGAATCTGAGAGCAACAAGCGACGAGTCGACGGGATAGATTGCTGGAAAGATGATGACTTCGCAGCCGTTTCTCCGGATGGCTTGGGCCTCCGCTTGAAACCGCCCAAAACCCCTAATCCCTAAAACCTGGCCAATCGTTGTGACGACGTCACGACGGCCGGCGTGCGTCAAGTAGTACAGGGTCTCATTATTAAGGCCCGATGCGAGGCATTGGACCCAAAGAGAAACCCAGGCATGAGAGAGAGGAAGAAGCGGCCGAGATTTCCTGATTCTGGAAGTCTAATACCCAGCTGCACAGGTTTCAAGGATGTAAACAAACCTACGTCTATACACGGCATGTGCTGGTTTATGATAGAGTCAGATAGAGGTGAAGTAGTGCAGCTTAAGCTCTTGATCTTCTGTTTATGTGGAAGGTTTTCACTAGACCCAAACACCCCAAGCTTTGTCCGTCTCGGCTTGTGCGCCCGAGCATAGTGCGAGCTGCAGCAACATCCAAGCAAACCGCCTCAGAGCGTGCAGGAGCAACTCCCTGCCACTGGAAGCCCTGGAGGCTTATGAGTTGGCTTCTGCAGAGCCTTGACTCGAATTTGGTATCGATGGCCTTCCCAATTTTAACGCAAGTCTTCCACCGGAATGTCTTGCCGACGAAGCACGGGTCGACGTGGAACTTCGCAAAGGTTCCATCGGGCCGTGGCCTTGTGCCAGAAGAAGCAGAAGGGCCTCGGCCTTTAGGCTCTCACACCATCACCATACGAGCTTCCGGGTACCTTATTTTGGGGTCCTTATAATAAGGATCCTGCTGTTTAGAATATACTATTTTAGGGTCCCTAATGAGTACCTTCTCTGGTCATGTTGGTTTGCGGAAAAATGATCTGAGAGGGAACAGACTCTGTAGCTGCAGATTCCATGGCGACAGGGGCGAAGGTCACGAGGTGCCACCGGGTCGAGTGGCGACGGACGTCGGTGCTGTGCTTAAAAGACACGTGGGTGTAGTGTCGATTTAGGGTTCCGGCTGGGAGTTTAGGGCTACTTGGGAAGCCGACTCTGCGTGGGGCAAGGCGGGCTCTGCGCCAGAATCGCTTGAAAGTTGATTGCGGCCCTATAGGGCTTTGTTTGCCCGGTTTGCAGCACAGATGGCACTCTTCGGCCCTGCAACCATGGCTATAGGGTTCCCTGTCGGAATGGGCTACGGCCTTCGAAAACAGAGATACCAGATGCGACGCTGCTTTTCGCTGGCTTTGTGCCAGATAGACTGCGCGATGCCACGTCTTATCCCCTCACGGGGCCAGGCATTTGTGCCAACTCACCCTCTCCGCGGCTCCTGAGGTAAAGGAACCACGGGCTACTCGAACTCGAACTACGCCATGAAACGACCTCTGGGAAGGCCAAAGTCTGCCTGACGGAACCTTGAGTTCACGACAAGAACTGACCTCGAAGTTTACGGACTTCAACTCGCAGCCTCTTGGGATTCTTGTTAGGAAGGGATAAGCCTGGCTTTGTGCCTCTACATCCAAGGAGGCGCGCAACAGTTGTAGAGGTCTTGGCTTTGTGGCGGTGCCCCTGCGAAAACCACGGCTTCCCGGAAAAGCAGGATGATGCCGGAGACAAGCCCGGGGGGACGCGTTTACAAAGACTGTCTCAGTCGTAGCCTATGCGTGATGTCTGAAATCGACCTCAATCCCAGAGCCTAGAGCCCTAGATCTGACTCCCCAATCCCCGATGTCTGGAACACTGGCCAGATCAGCTGATCAGCTCCGAAACAATGAAGTGCCAGCACAGATGCTCTGAGAGATCCGGCGGTGCGCTTGCCGGTGAAGGCCTTCAGGAAACTGCGTTCGAAAGCTCAGGTCTAAGCCGCCCATAAGCTGTGCCATGCAAAAGCCTCCGGTTTCGGACCATCGTCTTTTCTTGCC
Organism: Symbiodinium sp. CCMP2592; assembly: GCA_905221615.1. NCBI lineage: Eukaryota > Dinophyceae > Suessiales > Symbiodiniaceae > Symbiodinium > Symbiodinium sp. CCMP2592. The sequence continues at coordinate 707,892 of CAJNDT010000580.1, forward strand.
ATTTCTCCGACACGATAGTTCTGCTTCGGCCTCTGCGCCTGAAGGGACACTGATCCTTTGCATCAACGGAGGGTCCAAGAACCAGCTGTACGGCGAGAGTCTAGCCCAAAACATAGGTTATCCCGGCATCGCCTGGAAGCTGATGCCATCGTCTTCACACATCCTCAATCTTTGCAGGCAGACACGTCGCGTCGCGTGCAAGTCAGCATCACTGGGCGCATGGAGACGCGTCGCACGGCAGGGAAAAGCATGCTGTGGGAAGTGCGGGGGCGTGTCAGATACGGCCCGGGCAAGCGAATCTCATGTGGAATGGAGAGAAGCCGACCGGAAAATGCCACTTCAATGTGCAAGTGAGCAGTGCGAGATGTCGCACTGAACCAGCGATAATGTCCGTTTTCGCTGCAAGTGCATTTCGCGACAGGCTCAGCGGCTCAACGCGCCGGAGGAAGCCACTTCTCAGTGCAACACCATAGCCAGGCACAGCAATCGCCAAGTCCTCTAAGTCACGGATACGGGGCTAGACTCTAGACCCACTTAAGGCTTGATTGTTTTTAACGCCACATGCTCTGCCGCACCGCCAGGCAGCTCAATCTGGGACGACATACATCCTTTTTTCGCCCTTGCCAGGCTCTGATTCTGGAAAACTGACGGCATTGAGGCTTTCGGGTTCAGGGCTTCGGGCCTCATTAGCGCGAAGCCTAAAACTCATTGTTTCTGCGGTGCCCAGGGAGAACAGATGTGTTTGGGTCGACACGATGAGCTGTTGCTACGGTCTCGCAACACGATCACGGCTTAAGGCTTCTGAGGCCTTGGCAAAGCAAAGGAGGAACATCACTGTCAGGCCGTGACCGGTGAACACACGGCTAGCAATTACCCCGGCCATCGGAGGCCAAAAGTCGAGGGTGTAGAGATTGGCTAGGAGACTCTAACCCCCTAAGCCGCAATTATGCTTTGAAGCTTCGGCAGCTCGGCAAAGGCTGGGCCAGGCTTTTGGAAGGTCTCCTCCTCCCTCGGCTTCTGCGCCTGATCCTTTGCATCAACGGAGGGTCCAAGAACCAGCTGTACTGCGAGAGTCTAGCCAAAAACATAGGTCATCCCGGCATCGCATGGAAGCTGATGCCATCGTCTTCACACATCATCAATCTTTGCATGCAGACATGTCGCGTCGCGTGCAAGTCAGCATCACTGGGCGCATGGAGACGCGTCGCACGGCAGGGAAAAGCATGCTGTGGGAAGTGCGGGGGCGTGTCAGATACGGCCCGGGCAAGCGAATCCCATGTGGAACGGAGAGAAGCCTACCGGAAAATGCCACTTCAATGTGCAAGTGAGCAGTGTGAGATGTTGCGTTGCAGAAGCACTGTCTGCTTTCCTTGCAAAGGCTGTGCACGACAGTCTCAAAACATGCAAGGAAGCCACTTCTCACCGCAGCACAGCAATGGCTGAGTCCTCTGCTAAGTCGCAGGTTAGGGGCTGCTCCGACGTATATGTCTTCGCAATGACACCATATTCAATCCCATGGCCGGCCTTACTGGCGTTTGAGCTCACTATTACGAACAGATCAGCCGATGGACGGGGTTCACTTGGTTGCAGGGCTGCGGATGCCGCGACAAGTTGAATTAGGTGTTGGGATCTCTTTCACTCGGTGAAAACCGCTGGCATCAGCTTCTCAAGCAAGCAGACAGCAAGTCCCAGTGGTATTCATCAACACTCCTACTAGAACACTGTAAACCCCAAGCCCTCGACCATGTCAACCCTACGCCAAACCTTTCACACTTGTGTGCGATGTGGGGTTTCGCCTCGAAGCACTCAAGGTCGTGCACCTACCCATCTTGCAAGGTTGGCTGGGGCATCCTACCCACGACGGCCTGGCCAAGGACAGGGCGAACTGTTCTGGGCAGATGAGATGCATCTTGCGTAGACTTTCTCGCCACGGCCAACAGAAGGCTGGGGTTCACAAGATAGGCAGTTCACGCGTTGAAGCGCCGAAGGTGTGAGGCAGTCTGGAAGGGAAACGGCTACTGTCTGTGAGGCTTGCTTCGTTGCCACCGGAAGTCAGTCAGGGCCAGGGAATCAATCATCACTATCATCTGCTGCCACCTATCCGGCTATGCGCGATGCAACAACTTCCCAACAATGTGGCCATCAGCCCAACAGTCATCATTCTGGCCTACCGCAACCTCAGAACTCTGACCGGCGGGTCCTATGAAGTGGAGCTTGGGCTGGGCATGGCTCCGCTTCTCGCGGTTTGCGGAGCTACACGGCCAGATAGTTCAGCCTGCACGGCTACCCCCTGTCTTGCGGTTGCAACGTGAGGACAAGGGTCGGCTGCATGCAGGCAGGGATTTAGCAGCCCCATCGGTGCCCTGCGGACGGACCTGGCTTTTTCCTGCTCTCTCACACCAAACTGAGGTCGCACTGTGTCTGCTAGAGCTTGTCTGCGTACTCCCGGCAGGCTGTCGTCTGCGACTGGGTTTCGGACTAGACGAACGCATCCCTTGAGCACGCCATGCAGGGCCACGAACCCAACTTTCTCCTTTACGGCTTCTAGAAGGGGACTGTCCATCTGAAGGTTCCAGAAGGAGCGCTGGGATAAGACCACGGCTTTGACAGAAGCAAGAGCCTTCATTGCCACGCCCGAACCATGAGCCGACCTGCAGAAACCGACTGCTTTCGACCTCAGGTGCGGTAGCAGCTGGCTGCGGTGGGGGACGTAAGCAAGACATCTGCGGCGATCCGGGCAAGGGATCATCACAGCATGCGAGGAGTAATCCGAAGACCTCCTGCATCGGCCTCTGGATGTAAAATAAGCCAGGATGTGGCGACCATGGCCAGATCAAGATCGGAAGTCTCTGAGAAACTCCTTTGCAAGCTCGGTGAAACACACCCAAACCCTAGCCGAAATGCGGAAGATGGATTTCGACGGGCTTCTTCGTCAGATGCCGCCAGCGCTCAAGTCAGCGGGCCGGGATATCCAGAGCTTTCAGTGCGCAAAACCTCCCTGGGCTTGACAGCCTCCGCCCGAAACCCGAAACTTGGCCCTCAAGCCTGCCCCCTGGCGCTGAAAGATTCGGAGATGTGGTCCGAGCTTTAGACAGGCGCCCTGTGCCGAAGAGAATCTCATGGCGAGTCTTCTAAGGGAACTTGCATTGCTAGCGCCAATCCGGTATGCTTAGGGTTTTGGGTTTTCGGGCTTGGGGTATACTTGCCAGCCCCGGCTGCAACCCGAAAAGCTCCACATGTCGAGGCATGTTGCTTTCTCGCAAAGCCGCTGGCAAAGAAGGCCAGTCGGCGCAACACATTAGAAACCCTAAAGCCTAAACCCCCTAGAGGCTCAAACAGATAGCCTGAATCAGCAGCAGGTTCTATCTGAAGCTTCCGGGGTCGACTACCACAGACTGACATCAGAAGCTGCATCAACACACGGTCCATGCGAGAAGACGCAGATCTAAGGCTGCTCTCTCAATACCAGGGCAAGAGGCATCATAGGAGACCCTGCCTCCGATAACTTCCATGGATAGACCCTGCATACAGCCCTCCAGCTCCACTTAGCTACGTCGCTGTACCCAGGGCGAAGGGACGGACCTTGGGACAAGCAGGTCTCGCTGGGATCATGCTTATGAAAGAAAGAACAGCAATCAGAAAGCAGATGGAACTGTGAGCTGCGGATGTCGGGGCGTCAGGGAGAGGTATCGGACTCGGAAGCTGCTCTACATCAGGTCGCTCTTGGCATCTGCCCTGCATTGGAGCAGCCCCCATCCCTGCCAAGGTTTCCGAGGGCCGTCATCTGAGACAGAGATTTCTCCAAGTTTTTGAGCCCCTGAAGTCATGAGCCCCAGGGAAAACTCCTACGTTGGCCCTATAATTGGAGCAGCTCCATCTTCCGTCTCACCAGCTTCACGTCTCTTGAACCCCGCAAAACACTGCCTGGGTGCCCCACCTTCGATCCTCTACTGACGGCACTCTGCGGGGATGCAAGATGTAACCTAACTTTCAAGGCTTTAGGACTTCAGGGCCCAAGAATCCCTGCAGTTCCCAAGACTTTTCGGAAATTCAGCCGCCACTGCACGCAGGAGGGTCCGAACCTCTCCGAAGCATCAGGCAGAGGAGGTGCAAAGCGGCCGAGATCAGGCCCCCTCTGCAAGCCGCCTTCTCAGGGCTTTCTTGGCCGGAAGGCTGGAAACATATGCGGAGGCCAGGTTTTGGTGGGAGAGGCCGCCGGGTTTGAGCCAGCATCACCTCACAAGACACCTTATTCGGGATCCTTATAATTTGGGATCCTGCTATATAATTTATAATAAGGATCCTACTATTTAGGGTCCCGAGAGCTTTAGGGAAGTGGATCCTTTGCCCTCGGGGAAAAGAGTGCAAGAGCGGCGCTGCTTCAGACCTCCGCCACGCACGTTCTCATGGCAGAGAAGATGGTTGTAAGGAAGCGCAGCATTCTCAGAGGCCTCCTGGAAGGATGTGGATGGATCCTTCTTCCCTTTCCTTTAAACAACATGCCGCGGCTAAGGGAGCCAGTGTTCCCTGGCTCTGGTCACCCTGCCTTCAAGGAGCCGCGAATCAGCTGGCGATGGTCCGAGAGGCTGGAGCAAGTTGCAGTTCTGCTGCCAGTGTTCCGACGAAGCTCGGACTCGACTCCATCGAAATCACCCTCAACAGACAGCTCCATGCAACGAGGCATCCATGTCCCAAGAGTCCAGGGAGATCTTGGGAGGATTCAAGAAGCTATCCACGGCAGAGAGGGAGTGAACGGAGCCCGCATTCAATCTTTCGGAATATCTCGACCGAGATCGTAAAAAGCTGATTGAAGGGCCCTCGAAAATTACCGGAGGCGGAGGATCTCGGGACGGATCCCGGCAAGGGAAAGTCAAGGAGGACTTCATCATCATACGCTGGATCTCATGGTCAGATCCCGTTGATCCAATGGCCGGAGATACCTGCTGCAGGGACACTCATCCCCTTCTTTGGGTCAGGGGCTGGTCTTCGAAGGCCCTTCGCATGCAATGCTTTGGAACCCAAAAGACTGTGAATCTCAGGCGACAAACTTCAGAACTGAAGGGACGAACTGGCAATTTGTGTTTGGGGTTAAGGGCTTATGGTTCAGGGTTTAGGGCTCAGGGTTGCCAGGCTGTCTGGGATCATTGAGCCCTCTCGCAATGACGGAGCCCTGGAATGATGGGATGGTTGTATCCAAGGCTGAGAACGTGAGGTTCATCACCCTTCCGTGTTTCGGCGCTTGAGAGCCAAGAAAGCTCAGATAGGCATCGCTCCTGACGGTACCCAGATCGTCCGCACCAAGTAAGAGCCCCCGAGCCACCCTTCTTCAACAGAAGGCATGTGAACTGAGGCTGCCACCGAAGCCGTCGGGATCAGAACTGAGGTTCTCGAAACGGCTCCTAACATAAACCCGCTGCCCGAATTCGGAGGACCTTCTTAAGCCCTGGGCCCAATGAAGCTCTACACCCGACCCTGCTCTTCTCTATCCCACGGAGCCGCTTGGAAGGCAAGATGCAAAAAGCTCGAGATCTTCGAGCCTCTACATGGTCTATGCTTCGGGATTTGAAGTCTTCGGAGGGGCTATAGGATGCTTTGGGCCAGGGTAGGTGAACCCTTCTTTTCAAGACGCAGCGACCCTCTGCTCGACCTAGATGCAGAGAGCTCAGCAGGGCACTTCACCTGGGAGGAGATCGACTCCAGAATATGCGCTTCAGGGCTCGGCAGAAGAAGGAAACGTCGAAGGAAATGAGGAAGACATTCCACTTCACGCTCTTTGATCCATCCCAGCAGTTCCTACCCCTAAGCAACCCTCAACCGCAAGTCTGGCGTTTCTCACCTCTGCAGGCCCTAAACCCCGAAGCACATTGTGCGGCTTCTGCTTCGAAGCCTCAGCGCGATTCCAGCCTCCAAACAGTCGGGGGGACTGACCTCAAAGCCGACGAAGGATCCCGGAGCTGGTCCTTTTTCGCTGCCTTATGGACCCCTTGAAGCTGTCAGAGAGCTTCGGGCTCAGAGTGCATGCAAAGGCTTAGGTTCGTCTGCAAGGCTTACCCCTGCACCTGCAACGCGTAGCGCGCTCAGCAGTGCTCTCCGAAGATCTGTGACGGCTACAACTGGCCAAAACTCATCCGTCAGCACTCTTTGCTACTGGTCACCAGGAGGGAAGCCACTTGGCGCGATCCTAGAATGTCTAGGCAATCGGAATGACTTAGTTCCTGGAGGTTTTACTTGGAATTTCTGAAGTTCTCCGCCAGGGACCCGGGGCTTTGTCAGGGGCCTTTTACGCTCCGGAACGGCCGCCTTGCAATCACAGCTCTTTGGGGCTGTTCGAGGCTTGCCCTTTGTTCCAGCCATTCAAGGGGGGGGAACGGAGAAAAAGGCAGCCGAAGTGCATCGAAACTCTGCAGGAGATTTGGTCGGACAGCGCAGAATTCAAGAAGACTCTCTCTGGTCTCCCCCTGAGTTTCGCCGGGATGCCCGTGGCTCGCAAACTGTCTTTGAAGGGTCTCCGCATCCGTATCACTCTGATAGGCCTGCTTCCTCCGACGGCGGCCTGCAGCGCACGCTGCATGCCGCATGCCCCGCTCGGCACATGTCTCTGCACTCCCAAAGCCACAGCTGCCGACATCTCAGATCCAGCATGCTTCTTGTATCCTAAGCCCCAACGCGCAAATGAGCCGAAAGACTTCGGATATCCCCTGGTCTCTGAATTGTTTCTTACCCTTTGCACGTGTAAGGAGCAATGCAAAGACAACAGGTGTATCCGTTCGGAACGGTGCCAACAGGGTCGCGATGTCACGGTCGCTGTCTTCGTCTGAAGTGTCTCAGACCTGGGCAGGGTTAAAGGATAGAGGTCATTTTGTTTCGGAGAGAAAGAACTGTATACACATACATACACACCATCTATCCGGCATTTCTCATCTGGAGTTTCTCTTGTGCAGGTCTCAATTAGTCATAACGTCTGTGATAACCTCAGCTATCAATACTGGCGGCTGCGTCCATCTAATCAACAAGATGCATAGCAGCTACAATGATGACACATGCATAGGGCTAGATCAGGGGATATTTCTGGTGTTTACGGCTGAGGTGTTCTCAGTAAATAAGAGGATGCGTCCGCGATGTGATTGCTTCGGGAGCAGCTGGGGAGAGCTTGGGGAGTGGGTTGGGAGTTATGTAGTTGGGAGCAGCTGGGGAGTGGGTTGGGAGCACTAAAGAAGATAACTGCTGAAGCCGGCACTTGGGCCTTTCCCGGAGCCGACCCGGATTCTTAAGGAAGCCCGAACCACCCTCCCGAAGACGACCCGACTACTCAGAGAAATCCTAGCCATCCTCCCGAAGACGACCCCGCTACTTGCCCAAAAAGAATTCGGACCTGCATCCGGAAGAAGGCCCAGTTTGCAGAGCGAATTTGGCTTGAGGTGTGTCTTGGAGGGCGTTTGGCTTACAATGGAGGGTGGCGAGTAGGTTGGGAGTGGTGGGTTGGGTGGGGTACGGAGTGGGAGATGGTTGGAGAGGGTTGGGAGAGGGTTGGGAGAGGGTTGGGAGAGGGTTGGGAGAGGGGTTGGAGAGGGTTGGGAGAGGGTTGGGAGAGGGTTGGGAGAGGGTTGGTTGGGAGGGGTTGGGAGTGGGTTGGGAGGGGGTTGGGAGGGGGTTGGGAGTGGGTTGGGAGAGGGTTGGCACCCAACACCATGCTTACGAAGACGACCAAGCAAACATGCATACCCCAACACCCTTTCTTATATAGTGAGAACACCTACTTTGTAGACACCAGAAAAATGCGTGGACTAGAGTCACACGCGCATCCCAAACATGCCGCTCAAGACAGGCCTCCCCAGTAAATAATTCCCATGACGTCTTCGCAGGACAATCTTCTCAATGACGGATCAGCTTAAACAAAGACTGAAACTCTGCTCCAACTCTAAGCGAAGGCCTAAACCCTAAACCCCTAAACCCCTAAACCCTAAACCTCAGCCCCCGACCCCAGACCCCAAATAATGGCCGAGGGGCTTCGAACACGCCGAAGTCTTGGACCGAGTCGGCACCGAGTAGCTGTTCTTGAAGCAGGATCTGCAGGGCCCAGCTTCAGTTGAGAGCACAAAGCTTGCATCGGGACTGAGGGCTTCGTAGCTGACAGGCTTGACTGCTGAGAATGTTCCAGTTCTGGCAGAGGGCCGAGGCCTTGTCTAGGCTAGAGCCCCTACAAACCCAAAACCCAAAGCCCAAATGAGCCAACGAGGCGGCATCAGAGCTTTGCTTCGGAGCTGGCTGTTGCTCACAATGGCTCATCGGCTGACATTAAGGTGCTTTCGCTCGGATGAACGACCACCTCAGAGTTGTTTCGAAGATGCGGCAGCTCAGCTACTTGCGCGGCCGTCACCAAATTTCCGAACTTGCAGAGCTGAAGTTTGTGGGTATCGCACTGCAGGTTGGTAGGCTTCGCCAGCTAGAACCGTAGCTTTCGTGTGGGCATCGCAGCCGGCAGAAGGCCTAGCCAGGGCAGAGCTCCTTCAGACAGGCCAGAGCTCCTTCAAAGCCGAAACTTAAAGCCCAAAGGTACCCGAAATCGTCGTGAGAGCTTGCCTTTGGAGTTGCAATGACTCATGCTTTGACATTGCCCTGAGGGATCTAAGTGGGCTGAAGGGCCATGCTCCGCGGAATGGTGGGATCCGACGAACATCTCCTTTTTGAGGCAGTGTCCTCCGCTCCTGAGATTCATGCTGTGGACAAGGAAGAAGCGACGCCAGCAGCTTCCAAGGTGGGCATGAAAGCAACATACAGATTCCACAGTCCTTCGAGCAAGCACACATCCCTGCTTTTGAAGTCGTTGCGACATGAGAGCAAGCGAAGATGACCGGAATCAATGACGATTGGCGCTAGCCCAGCGAGCAGAATCAAATCACGGCGACGATGACGAAGCGGGGTAGTGCAGGGGTGGTCTGGCAGTTAGGCCCAGTGCTCACAAAGCCGGTCTGCTCAACAAGCTACGTTGACCGGGCGACGCAATAATTCCTGAAAGAGGGCTCTGACGGGAATGCAAGCATGATGACGCCCTGAGGACGGCGGGCACAGAGCCACTGGAACAGTGCCATTCGCGGTCAGTCGCTGCAGAAGCACATTTGCACTTGCCAGCCGATGCAGCTTTCACAGTAAGACTCATCGGCAGCAAAGCCAAAGCCAGTGGCATCGTGTACACAAACGCAGGACCTGTGACTTTGAACACCATGAGAGGCTAGCGACGAGGTGCAGCCAGAGGGTGCCGGCAACACGCGACCGTGCAACGTCATCCGGTGCAGCCCATGCAATAGATACACAGGCAACCGCAAGGAACTTATTCCGCATACCCTGTCCGGCACCAAGAGGGTGCTACCAGCATCTCGCACAAACCTGCTTTTGCTCGGCGCCGGCATTTCCGGGAGTTTCGAAGGCTCAGCTGCTTGCCAGGCCGTCCTAAGGTGGCGTGAGAGCTTGCCTTTGCAGTTGGCAGGTGCTTGCAATGACTCATACTTTGACATTGCCCTAAGGCTCTACGTGGGCTGAAGGGCCATGCTCCGCGGAATGGTAGGATCCGACGAACATCTCCTTTTTGAGGCAGTGTCCTCCGCTCCTGAGATTCATGCTGTGGACAAGTTAGAAGCGACGCCAGCAGCTTCCAAGGTGGGCATGAAAGCAACATACAGATTCCACAGTCCTTCGAGCAAGCACACATCCCTGCTTTTGAAGTCGTTGCGACATGAGAGCAAGCGAAGATGACCGGAATCAATGACGATTGGCGCTAGCCCAGCGAGCAGAATCAAATCACGGCGACGATGACGAAGCGGGGTAGTGCAGGGGTGGTCTGGCACTTAGGCCCAGTGCTCACAAAGCCGGTCTGCTCAACAAGCTACGTTGACCGGGCGACGCAATAATTCCTGAAAGAGGGCTCTGACGGGAATGCAAGCATGATGACGCCCTGAGGACGGCGGGCACAGAGCCATTGGAACAGTGCCATTCGCGGTCAGTCGCTGCAGAAGCACATTTGCACTTGCCAGCCGATGCAGCTTTCACAGTAAGACTCATCGGCAGCAAAGCCAAAGCCAGTGGCATCGTGTACACAAACGCAGGACCTGTGACTTTGAACACCATGAGAGGCTAGCGACGAGATGCAGCCAGAGGGTGCCGGCAACACGCGACCGTGCAACGCGATCCGGTGCAGCCCATGCAATAGATACACAGGCAACCGCAAGGAACTTATTCTGCATACCCTGTCCGGCACCAAGAGGGTGCTACCAGCATCTCGCACAAACCTGCTTTTGCTCCGCGCCGGCATTTCCAGGAGATTCGAAGGCTCAGCTGCTTGCCAGAACGAGCCGACCTCTGCCAAAGCTGAGTACTTGCAGGCTTACGCCTTTCACGATCTTGCACTGGAAGCTCACAGTCTTCATCGCTTAGAATTCCAGACCAGAGCTCCCTGAGACCCGAAACCCTGAGCCCAGAGGAGCCAAGAAGGCGCCAGGAGAGCTTCGAGTCGGACCCCAATCCGGCGGCCGGTGCTCACAAGGGCTCTTCGGCCAATACCGGGCTTTCCCTGAGATTTACCAGCCATCTCCGACTTTTTCCGAAGATTCGCTGCAACTGAAGGTTAGGCCGATGTGCTAAGCTCACAGTGCGCGCAGGGCACAGACGCACTGCTTCTCCATTCACAAGCTGAGCTTGAAGTGCTTGAAGCTTCAGGGAATCAGTGCTGTGAGAGAGCCGCGGCAGTACCCACAAAGCTACCAGCTACCACAGGTCCACGCCATGCTTGGTCAAGGTCAGCTGCTGCGAAACACGCGTGCACTTTCAATTACGGTGCAAGGGGGCTGCTCCAGTCGAGACAGCTTTCACAGCGAGACCGAAGAATGGCAGATCAAGAGCACAGCAGAATCCACGGCAGACTGAACACAATCCCGAGAGCTGTCTAAACCCTCACCGGCCATGACAGGCCGGACACTGAGGGCCGATTGCGATGCAACTAGTGGGTGATAACGGCCAGGAGCCACCTTGCAACAGCCCGTGCAGCCAATGGACGCCGAGACCGATGCGCCGGACGAGGGCCCGAGGCATATCATCCAACATGCGTCACTCGCAGGCACAGCTGCCCGGTGTTTCTGAGTGCCTCGCCTGACAAACGGGACATGCTTCAGCCGCTTGCGGCCACCGCCTCAACATGCCTCTGTCTGGGCATCGGGCCTTGGAGTATAGCCACAGCTGCCCGAGCTCCAGGACATGAGTGCCGGAGTCTGACAGCCGCCCTAGAGCAAGGAGGACAGGAAGGTTAAGGCCAAGATAGCCGCCCTTTTCTTGCGGGATCACAGGTGCTTTATGGATGTCCACAACATGTACCTTTGTGGCGAGCTGGTCCTTAGCAACTGCGACCTCACCCTAGAGCTGTCAGTGCAAGAGCTCTCGATCCATCGAGGAAGCCGCAGCTTTGGCGAACCCTTACACCTGCTGCACGCGGGGGCCCTGAAGAGGCAGACGTTGATCCCTCCTATTTCCGAGAAATCAAGGCCCGTCGTTTCAAACATGCTTCATTGCTTCTTGCAGCCTGTAGAAGCTGCCTCCCAGCATCAAGCGACCTATTTACGCACTTTGATATCAAGCAGTTGCTGTTTCCGAGCAACTTGCTGCAAGAAGTCATCTTCACAGGATGTTTTGAGACTCCGATTTTCAGGGCTGGCGCTAGCGTAAGCCAGAGTCTACACCCAAGAACTTCGTGGAGAACTTCATCGACCAAAACGTGCCGCAGGGCTCAAGGTAAGATCTGCTCTTGCTGCATGTCCTTGTCCTAGTCGTGCTTTACCCGAAAACAACAAGCGCTTTCAAGCAGCTTCCCAGGCGCATCTCCTCTGACTTTCGGCGAAAGAAGCTGAGGAAGTCGCAACGTTGCATGCTGCTTTATGGGCTTTCTGGGCTTGATTTGATGGCATCCGCAATAAAAGTTGGCCGCACCTTTTCAAGGCGGTGGCTGCGAAAGGGCTCGCCCTCCACTCCATCGCGAGGCTTTGTGGTGCACGGCGGCGGGGTAGCAGTAGTTCATATGTGTTCGTTTCGATGGCCTGCAAAACATGAATCGCCGTCGGTGAGAAGCTCTTGCTGCTCCTTTTGTTGCCTCCTTGCTTCCTGACTGCTTTGTGGGCTAGGCCACATGGTGAAATTTGTGGCACCGATGCCTCACCATTTGCAGAAACAGCCTGTGAAGCGAGCATTTCTGAGGCAGAAATGCAGTAGATGAAGAGGAGATCGGAACGAGCTTGTCGGTCAGCCTCGTCGTTGATGCCGCCTTCCTGCAATGCAAATTCGCACGCCCTCCGGCGTCAAAACAGTGCTGCCAGCGGCTTGCAAGACTTTTCCACTTTTTGCTAGGATGCACCAACGAGTGCATTTATGGCACGATACTGTGCTGCCTCGACGGATACTAAGATTCCAGGATCCTGGTCGCTTTGTGCCGGAAGACAGTAAGCCCTTTCAAGTAGCTTCCCTGGCATATCTCCTCTGACTTTCGGCAAAGAAGCTGAGGAAGTCTCAACGAAGCATGCTGCTTTATGGGCTTTATGAGCGGAACTCGATGGCATCCGCAATAAGACTTGGCTGCACCATCTGCAGGCGGTGACTGTGAAAGGGCTTCAGCTAGATACTTCCAATACACCTGATGGAGGCAGATACCTTGATTCAATAAATGTCCCAGACTGTTGGCCAGTTCCTTGCGACGAACGGCGACAGGCAGCATTGGGTTGTTGTTTTCGATGACCTGAGAAAAACATGGATCGCCGTCGGTGAGAAGCTCTTGCTGCTCCTTTTGTTGGCACCTTGCTTCATGACTAGGCCGCATGGCGAAATTTGCCGCACCGATGCCTCACCATGAAAAGGAGATCGGAACGAACTTATCGGTCACCCTCGTCGTTGATGCTAACTCCCTGCAACGGAAATTCGCACGCTCTCCGGCATCAAAACAGTGCTGCCAGCAGCTTGCACAAACTGTCCCTTTTCTAGGATGCTAAAAAAAGTGCATCTACAGCACGCACCTGTGCTGCCTCGAAGGATACTAAGACTCTAGCACCCTACCATGCAAACCTCTCGACAGTTGAAGTCTTTGAGCAAGCAAGGGCATGTTCACCTGGGCTGGGCGAGACATGAATTCATGTAACAGGAACCCCTGAAGTAAAATGCTATAATACACGTATTTGTGGACTACAAACGACATGCTTTTTCAGTGGAGTCGTAGACTTAGCTTGAAGTTGTTTGAGGTGCCTTTCGTCTGAAGATACCACTGTTTAGGAATCCTATTCACCGTCCCTTATGTTCTGCAAGACCTTAATTAGATTGGAACCCATGTTGCAAGTCATCTATCGGGAACATTTTGCAAGCTGTCATTTCTTCTATAAGGGTTTCGATCGCAAACACTCGGAAGCCTAAGATGGAACGCTGAAGCTCTCAAACACTATCCACTGAATCCACAGCCTCCCACCTCAAACCCAAACCAACTATCCACAGCCTAAACCCAGCAATGCCTTTTGACTTCGCAACGACCCTGAAACCTTTTTCAGACCTTCACCTCGGAAGGTAGATCAATCGAGGCCGAACAACCTAACCCGGAAGCTCAACCGCTGCAAGATGTGAGCCTTAATAGGCAAACTTTGGCTTTGGGAGAGGGTTGCACTTTCCAACAAGGAACACTAAGGAATGGTATTAGTAGTTATTTTGAGCCCCACACCCTCCATAGTACTCCAAACCTGAAGCTCAATCGCTATAAAGCAAGCTGACGACCGACACTCGCGACCCATACCCACAACCTTCTGCCGTAAGACAGGGGCCTGGATAGTTGGAACAGCGCAAGTATCATAGTATAGTTGTACGAAGGAGGTCTGTTGATTTTTTCAAGCTGCTTTTGCAACCTGAACCCCTTAACCACAAACCCGACACCCAGAAACACCGATCCAAAGCCGAGTCGCCCACTTTCCTTTTGCTCAGTCGTGCAGGATTTTCCTCACGTTTGGGTTTAGAGTTTTTGTTTGAAGATTGAAGGTTTAGGCTTTCTTACAACGTTCCGGGTTTCGGGTTGGAAGTTTGCACTGTTGGGCTTAGGGTTGCTGGCAGTATGAGGGCCTTGAGGGTATACACCCTTCGTAGATTGGTCGTCTTCTCGCACAGGTTGCCATGAAGCTTGCGCATAAGTCTTCGTCCAAAGAACCACAGAAGAGCTGCAGCACTCGCCAGCAGTCCATGTATGTTGACACGGCTTCAGAGCTTCAGTAGACCCTACAACCTTGCGCATGTCTTCGGGCACCTAGCTGACCCTGGAAAGCAGCTTCCTGTAAAAATAAGCATGCTCTCCCCTAAACCCTAAACCCTAAACCCTCAACCGTCAACCCTAACCCAAACCCTCTACCTTCATCGCATTGCATCTTCGGGGCCTTGGGAGATGATACTTCTAGGCTCCGTGTTACTTAGGGCTGTTGGGGCCAACCTCGAACCCTTTGTAAACTCTAAGCCGCCGTGCGACCCAAGACCCAAATACCCTAAACCCAAACGCTGAGTTGTATGATAGAGCCCTTGCAGCAATGTAAGCCTTAGAGAGGAATGCTGCAAAAGATCCGAAAAGCCCCAAATTCGAAAGCCTCATCTCTTGGTTCCGAGCCACCTTGTCTCGTGAAGGGACATGCTGCTCGTGACGCAGTTGAAGACCAGTCTCCCCGAGTGCCTTAGCTGTGCTTTAAGTTCGGTGGTGTTGGTTAAAACGCTTGGAGATTCAGGTTCGACAGATAACAGAACTGATAGGCAGATGAGGGAAGGTAGCTGGGTAGACAGAAGGGTAGAATTAGAAATGATGTAAAGTTTTCGAACCGCCCATTGGCAAAAAGGACCCGCACCCTCGAGTTTCGGGTTTAGGATTCGGGGTTTAAGGTTGCCAGCGTCTCCTTTTAGTAAAGCTATACTCGGGTTCAAGTCCGGGTGATCAAATACCAGGGCCAGCCTCCTATGCCGGGCTCCAAATAAGCCCGGCTATTTCGTCGACCATGGTCATAAAACGGGTCCCTTCATAATTTATGGCATGTTGCTTCATTACGACATTACGACAAGGTATTGGGCTACCTAGGTTGTAACTTAAGGGTTGACAGGAACATGAGACGATGCCCAGGAAGTTGAAAAGCAAATCCAAACCTGTCGTGAACAGCGGACTCGCAAGCCATTATGACATCTAGTGCCCGAATGTCCCACTAAGTTTCCGAGCCTCGAACCCTAAACACAAACTCCTCCAAACCCTAACCCAAAACCTCTACCCCCAACCCTGACCCTGAACTGCACTCCTGAACCCTAAACCCCAAGCCCCAAACCCCAGAGATCATCATCTAGACCTAAGAGTAACCTAGGAATAAAAGGGGTGCCCTTTCTGGGTTAAATTAAAGGGGGTTATAAAGGGAAGCTAAACCCTAAAAAAGGGAATAAGGGCCTACTCTGGGTCCTAGTCATGGACTCCAGACCCCTGCAACCAAGCTGCGCCAGGGAAAAGGCGCCCTTGCTTCCAGCACCGCCCTGCAGCAGCAAAGCGATCGAGAAATCAATCCCTAAACCCCTAAACCCCTATAAACCCCTATAAACCCCTAAACCCTATACCCTAAACCCTAAACCCTAAACCCTAGACCCTAAACCCCTAAACCCTCTACCCTTTTTTTTCAAGGATCAAGATACAAAATTGGCGGCTGGGCTGAAGTAAATGGGTCTTGTGCTTGCGCTGTGGAATATAAATCAGGATTGTACATAGCGTTGTCGGGTTCGGGTTGCAGAGCTTGGGGTTTTGGGGTGTAGGTTTTGTCGTTACCAAGCCGGTCTTCCTGTGGGCATGACGGTTGGGAAGGTACCGGGTTGCACGGATGAGTTGTACAACAGGCTGACTGGTGCATGGTGCTTGGATTCAGGGGTTTAGCAGGACCATATGGTCCAGGGTTGAGGTAGGCTGAGGCTTTGGAGATTAAGATCTTCAAGTGATGACTTGAACACCAAGACTTTGATTCAAGTGTGGACCGCCTCCCAAATAAAACAACCGAATCCTAGTCCCCGTGCAATGGAAACCGTAAGCCCTGCACGGGAACCGTGCAACTCCAGCCTCCGACTCCACAAGAGAAGTTGCAACAACAACGACGCATAACACTACCCCTCCACGAAGCTAGAGGGTTTGGGGATGAGGATTCAGGGTTAAGGGTTGAGGGAGGGTTGAGGGTTTAGGGTTTGGGGCGCCTCCGGGCACTTATGCCAGCGCACCGAAGTAGTTGCCACTGACGCGTCTCGCCTGATCAAGGCCGGCAGCCCTCGTGAGAGAGTCTACGTCTAGGCTCGGGCACGGTTTGGTGCTGCCTGAAGCTCGTAAAATGGGGGCTTGCGAAAATTAAGGGTACCTTCTTTTGGGGTCCTTATAATGAGGATCCTTCTAGTCAGGGTACTTTATTTGGGTCCCCTATTCTCGGAAACTCCCAAATGGGTTACTCACCTTTGAGGTGTTGCGAGAGCGCACATTCTCGTCTTCGCGATTGGGGCTTATCAGCCAACTCGAAATCACGAAGAAATCATCACTCGGCCACCTCTAGATGACCGTATCGTATCACAACCGGAACACCAACGCCCCTGAGCGGGAATTGTCGACAAACGGACCCACATCCTTGAATATCCCTGCATACTCCATGCACCATAAAATCCTACACCCTGAGACCTTGACCAACCCTGAGCCATTTGTCTCCCACATTCTGGATGCTGCCCAATCCTGAACCTTAAACCAATCCTACGGCCTAACCCTACACAGAGCCTGAACCCTGAGCCCCTAGCTTAACTCCAGGTCCTAAGAGACAGCCCTTCATGATGAGGCTTGGGTTCTGGAGGTTTCGATGTCACACCTGTATGACCTATATTCAGGAACCGTAATAAAGAATCGTAACCATCGTAACCTCGATGTTACATCCCAGGCACGCCAGCCGCACAGATGTGATCCCGGGTGAACTGAACCGCCTGAAGGGGGAGGGCTTGCGAACATCTTGGCTCCCGAGCGTACCGCGATACTGAGGCTACCCTCTTGCCGATCAGCTTGATGTGTCAATTATGGTTGTAAAAGGGGAGGCCCAACAAGGATCCTACTAAGACCATACTATGGAGGCTCTATGGCAAAGCCCGAACAACACGGGAATCATAGAGGAAACATCATGAACAGTTTAAGCCATTTTGCATGCCTCTGCCAGGTCTCCCCGTAGTTCGTGGGCCGCTGCCACCTCCTCGAAACCGTAGGGCAGGCGACAGGAGAGCCTGAAGCCGGGATTTTGGGGTTCTAGGTTCACGGTTGAAGGTGTAAGGCTTGTGGGGTTCAGGGCTTATAAGGTTTCAGGTTCCTTCGTGCTTCTAGTTGCGGGACCTCTCCGCCATCCTTGCGCACGCTTCTGTGGGCGTCAGGTCGGGTTTTCGGGTGAAGGGCTTTGGGGACTTTGGGTTTGTGGGGTTGAGGCCTTCAAGGCTTCAGCGCTTTGGGGCTAATACAAAGTTTAGGGCTTCAGGTGTAAGGTGCAGTTTGAAGTTAAGGGCTGTAGGATCGTGGGCAACCCAGGAGGTGGATGTTGGATCCGAGGTGGCCGTCCTGATATAGGCCACACTAAACCCGGATCCCTCTATGCGCGTACATACGCTTCCCCTCGCAGACATGTCACCCTACGTGGCAAGCCGGACAAAGGGACACCCTGAATCGGAATCCCAAATCCCAAACACCCAAAATCAATCAAGCATGACCCCATAGCTCAGGATGTACTCAATAATCAGTGATAAGTGGGGACCTTCTTCGGGGTATTACACAAACCCTACAACCTAAACTCTAAACTCACAGCCCAGACGACGGCACGATCCTGGAAGCCAGGGCGACCGCAACGATGCAGATTGGAAAGCGGCGGAGGTCGCCTGTTTTCTTAGAGGTCTTTCTCTTTAGGATTTAGGGTTGGGCTTCACGGGGCCTTGCGTTACAAGGGTTCCTGCAATGGCTCCGCAGGGTCTTAAGTTTAGTGTGTTGGGTCCTTGGCGTCTAGAGGGGTTTCCAATCCCGAAACCCTAACCCTAAGTCCAAACCCTTCAGACAGAGGAGACCTTGGATATTAACTTTGGCAGGGTTCCAAAACTCCCAGCTACTTCATGGTTCTATAAACCCCAAAACCCCGAAACCCAAAAGCCCCAAAACCCCAAAACCCAAAAACCCAAAAACCAAAAACCCCAAAACCCCAAAACCCCTAAAACCCTGAAACCTTAAAACCCCAAACCCTAAAACCCAAAAACCCAAAACCCAAAAGACCTAAAACCCCCAAACCCAAAAACCCTAAACCCTAAACCCACCAAACCCTAAAAACCCAAAAAAACCCTAAAACCTTAAAACCCAAAACCCTAAAACCCAAAAACCCAAAACCCAAAACCCCTAAAACCCAAAAACCCTAAAACCCCTAAACCCTAAAAACCACCCAAAACCCTAAAAACCCAAAAACCCTAAAAACCCTAAAAACCCACCCCAAAACACTAAAACCCCAAAACCTACCGATGCTTTTGAGGTTCGGCCTCAGGACTTTGGGGGCAGTATGGGGGTTTAGGTCTCGGGTGTCGCACTCTAAGGACTGGGTGTGTTTCTTAAGGGCTCCTTTTCGGTACAAGGATTGGGTTTTAGGGTGCAGGGCTTAGGGTTTAGGGTTTTTGTTTTGAGCGCCTTTTTCTGCACCGAAGTCCAGAGAGCCCATTAGGGTTTAGGGTTTAGAGGTTCAATGCCTATGGCCAGTTTACAGCCAGAGGTTTCAGCAATCTTTCATGCGGAGACTGTGCACGAACAACGTGAGCCTGCCAGGCGAAATCATCATCAACATCATCATCCACAACAACAAAGCATGATCATCTTGACCGAGTCTTCCCTCTGAAGATGCGGAGGTTTCAGCAACATGGCACCGATGCAGTGTCTCCACCTAAACTCGAAACCCTAAAACCCTCCTTGCAGCTGGAACACCTTCTGGTATGACTGCTGCCCTCATGGGCGCGAAGAGAGCCTCTTCACGAGCTCTTGGGATGGGGATCACTCAACATCTTGAGGGCGCATGATATTACAGAATCCTATTCTGTACTATATTACATCATTGAAGTGTACTATGGTTTAGGCGTTGGCAATGTTGACTTAGATCCCCTCATACCCTAAACCCCTGGCCTTAAGGGAAGATGCCCCCTGGACCCCAAAGTAAACCCTAAACCCTTAAGCCTATCAGCGCCCACCACCCCCAGCATAAGCTGTAGATGTGAATCACCTAAGCCAGCGGATCGCATGAAGCTTCGCTAATGGGTTCCTACGGAGGCTTGCGATACGTACTGTAAGGGCGCCTCTGCAAAGGCTCCTTGGAGGGTTGGACCTCTGATTCTGGGGGCCCCCAGCAGTCTAGCGGAAACCCGGATATTTCGGCAGAGGACTTTCGATGTCCTAAACTTACGGCTCCGACTTCCGGTCATAGAGACCCTACACTTCTTGCTTTAGACCCTCGACTTTCATCAATGAACCCAAAAAAAGTAAAAGCCCTAGGTTTCAAATCCAATGCCAAAATCTCTCGAAACTTCAGACTCGGATCGAGGGCCTCATGAAGCGAGCAGAAAGAGTCTGCCGGATGTATTCTGCCCTTCTGAAATGCGTCCATTGTTGAGGGTCGTGGTTGCACATAACGCTCATAGAATCAGGTAGGATGCCCGGATCATGAGATTAACCGTTACAGTTGCCGTGCTCAATCCCGACCGGCCTCGGAGATCTCCACTGCGGCATCATCATCCGGCGCAGCTGAAATGCAGCGAAGCTGCCGTTTGGCTGGAAATTCTAGAAGTCTCTAACAGAAAAAGAAGGTTTGAGTATCGGCTAAACTTCGTGAGGAGAGGAAATGTCCGAGCCCAGGGCTCGGTTACGTGAAAATGAGGTGCGCTGCACCCTAAACCCCCAACCCCGAGGAGCGGAGTTCTTGGTTTGCTGGGGGGCTACGCTAGGCTTCAGGATCCAGCAGTGAAGAAACTAACAGGGCAGAAGAGATTCGGATCGCGACTACAAGCTGATGTCCAAGCACAAGCAACCAACTTTCAATTATGTCCAGAACTGTTGGGTCCGCATCAAGCTGTCACAGCTGCAGTGCACGAGCAGTAATGAGCGGAGGGCGGGCAGTCGCGGCTGCAGGCTCAAGAACTGAGAGTGTAAGCCTCAATAGTCCCAGTGCGCAGCTCTCATGCGACATACACCAAGCCCATGTTCTGATGAAGGTTGTGTTCCTTTGAAGTCAATGGCAAGAACAGATCCAAATTCTAAATCCCTGTAAGCGAGGACCTCACGCCGAAAACCTTCTGCCCGAAAAAGCAGGCTGAGGCCGTGAAGGACTAGAGTTCGGAACGAGCACAGGAAAAAGGAGTATGAATACAAATGCAGGCCTCGAAGTATGCCCATCGTAGGCATTACCGGAAGAAGAAGTCTACCCCTGAAGCCCATGTATCAAATCACCCCAGGCCCCCTTACAGCGCGTAGGGCTTGGGGCTTAGGGTTTAGGGTTGAGTAGGATGGCTTAGGATCTGCGGCTTTTCGGGTTTAGGGTTTAGGGGAGCTTGGGAAAGATACGGTTGATGATATAAATCCTGCATGACCCATAATAAGGAATATACCATAATTCCCATAGTTTAGGGCCATTAAGGTAATGCAGGATTTATATCATCCACCGTACCCTTGAAGCCCTCTCCTTTTCTCCCCGCGTCCGCAGAAATCTGGGGCGCAGGATGGTGAAACCAGAGAGAACCTACAAGCTGGCATGGAAGGCGGCTCACGAGATCTTCGGGGTTTAGGGGTTTAGGGGTTTAGGGGTTTAGGGTTTAGGGGTTTAGGGGTTTAGGGGTTTAAGGGTTTAAGGTTTAGGGGTTTCGGGTTCAAGGGCACTTAGCATCCGGCAACCTTGGCCCTGAAACCTGAAGCCCCCAAATGCCACAAGTCTCTGACCCCTATTACTATCCCCTGCACCCTAAACCCCTAAACCCTAAACCCCTAAACCCTAAACCCAACCACTTGACTCCAAATTCCGAAAATCTGCTCACGATATGGACGGGAGAGCCTCCCACTCAGCAGCAGCTGTGAAACACGTCAGGCCATGAGGCACTGCACATGCACTTCGCGATCCCTAGAAGCCGGGGCTAAGATCTAGGGTAACGGGTTAGACAGTTAAGGGTCACAGGTTTTGGGCTTCAGATGGCTCCGATCAGAAAATAATAAGACCAGGCTGCTTCAGGGTTTCGGAATTGGGATTCAAGGTGTGGTGTTTGCCTTGTCCAGGTTGAGCCATCCCGTTCACCCTAATAGTCAGAATCGAAGACTCAAAAGACACCGTAAACCCTAAACCCAAAACCCGCAGTATCAAGCCCTGAACTGTAAAACCTCCTTCCAGCTGCTATACTTGGGGCGCCCTAAACCCTCGACAGCATGCTTTCTTCTTGGCGGCTGGACTGCAAATATGCGACTCCTGAACCCTGAACCTGAAGATCGTCTGGCATGTCCCCCAGTTTTGGGGGTGGAGCCTTTTCGATCTCTACCGGCTGGGTGTCTGGATTGACATCTGCGGCCGTTCACGAGCCGCTGCGGTTTCCAACACAGCGGGGCCCAGTATCCTGTCCAAAGCCGTCGTGCAGCGCGCTCTAGGATTTTGGGATAAGAAATGTGTCACAGCCCTAGGCAGTTGCTATACGCCTCAACCCCAAACATCAACAGCTTCTCGAATGCCGATCTCCCGGACAAATCTGCCTCTCTTGAGGGATGGAACGTCAACTGCATATCCCTGAACCCTAGTGTAATTCAAACCAACACCCTAAACTAGACATCCTGCATGCCCAAAGCCCGAAGCACAACAACACCTCACACCAGGCATGAAACCCTAAACCCCTGGCGTTCGCCTGGACCCGGATGTCGCCAGGAAAGGGTTCAGGCCTATGCTGTTCAGATTACGAGCCTTTTGGGCAAAGTAGGCCACGCTTATAAGAAGAACCCCAGTTTTGAGAGCTGCCCACAAATTCAAAATCGTATCACCGGGGCCTGAACGAGCTAGGGTTTTCGGGAGGCCTTGCTATCAATAATCTAGGTTCAGGCTCAGGTTGCAGGTCCTAGAACCCTAAACCCTCAACCTTAGACCCCTACAACTCTGAATCCTAAACCCCAAACCCTGAACCCTGAACCCTCAACCCTGCACCCTGAAGCAAGACCTACAATGAATGGCACGTATCCAGCGGCGGCCTGAGATTGCCATCCTCGTCGGTCACGCCAAACCTGCGCAGGACCTTTGCAGGGATGGCTTGAGGCTCGGGGATGTGGAGTTAAGGGTTTGGGGTTTAGGGTTTAGGGTTTAGGGGCGGATTTTGCAGCATGTCGATGGATGCTTTCAGGGTGTAGGGCAGGCAGGGCTTGGGGTTAGAGCTTTAGCCTTGGCCTTCGAGGTGTGAGCCTTGCTAGGGCTTAGATGGGCGCCATGGCTTTGTGTCTTGTCTAGAGGCTCGTTTCTTCAGGTGGGTCATGGTCACAGCAACACCGATATCAGAAGCCTCTAACACCCAAACTCACTGTTTACGTTCCTTCTAATGATCTCCCGGTCCCCATCTCTTACCTCAAAAACGTAGGCTTCTGGGTGACAGCTAAACCCAAAGCTCTGCTGCAAGCCCACCCCCCCTCCGACCAAGGCAACTGTTTGCATAGGAGGTGCCGTCACGATCTCGTGATCCACGATGTCTAGACCCAGGCTCAAGGCTAACCTTGCTTGTAGGTCTTTGGCTCCTAGGGTTTGGGGCTTTGGGCTTAAGGGCTTGGAGTTTTTGGCTTTACTGCTTAGCGTTTTAGGCTTTAGGGCTTGGGGCCTTTAGGTTTCAAACAAACGGTGTAGGGCTTGGTAGCGTCTAGGTTTGGATGATGGTTGGCGTGTTTCGTGCAGGAGTTCTGCAGATGCTAATTTAGCACACTGCCTACTTTTCAGGCTCTAGCATGCTGCATCATCTTAGCGAGATGGACGACTTCAGCATCACATGCTCCAGAGACTCCACAGTTCCATTCTTTTCAGCTGTTCTGTCCAGCTGTGCCCATGATCATGACAAGATAAGAACACAATGCAGTGCCCTCTAACAGGTCAAGGCCTCATTCGCTAGATCCCAAACAAGATACCTAAACCTCGGACCATGCCATACACGACAGCACGCAAAAAGCGAAACATCTGTTGCAGCAGGATACATACAACAACCGGCCGAGAATAATGAGTGAAGCAATGATCGACTCGTAGGTGCGAATTTGCGTTGATGGAGAGGCGTCGATCAACGACCTGATGCCCAAGCCCCTCAACCAAGACGAGCTGCTCTTTCAGCCGATCCGGATCAACGCCGTCCTGTCTGAGATTGGGGTTTAGGGGTTCCGTGCAGGGAGATGGCGAAGAATCCGGATCCCAACCGGGAAACGACAACAAAACTTATATACAAAGCATCTCAACCAGAATCAACCTCCCCGATCTCGGATTCGGGTTACTGTCTCGGGTGTTAGGGTGCAGGGACCGAAAGCCCTTAGCTCTTAGGCCTTGACGCTCCAACATCCGAAACTCCAAAAGAAGGCCCCGGCTGGATCTTCCATCTCTGGCTCACCCTTCAGCGCGGCCAACTTCTTCGCGCCTTCAGGTCCGATTGCTGCTCTTAGATTACGGATCGGAAGTTCGAGCTTGAGGGCAAACTTCATGTCTACTTGTGCTTTGGGATATGGGATGTCGGGCTTGTGAGTCATAGTTGTAAGGCTTCGGGGCCTTCAACCCTGAATTCAGAAAGTCTAGACCCTCAACTGCGCAGGCTCAAGTCTGAGCTTTTTGGGACATGTCCCCGCGTCGCAAGAAGGTACCTTACCTTCTCCACCTCTGTAAGGCGCTTGTCGGGGGGATACAGCAGTTCAAGGGCAGAAGCGCTGAACCTAACCGGCAAGCAAAAAGCCCAGCTGCTGTGCATACTTCTCCTCAATTCTACAGCGATGCATAAAGAAACGCCAAGCCAAAATACCGGAACGGATACAAGTGCAAGTTTGTCCGGACCACCAATCCCAAACCCGAAACATGAAAGGCTTTTCTATCCAGACTTTAGGCTGAGATTGAGGTTTAAGGTTTTGGGTTGCGGGCTTGCGGCTTGGGATGTGGAGAGCTTAGGGTTTAGAGGCTTACGCTGGCTTAGGGCCCGAATGAGACAACTGAGGCCGGTGCAGGCAATTGGGTCTGCCTGGGCGCAGTACACTTCCCCCTACAACGTTGTAATGGCTCTGCTTAGGACGCAACAACCGGAGCCCCTAGATCTTAAACCCTAGAGCTACCCACTAGATCCTAAACCCTCAACCCAACCCCTAAACCTTCGGCCCTGACCACTCGAGTCTAGCCTCATTCCCGAATCCTGGATCCATGTTCCCTGCCCCTTGGGCAAGAAGGCAGCATCCGAAACCGAGAGGAAGGCTGCGAGGTTTCGGGCAGCTGGAACAGACTAGTACATGTTGTCAACGCATTGGGATATATAGATATGTACATACTTCATATACATATATACATACAGACATACATACATACATATATATATATATATATATATATATATTATGTACACACACACATACATAATGCATGTGTCCGTGGCTGATGCAGGCGCGGATGAAGCGTGGAGGTTCTAGAGTCGCTTCACGCTCGCCAAGCGTGAGGGACTGCCCACAGACCTGGTGATAGTGTAGCGGACAATGAGCACCATCATGATCTTTCGATCCGATCAGCATTATTATTTATAACAGCATGACGACCATGACCAACACTACCACAATGATGGTAATCGTACTACAAGTACCAGTCGGGGTAATCGCACAAAACCTGTATGGCGATACGCACAGGCAAACAGTAGTACTGAGTCACCAAGTAATTGCGGGAAATCCTGACGAACACTCAATGATGAACCACTGTTTGCGACAACCCGTCTTGCCGGCCAAGCAACGTAAGGAAACTGCTTCGGTCGCGCCTGAACGTATTTAGCATCGAAGACTATGTTACTCGTCAGTCAGCCCCATTTTGTCTGGTAGGTTTGCGACGATGAGCGCCCCCAAGAAAGGGATTTAGGGATTTAGTAGTTTGTGGCTTAGGGTTAAGGGCGCCAAGTTAGTGCTCATGATTGAAATTGACTAGCTTCGTACTCCAAACCTCAGCGGCGGAACAAGGACCAGGCACGGCTCAAGGTCTTGAGTTGAGGGCTTCAGGGTTTCGAGGTTGGGGCTTCTGGCGTCAGGACTTCAAACCTGCGTCACTTGAGTGTAGTCAGGTTTGCAGGGTAGTGCGTTGTACTCATCGGCATGGGGCGTAGCCAGAATGTTCAAGCCTGAACCCAAGCAACGCAGACCAACGAAACCGAGCTCAATATCCGAATGCGCGACCGACAGTAGCCGTTCGAGTTCGGGCTTTTGGGTATCGGGGTTCAGGGCTTTCGAAGGAAGGTTTAGGCTTGAGGGCTGAAGCTTCATGGTTCAGGAAAGAGGGCTGAGGGTTCGGGGGGTAAGGGCTGTAGAACCC